>JAJJXG010000024.1:0-600000 GCA_024516215.1 Geopyxis carbonaria | reverse complement strand
GAGCAGCTCCGAATCAATTCTCAGCGGGCCAACATGCTGGAAGCCTCGCGGTACGTCTTTCAGAATCGCAATGCGCTTCGTCTTGCCGTCGTTGCGGCACGTGAGCCAGGCCGCCAGAGTCACCACAATCACCACGATACCGTTGCGCATGACATTCATGAAGAAGAAAGTGCGCTTGTACTTGGGATACCGCTTCCCAAGGCGCTCAAACCCCCAGCGGACAAAGTACAGCGCAAAAAGCGCCGACAGACCGAAAGCGGCATCCAGCTTCGTCCTGCCTAAATTCTTGAGAGTATTGATTATCACCTTGTAGGCGGACTCGCGTGAGTTGACGTATTTCTTGGAGATTCCGAACAGCGCTGGAATCTGCGTAGAGGCGATTGTGAAAGCGCTGCCAGTCATGAACCCAGCCACGGCGGGTGCTTTATATTTCTGTCAGCGGATAGATCTAGGGTCTTGGGTTGTTCCACTCTTACCTGGAATGAATTCGAGTATGAACCCTGCCCGCATCAATCCTATTCCCAAGCAGATCACACCGCATATAAAAGCCAGGCAGGTTGCAATCTCAGGATTCGAGTATTTATCGCCCGTTACCTCTTTGACATGCGCAATGACTTTTGCAACCTCGAGTGACATGACTGCGACCGGCTATATCATCACAGTCAGAAGTTTATCCGAGAACTTGCCCTTTGCGGTAGCTTACCCCGATAGTAACATCCTTACTCGTTGCAAAGAAACAGTATATGAAAACGCCGATAAAGCTTGAATATAGCCCGTACTCCGCTGACAAAGACGCCAGAATTGCGTACGACATGGACTGCGGCACAACCACAGCTCCAACTGTGAGACCAGCAATTATCTAGGTAGCATTCCGTCAGTTCCAGTACACAAAGAAAGATGAGACGAAAGAAAAACTTACATCTCCAACCATCCACGTAAGGTTATACCGGTAAATCCAGGTGGCAATAGGGAATAAGGACACGAAGTAGCTCCATAGCTGCCCCGGAATGTCTTCGAATGTATGTGCAGCCCAGTCTTTTACCGATATTGTGCGGTCTTCGAACTGCTGCCCTTGGGATGAATGCAACTGCTTCTCGCTCGTCGACGACGCTATCTTATCATCATGGCTCGCCATGACTTCGGCGGTGTTTCTGCTGCTGGTTGCGGACACAAACTGCGGAGAGCTTATTCAATAGACCGGAATATAACTTCCTTGGGGTTGAGCTGCTCCGTTGGTTTGATGGATACAAAAATATCAAGCTGACCAGGCAACACACTTTATATATCTGAAATCCATTTGAGCTCCGCGCGAATACCTGGGTAGGTTTAGATTGCTTTGAGATGCAACAGGGAAGGTGATCAGAGTTAGCGAAGAGGGTCCCGGTTTATTCACACACGTGTGGGGGGTAGATCTACTCTAGAGGTGCCTAATATTGGACGAGTGCAGACATGTCTACATCGCCGCCCACCTCCAGGTTCGTCTACCAGCCCAATGATTATTTACTGCAGCAGCACATATCCAGAAATCACTCTTTTACCTCTTCTAAGATCTTTGTGCCAGCCTGACTCGGTAAAGCTGGGCGTGGAAGGTGCTACATACCCTGCATGTTCGTCCCGAGAAATGGTGGTGAGCATGGAGGGTAGCACGCAATCATGTATTTCAATCACGCGTACCAAACCGCACCACGCGGATCGTTTGTCTCTCCCAAAGTTATGTCGACGTATGTATTGAGAGGTTTAGAGATGGAGCTAATTCGTATTTGCTTTTTGGTTGATACAAGTCTGAGGTTGCCTCACAAATTTACAGTTGATAACTTTCCCGGATGGGTATTGAGCTTCCGCGTCCCAGCTGGTTGGAACCGAAAATGATATCACGTGATATGGCGAATACCAAGCCTTCCCCGGAACCACCTGGCACAGCTTGTTCGAACTCCAAGATTGCAATTATTGCTGGTATCCGTGCCGTGGCTTGGAAAAACTCTAGTTAGAATCCTGAGGCGTTCCAGTACTTTTTTTAGTGTTATCTTTGGTATGTAGTTGGCCCGAGTCAAGAAAAAAGGGCCTAGAGAGCACGCAATTCTACCCATAAAGTCGAACAAAGCCCACGCAAATTGGACCCAAAAATGCTAGCTAGTGGATTAAGCAAAGCTAGTATGTCCGCCTATTGACGTGGACACGGCAGATGCAGGACACAGCATCTACCTACCAAAACACTCTGCAAACACTTGGGTAACGATCCAGCTAGTTGTAGGTGCATCTCGGTATATTTACCGGCCGCCGGCATAGAGACCGTGGGTGAAATAAAACCCTGGAAACCATCATCTCCAAGGTACAGATATTGACAACATCATTTTTCCAAGCATTTCCAAGGCCAATTATTTGTCGTTTGCAGATGTGAAAGAAACCATCAAATACCTAATTCCAAGCGAAAGCATGTCATTGAGCAATGATACCCCCCGCGAGTCCTTTTTTGGTCTGAAATCGCTAAACCTACGTGCTTTGCTACATCGATGTTGCCATTAGATTAAGGGAAGTGATATTTAGACGCCGTTCAGCCAACCAGTTGGAACACTGATCGGCAACTTCCTCAAGCTCCAGGTAGATGCATGTAACCCTCACCAAAGTGGTGGGCCGAAAAAAGAGACATATGGTGCGTGCTTAATTTCTTTGCATATCCGCGGTCCCAGAGCCTGGGTTCACCAATAGAGTTCGTCTTACCACACTCCGAGATAAGGGATGGCGGTATTTAGCTATGAACAGGTGAAGGCGTGTCTGGTCGATCAGACACTCATTGAACTAGGGGCATCCTGTTTGATGGAAAAGCATCGTGTTCCCAGTATTTCCGAGTATGCAGTCAATTCTCCTTATGTGTCGGTGTGAGGACACGACTGACGGTGGATTTGCAACTGTGCAGCCAATGTTGACGGTCAGTGTAGGATCGACAATAGCCACATTCTTGGAAATTCTAGGCATAGTGTGTATGAAAAAGTGTCACTGGTTTCAGAACGTGGTATTCTACAACTTAAGATTTAGTGTATTTATTATAGCTGGGGGTTAAATAAATCATGAATCGAGAAGCAACTTGAGGAGGCAGTAGTATGCTTCACATAAAATGAACCCATGATTCAGGCTAAAAATTTCGTTTGAGCAAGCAGAGATGTAAATGAGAGACAGAACTTTTTGTTTCACCCTAGCTAAATAGAATAACGCCACCCCGGGTACTTAATCATACAAAATCATTCGCAAACGAGTGGCAGCAATCTAGCTACTTAAGAACTTTTATTACGTCCCCTCAACTCCCAATCGTCAACCACCCGCTCAACCGCTTCCCATCCTTCGTCAATTGGTGTTGTTTCGACTTTCGACTGGCTGCACGATTTCGGCTCTTCCTTTTTGCTTCCTTTCCTAATCCCATCTATAAGGTTTCCTATTGCGTTCCAAGCCCATCTGCCCTCCGCCAGAATTCCCTGGTAGCCGTCCTCCGCTCGACTCTCTTTTCTTAGAGACCATCCAGAACGGAAATAGGTTGTTGATACATCGGAAGATCCAATTTGGCATGCCTGGCATGTATCCGAACGCTTCTCCTCCACGAATCTGCAAATAGTGCGTTGATTTGGACGGTTCATATCGAACTGTTGACCAAGGTTCCGTTGTACAGTGATGTGGCCGCACACTGCATGATGGACTTGGTGATAAGTACCCATTCTTCGGTGGTTTTCCTGCTGCGGTTCGGTATAGCGAAGAGACATCATGTTTGTGTTTGGATGTTTGTAGTTGTGAATTTCTTTAGGTTGATGTTCTAGCAAGACGGATATGAATTGTTGATGCTATAAAACATAAACACATTTTCGATTTGGATACCATACAATTTTGGGCTGAGGGCTGAAGCAGCCTTTCTGCCGTGGGCTTGATCTAGAACATTCACTTTGGTGTTTAAATAGGGCTCCCTTTTAAAATAGGTGACCGTGTCCCCAATCGCCAAACAATTTTGTGTTTGGAGATGATCGAAAATTCAATGATTCAAGATGCACCGTGATCATTGGCAACCGTTTGCTATTGAGCCATCATGACCTCCCAAAACCTAGTTTGAGACGCAAACTAAATAGAGTATTTGGGTTCATGTTAAATTAAAGGGTTTCTTGCAGAATAAGTATATAGCTGTTGAAATATACCTTTTGACAGGTAAACCGCATCCACAACTAGACAGGTGAAGTTGAGATCACTTCAATTTCTTCAACAGGTTATACACGGTTATAAAGGCCGTTTGTTAAGTGTAGAGATCCAAAATGATATGATAATCCATACTATTTGCAAATTATGCGCTCACGTTTCAAGTGCTAGCTACTCTACATAATTCAACGATTTCGACGGCTAGCCATGATGCCGATGGAGTAAATGTCTAGAAATATATAGTTGGCTGGTGTACTATACCGCAACCAACTAAAATTTCGTAGCATAGAATACAAAAATTTCATGATGGCCCTGCCCTGACTGTGCCCATTACTTATTTATCGATTCTCATTACAGCATGTTTCAACGACAATTACGATCACACCATATCGGGATTTCCCAGATGTGGCCGTACTCAAAAAGCGTTGTATTCAATCTGGTCTCGTGCACACACAAATTCATAAATGAAGCGGGCATCCAGCTCAAGGTCGACTCATAAAGGGAGGATCGATCGAGCGAGGCATGAGACCATGGTTCATCGGCAGCGTTGCGTGACGACAGATACGTATTACTCGACTGGCAGTTTTCAAGCGCCTCGCAAAGTAATTCGTAGCCGACGATGCGAAATGGGGCGAAGTTGGGTAATGTTGATGGAACATCGAGATGGTTGTGATCAAGGGGATGGAAGAAAATTTATTGAGTTGCATGGGTGTCATACCCTAAGCCCCTCCTCCTCGGTTAATCTTGGCGAGCGAGGCGGCTCATGGTGGAGTGTCGACATCATCCCACTTGTAGTAACGGCTCATAGTTGCACCGCCCATTTTCCAACACCGAACTCCAATTCACAATTCTCACCTCAATGCGGGCCTCATCAACCTGTCAAAGATGCTTAACGCACTTGCGTCCAGCTGCAATTACTTATCGGCCGGCGACACACAGATTATCTCCCCAACTTCTGCCTAGAATACAACAATGGTGTCCAACATCAACTGGGCGAGCTGTGCTCGGAAGCCAACGGAGGCCGATAACTACGATGGTGCGGGATGAGACGAATGTTCCCCCTCCACCATCGGAAATCGCTGCAAAGAATGTCCCCCCAGCTTTACCAAAATACCCTGATATCCCTCCCGATGTCAAGGACAATTCTCATGTCCTATTGAGGCCCAACAATCTCTTCCACCCAATGGACAAGTCGCCAGTACCAGCTGTGCGAGAAAGAGCAGAATATATCAAAAAACATGCTTACTGTGCACACCCGGAGCATGCTAAGACTAAAGACTTTCAGCACATCAAGTTTACATGCCCGGACTGTGGTGTCCCAACGTATTGTTCCGAACAACACTGGCTGGACGACTATGAGAATCACTTGAACATCTGTGACGTACTGAAGGAAGCGAATGAGGATGATCATGACCTGCGTTCAGGACGTTTCTTCCCCGAGTTTGAGTACCCAGGGCCTCAGATCGATGAACAACTGATTAATTTCACAAATTGGGACACATATCTGTATACAAGAAACTTTAATGCTATTGATGCTGCCCGGCAGATGCGACAAGTCACCAAGCTTCTAACCTATCCCACTACAGTTGCAAGCGTTTTGCACGAGCTGAGTCCATACTCACTGAAAGAACGCTTGACTAACGAGGGGTTGAGGAGTTTGAGCGGTACACTCTGCCAGCCTTTCTAATTACGAAACATGGCTTATATGATTTCTGTAGCACTCCGGTATACGCTCCACCCTCCGCTCACCGGCGCCGGGCAAGAGATCAAGAACATTAGGACTACCCCTCCCCCCATTCGTCTATTCATCCTCGGTGCCCGCGCCGAGTCTTCTCTTCCTCGTGACGTTTGGTATCAGTTGTGCTTTATGTTTCCCCGCGCTACTTTCCACCTGGTTTTCATTGGGCCAGAGTCTATGCAAGGTCGCGAATCGGAATATCCACTCCCAGATCGCACACCTGGTAATCCCTTTGGTGCCGTTCAGGAGCGCGTGGACTACCACATGAAGATCTCTACTTTTGTAGAATACTTCCATACACTCCACGAAGCGGGCACATTTGCTCCTTATGACCCTTACTTTGACTGCTTCGTATTATTCCATCCTGGTCTGGGGCATCCTGGATCCGCCCCCGAGTGGGAGCACACTCTACCCAAACTCTTGGAAACGAAGTTACCTATTCTCTGCACAGGATATACCGAGACAGATTTGAACCGTGATGTGGAGTGGGTAAAGGATAAGTGCAAGGGTGAATTTGATATACTCATGGAGCCAGGCGAGAACAGATTTAAGAGCTTGAAATGGGACATCAATGAGTGAGCAATTCTTTGGGTTGTAACATGAGCGTAACTAACTCGGGTGTAGTGATGATCCAACGGACCTTAGCCAGGGTAACTGGGGTACGTGGGCATTTAGAGGAAAGAGATACGAGACCACGAAGAAAGAGGCAGAAGTAGAGAGCACGAATTAGACGTTATGAGTTTATGTATATATGCACGTTTTTGGTCTTCTGTTTCACACACCTTCCCTCATTTGTCTTTGCGAATCAGAAGCCCGACGAAAAGCTGTGGGATAAAGTGTAATATAGATTCAAAGTAATTGGTGGTATTGTGAATAATTTTACATGTATAATACGCAAAAATGAATCATTTCATAACAGTATCAGGAGATGACAGTGTCTTGGCAGCGTGGATGATTACTAAGCTGTGCATTCACCACCCGTTAGCGCAAAGTCGACTTTAAGTACTGAATTGCCGCGCTCAGATCAAACCTCCGGCTCCTTCTTGTTCGTTTTTTGGAAGTAATGTTTTACTGACTATAGATTATAATAAAGATGATCAGACAGCTGTTTTCATAGCATTATCTCAGTGAAGAGAAATTGAGTTTTACCACCTGTAGCGTAATGCCTCATGCGAGATCCTACGGAGTACGGTAACAACTAATAACCCCTGCCACTACAGCAAACGTCAGAGATAGCACCAACAGAGTAGCTCACATATGCACTGCAGCTTGGGACCTGTTTGGGAACGGTGTGCATCACCGTCTGCACATGGAAAGCACACGTATACTACTCATTAATTCAGTTCCTAAGGGATTCAAAGCCATTGAACTCGACTTCGAAATGCTGGATGAGTTCTCTCTATTTAATTCGCCTTAGAGCCCCATTTTCTTGTAGTCGGGTATCATGGTACGTAGCGGCGATATATTTTTAGGACACTGATGTGGTAGGCTCCGCCGCAGCCGTTGCAACTAATAAACGGGGTCTCAGGTCTTAGCGGCCCCCATCTAATCACTAATCGCCAATACTTCTCGCACACATTCCGACGACGGCCACGGAGCTCTTCTCAGTTCTCCCAGCTCCTAACGTCCCACCAGCACAGTCTTCTCCTCTACCGTGGTAGTAGACATAACACAATGCGCCCGACCACGACATCTTCTCCTGCGAGTACTGGAAACGGCACCAGCAACGGCAAGCTCCACATCGACCTCGGCGCGTCGAATAGCGCCCTGCCGGCCGAGCGCCCGGGTACGGGTGTCGACGAGCTCCCGCCGCTCTCCGCACTATTCTTGATTTACTTCGACATTAAGGCTGGGTCGGTTACCCTCTGATGTTATGTATTGCGGTATCGCAGGGCATGTGAGACTGACGAGGGAAGTTACACGATCAAGTGGAAACGCACGGCCGAGGGCGTGGATCTGGATGGTGTCGAGTTTAAGAGCTTGCCTAGTGGACTACATAACTTGAAGGAGGATCTAGTGTAGGTTGAAATTATACCCCCCAATAGGCAATGATGAGGTAGGCTAATTGGAGAGAGTGGGATAGATACTTCGTACACGAGAAACATGCTGGCGTGAGTGCGTTTATTAATGTTCCGGCGGAAGAGAGTCAACGTGGGGCATTGATGTTGAGCGTGGGAATACTGGTACCATTGAGCTACGGACGACTCGGACGGAGCTGGCGGCATGCCGAGGGATTGAAGACACTGGCCAGGTGGGCTTGGACTACCTATAATTTGGGATAACGTGGAGTCTAATGAATGATGATCAATAGGCAATTCTCGAGCGATACGACTACACTTGCACCGTTCGAGGAATACTACGAGCGATTTAGAGTTCAAGATGGAGAGCTCGTGGGCTCCCCAATATCTAGACGATCAACGATAAATTCATTAGGAAAGAAAGATCGCCGCCATTTTCGTACCAATTCTGTGTCAGACACGGCACTCATCTTACCCGGACAGACTCTTAGCCAGCATCATCCAGCATTGTCGCTGTCCGAGTTCATGGATACGTTTGGACCGCTGATCTTCCCGATATACCGGGCTGCGCTAGCTCGGAAGCGGATTTTGATCATTACTCATGCTCCTGTCGAAAAAGCATGCAACTTTGTTTACGATATTAGTATACTGTCGAATATACCCCTATCAGTGTCTGATATCCTGCCATGTGAACCTTCCCGGTTAAAACCACTATTCGCGGTTGGGGTTCATGATATTCCAATGCTAGAAAGAGAAGCAAAAATAAGGGATGAACTACTGGCAAAAAACGTGATGGAAGGAGAAAAAGGAGCGTTCGTAGCCTGCACTACTGACGAAGTGCTTGCTATGAAGACCAATCTCTATGATGTCCTAATCCGCCTGCCACCTGACTATTCGAAAGATGCGAAAGAAAAGGTTTGGCCGACGGTCGAATGTCCTGCTGGCATACCTTTCAGAGCGACTCAGAGAGACCTGCGCCGTTACCGAGCATTGAAGCAAAGCCTTTACCGTCGCTACCACCGTAATAAACGCCTTTTCCTCGACGATGAAGAATCTAACGGCACCACTCCCCACACTCTTGCTCCATCTTCACCTATAGAGGATGAAAGCGATGTTGACGAGCCCAATAACATTGAGGAAGTCTGCGAAAAGCTCACCTGGCGAGAAATTGCGTACTCTAGTTTCATGTGGTGGGCCTCTGCCGGCGAACGCCGCCATGACGAGGAGTCGGAGGACGGCCGTCTCCTTCTCGATACGCATTTTGCCTACACACCCACACCCACACCAGGGCCAATTCCTTCACAGCGCCCATTCCCCGACGACGACGAAGAAGACTCCGGCGCAACAGAAGATGATGCCGCCCCACACTGGCAATCCATCACCACTCCTGCCACCGTTGCATCTGCCTCCACCTCCGCTACCACCGCCACTGCTACCCCACAAACCTCACGCTCGCGCAACCGCCGCCGCACTCGCTCTATCCGCCGCCGCTCCACAAACCTGATGCAGGCAGGCGTTGGTGGCGCTGAGATGGACCTAATCGCGTACTTCCACCGCTGCACACAAAGAGTCATATCCGTTCTGGCCGAGAGCGAAGAGCATGGTGAGGATGGAGACGACGAGGACGAGGAACTCACTCATGCGGAAGGATACATCAGTCTGGACGAGGTAAGGCAGATGGGGCTTGACCAGTATAGCGACGTTGATGCGGAAATGCTAGAAGAGATTGCGCGCCGCTGGTTTGGCCGCTCTGTGGCGGTGGAAAAGTGGAAGATTAGTTGTTGTGGCATCGAGTGTGGCTAGCTAGCCTGGGAGGACAGGCAAGCGTGTGGTGGGCAGATTAGATTAGATAAGTAAGTTATTGATGGGGTTATTTCTAGTATTCGTCTTTATGATTTAGTTTGGGTTAGCAACGGCAACGGGTCGGGACGGGGGATAAAAGCGCCATTCGGATGTATGTTATTTTCTTTTTGTGAATTATATTGTGCTTTTTTGGGTTTCTGGCTCGGTGACCTTGATGGTCGTGTAGAAGGTGTAGTCTTAATTCCATGAACTTATCAACTACATCGAATAGGTTCCGTGCAAAATAGCAGCCCACTCCGGGTTTGTTTTGGCACATTGTGAGTGCTATTGCGTTGTGCATCTAGTCTCACTCGCTCCACTTACCGCACCTTTGGCCAGATTTCCACCTTGTTTCCCGCACATGTAAATTCATGGAATACGGACTTGGTGACCATTTACTGAAACGCTTCCTCTTCATATCTGCCCCTCCCTTCTTTAGGCCCTGTTCTTTCTGTCGGAACTCAGCACACAGCTTTTACTTCAACCCTGGCCACTTCGTGATACGATAGTGCACATGTTGACCCTACCCCACTCGCATCTGACGTGGTTATTAAGTTGCCTTGATGGTCCCGCATTTGCGGAGCATGTCAGCCTATGTCGTGTTCGTAGGAGAGCTCGTGTTAGGAGAGCTCGTGTTAGGTTAGGTTGCGGCACACATGCATGGAGGGCATATTACGTGCTCTGGCGAGGCAAGAATGGACGCGTGGAACGTTGTGTATGGGTGTAGGTTTTCGTCTAAAGTAGGAGATTGGAAATTTTGCGAACTGGACTGGGTACAAGCGATCACTCGATTATAACTTATCAGGTTCTGGTCGTTCGAATTCCACCGCAACATACCCCTGGGAATTTAATGCTACCGAACGTTGTATTTGATTTAAACCCGCTCCGTCACCCTCTAAGATGTTTTGAGAGAGGGGTTCTCAGTCGATTAGAAACCGTATGATCTTAGTCGCCATTCGACACAGTCTGTCACACGTGTAGCTAGTAAGAGGTGTGCTTTGCACCAATACTCCCAATAGGTCGTTACAGCAGCACGGACTAGCCCTTGCCATCAGAGAGCGGTATACTAATCTGCATTAATGATTGGCCAAAGTATAGCTGACGGTCTAAGATATTTCCCAGTAAAAGCACACAGCGGCTTGGAAGCAGCACTGCGCACAATCTGTCAGGTTTCTACCCTGGCTGGAATTGATGGACCAAATTTGGTTTCCGCTGTATACATAAACTAGGCAACTTGGCCATTGGGCTATCGCCATTATGATAACAGACTTATGAGATTGGTTCAGCAACTACATCTTATGGATCATGTGGCCTCCAAACCAAAGAAGTACATCTAAGTCATCTGGTGTAGACATACTGTAAGTTGACAAAAGGTCTTGAAAAGCGCTTTGCAAGCCCTCCAAATTCTCTTTGTGTCTCGTCGAAGGCAACAAATGTGGAAGTTTCAAATTTTGTTATTCCTTCTGTGCCTTTTTGCAACAAGTTACAAAAGTAAAGGCGACTAAATGTAGATAGCAAAACCCGGCAGCCATCTTCCCAGACTCATATACATGCGAGCTCTATCTAAGCTGCACTTAAGCATCAAACCTTAATGGCCTCCACTCCCAAAAGTGTGGTGAGCCTAAAGATAGTAGCGCTCCCGTCAATCCCTGCTCGTGCGTGCGTGTTTCAAGTTTTGTTGACAGCATAGACAGGGGCCTTATTTTGTCCCCGGCTCAGCGCATGGAACCAATACCCTGTACTCGTACATGTAGGTGGGCTCGACACTGGAGATTATTTGCTTAAGTAGATGATTCGCTGTGCAGGGAAATCGAGCTCATGTAAGAAGTTTATATCCGGCCGCAGACTTGCATGTGTACTACCCTTTGTAAGGCTGCGCACTTGCGCATACACGAATAATTATGATTAGTATTTAGCACTGGAACTTTTAACTACATCTCACATCTCAAGGCTCATGTCAGATGTAGGGTTCCTTGCAGTTTACACAGCTTGCACGGCTCTAGGCAGATTGATTAAGTTTTTACCATGGCTTTGGATTTAAGTGCCAGGGCCGACGATCGATGGGCGATGATTACTTTGTTCTCGCTGTTTCAACTTTTGTGGAATAAGGTAGGCTACTCATTCTTGCATGGCGGAAACAGACATGTACCCTTCATGAATGTAGAGTGCCTTCGCGTGTCGGCTTCTCATGAAATCTGGTGTTGCTTGAGAAAACACTTGATATTAATTTACTAGTGAATCATTCTAGATTACGGTACGTATATGGTTATTTTTTGATTGATTAACTAACCATTTTCTCCCTTCGGAATCGGAGTAGCATGGTTATGGTTTGGATGCGAGCCGTATAAATGAGTAAGATGTTTGAGTCTGGGATCCGTGTTTATGGCAAATAAACTAATCGAAAACCAGGAATTAGTTGTAGGGGATATATTAGTAGGAGAGTTGAGGAATGTTTCAGACTGCAGTTTAAATAATGAGTGCGCAGGATTCAACTGCTCAATCCAAATCTACCCAATAGATTCCAACGAATACAGTTGTATCTTGTCGAAAGATGCTTTGAATTTTGAATCTAAACTGAGTACAAATACGTCTTATCGTAGTTGTGCCATTGGTGGCGTACTGTATATTCATAGGGCGGTTTCGTATGTAGAGTTCATCGGAACAAGGCAAGTAGTGACGTGTACTGCTTGCTTATTTCATAGAGTAATACCGGGTAGAATGCAAATAAATAAGCTTGCCGTGTCATGGGCAAAATGACAAATAATTGGAATAAATAGAGTCTCAGGCGCCACATGTTTTGTGGGGTGCGCTGTGCCACAGTAGCTCTGTTTCAGAAGTTCTATCAACTGCGCCACATGCCTGCTAAATGTTAGACGCCAGTGGTCTAGTAGAGCACGGATCGTGGAACAGCCATGCCATACAGAGAGAATAGGATGTGATCGTGCGATGTGGAAGTTACAAACAGAGCACTCGGACTCGGAAGCAAAGAGCTCAGGCGGTGACTAATGGTGCACAGCCACGTGACGCCAACACTAAACTCATCATGCTAAGCTACGGGTCGCACCGCGACGTGCAGTGTTTCTACTAGCTAGTTCGGAACCAACTGTCTCAAACTATCTTTATTGTTTTCTTGGAAACCAAAGAACTTTCTATAGAATAATTCAAATGGCATGGCCTACAGAGGTGCAATCATGGCTACTGAGCTGAGAGATGGTAACGTGAGGCTGCATGATTTCATCAGCGAACCATGGCTCCGATAGTAGTCTTACATAGCTGTATTACTACAAGGTTCTCTCCAGCTGTCGCTTAGAAAGTTCAAATCTTGGTTGACAGTGGTTGATAGCCTACAGGGTACGTATCTATGGAGCGGCGATTGGATAACATGGTGGTGGTGTGTATCTTTAGAGTAAGACTTAGGTGGGAACACAGGTAAGCAAACCTCAATACTGCTGCGGTGTTTACTGATTATGAAGTGAATACCAGTCAATGGTTTAGATGTAGGCTTAGAGGCAGTGACACAGCTACACATCTTCGAGGATAAATATCTATCCATCTTCCTTCGAAAGGCCTTTTCTTTTCCTCCTTACCACACTTTCATAGTTCTCATTCTCATATTCCCTCATTTATTTCCCAATTTATCTTCAATTTTTCAATTCTTCGACACTTTCACTTCCAGAACCTCTTGAGGTCGAGACATTCACGACATATAAACGACAATGAAGTTCACTATTTCAACTCTCATTTCTTTCGCTGTATATACAGCAGCAGCTCCGTCGCCCGATCAACATTATAGTAGCTATGAGAGCTCTTCGAATTGCATACAGCCTGTGACTATTACAAAGCCTGCAGAGACAGTCACACGGACAGTCACTGTCCGCCCTCATTATACACCAATCAACAACGTCAAATATCCATCTGGAAACCACGGCGGGCGCTGGACCCCCGGACACTATGGCGGTGGCGATAAACCTAAGCCTGATCCTGAGATGCCTGCTACTGTAACTGTCATACACACCAAATGGCACGGTCATGGCAAGCCCCCGACTTACCAGACTTCGACCTGCACCAACAGCTACACCACTTCAGTAGTTACCAAGCCGAACGGCACGCCCTCTACTTCAACTGTATACTACCCACCACCTGCTGCCACCTACACAGTGACTGTTGGTGGTAAGGATGCAGCCGGCAAGCCCAAGCTCATCTACACTCCTGAGGTCGTCTTCGCTAAGAAAGGCGATACTGTCATCTATGACTTCTTGGCTAACAACCACACGCTCACTGAGTCGACCTTCGATGTGCCCTGTGAGGCTAAGGTCGATGGCCCTGTCATCAAGTCTGGCTTCCGTCCAAATTTCAATAACACCGTGGGCGCCAACCAGTTCGCGGTCACTCTTGCAGATGAGAACGTGCACTGGTTCTACTGCGGCCAGGCTGACCACTGCGAGAAAGGGATGGTTCACGCGATCAACCCGCCTACCTCAGGCCCCAAGACCTTCGCAGCCTTTGTTAAAAAGGCCACGTCCGGCCTTATTACGCCCCCCACTGGCGGCAACTCAACCATCCCCGAAGGCAACAGCACCGTTCCTGTTTACGGCTCCAAGACTATCAAGATCAACGTTGGCGGCGGCGATGACCCTGCAAAGCCGCTCCTGAAGTTCACCGAGCCCATCAGCGGCGCTCAGTTCATTGACGCTAAAGCTGGGGACCGCATCGACTTCACCTTTTTGCGCAACATGCACAGTGTGACCGAGTCGACCTTCACTAACCCATGCACGCCAAAGGGTAACTCGACCTTCATGCCCACCGGCCCCATAAAGAACACCGAGAATGCTGTTGATGCCGAGAAGTTTGTCCGCAGCTTCACGGTGCCCGCCGACAACAACGGAGCGCCCATCTGGTTCTACTGTGGCGTCGCTGACCACTGCAACAAGGGTATGGTCTTTGCCATCAACCCTGGCAACAAATTTGACCAGTTTGTGGCCAACGCGGCGGCCGACATCAAGAGCAAGACCCTGGTGATGGCACCCAAGGAGACTGAAAGCACCAGTTATGGTTCTTACTATTAAGCTTCTGGTTGAAATGAGGGCAGTATTTGTATTTTCATGGTGAAACAGTGTTATGTTTATGGTGTTTGAGTTTTATTTATTTATTTTTAGATTAGTACTTCCATTTTTCCCTTAGAAAAATACATAAATTTATACGCGCGGTCATTGTTGGTTCCAACTGATCCTATTAATATTCACCATCTTCAATGCACAAATAATGATTCGCTTACCCAGCGGCACGGTTCGCTATTTTTGTGAAAAATGTCTCATTGCTTATATAAGAAGCGTTAGGCGCATAATAAGAAACAAGAGCCAAGCGAGGCTAGTAGTGACTAGTAGTGACGTAGTTAGCGCCTCAGTGGTTGCGGGGTGGTCCGATGGTGCTGGAAGGTTCGTGGGGCTTCTGAGGCAACCGACCTCACTCGCTAGAGCCTTCAAGCAAGTTCTCAAACTCACGCGGGTGTTCGCAAATATCACTTTAAATAAAGCCTTGCTGTCTCCGTCTCTGTTTCCTCTCTCCATTCATCAGACACAACTTTAAATTACTCGAACGAAGACGAATACCTCTCGTAACTACCAACACGCGAATACTCTAAACTACCACTACCTATAAACACCTACAAACATTTACAAACATCAACAAGCCTACTTAATACCATAATCCTCGATGGCGAACCTACAACTTACCGACAAAGCCCAAAAGGCACTAAGTGCCGCCCACGAGACTGCACAAACCTATCACCACCCTCAAATACTACCAATACATCTCGCACATGCACTCCTGACGGGTCCACAAGAGGAGGGTGTAACTCCGGGTCAACCATCGGCCCACGGTCCCACCCTCTTCCGGCAAATTGTTGAGAAGGCAAACGGCGATTTCCAGATGCTCGACCGTGGAATCAAGAAGGCATTGGTGCGGTTGCCATCACAAGATCCGCCGCCTGACCAGGTCTCGTTTTCACCATCACTTAGTAAGGTGATGCGTGAGGCCGGGAAGTTACAGAAGACACAGCGTGATAGTTATATTGCACAAGACCATCTGGTGAGCGCATTAGCACAGGATGGAACGATTCAGAGACTCCTGGCCGAGGCCGGAATCCCGAAGGTTGATGTGCTGGATAATGCTGTGCAGAGCTTACGAGGAACGAAGCGTGTGGAGAAGGAGACGGAGGAGAGCACTGAGAGTGAAGCGCTGGGGAAGTTTTGCATTGATTTGACACAAAAGGCGAGAGATGGTGGACTGGATCCTGTTATCGGTCGTGAGCAAGAGGTGCTCCGAGTGATCAGAATTCTGTCCCGACGTACAAAGAACAATCCCGTTTTGGTAGGTTTATTCTCCGAAAATAGACTAATGATTTAGTACTAACGAGTTTTCAGATCGGAGAACCTGGTGTTGGTAAGACCTCTGTTGTTGAGGGCCTAGCACAGCGTATCGTCAATGCGGATGTTCCTGCCAATTTAGCCAATTGCAAACTACTCAGTCTGGACGTCGGGGCACTCGTTGCCGGTAGTAAATACCGTGGCGAGTTTGAGGAGCGAATGAAGTCGGTCCTTAAGGAAATTGAAGACAGCAAAGAAATGATTGTTTTGTTCATCGACGAAATGCATCTTCTTATGGGCGCTGGAAGCTCCGGTGAGGGAGGAATGGATTCTGCAAATATGCTCAAGCCTGCACTTGCAAGAGGCCAACTTCATTGTGTTGGTGCGACAACGTTATCGGAGTATAGGAAGTACATCGAGAAGGATGCAGCATTTGAACGTCGGTTCCAGCAAGTCATTGTTAAGGAGCCCACAGTTCCTGAGACTATTTCTATTCTCCGTGGTTTGAAAGAGCGTTACGAAGTCCACCACGGTGTCACAATTACCGATGGTGCGATCGTAGCGTCTGCAACACTTGCATCTCGATACCTAACGGCCCGCAAACTTCCCGATTCGGCAATTGATCTTATCGATGAAGCTGCTGCCTCGGTCCGTGTTACACGTGAATCGGCACCCGAAGCTGTTGACACTCTTGAGCGTAAACACCGCCAGCTCTTGATCGAAATACACGCTCTTGAAAGAGAGAAGGACGACGCTTCCCGTGAACGTCTCGCCATCGCAAAGAAAGAGGCTGCCAACGCTATGGAGGAACTCCAGCCCTTGCGCGAAAAATACGACTCTCAAAAGCGCCGTTCTTCCGAGCTCCAAGAGGCCAAGAAGAAGCTTGACATTCTTGATGCCAAAGCCCAACAGGCCGTACGTACTGGCGATGTTAGTACTGCTTCTGACCTCACATATTACGCCATTCCAGATCTCAAGAAACACATTGCACGTCTCGAGGCAGAGAAGGCACAGGCCGACTCTGAGGCAGCCGAACACGCCCTAGCTACAGGAGAAGCAGCGATGCTTACAGATCTTGTTGGCCCAGAGCAGATCAACGAGATTGTTGCTCGTTGGACTGGCATTCCGGTTACTCGTCTACGTACCACTGAGAAGGAGAAATTGCTCAACATGGAGAAGTATTTGACGCACCAGGTTATTGGTCAGCGTGAAGCTGTTCGTGCTGTCGCCAATGCAATCCGTCTTTCTCGTAGTGGCCTGTCAAACCCGAATCAGCCGATAGCATCGTTCTTGTTTTGCGGTCCGTCCGGAACAGGTAAAACATTACTCACAAAAACCCTTGCCGAGTTCCTCTTCGACGATCCCAAAGCAATGATTCGCTTCGATATGTCTGAATACATGGAGAAGCACTCGGTTTCTCGTCTCATCGGTGCTCCTCCAGGTTATGTTGGTTACGATGCCGGTGGCCAACTCACCGAAGCACTGAGGCGGCGTCCTTTCTCCATTCTCCTCTTCGACGAAATCGAAAAAGCTGCCAAGGAAGTCCTTACCGTCCTCCTGCAGCTCATGGACGAAGGCCGCATTACCGACTCTACGGGACGTGTTGTCGATGGCAAGAATACCGTGATAATTTTGACCTCCAACCTCGGCAGCCAGTATATTACGGGAGCTAAGGCCTCCCGTAAGACCCTGGAGGACGATACAGGTCGCATCGATGGCTCTACTAAGGAGCTCGTCATGTCCGCTGTTCGCAGCCATTTCCTTCCTGAGTTCCTCAATCGTATCAGCAATGTGGTAATCTTTAACCGCCTGGCCAAGAGTGAAATCCGCAAGATTGTCGACCTGCGCCTGAAAGAGATCCAGAAGCGCCTGATCTCCAACAATAGAAACATCACGATCGACGTCGATGATAGGGCCAAGACACATCTGGGTCTCGCAGGCTATTCACCACAATACGGAGCTCGTCCTCTACAGCGTGTACTTGAGAAGGAGATCCTGAACCGACTCAGTGTACTGCTGCTGCGTGGGTCAATTCGCGATGGGGAGACGGCGAGAGTGCGTTTGAATAGTCAGGGTCGCGTCGTAGTGCTACCGAATCATGAGGAGGATGAGATGGAGATGGAGATAGATGGATTTGATGATGCTGGCATGTTTGACGACGACGATGATGATGGAGATAGCATGGAGCTGGAGGAACTTTATGATTAAAACTGAGTGATGATTAGTGATGCTGTGCTTTCATTGTCATTGTTACATTTTCATTGCGTTGGGCGGAGTTTTTGGCATTGCATTGTTTGTTTGTCAAATCGGCTTGCATATGTTCTTGTACCATTTCTTGTTTTTTGCTGCATTAGTTTAAAATTTGCATGATTGCGTTGCATGAGGACGTGGGAGGTGGATGAATTATGAAATAGTGGAATTTCTTTTTACATTGGATTGTGTCAGTCACTACGAAAGCATTCTTGGAATACTTACAATTCAAACATGGTGTGTGTGAGTTTATGTAAATATTTTTGAATAAAGCTGAGCATAGTCTTTTATTCATTCTTATAAAATCATTCCAGACGTTGTTCAAGGGTAGGCTGGTCGTACACAGTAGTAGTTCTGTAGTGATGGTATGCCCGTTAGGATGTTGACGAAATTGCCCAATGGCTAATAATTTCTAGAATGTTACCTCACAAGGGCTAACATATGCATACATATACGTTACAGTAATCCCTCAAGTGATAATAGGGCTTCATAGTTTGATCTCCAAGTTCTTCTCCTACAAGAGACATAAAAATGGACCCAATACCCCACCACCACTAGTGTCAAAATTGCGAACAAAAACTACGGTACCTGGAATTCCCGCATGGTCACCCACTGCAGTACTGACCAGGCGATAACATGCTTAAATAGGGCTGAGCGGACGGGAAGCCTTGCTTTCATGTTTCTATGACCGTAGCTGACGGTGTCAAGGTTGTTTAGAGTTTGACTCATTGACATCGATCATTCAGTTTAGCCATTCCAATCCTCGATAAGTAACAGCAATTGACGATTTTTCATTGCAAAATTAAAGTTACTTGTAAGGTTATACCTTCATTACAGAAAAGAAAATATTTCTCGTATGAATAATCAGTACTTCGCAAACAGGTACTTTCAAGCTCCACTATTACCAGTATTTCAACATGAAGTTCCGATACTGTATACACATCATGATATGAATTTCCCTCATTAAAATGCTCCCTGAATCATTGCATCTCCATCCCCACCCCAGCAATCGCTCCACCTCCACCTCTACTCTTGATGACCACATGTCCTTCACCCTCGCCCTCCACTAGCGGTGCATAACCCCACAACGGGCTCATCGGATTCTTTATTTGGGCCTCCCTCCACTCCCTATGCGCCTTAACGCTCACCCACCCGACGATTGCCGTAAAGTCGCGATAATCCTCGACAGTGAAGCCCGACATGTAACCGCAGCATCCTGGCGCGAAATCGAGGAGGGATTGCACGGCAAGCTGTTGTTGCCAGAATTGCTCTTGTGTAGTGGTGGGCAGGAGGCGGAAGACTGCCGTTACGAGCACAGCGGCGTTTGTGAAGGTGTTGTATATGGGAGTGGTTGGTGGTTGGCCATAGTCGAGGGGGGGTTGGGTGTTATCTGCCATGTTTAGTGTTTTAGGGGCAACAACCACACTGGGGGACACACAAAGCTTTATATAAGGGGCATAGATGCGGATTATGGGGATTGATTACTTGGTATTGGCGTTCAATCAGTTCTTTGAAGGTATTGTGTAGACACCGTAAATGATGCTACATAAACTGAAACCAGAGAACGTTTATCTGCTAGATGTGCTTGGACCCCTAAGCTCGAGGGCATTCGCATTCTCCAATCGTAGACGTTTTTGGTTAAATTAAGTTGCGTGGAGATATCTTTGAGCGATAATTGGCCCAAGCTCCATCAGCACCAACACAGCTCATAAAAGAGTTATTTAAATGCGGAAGTTTCGAATCATGTGTAAGCCCAGACCCTTCTATTCGCTATTTATCCTTTCCACTGGCAAAGAGTAAAGCTGTCGAATGGTCGGTTAGAAGATAGCTTGGGTTGAGCTAAACTCTGGGTTCTTACTTGATGGAAGTTAATTTCCAGCTGCAAGCGGATCTGAGCGTGGCGTATTATGTGGCTGCGAGGAGTGATGAAACCGGAATGGATGAGGGAAACATTGGCCCAGCCCTAAAGCTTCGAGTAAACTGTGGCGTTCATGTTGTGGGATTGAAGCTAACAATGCAATGTGCGGATTATTGCCGGGTTAATTAAGATGCAGCTTTCGTCGAGAATCAAAATTTTCTTTGACGCTGAACACATTTTCATCACTTTTCTGATTTTCATACTTCCCAAACTTTGCTTCGACCATACTCAATTAACGTACTCATAATCTTCTACTTTGAGAACCCAACATGCATGCTTGAATAATATAGGGCTGGTGCAGTGGGTGTTTTCAATATATCGCCTATCTCTCCTATATCTAACATCTCCAGTATTGACAACCCTGGGCTGGCCCCACCGACCCCTCCGGATCCAAGTCTTTGAAGCGCAAGGCTTCGCCCACTGGGCAGCACTTATAAACTCTAGCTTTTCAACATCAAAGACAGGCCTTGTATTTGTACCATCACGAGCACTCTGGGACATCCCCACTGCCGAAGCCGCCTCTGCGGATGACAGCAGTATTGGTACCGCTCAGTGGTCCCAGAATTCAGAGTCCTAGCTGACACTAAGCTTCCTCCAGGCGCCATCTTTGGGGTAGCCTATACCACAATCTGTCTCAAACCTGTGACATACACACAGTACTTTGTCTCCCACGTCGTGAAGTTGAGGGAAAATGTATCCCACTCCAGGCACCTCTCACGAAGCTCTCTGGGGTCTCCCATCATGTTCCAGGCATTTCAGCGATCCTCAACTGCACCGGACTGTGGGCCCGCTCTCTCGCCTCCGATGAACGTGTGGTGCCTGTCAAGTGACAAACAGTGCTAGTCCGAGGGGAATGTGAAACAGTAACATGGCGCATGGACAGTGACAGAAACGAGAGCTATGCCGTCCGTCGTCCGAGTGAGGGACCATTATCGGTGGCAGCTTCGATGTCGGAAACGAGAACGCCGATGTGGATCCTGCACTCGCTACCACTATTCTGCAGCGTGCAAAGGTTTGAAGTGGTGATGGAAAGTGTCGGGCGGTGCCCAGGAGGGGGGCTACGCATAGAGTTAGATCGCACAGCAGTTGGAGGAGTTCTAGTGGTTCACCACTACGGTCATGGCGGGGCGGGGTTGCAGGCTAGTGTGGGCAGTGCACTGGAGGCGGTTGCGGTGCTGAAGGGAGCACTAGAATAAATATATGCACAGTTGTTTTTCGCATGTACTCTACTCTCATACATATGCAAGCAGGTCCCAGGTCCCTGTGAGCGAACAAATAATAAGCCTTGTACTAGCGTTGTGTCCGTGCTTGGTCATTACCTTACTAACCTACTAATTCCCCCGGTTTTCCCTACGTAACTTTTATACCTATCATCTCTTCCGAGCTCCGAGTTTCATCCTAGGCTTTACATATTATTAGGTCTCAGCGCGATGTGTCACGGCTTCAAAGTGTTGAGGAAAATTCGGCAGGTGAGTACGGACTATGTCTTGGGCTTCTCGGCGAGGAGCTGCTTTCGTATATACTTGTACGTACCTTATTTTCAAAAAGATCTTCAGGGGCTTTCTAGTCGCGATATCGTGGCTTTGTGTTTGAACAATTATGTAACATTTAGAAAACATTCAAAGCCCTAACAAAGAGTCTCGGACACAAACTTATCGGGTTTAATCTTATCGCTGACATCTCCGCGGCGATAACCATCTGCCATCTTCCCATATCGACGTAGAGTACCTGCAGCAATGAGGACACACCCACATTCATCATAAATAACCATCCAATGAGCCACTGTAATCACCGAGCCTGCATACTCTGAAAACCTGGTTTTTGGGTTGTGCTGTTGATCTCTAATGCATGTCTGCTATCTTTAAATTAACTAACCCCTCGCGAGCCATCAGATGCAATTGGTTATCACAACCGCAATATTGCAGCTACAACCTGAAATGTCGTCAGTCGGTGATTAAAATTAGATATCTTCATACTTGAGCAAATACCTAGTAGAGGTAAGGGTACCATTATTAGAAGACCTCAGGTAAGTACGGTAGTGGTACGGTGGATCGCATGTCCAATGAATAATCGCTTCGCTTGAGCGTGGTGAACTTTCTGCCGTATGAAGGTTGTTTTTCATTCACGCAGCTTGGTTTCCAATAATTCTTCACATGCACTGTGCACAACACAGTGTGTTCTAGCTATGGGAATCACTTGACTTAATGTGCATCCCGATCCATAAAGCGTTCCCTAATTTTGATATGGATATGCGCCGCTGCCTGTCGGTACCACTTCCCCTCGGAACAAAATAAGCTTCCCCTCTTGTGTAACATGAATGCCCAGGGCCGACTCATGTTACAACCCCGCATGCCTCATGTAAATTCATTTTGGGGGTTTCTTCTAGAAGCTATAGGATAACACAGAAAATTGAAGGTTAGGTTGAAACTGTGTATAATTGGTTTCATGAACGAAATATTGATATCTTGAAATCATCATCATCATCAAGACGCATCGACGACCAAATGAAAAACAATATAGCAACCCATAAAAATGATTCTGCATCCGTGCCCGTGCCATATACCGCCTAAATCTTCGGGCCAAACCAGTCTCGCCTATCCCAGCATAACCCGGATCCAAGAGCCCAAAAAAATCTATAATGTCCCCTACCTTCTCTCACTAAATCAGGATTACTCCCCTTCCCTCCACATAGCACTCGCAATAAACTCGCTTGCTGCCGCACTTGCCCTCACATCCTGCATCTGACCAGTAGTAGCGTGTTCGTGACTGGTAGTCCGTCCCCCAATCATCGCCAACTCCGGGAACGCATCAAAATCGAAACTAGCATTTTCCATATCATGGGCCACTCCTGGGCTCTGCGGCTGTTGTGCAGGGTGCAACCGCCTCCAATCCATCCTCTGGCGAAATTCATGTACCATCTCTAACGGAAACTTCATCAACTGAAGCATCTGTCCGCCTCCGGGTAGCAGGGCCTGGTGAATCTCCTCGATAGGCCCCACACTCATTGTTCCAAAGTATGCAGCGCCGACAGCCGGAAAAAGTGGCTCGACGGCCAGAGCTACCGCAAAGAAATGGGCTAGAAGCAGCATTGCGCCCGGATCCCGGCGGCAGTCGATTGGCAGAAAGAACAGCCATGCACGGAGTGGGTGCAGAAGCTCGAACTGCTCTTCGGCGGACCGCGTTGGCCCGGGGGTCAGGCCTTGTACAAAGTAGATTAGATCTTCAAGACCGGCTGCGGAGGAGTCATCGGGGAAGTAGGGACGTAATGGAAGCAGAGAGTGGAGGACATGCGAGATCACTGCGAGGTCTCTGGCAGGGTCTGGAAGAGGTGGGCGAGGTGGCGAGAAGAGAGAGCGCTCGGCGATCAGATCAGAGAAGCTGGAGATGTGATTCCAGGCGCGCATGGCGTCGATTACCGTAGATGTTCCGCGTAGTAGAGAAGCCCAGCTGCGCCTGTGCGTGTGTTAGCTGCACGGTTGTTTTCACGTGAGCCATGTAGGCGTCCAGATCGAATATAAGCTTGAAAAGTCGGATACAATGCAAGATAAGATGATCAGGCGGAAGGAGCAAGTACGCACCAGTCGGTTACCTGCCACGACAAAAGGATGGATGCAGCAAGCACGGCGTCCGAGTTCTCTCTGGAGAAATTTCCGATCGCTTGCTGAAGCCCCTGGAATGCAAAACCGCGATGCTGGTAGGCAAGCTGCAGCGTAGCGGGGTTTTCAGTCAACCATGATAAATGAGAGGCCGACAGGCCTAAGAGTGAGTGCATAACAAAATCATTGTTCGACGCAATCCTCAGAAACCTATAGATATAATATCAGTCGTTTTGAAACAGGAAACATGTCCAGGTGACCACGAACATTGGGACCCTCCTTGTCCAAATTGCATATTTGCTCGGGGCATCCACAGCCTGCATCTGAGCTGCAATAGAAGATATGTGGTGAATTAACCGTAGATCGGTTTCAGAATATCGAGCCGGTGAAGGTTGGTTTTCAACACATAGTGATGGAAATGGGTACACTCCTGTAACTCTCCAGGCATTGAGTTCTGTCTGGACCTGAGGTGTGATGCCCAGGTCTGGTACGCCTTCGGCCAGAGCACCATCCATATACGCACATCTCACATTGTGTTTGGTACAATTTCGACTTTTACAAAATCAGTTATCATTCTCTAAATACGAGGGTGCTATGTATTATTTTCGTACGAATGTGACTTACCACTGTGGCATAGTTTCATCACACCGGATATGCCTATTCTTGCAAGTCTTGCAACCATTTCGAGATTTTCTATGGCTCCTCCGATGGATGGGAGGATTGCTAGAACCAGAAGACATCGTAGAAGGAGAAGGAGAGGAGTATGTTTTCTCTGGGTCGACTGAAGGAAATTTTTCGGGTAGTCTAGTCTCAGGAGATCCGCTTGGTTTGACGTGTGAAGACATTTTCTTAGGGGATCCAGGACTTGATATTTGAACTATTTGTTTCTAATGACGAAAGCTCCAACGATTCGTAGGCCTCTCGAATCCAATGAAAATGTGCAAGGCTCAACGAACCCCGTAAGGTATACAAAGTATACGGGAACCAGAATCAAGCCCACTCAACTAGACTATACTGAAGTGAAGCTGCCCGGAGTGTCCGGGTCTACCGGGGCGGATGATAGATCTAAGGATGGGGGCAGATGATTTGGGCATGAAAACTCCAATACCCGAGTTTTAAGCTGGGTAACGGTGATTATTTCTTTTTTATCTCGGAAATGCCGCAGGGAGTAAGAACAACCGGCCGAGCGGTTTCAAGCAGACACCAGCTAACGGTTGAAGTACGATGCAGTACCGGGAGTGCCGAGAGGTATTCAGAATGAGAGAGTGATGATGAGAAAGCAAGTTGGGTGCGAGGAGAAGGTGGGGAAGGAAGGCAGTACAGTTGGTGGTGAGAAGGCAAATGAAAAGACCCTGCATTCATTCCGCGCTTGATCCAGCTTCGTGTTGATGGAAATAACAAAAAGTACATGTCAGACTTCGTCATTACTCTAGATACGCGCGAACAAAGGAATAGTAAGGAATAGATAGAAAATGTCTGTTGCGCAGGGAGTCACATTAGCTCTTCAGCAGCACTTTTTGTGGTACATTGAGGAGTAAAGACCAGTGTCCACAGCCTTTGTGTAACTTCTTGTACGACGGGGTAGGCACAGTCCCGACTCATTGGATCATTTTAGGTTGATCATCCAGTTGATACTTGAGAAGTGTGTGCTGGTTTCTGCGGGCTGTTATGACGAACAACCACAGTGGACCGAAGGTAAAGTAAGTACGGGGATCTGCTGTATGTGTGTATGTATTTGCTTTTTAGCGCAATCCCGGAGGGCGAGGGTGCGACTGAGCTGCCTGCCGAGTTGTGCAACCCACCCTGCCATGTCTGGTTGAAAAAAAATATAGTAGGTACCGTTGTTGACAGCTCCCAGGGAAGTGGTGCCTCGAGATGTGCCTTGCTCAACATCTCGTCTGTTTACGAAGAGAGTGTCTCGGCACCAATCTTACGGTGGTCCTCCCGCTGTTGTACCCCTCCGAGACCCAGCTGTGGCAATGTACCTAACGACATAGACTGCTTTTCATGATGCCCCCTCCCATTAGGTACCTTTTGGTCGCCTTGTAGGGTGTGTCCACGTGACTGTGGGCCAACTAGACATGTTCCAAATTTATCCTATCCCAGCTGAGGATCTCAGGAAGCCATAAACTGAGGGGTAGGTGTCTTTGTTAAGAAAGGAGGCTGATTCGGTTGTAAATTTGTAACTATTCTAATTACAGAAGGGTCACATCCTGGACCACTGCCAGTCGTTATGACAAGATTCGATGATTGCTTCGGTCGATCCATCCAAGGCATAAAATAAACTCTGTCAAATAATTCTATAGACTTTCTTCGGAGGTTCCGCCTTGCGTCAGCTTACTTATGTAGGAAATAAACTTCTCGTTAATTGCATCTTCTTGTTTGGTAATATTGTATCTCAGGGGCTGAGGGTTTCGGCATTGACCGTGGCGTTTGTCGAATTAAATATCAAAGTAGTTAGGGTCATTGACGTAAAATAAAGGTAATCGTTAGTTTTCCAATTAGATTATCTATAAATTTTAAGCCCAATGCTTCACTGGAACTCTCGATCACATTTTGCGCTGCATTTGTGCTGCAATTTGTTTTTCCAAACATTACAAGATCTATGCAATGCAATCAATCATATGAGGTATCTCCGCGGAGTAAATAAATGAGGATACTGAAGAAATGGTCCTTCTGATAAGTATTCGAAGGGCATTATGCGTACGGCGCTTCCATGTTTCGGTTCGAGCATAAAGTCGGGGGCGCAGTGGAACGTGGCACTGTTACCGAACTAAGTAACCATAGTTCCTTCTAATGGCAAAGAAAAACTGTGTTTGCACCGTTCGTCTGAACTCTAGGCTACTTTGTATAATCCTTTTACCTAGTGGCTCTGTATCTGCTGCAATACTGCACTGATGAGGCTTTCAGATATATTCAACTACTCTTCGAATATCGTGTTGATTGCAGATACGAGATCGGAGAACCAGAGACGGTTACCGCGTTCCCGAGCCCATATTTTTGTCTTATGTATTTATGGCCCACTTCCATCTGTAGCACCACCTAATGGCGGGATCGGTTCTTGCCGAGAAGGCTTTCGGTGATGGATACCCGAGTAATTCTTTATTCGATCGTCCAATCGATGGTTCCTGACGAGTCCCTCTTTTCCGGAAATATTTGGTTTTGGTCTTTCCGTCCTAGTCAGAGTAGCTGTACTTCTGGAATCTGATAATAATAAATCTAAAACATTCTGTCAATTGAGATACGAGTAGATGATGACCAGGTTTCTCAGTTCGGAGATCCAGCGAGTAAGTACCTCTCCAATCCGGAATTACCATCAACAATGCAACCCATGGTACAAATAACCCTTCCAATGCCGATAGATACAAAGGCATATTTGGCCGGAGGTACCTGCATTCTGACCTCAGAACACGAGTCCCACGTTTGGTGCAACATTCGGGAAAACAATTATTCCATGGAAGGATTCCATGCATCTACCATTTTTATCCACCGACCAACTGCATTGTCTATATTTCCACAAAGTTTGACTTTGTATTGTTGAATATGTATACTATCCCAAGATCCAGTGATATCTTTTGATTCCTATTATTCTTTCTAAAATCGGGTCATTCAGTGCTAGTACCTATGTGCTGCCTCGGTAGAAGAAGCCAGTCAGATTATCGGAGTAAAAATAGTCCGAGTTTTTTTTTAGATCCAGCCGAGACAACCATTTTGACAATCTCGTATTCATCGATAGAAAAAGCACATAGCGCTATAGGGAATTTCGAAGCCAGGTTAGAAATAGAATGCCTTGATTCTATATCACAATAGCTAGTTGGTGACTCATTGTTGACTTGGAGCACTAAAATCCGATCAAACCTATCAATCAGGCTCCTTGGCTAGTTCTTTCATCAGGGTGCATCTCTCAGTGCGTAGGTAAAAGCCCAAGTAAAGTATGCACATTTAGCACCTAGCAACCCGCAACCCAGATAAATTACTGTAGTTCTAGTAGTGCAAGAGATTCATGCAGTCAGCAATGCCACCCGATTTTTTCATCTCTCAAAATTTTTTAATGGATGTCCTAGTAGCCACGAATATGGTATTGAAAAGTTAGGATTAGATGGCGTTCCGTATCCCTGAATAACATGTGATCACTGAAAATCATATATCAGGAAGTATATATCTTATGTCTGTTAAGGCCGACATAGTATCGCAAGTCTTGTCGAACCTTGAGTCACACAGACGATCACTCATTTTCGGGTGCCTCCATGGGCTATCTATTCTATCTTTCTGGCGATTAAAGATAATAGCAGAGTCGCAGTCTTCTGACCAAATCGACGGTATCAAACTAAAAAGGACCTCGTTGCATAAACTATTGAAGGCGTCATGAACAGATAAAACATTCAGACGAACAACTGAAATCTTGTCTTCGAAGTCGAGATTGTCGCACTGATTTTTCCGTGGACAGTAGTAGCTGGCTAACCGAAATTCGGATTCCGATTTATCGTTTCATGCACTTTTTACAAGTCGCTTCTTCGAAACATCACTGCTTCGACTTTGGGTTGCTAATTTTTGGTGAACATTGTGGAAATGATTGAAAAGGATAAAGCCTGAAAAGCTAATTATATTTAGCCTAGAAATGAAGAAAGTAATGTGCATTCTTGAGAGCAGTGGGCGAGTCACCTTTTATGAATAGACCGTATGCTCGGAGGGCCCAGGCATGTCATTTTTGACTCAACAAAGCCTACTTTCCAAGGCATTCCAACCCAGTCAACAGCAGAACTTACACTGCGAACACACTTTCTGGTTATGAAGGGACTGGCGTTTGATTTGGGTGGGTGCACTTGTATAAGCACGCTTCCTTTTAAACAAAAGCTTTCGATCTATTTTATCCAACGGTCGAAAGTTTGCGAGACTGCGGCTGAGTGTGAGGAGAATGGAATGAAGCCTGCTGGGTCAGAACTAGCTGGATTGTGTTATCCATCCTTTTGGTGGGGACAGAAGAGAAGAATACAGATGGGAAAAGAAAAGAGGCCTAAGGCTGGGGAAATACGCGTCATGATCAACCCGAAGACTCACTGTCAGCCACTCCAAATTTGGGGGGAAGTAGTGAGTCTGAATTCCGGAGCCAACTAAAACAATGGCAGACAGACACCAATAGTATGCAGCTTAAACTCGAAAAATAAGAAGCAATGGGTTTGGATTTTGGTTGGTTCTTGATTAAGGTGATACAGAGGAGAACTTCCTTTAGAAAAGGAAGATGAGTATGCTCGTGAACGAAAAGAGCTGTGGATTTGTCGACGACAGGATCTTGTGTGGGTTTAAATTCTCCTTCTGCATCTGTTGCGTCATCTACATCTCGCTTAACACGTTCAAAAACGGCGTTTTTTTCCTGCGGGGTCGTCGTGTATCAGTTGGTGATACTTTGGAGAAGCCGACGGATTACCTTTACTCTGTGGCATGCCCATAGGGAAGCTGATGGAAGGTGATCTGCAAGAGACGAACGACCAGGGCCCATGGGAAATTAAGCCACATTCGCTTATTCGGTACGGAGCGAGATATACCCGCCCCCTTCTTCCATGCGACAACTGACATTCTGGACCGCGCTTCCCGCTTCTATGTGAGATGTGCTGGCGGAGGTCGAGGAGACATGTGTGGGGTAAAACGGTTCGACTGTCTTTGGATGTCACTACGGTGATGCAAACGATTTATTTCAAATCACCACCCAACAGACAGGCCTAGGGGTTTATCGGTTGGGTGGTGAGTATCAAAAGACCATGTACAACTGTACAAATTTGGTGAAGTTCTTACTTTTGAGGGCCACGAAAACCATGGGATGTCAACGAGCCATGGCCTGATGAAGAATAGAGGGCGGCAATTGAAGCCGTTGCCCATACATACAAGCTTATCTATCATACCAGATATGGCATGGTTGGAATCTATACCATGGGCATTTCTCTAGATTACTTTCCCAAATGCATTTTGGCTGTTCAGATCGCTTGGATAAGTATTGTCATTTCGTCTAGGTATCTGCAGAGTCTTTCAGCTGTAGATTTTCTCTACCTTTATCTAGGACCCAAAGCTTAAGCTTCGAAACAACACAGCAGGAGAGGTCACAGACACGGGTCAGATAGAGCAACATGAAGAGGTAGCTTCAAGACTCATCCATTTTAGTTTACTCTGAATACCATAAACGTCGAGTAGATCAGTGATACTCTCTCTTCCAGTTCACCTCTTAAACTACGATCATCATGATCTGACAGGCACTAGTTTACAGTCTGTGCACTCTTACATCGTGGAACAGTGGCTGACTTTGGCCTCGATTTATGATCGTCAGGCACACCACGTGCGTTGTGCAACTGAAAGCTGAAACATGCCGCTCCCGGCACGTGGCAGGCATCGCGAAATTCTGGAACCTCACCAATACCTTACTATCATGCATATCTCCTCTAGAGTAAATAGGAAAACTGTATTTTTCCCCTAAAGACATCATAGAGGATCGGCAGTCAGCGATGCTGTTTTCAAACGGCGGTATTCTTCATCGAACCGTTTAGTCCAAGATTATGATCCTGCAGGATAACCCAGCCTGAGGACAGTTATCCACCCCGATACATACTTTACCATTTGCTTCATACACTAGTGAGTATTTCATGGCATGGGTTCAAGTAACGTCACAATTATTTACTCAACCGCAAGCACATATAAGTAACATTATGTCATGACTGCTTTCGTAGTGTCATTGCATTTAGTAATCACCAACCCGCCGCCCATAAGTCAACGAAAAAGAAAAAGCCCACCTCTTTTACATGCACTTCTATCCCAACGATCAAGAAAAAAAAAACTACTCAAGCAAAATTCCGACTCTTTTATTGTGCGACACCGCGTTCCTTCCCACATGTTAATAATCTTCGGAATACAAAGCAAAAGAAAAAAAAAAAAGTTAAAACTCCACATGTAGCTCTTGAGATGTGAGAAAAATCTTCCTCCCTAGACAACCTCTCAGAAACGAGGTAGAGAGATCGGGATAGCAGTAATTTTTGTTTTGTTTTTTCATACGAGAAAGGTGGCCTATTTTTACTACCATACACTAATCAATTTTCATATTTGCTGCCTTAATTTGTAGTTAAAGAAGCTTGGTGAAAGATGGATTATAAATTTTTCATGTTTCTTCTGTATTTTCCACTTCGTGTTTACAATTTGTCTTTGTTTAGGATTTAGCTGTACACACGTTCCAGCACTGCACGGTCCTGAGGGGTGACTTGGCTCATGAATGCGTCAAAGTCGGAGATGAAACTCCGATATCCATCAATAGTCTATTTCATGTTAAAGAAGATTCTGGTGATCAGGGATTGGTGGCCATTTACCTGTTTGAAGAGATCTCTAAGCTCATGGCTGGGCTCCTTATAACGTGCTATGGCTTTGAAGAAAGGTATTAGACAACTCTCCATTGCCTCGGGGTTCCGCCCGACGACCATGCAGAATCCCTTCAATGCAGTGTCCTTCTCGTCTGTTTCGACAACCTTGGCCACGGCATCCAGAAATGGGTAGGCAAACGTCTCAAGATACGGAGCTAGCTCATCACAGGAGCCTAATCCAAGACGACCCAATGCCACAGCGGCATTTTCAGTCACAGAAGATGGAACTTTGTTAGATTGAATGATCATTAGGAGGTGGCCATAAAGTTGTTCAACATAAGGTGTCATGTTGGAGCCTGCATCTATTGTTAGGGAACGAAATCAGAAAAACCTATATGCATGCGTTGAATCCACTTACCCTGCTGTAGAGCAATTTCTCCACAACTCCAGCATGCATTATTAATCACACTAAAAGTATTTTCGGGCTCTTCGGACTTTTTAATATTATTCACGTCAAGTTGCTGAATCAGCAACTCCATGACAGCTGGAAGGAATGGATGCAATTGGTCAAAAACATAGATTGCACAGTCACCCAACAGGGCGTAGGAAGACTGCCGAACATCATTGCTTTGGTCCTGATTTGAGTCAGTATCATTCTAAATATGTATGTGATCCAATGACAACGAACCTTCATACAATGTGTCAACAGTTGGAAAAAGCTCGGCCTTGACTCTGCGACCAATTGAGTACTCCGACTATCTAAAGCCTGGATTACGGCGCTCAGCATATCCAGACTAGTGATCAAGAAGTCTTTGTCTGGTGCATCCAAGGCTGGATTTTGCTCAAAAGCTAGCTGGGCCTCGATAGTTTTGTGGATGATACTGATACACCGGTGGAATATCGGGGCAGAGAAGGGTAAGAACTTCTGCCCTAAAGCGGTTGCAACATAAGACAGACACTCGAGTAATGGGAAGAGTTCCCTAGATTCGTCTGTCACCTTCTTCCACCTATCAATGAGAGCTGGCATCAATATGTTGACAATATTATCCTGGGCAAGAGACTCGCCAACATGTTCAGCCAATGTTTGAACACAATCGTACAATATGAACATGTTACGGTCCTTGTATCGCCCCATGGCCATAACGAATTGTTTGATAATTGGCTCAATATACGGCTTGAGAACTTCCTTACTTTGCTCCTCTAGATTTGCGAATGCGCTAGCTGCAGCTTCTTGAACCCGCTTATTACCATCCAACATCTTCAATAAAATACCCTCCATCATAGGCTCGAAGTACTTTTGGCGGTGTGTTGGGTCCGGGCTTTGGGCGGCCCATCGTGAGTAACGGCCAAGGGTCCAGCAGGTGATTTGACGAACTAAGGCTTCTCCATCACCAAGGAGAGACAGAAGGTAAGGGACAAGTTCCGGAAGATGGTGTGATACACCATCGAGACATCCGTCAGCTACCGCTCCAAGAGCCAAAACGGCAGCTTCCCTATGAGGCCATTCTGGGTGTCGAAGGTTGTCCTTCAAGTAGGGAAGAATTACCTCCAGGACTGGCTGATGGAAAACAGTAGCAAGGACATCTAAAGCTGCAGCGGAGCATTTCCTCAAGTTCCAGCGGTCTTCTGGATCTTCGCCTCCGATGAGATCCTCCAGATCGGAGTCGAATTCATCTATCTCGCCTTCGCTAAGCTCATGGTCCCCATTGCCCTGGACTTTTTCGGAGTCGCTGCCCTCTGCGCCCTCGCCATTCGGGAATCGTTTTCGAGACTTGGCAAAAGCAGGCTTGAGATCCTCTATCCGATCCTCTTCGTCGGCATCGTCACCCACACCTCCTAATCTTACGATATCTTCCTCTGAATAGATCATAGACTTCAATAAAACTGGTATTATCTTGGGCAGATATGGTCCCAAATGTACTCGTAACTCATCATGTTCCCCGACCGTTAGCCAAAACTCGGCGGCATCCAGAGCAAGATCACCGTCTTCGTCGTTTTGTTGTTGTACGAGGTAATCAACCACACCACCCATGACTGGTGCCAGCTTATCAGGCCTGGTGTCAACTAGATGAACAAGAGCTCGGCAGACTTCCCTCCTCAAAGGGCGGTGAGGGTTATTTCCCAGCCTAAAGAGACTTTCAACAAGGGTGTCGATATGCATCAAGACAAAGGGAGATTTCATTGGTAAGAAGATGTTGATTATCTCCAGAGCATCTGTCTGAACTTTTTCTGATTGATGTTGGGCATAATGTAAGAACTTCGGTATCATGAAACTTAAAGGTTGCTGGGGATTAGTCTCCAGCTCGTCTTTACTATCAGTGCAGATCTTTTTGAGAGCACTCATTGCACCCTCCTGGACCGGAAGCTCAACAGACTCGCCATTCACACCTGCACCATCAACCATGTTTAACAATTGGGCCAAAATGTCTGACCAGGCCATAATCCCTCCATTCCTCAGCAACTCAGTAATAACGTTTCCAACAAAACTTCGTATGCCTGAATTCGGGTCTTTCAATCCATGCATTAGATGCGGTTTAAGATAAGCTATCGTAGCCGGGCTTAAAGATTGTGGGATCGAGCTAATGTTATTTTTAAGCAGTATGGCACCGGAACAGCGGATCACGTGGTAATCCCCCTCGACTCCTGGTGGAGGCTGCTGGTTTACAAGAATATGGCATAAGTAATTGTTGATGTCGGGGGACTGTGCACTGGCTTGTTGTAGCATCTGTATTCCACGGATCAGAATCAAACCAAGATCAAGTCGCCGCAGCATTCAACGGAAATCTCAGCAAGTAGGGTGTGGAACCTGTGTCGCCCGCTGGTTTGCCTCACGATGAGGTCCCAAACTATCGCGGAGGTACCCCGCCAACTCTCGCAACGGAGCTTCTTGTGGTTGCCAGTCCATCTTGTGTAGGGACTAAGAACAACCGAGATTTTGAGAAATTGATATTCAAGATGATATCTCGGTAGTAAAACCGGATTTATGGGGTGCTTAGGCGAGTATAGAGTTTATGGTTGTAGGTCTGCGGTAGTGCGCTGTAGATGCCGCTCGTTCCCTAAAAATTCCGGACTATATATTAGTTTCACAATTGATATCGTTAAGACAAAGTAAAATGGTATGTCCAGAAAAACACCAGGTAAATGTGGTCAGGAAGAGGAGCTTGGCCACACCTCTTTCAAAGATTGGTTTCGTTGATGAAGCGCACAGACAGAATATTGCAGGCAAGACTTCCGTCCCCGAAAGTATACTTAGCAAAAGATAAAACGCAAAGATCAAATAAGTTATTAAGAAATTAAGGCAATAGGGTTGTCGAGAAGGACAGTGGAGAAGTTAAATTTTATAGCACACGATATGGATCGTTGTGCGCCAATAGCAAGTGAGACGGTTACTGGTGGAGGGGTTTCAAGGTGGGGAGAAGAAACACTGGGGCTCGCGGGGGTAAGAGGCAACGGTAACAATGTCGTGGAGTCTCACCGTGATTTCCTCTCAACGAAACAAGCTTCCGATGCACCCACTGAGAAATGCACGCAAACACAATGTACGAAGACAAAGTATTATCAAACACGAAGAGATGTGATATTTAGAAGGAAAAAAGGGAGGAGTTTTTGAGAAGACTAGAGAGCGCACCAATCAGCAACAGGCATCACAGGCAAAATGAATCTCTTTGAACTGTCGACGGTAGAAGACGGTAGAAGTTGTAGGGAGTGAGAGTACATACCTCCTGCGGGGAAACAGCGTAAAAAACGAAGCGGGCGGAAGGCAGGCAGAGAGAGGTGGCAGCCAGCAGAGCAGCAGCGACGTACGTTCACTTCAGCAGCGCAGAGCAAGCAGCGCAGCAAGGAGCAGCACACATTCGGCTCTCTTCCACTCGCCCTCCTCCCCTCCCTCACACACCACCCACCACACACTTGCTCCTGCTTTGCTGTGGTGGGGACAGCCCAGCCGGTTAGTCCTGCAAAAACAGCCGCCGCAGGGATCAGAGGTAAGGCTTAGTGCCTGCGCCACTCGCCACATGCGCCACAATGTGCACTTGGTTGCACGCCTCGCCAAAGACGAGAAAATAATGATCTTCAGTTCCACAAGGATTAATGCGTAGGATTAGAAGATAGCATTGGCAGTCGCACATGTTCTGTCTTTATCTTAATATCATGAACTTGAATGAATTGAATGAACGAATAACTAAAGACCTGCTATGGCGTGCGAAATGCGTTGATGAATTGCAAATTGCAGAAACCCAACCCCAACCAAAAAGAAAGAATAAGTATTGACCGGTTGCTGTTCCCTCCTCCAAGTTCTTGCACTCGCTTTTTCTCCAGCCTGCCTCAGGTGCTCCTCAACATTTACCCCTCCAAGACGCTCAACTCGTCCTTTGAGCAGGTTTCACATGCATCGTACATCAAGTACCTGCTAGTCGTTGCTCGTCGTGCACCACTCTACTGCTAATGCATCCCCGAGGGCTCGAGAATCAGCATTGGTCAGAGATCGATCCCATGTCACACACGCACGCATGCCCTGTCGCCCTTGCCTGCCCTGCGGTTTGAGATTGAAAAGGATAGCCAAATATATCCACGCCTCTCGAGCTTCTCCATCCTCTTCCGGTCTTCTCTCACAGCGATAGGATGAATGCAAAGTTTAGGGGCCTCAGAAGTACGAGTACTCTACTTCCTAAGACTGTGACTACGCGATTCCTACTGGTTTCTCGCAGTGATAATCTAATCACATTGTCGCCTAGGTGACTAGGTACTCCTGCCTATACGATTCCGGAACTGAAAGGTAGGTGAGTACTTGCAGACAGGCACATGCACACACACACCAGCAGCCCAACTAAGGATCAGCTCGCTTGCATAGACGGGGCTTGGGCTAGAGACCGATGTTTCTGAACGGTATCCGTCAGCGTCAGCCTTCTACCCCGAATCACGACACGCATGCATGAAAGCCCAAGGCTGACGCACCCATGAGAAATCCTGGAATCTCAGCCTTCTTGAGACAAATAAACAATTCTAAAGCGTGGTCTCCACGTTCTTCGGGAACCTGCGTCACGTTTTACCCCAGATATTTGATGCTGAGGAAGCAGGCTCACACTACTACCTGACTACGTGTTTGCCATATTTTTTTTCGTGATTGCTTTTTGTGTGCTGTTCCTCGCCAACCACATGGTGGACTGGAGTTGATGCTCGCACCCGGTCAGGCGATGCACCTAAGCCGGTTATCTGCATACAAATTTCCCTGCCCGAACGTTCTGGAACTAATTTGGCAAACGGCGTTAAATGAAATTTCCACAACACAGAGATTGAATGGGTGAATTGGTAGCTCATATACAAACAAGGTCGGCCGGGTCCCGACAGAGTCTCATGTTGTACGAGTACATTTTCTCCGTGATTTACCAGCACCATGGATTATTATTGGTTTCTTCTTGGATGGAATATATATTCAGCCGTTAGAAATATCTGGTGCTTATTTTATCAACACGCTCGAGATTATCGTTATGTGAAAGACTAGTTTACTCGTACGATTCGATGTTAAAATGTTAAAATGTGGAGTGCATGTATTCTGCAGTTCCGCTCATCGCATTTTAATATGTTTCTACACAGACGAGCATAAACGAGTTAGAATTACTAATTTGCAACGCCACATGTCAATGGTGACACCTATGGCCAATCGAGTCCCAGCACCTTCGGATATATTTTATTCCTCAAATTTCAGAACTCTGAAAAGATTTGCCATATACAATGAATAAACGAATAAACGGTAGGGGAGGTTATTCCCTGCATGCATCTTTCCTTAAAATGTTTAAATGGCTTGCAAATTCATGATCTCTTTTGCACAGGCTGCATTTAGAGACACGAAAATGAATTCTTTGCTTGTCAAAGTTTTATCATTCCGAAATTATGGCTTGGTCACTCGCCTTCTTGGAATCAATCCCTCGGTAGTTACCAGATCAAGCTCTTCCCGGGCCCGAATATCGTGTCATTATGTTATAACCCGAAAGTTTCAGTACCTTACTGAGGCATGCTGCAAACGATATGTGCTGTCTTTTGAATTTTGAATTTTTATATCAGTCAAGGGATATGGATAAATTTGCCTTGTTGAGAACCAATGTTTCGATTCATGTCGTGTCGCCAGAGATAAGCGGTTGTCGATAAAATTATCGACCCAAAGTCAAACAACGTGACACAATTATAAATTTAGCCTAACTGCACGTTACCTTCGCCATATTTAGCGTCATCTTATATCACGGGAACCTGCGATCTTCAAACCTCACTTCTAGGATAAATACTACAATGCATTCTTCGAATGAACTCAATTTCAACCCCCACTCGGGAATTTCAATCAAGGATCTACCCCGCATTTACCCTACCGGATACACGTGGCTTTACACACGAAACTCGGAACATTTCCAATGAGAATTACAAATCCACAATCCGCAATGAACGAGGGTGGTGCGCCGATGAAACCTGGATCTGTGACTGCAGCCATCCGTAGTTCTATCGAGAAATCCGTCACTCGCCACAGAGCAAAGATATCTGAAGTGAACCAGAAGGTAAGCTAGCTGTTTAAGATGTATAAATTCAAAAGATTGAATACAGATGTAGTTTTGTGAGCTTGTGCTAATTATGGGAAAATAGATATGGAAGAATCCTCAGGTCGCATGGCATGAGACAATTGCACATGACACTATTTGTAGCTATTTCGAATCATTAGGGGGCGACTATAAGGTAGTTCGTGGAGCATATAGCATACCCACTAGTTTTTCTGTGAATGTTGGTACAGGCGGAAGACTAGTAGTTTTCAATGCCGAGTATGACGCCCTTCCCAGGATGAGTGCCGATCGTCAGTCTCCGGCTCATGCTTGTGGGCATAACCTTATTGCCTCAGCTTCAATCACTGCCTTTATCTGTGCATGGGAAGCTCTCAAGGCCCGGAAAGCCAAAGGAAGGCTTAGACTCCTTGGGACACCCGCGGAAGAAAGCGGTGGTGGTAAAGTACGTCTTATTAAAGCTGGAGCATATAGTGGTGTAGATGCATGCCTGATGGTACATCCAAGCCCTAAATTTGAGGACAGGCCCGAGGTAGATGTAGTAGCATTGACCAGTACCCTTGCCTCTCAAGCTCTGACAGCTACATTTACTGGCAAGTCTGCCCATGCAGGGCTTGCTCCTTGGAGGGGCATCAATGCCCTCGATGCTGCAGTGAACGCCTATGTTAGTGTCTCAACACTCCGTCAACAATTAGAGCCATCAAATAGAGTCTGTGGGATCATAAAAGAGGGCGGTAGAGCGCCTAATATTGTCCCAGATCACGCCGTATTGCAATACAGCATCCGTGGCCCAACCCGCGACAAGCTTACTGAAGTCTACGAAAAGATCGCCCTCTGCTGTGAAGCCGGGGCCAGTGCCTCTGGCTGCCGTGTTGACATACACTCGTAGGTAATCTTACAACCTCCAAAATGTACTTGCTTATGTCTCCAGTCTTGGTGCATATATCGATCTACGTGCAAACCACACTCTCTGCCGTCTTTTAACCAAAAATCTCAAAGATTTTAACGTTGTCGCAGAGTATCAGTTGCCAGAGATGACCGCTGGCGCTGCTTCCGACCAAGGTAATCTTAGGCATTCTCTTCCTAGTGATTCCTGTTGACACCGCGTGGATAGGTAACGTCTCATACGCATGTCCCTGTATCATGTCCGCTTTTGCGATTGACTCTGGCACTGCAATCAATCACACCCCCGGATTCACGGCAGCTGCAGGCACCTCCAACGCGTTCCTCCGTGCTGTTTCCTGTGGCAAGGGCCTTGCGGCAGTAGCCTATGAAGTGCTCATGGATGAGGCGGTTGCAAAGGAAGTGGCAGCTGAGTTTTCTGCTGGAGTGAAGGAGAAAGTTGCTGCTCTACTGGCCGATAGAGGATTGAAGACAACAACTGAAGTTCTAAGTGAGGTTGTGCTAGTGCAGAGTGATACGGAAATATTTGAAGGGTTGCTGACAAATAAGGTGGAGGCACTTCCAATGTCAGTGGGACTAGTCGTGGCTGTAGATGGGTTTACTAAAGCGTTAGAGAGTATTGTTGGTGAGGGGATGCCAGAGAGTTATAAGCTGTAGACTGTAGATGTAGAGAGATACATGTATAAACGGGTGATTTACATAGGTTTGATTAATGATAAATGATATTGTCTAGTAGGGTTTCCCTAGCTAGGGGTTCTATAAATTTATAGCTTCAGCACCAGCAGCACGCTTTTTGGTCTCAGATTCCGGAAAATCTTCTTCATGTTGAAGTAATCCTTGCGCAGACCAAAGTCGGAGCCAGGTACGAGCTTGGAACAAGTTACAACTAAATCTGGGGTACTAGCGCCGGAAACGTCCCGCTCGTGGTCCAGGGTTTTTATACACCGGGGAAACAGTTAGTCTTGGCTTTACTGTTCCTACTTGTGGCTACGTCTATGTAAGCTTTATATAGCTTATTTGCTACTCTATAGTTCATGCAGCATATATTGTGGGATTGACACTTGGGGTCTACGAAAAATTTGTTATTGACGTCGAGATTTCGGATACTGGATAGAGATATGACAGTTTTTATTCAAATTAGTCCGTTTTACTATATCATCAACAGGTGGTCCACACTAGTAGGTCAAGCTCCTAACTACTATGTCTTTTAGGCAAACTCAGAGTATATAATTGCAATCTTGTAGACAACAAAATCATCACAGAACCTTCTTTAGCATGGATGAAAGCAACGGCATCTCCCAAGCTAGTGGTTGCTGGAGAACAAAACTTCGAGTCAGATAATCGGCTGTGATGGACAGTTTTATGTGACAATCATTAACTCTCAGAGCTGTGATTCCTACTGTACTTTTGAACTCCAAGCATTGGGGAACGGTTGTTGATAACATGAGACAATTTGTTGAAAGGGATATGTAAAACATTAGTAACCTCGTTGAAATATGGTACCTTTGTAAGCTATGCGCAGCACCTACATTGCAGTTATCGTCCGGCTGTCGGTCTGGTACTAGTGATATGAGTTTGTTTTACCCTATGCAGCCGTGTGGGAACAAATGGTGAGATTTTTAACATGGGACTGTGATTGGGATCAACAGAATAAGGAGAGTCCTTGTACTCTAGATCCGCAATCATCGGTGCCTGAGATGTGAAATGTTACGCTGACTGTACATTAGGAGTCATTGACGAATGCCTGATATTGATCAAGGGCACAAATTGCTGAATTCCAAGCAGACCACTTCCGCAAATGATTTTCGACTGGACAAAAATTCCGTCTGGGTCCCCTATTTCCGGTGGGCTGTGCGTATTCGTACCTACAGTCGATACAGGAACCTTTATGCCAAGCTGTTGCTTAGAGTGTAAGCTAGCCATACATAACGTGCGTGGATCTAGACGCGTTGCAAATTTATGCTTCATGCGAGCGAAATACTCGCTTAATTAGTGTCCTTTTTGAAGGTTTCACTCAATAACGATAACCGCCTCAATTCAACGCTTCAAGATTTGAAAGTTACTTAGCACAGTTACGAGCGCGTAACGGAGAGCTGCTACTTGTCGTGTGTGAGGCTGAAGAGCGAAGGGGCTTAGGGTGCGTCATCCAATGCAGGGGAACGGAGAGGTATTATCAGTGTGGAGTTGATCTGAGTGTAGAGTACTCTACACTGGTGACAAGCCGAACTGTTCTTTCTTGCAGTTCCCCTTGTTCTCCGCTTCTCCTATAATTTAGTCGGATATCAATTGCATTCAAACATCTCTTCTTCGATCCAGCAGGCTGCATTCTGCACGGAGTTGACGACAACGGTTACCGGGTCAAGCACATCCGCCTCGCTGTGGCTGCGACACAACACCTAACCAACATCTTTATTTGCCTCAGTATTACTCGTGCATCCAGTCTAGAGTCTGCTTGCGCTTGCCGTGCTTTCAATTTCTCCTTCTTTCCCCTTCTTTCCTGCGTCTGGTTCCGCATTGAATTCTATCTTCAATCGCAGACTCTGCGTCTTGCTTCTATTGAGTTAACTCCATATTACCCTCGGAACGGGTGCTGCACTCAGTCGTGGTGTCAATTAATTCACCGGTCAGACTGACCTGCCCTGGCAACGACACGTTCCCTGGAGTTCGGTTCCTACGCATTCCCCCTGTCACGCTGCTTGCGCTCTGCACCTCCACTATCGCCGCCTGACAACCACACACCTCACAGCACATCTTCGAGGTCGATCTCGACAAGCCCCATTCCCATCAACTCTTACAGGACCAAAACCTCGCATCGCAGCGCAGCCTGGCTGCTATCTCCTTACCTAGTCCTTTTTCTATTGCATGGCTGTTATAACGCGACTGCCGCGACGGTTCCGCTCAACCTATCCCGTTACCTCCGACCGACCTCCAACAACCACCTCCACCGCTACCACCACCACCACCATGCCTCCACCATCTACAGAAATGCAACAGCAGACCTTTCTTAATTCTCCCGACAAGCTTGCGATAGATGTGTCAGTTGTCGATAATAGCGGGGCGGGACGCGGGGTTGTAATAGGACTGCTGTCGGCGTTTGGGTCGGCTGGGCTGGTGGCGTTGATTTTTCTATTCATCTATTTCTTTCGCTATACATCGCGCGGACGGATATTCTTGGATAGGATGGGGAGCCCTGGGGAGTATGACGACGAGGTGACAAGAGCGCGGGAAGAGGCGGAGGCGTTGGAGACTATGGATGAGATATCACGGTTAAGCTATCTGCGGGCAAAGGGTATGACACCACACTCCGTTCCATTATTAACCCCCTTCACTTCGTCTCTTATCTCACAAATAGGTCACACTCCATCTGGCTATGGTAATACTTACGTGCCACCCTGATGTATAGCTTTCTGCGAAGCCAATCCTCCGGAATCAGTACCGACCGATATATCGCTGTCGCAGTTTCTGGCTATCCAGGAAAAGGGTGTATCGGCGTGGGAATTTGAGGCTGAGCTGGAGATCGCAAACTGTTTTGTGGAACAGCGTACAGAGGTGGAGTTTTTTGATAGCGAGTGCTCAGTACAAAGCAACCTGCCGGTACCGAAGCAGAACGAGGTATATTACTGGGAGGCCAAACTTTACGACAAACCCGACAATACATTAATATCTATTGGCATGAGCACCAAACCGTATCCCATGTTCCGTCTTCCAGGTAGCCTTTCAATGCCGACTGTTTGCTATAAAATGCTAATATCAAACAGGTTACCACAAACACTCCGTTGCTTACACTTCTACTGGCCATCGCCGATATAACCAATCCTTCCACGCGACCCCATACGGACCATCCTTTTTGCAGGGCGATGTAATCGGCGTCGGCTACCGCCCCCGAACAGGCACCATTTTCTTTACGCGCAACGGCAAGAAACTCGACGATGTCGCACACGGCCTCAAATCTCTCAACCTTTTCCCGACCCTCGGCGCCAACGGGCCATGCACAGTGCACGTTAACTTTGGCCAACTGGGCTTCGTTTTTATCGAAGCCAACGTCAAAAAATGGGGCCTCGCGCCCATGACCGGCTCGCTCGCCCCCCCACCTCCCTACGGCTCCGAGCAAGGCTCGATCCTCCTCGAAACGGGCCAACGCGGCCTCTCCCCAGCCGAGTACTTCGACTCCCACGGTCACCGCCCGCGCCCCGCCCAGCACCCAACCTCACCGGGCCCCGCCCGCTCCCCGACCGACATCTCACTCACGCACTTCGACCCCCCCGCCCCTGCCGCCGTCACGACCACCATCCGCCCCCCCAGCCCGCCGCCCGACTACTGCTCCCAACACTCCGCATCCGACTCCTCCGACTCCTCCTCCGGCTCCGCCGATACCCTCCTCCGCAAGCAGCGCGCCGCCGAGCGCGAGCGCCTGCTGCGCTCGCCGACGCCTGCGTACGGCGACATTGTGCGCGACCGCAGCCCCGCGCCGGGGCCGGGCGGGCGCTACCGCAGCGGCAGCGCGCCGGCGGGCCCCAGCGGCAGCCGCGTGTAACACCGGAGTGGGCGAGAGAGTTGCATTTTGCGTTGCGTTTCCATGTCTTTGCATATTGTCGTAGGGGCCAGGTTTGGTGTGGGTTGGGTTGGGCAGGTATTATGGACTTGGGCTGGGTTTTCGTGCTTGTGCTGTTTTATATGGGTGGAGTTTGTTGTCTTTATTTTATCGTTGTTGCTGTTTGAGCGAGGGCCCGTCACGGGCTACACTTGTGTGCTTTCTGTCTTATCTATACCGTCGTGGAGGTACATACGTCTATACACTACTCTGCTACTCGTGGAAAGAGTTTATTTGCTCCATCTCTCTTTTGTTGCCCCCAAGAGGGCTGGCTATATATGACTACTACTACAACTAGTACTACTTCTACTACTATCATCTTCACTCCTGCTCACTCGCTCTCCCCTTGCCATGTATGTACTATCCCTATATTATACACATGTACGATGCATCCATTCACGGTGTTTGCTCTCCTGGTCATTATCAAGTATTATCACCGGGCAGCGAAAAAAGACACATGGCTGTTGTTTCATATGCAAAAAGAAGCGTGTACAAGTAACGTAACTCTAGTTTATGATCAATTTTTCATATATTCATTTTTTCATCTTAGTGTGGTGCGGTGTTTCTGGCATAGCGGGTCTTTTGTTCACGTACAGTGCTATCATCCATACATAGCGGGAGGCTTGCAATTGTGTGCTTCTATATGATATATTCCCATTTCTACCATCATGTGTTCCCATATGAATATACACCCCCTACGCCCCCGCCCCCACTCCCTCTATTTATCACACCCCTCTACACTACACTATAACACTACACTAAGCATACACCAGTACCAGTACCGACATTCAGAACGAAACAAGAAGAAAGAAGAAAGAATAGAAGAAAGAAAGAAAGAAGAAAGAAAGAAAGAAGAAAGAAGAAAAGAAATAGTGATATCATACATAAAACGTAACGTAACACACCCCGCCCGCCGTAACCAAACCAAGCCCGAACCCGAGAAAACAGAACAGAAGAGACATGACGTGACAGAAAGAATAGGGAACCCGCCGCCGCGCAACGATATCGCCACGGAACATGCACACGCGTAACAAACCATAGCGTCAATGTGCACCGACTAGAAGATGACGCTCTCCCCCTGCCTCACAACCATAAACTCGCACCCCAGCCGCGTCTCCAGCCCGCGCTCGAGGCGCAGCAGGTCCTGCAGCACGTTGTCGCACACGTCCTCGCCCGCCTGCAGCGTGTCCTTGACGTGCGTCACGACGACTTTGATGCCCTTCAACGGCAGCTCCTCCCCTCCTACTCCCCCGCCTCCACCTCCGCCGCCACCGCCGCCGCCACCGCCTCCACCCCCGCTGACCACCGGCGTATCATGATCAGTCCGAAACGGGTCGATATGGTGCGGAAAGAACGACGGCGGCGCCATGACCGGCGGCGGCGTGTCCTCAGGCAACACGATCTCCGGCGGCGGCGTCGTGGCTGCTCCGGTGGCGACCGAGTTCTTCCTGCTCTTCGGCGGATGCGGCGGCGCGACGCCGTTGCTCTGGCGCTTCCGCTTCCTGCTGGCGTGCTGGCGCAGCGCGGCGAGCTCGGCGACGAGCACCAGCAGCTCGGTCAGCAGGTGCCGCGGCGACAGGTGGCCGTACAGCGTGTCGTCGCGCTGGCGCGCGTCGTACGAGCACTCGATGAACACGGCGGCCAGCGTGCCGGCGGCGACGCGGCGCGCGGCCTCGGCCCAGACGACGCGGTTGCGCGGGTCGAGGGAGATGCTGTCGGGTTCTACGTCGCCCCACATCATCACTTCGCGGCCTGTGGCGGCGTCGCGGATGAAGTAGACGGCGGAGTCGATGACGCACCATTTTTTTTGGGGCACGGGGACGGGGGGGTCCGAGGGCAGGCCGGCGTTGCTTTTGCGGCCGAGGTGCGTGTGTTGCTTCATGCAGTGCCCGTGTGACACCGGCCAGGCTTGCGTGGAGAGGCCTTTGCACACGGTGGTGTAGTCGGTCCCGCCGATGGGGAGGCGGACGTAGGTGACGAGCCCGGCGCCGTTCTCCTCGTCTGAGAGGTTGGGCCAGATTACATCGTTGAATATGTGGTTCTTGACAGCCTGGATCGAGCCGGGGAGGGCGGCGAGACGCTTGGGCTCTGCACAGGGCGAGAAGGAGGCAGTGTTGATCACGAAGCCCGAGAGGTGGTCGAGATGCGTGTGTGTGATTAGGTACGTGGGGACTAGTTCACGCGTGATATAGCTGGCATTTGCGCGTGCGACAGTGTGCGGGAGCGCGAGGCCTGCGAACGGCGACACGGTGGTGGGCGTGGCGGCGGTGTCGGGGCCGTCGTCGTCCTCCGAGGAGCTGATCGAGTCGGGGGTGTGCGTCACCGATGACGACGGCAGCGCGGGCGTGGTCGGGTGCGCCTCGAGAATGCGGATGATGCCCGCCAGATGCGTGCCCGCATCGACCGCGAGCACCGAGTCCTTGGCCCAGTCCGTGGCCAGCGACCGCACCAGGTATCCTGAGACGTTCCCTTCGCTTGGGCCGCCGCCGGACCCCTGCATAAGTCAGCGCTGCGCGGGAGAGACGCACTGGGCGGGAGGACGGGAGACTTACCAGCGCAATCACCTGGAAGGCCGGCGCCAGCTCGGTCGCCTGTGCGGATGGAATCGTTGCTAGTGCCTGTGGCTGCTGGTGTTGGTGTTGTTGGCGGTGGTGTTGTGGTTGCGGGAGGAGATGGTGGGCGTCGTCTGGTAGGTACGCTCCGCGAGCCAGGGCGCGCTCCGTGTCTAGCAGCGTCGTTGTGAGGTGGTCCGTGAGTCTATACTCTGGATCGCGAGTCGAATCTGAGGCGAGAGGTGTAGACGAGCGATAGAGACGGAGCGTCGAGACCTTATCCGTTGGTGATGGTATGGGCTGAGATAGTCGCGGGCTGAAGGTATGCAAGGGGTTCGGACTCGAAAGTCGTGTGGTTGGGCAGCAGGTGGCCCGAGTTCCAATCTGAGCTGTGACAGGCGGTGGAAGCTGCGCGATGAGGCGGAACCGTAGAGGCTGCAAGTTTTAGAGTTGTGTGTGGTGTGTGTAGACGTGTGGGTGGGTGTGTGTAAGTGTCGTGTGAAGAAGGAGAGAAGGGTCTATCGATCAGGCAAAGTCCAGGCCAGCCAGGTTCCAGGCGGTTTTCAGGTTAGCAGTCGCAGTCGTGAGCTAGTCTCGTGTGGTCGTAGGTGGGATCCGTGGCTAGCTTTCAATGCTACTGCGGGCGTGGGAGGGCACACGGGCACGCAGCACGCGGCGGGCGCCCGTAGTCTGGGGGGTCTGGGGGGCCGAAGGGGGCGTGAAGGGGGGCCGTCGAAGGGGGGCCAGGAGGGGGCGTAGAGGAGGCACTACTACAAATAACTCCTCCGGCACCTTCACGTCCCTATCCTATCCTATCCGCACCGTCGCTCGCCTTTTGTATATCAACAAACCAGAACAACCCCCAGATCCGTCGATGCAGCACGACCCGCAACTCTACGTCGGTCGGTTGTTTGTATGTGCCGTCCGGGTTTCAGTCAGATCTCCTAGATGCACAGCGCTGCGGCCTTCCGTCAGACTCGCGAGAGCCGCACTGGGCGTTGCGTTGCGTTGAGGGCGAGGCAGGGAGGGAGGGAGGGAGGGGGCACGGAGGGTGGGAATCCGCGCCGGTTTGTGGCAGCTGCTCGGGAATCGCTGGGCGAGGGCGCGAAAGGGGCGGATCTGGAGAGGTGGAGATGGAGCAGCAGAAAAGAGAAAGAGGGTCTTGCTTGCTAGCTAGCAGATCGAGCAGGAGAGCAGGAGAGCAGGACAGCAGAGGCAGCATCCAGACCTGCTCGAGACTCCGATAGCTAGCTGCTGAAAAAATACGCACGCCGTCGTAGCGCGCTGCGAGCCTGCGATGACGAGCCACCGGCGAACGCGAGCAGCGTCCGCGAACACAAACGTTACTTTCCTGCCGTCGACGTTGAACGATACTTGGAAACAATTTAAAGCTCCTGCAGCGTCATCATATCAAGCAAGATCCGTCCATCAATCAATCAATCAATCTTGCTCCCTACATACAGCCTGTATCCACGGCCGCGCCCGCCGCCGATCTCGATCTGAGCTATGGATGGATAATACGATGGATTGGAGTCGGGGGTGCGATATCTGTCCGCCCGGGGGCCGGGGGTGGGCACGAGAGCTGGGGGGCGGTGGCTGGGGTGGAAGCTGCAGAGAACGATTTTTGCGCGCCCGGCAGCCGGTTTTCTACGGAGGTACAGGCAGTAAGTTTTGTCCGGGAACTATTATAGATATTTACAGCGCAGCTGGCCCACGCTCGTTTAGAATCTAGCGCTCGAAGATTTTGGTGGAAAACTTCAAAAAAGTGGGTCCTATACTCTCTGCCAGGTCTACTGCACTGTAAAAACGTTTAGTTCCCGGACAAAACTTACTGCCTGTACCTCCGTAGCGCCTGCTTCCCCACAGCTTGATTTTTCCAACGACAGAAAAACGCATGCAAACCCGCCGCCCGCGACCTCCGCCAGTGCTGGCCGAGCTCCTGCTGCGATGTTGACTATGTCGAACAGTAGAGTACATACGAGGACAGAGGACAGTGTTTACAGTGCACAGGACATATCACAGGCAGACAGTACAGTACCTGCAGCCAGAGTAGCTCCAACGTTGCTCAGTGCTCACATCATACCTTCCGCAGCGCGTGCAGCGCAGTGCAGGTCAGCCAGAAAACTCGGTTTTGCAAACCCTCGTGCCCCCGTGCCCCCTGCCCGTGCGTCTCCGATCGTGCTGCAGCCTGCAGGGCCCTGTTCTGTCTATCTACATATCCTCGTCTCGTGTCTGCTCGCGATGGGTAAAAGCTAGGCCTATGCAGCGTACAGTGGTCTCGACGACAGCTGTTTTCTCGAGCTGTTTTCTCGAGAGGGATGTAGTAGCGCTGGAACAGAGATGCAAATCGTCACCGGGCGGAGTATTAATAGCCGCCACGATCAGCTGCGTCAAACATTCCCACATTCGCCGCCTGGTACTGTAGAATAGGTAGTACGTCGGGCGCTGCAACGCTTCCGAGTGGCTGGATAAAGCGTGTGGACTGTGGCCAGACCCAGAGCACGATCGCTTGTTCTGGCCCGACCGCTCGACTCTCACCTCTGAAACGATTTAGCTTCCGGTTTGGTGCCACTACAGCGTTTTCCTTGTCTGATCTGCCTACCTACTCTACAACCCGGCACGCGTCTGCAGCGTGGGCTGCATCTGCTACTCGTGCTCGTACATAAACAGGGCCTTATCGATCTACGTAGGTGATTACTCGCTATGCGGATGTTGAGGGATACAGAATCCCATGGCCGGCGTTCGACGTGCGGTCCCGCGGGCGCTGGCGGGGGGCCGACTGTGGCGGCCGGGTTGGGCCTCTGCACCGCACGGTGGCACGCACGGTGGCACAGTTCTTCAGCGGTTCGACTGACGGCCGTGTACTACATGGCTGACTGATTGTTGCTTCAGAGCATACATACTTAAGGTATTTGATTTGGTAGCATTCGTTAGGTTCAACATGTGGAGACGTCTCCAGGCCTGTGGATTGAAAGGACAGCGAGAAAGACTGTCGACACCACTGTTTCCCAACTCGGGGAACCCCTTCCGTATCTTGTTTCCTTTCTTACCACGTGCACCGTTTCCCAACTCGGGACCCTTCCATCCTGTTTCCTTTCGCACCAGTTTCCTTTCGCACCAGTTTCCTATACGAGACAACAATGCCGCGAGTGAGTGCGCGTGTCGCGAGAACAATGCGCCCACCGCCACCTGCCGCTCTTTGTTCTCCCGCCCAGGACTTATCATAAACCCCCCCGCCGCCCTCGCCCTCGCCCTCGCCCCTCTCTCAGTCTCCATCACTCTCCTCACCAACTCCCGCCCTCTAACACCCCCCCCCGACACCCCCCCCCGACACCCCCCCACCAACGCCCCCCCCAACCCCCCCGCCATGGCACCCAAAAAACCCACCACCACCAGCCCGGGCAGCGCCAAAAAAACCTCCCCCGTCAAAACGCCGGCCAAAATCAAAAAGACCAAGAAGCCGCCGCCGTTCCCGCCAAAGGAGTACCAGTTCAAGCACTACACGCCCAAGGACGTCAACGTCAGCCTGACCTTCTCGTGCGTGCTCGTATCCGTGCACCACCCCTCCGCCGTCTCCGGCCGGCCGGTGCGCCACGCGCGGCTCAAGATGCTGCGCGCCGGCACCGCGCGCCACCCGACGGCGCTCGCGCTCTCGGCGCACTACTCCAAGACGCGCACGGCGTACCACCCCGACAGCCAGTGGTGGTTCTTCCGGCGGCCGAACGCGGCGCACGCGGCGCGCGACCGGCGGCTCGCGCCGAGCGTGTGCGACCTGTGGCACATCGTGCCCGCGCCGCCCGCCGTGCGCTCGCAGCGCGAGCTGACGGCGAGCGAGTGCTACGTCACCACGCCGTTCTGGCCGCCCGAGCCGCGCGAGGAGCACCCCGGGCCGCAGCCGGACCTGGCGCGCGCGTTCCGCGCGTGGAGCGAGGGCAGCCTGCGCATGGCCACGACGCCTGCGTGCAGCCTGCGCGTCACGCTGCGCCTCGGGCTCGAGATGGGGCAGATGCGCGAGGACAACAAGGACCGCATCGCGGGGTCGAACCGGCGCGTGGTGTTTGCGCTGCTGGCGCTGGAGGGCGCGCTGCGCGCGCTGGTCGCGACGCGGTTCAACGCGCCCGACGTGTACCGCGGGCCGTATGGCGACTGGGCGCCCGCGCGCGGGCTCGACGAGTGGGAGACGATCCTGTGGGAGTGGCGGCCGCCGGTGGAGGCGGCGAAGAAGAAGAAGAAGAAGAAGAAGCGGGGCGAGTCGGAGTCGGAGGAGGAGGAGCCGCCGCCGCCGGCGGACGACCAGCCGCCGCCGCTGCCGCCGATCCGCGTGCCGGGCACGAAGGCGCTGTTTGGGCTGCTGGCGCTGAACGCGGAGCGCGACGGCGGCGCCGCGGAGCTGGGGCGGTTCGTCGAGTACCGCGCCGAGTCGCTGGTCGACGGCGGGACCGTGCTGGTGGTGGATGGCTACCAGGGCACCACGGATGCGCACGAGGTCGACATGTGGGTGGCGCTGCTGCGCGGGATCGTGATGCGCGCCGGGAACTGGAGCGACGACGAGGTGCTGCGCGAGGCGCGGCGCGCGCATGAGGAGCCTGCGGAGATGCTGCGGCGCTGGACGGCGCCTGATGAGCCGGTGCGTGCGTTCTGGCAGGCGGTGCTGAGGCGCGGGCCGGTGCTGGCGGAGCGCCCGCCGTGTGTCATCCCGCGCAAGTGCAACTGTGGGCGCCCGTATGTGCCGCCCGCGTCGCAGTCGGCGTCGTTGGCGGCGAAGGGGGTGGAGATGGTGAGGAGGGCGCTGCTCGGGAGTTAGGGGCTGTTTGGTTGGGTTGGTTGGGGGCCGTTGGGTTTGGTTTGGTTGATTGTTGTGTGTGTATTCACAATGCAGGTTTTGTTTTAGGCAGCAGTACGGACGTGCGATGCGAGTGCACTGTGCAAGTTGTGTAGTGTCGTGTAGTGTAGTGTAGTGTAGTGTAGTGTCGTGTAGTGTCGTGTAGTGTCGTGTAGTGTCGTGTAGTGTCGTGTAGTGTAGTGTAGTGTACTGTAGTGTAGTAGAAGTCTTTCACCCAATGTCAAAGCAAGCACTCGTATGTACTCTTCTCTACATGTGAGCTTTACCCGCGCCGCCCGCACGCAGCGCCTCCGCCGGGCGCCAATCGGCTCGCTTAAGCCACCATCGCGAGCGCCGGGGGGCAATGCACTGCGGGGTCAAGTCCAACTCCATGCTCATGCTCTACTCCGTCCAACCGTTGATACCCATCCAGTCCCGCCGCCACGGCCGTGTTGCGTGTGTCGGCCTGGGCTGTTGCGGTGTGCCGTGGGAGAGTCCACGCCCACCGTCATCGTCGTACTCTACACCTAGCGAGTGACACCCCGAGCACCGCAACCTACGAAGCAACGACACCAATACTGGCAGCTCTGAGCCTCGGACGCCCGATAGCACATCCATAAAAATAACTCGACGGTGCACGGCCTAGTGTTCCAGAGTGTTTGTGCCGTTGCATCTCTTTGACCGTGTCCCGCGTCTGAGCGCCGCCCGCCGCAGCGCCACAGAGCCCACAAAGAACCACGCCCCTGCCCTTGCCCCGCTCCGCCCCTTGATAAGCACCACATCCACGCCCCACGCAGCGTCGTGCAGTCAAGGTTAGGGCCCACCAATCGCTGTGCACGTGAATCACGGCGCCATCCTTGCATTGTACTCTACAGTACTCTACATACGGCGTGGGTTCGGCGTGGGTTCGGCGTGGGCTCCACGGGGATTACGGATGGGATAGACGTTGGGCGCCGTGCTCGCGGGGTGACCGCAGAATGGGCACAGCGACTCTAGGCCCGCCCGGCCGTGTTTGGGGTGGTGCGGTGGGCGGGTGCTGGTGGTGGTGGTGCTGGCGGCAAGGGAGGCGCGGTACGGGAGTCTGGCGAGAAGATGGGACTGGAGTGTTCTGGGCAACGGAGCCACGAAGGGCGGCGGCGGTGATGGGGGGCTTGGGTGTGGGTTCCGCAAGGACGGTGGATATTGAGCACGGAAGGGCAGGCCCTCTCGCCGCCATCGTGGGCCTCCGTGATGCAGAGACACGGACGTTTCTGCGGAGGACTGAGTAGGAATCGGTGGCTCTGACGGATCCCGACTGCGCCTGCGATACCTCTAAGCACCGCAGAAAGCGGCATGCCAAAACCTCAGTGAGTAGCCAGCCGCCCCAGCAGCGCCTTAGGTCGTGTTTCTACGCCGCCACCAAAGACAAAGCCAGAAATATCTATTCAAAGTCGCCCTTGAGTCTTCTTCCACAGCTCGTGCGATCCGGGCTATACCCGTGCGTGGTATGGCTGCATTTAGGGTTGACGTATCAAAGGTGCACTGTGGTGGAAGGGGTTGGGGATGTAGAGATGTGTTGAAAGAAGCGTGAGCTCGGATGCGGGCACATGTTCAAGGAGGCGGCGGCGGCGCCGGTCACTCGTGCTGATCTAATCAGATTCAGGGCGAGTGCTCTGGCATGACGAGTATTGCAAGCTGGACTCGACTTTTACTCGGACCGTTGGAAAGCTTTGGAAGAGCAGAGCACAAGCAACAAGTAGGCACTAAAAGATCGAATTTGACCTGTCAACATCTAAAATACTCACCTAACTTCTCCTTGAATTACACTAGTAAAGTATAGTAAACAGGTATCTTAATTCACTATTAGGACTTGCTTGTGTTTTGCATCATATCATACAATATCTGTCCAAAATGACATCCACGCGCACACCCACAGATACGCGCCTTAGTCCAGCTCCATCTCCTCGCCGCCCGCCTTCCCGCTCTTGCGGTCCTTCAGGCGCTGCTGGGCCTTCTCGCGCGCGCCCTGTATCCACTCGTCGTACGTGCCATCCGCAATCTTCGACTTGACCACGCTCTTCAGCATCTCGTGCGAGAAGCCAACAAAGTTGTGGCGCCGCAGCTCGTTCTCCCACAGCCACGCCGCACGCTTGCGGTCCTCGTTTGCAATCGTCTCGACATCGCCAATCTCCTGGGCGCGCAGCCGCGGGTCCGCGATCATGGCCAGCAGGTTGAAGCGGATCTCGGTGGCTGGGTAGCGGTTGATGCGTGTCTGCAGCACGGGGATGATTTTGTCGGCGAATTCTGATTCGGAGCAGGGCCCGTGCGAGATGGGCGCCGGCTGTAGACCGTCGAGCTCGTATAGCACGCCGTTTAGTGAGGTGTAGGCAATGAAGTGGTAGACGTCGTCGTCTTCGGTGGCATAGCGTGTGCCTTCGTCGATAAAGGGCGACGATCGGGCGAAGGAATTGTGGACCGTGCGAATCAGCTCTAGAGATAGTTAGTCGACATCCGAGGACAACGTAAAGAGACGTTTATACCTGAATTTGACAGTGCCTCGCCGCGAAGCTATGTAATGTTAACTCCCACCCTTTCACCACCGCGGAGAAAACCAACATCGCTCGGGAACGCTTGTGTGAACTCTTTAAACTCCCTCAGATCTTTCCCCACATCGATATCTCTCCTGTTCAACAACACGCTCAATATCGCCTGTGTCGCGCACGCATTCTGTATGACCTGGTTCGCGAAGAATATGTTCTCCGTTGCTGCATGATCGAGCTCACCATCCCGTGTGGTTCCTTTTGGCTCTCCTACCGGGTATTTGAATAAGAAGATCACACCGTAAACCGGGCTGTGATAGGCAATTAGACAATGGTCCTTTCGAGACGGTGGGTAATGGCGGTGACGAACGATTGCTGCCGTAGCATATCTGCATCCAACGATATCATCTCCTCAAACTGCACATCCTTCACACCAAGGTTTTCGACAAGGTAGGTGAACACCCCCTAGGAGACAGCAAATGGTTAGCTATAGCTCATCGCAGGAGAGCGAGATAGAGTTACAGCGTCAGACTCAATTGTGTTCCAGCCGCCCGACATTTTTGTTTATCGAGGGGTTGGCGATGCAAGAATTTGAGGTTATGTACCGACAGCAGATGGATTTTGGTAGTTGGCAAAGATGAAGGTAGATGGAGGTGTTGCGCAGGAGGTGTTTCTATGACGTTTGGTGGGGCGGCTCTGTCGAAACGTTAGCCCCACTAAACCTCCGATTAGCTAATACGTCCCTCAGTCTCCAGTCACTCGATTGTCGATTGTCGAGTTTTACTTCATTCATGGGCCAAACCCGTTTCGACACATAAACTTGCCCCTCACATAGTTCGAGCCACATGTATTTAGGATGAATTACTCGTAGCACGTTATTCTCGCTGTTTCTGCACGTTAATTCAAACATTCTGGATTCTAACTTAGTTCAAGTAGAATTGAGCTTACATTTTTACCGCTGAATCAATGTAGTATGTGAGCCCCCTATATTATGAAGACCAAGTATCATCGGAACACAATAGTTGAACTTTAATATAGTTTGCAGCCCTATAGGGTGATTTAGACAGTGATAATCCATGTCCCTCTCACCCACCGCCATAGGCAATCCCAAAGTTTGTCACTGAGTCATTATAAAACACTCACCCGAAAACTATCGTGCTCATCATTCCACTAATATTCCACTTCATCTATGCACCCGCAACTTCAAGGCAACTATCCATCTGTGGATGGCACAGGCAGTATGCAACACGTAACACTTAGGCTTGTGCGAGTGCTTGTCCAACAATAAGCGGGAAATACAAAGCACACAAGGTTATGACTCCCGTAGCGTTAAGCATCGGCTGATTGTCGTGGAAATACATCAAATTAAGTTATGTTGAACTACTTAAATTTTGTGTCTGTCCGTATAGTTACAATGGACCCCCGTCACTGCGCCCCAATTTTCGCCTACCAGCGCCCATGCTGTCTCATATCGACCAGCTCGCGGCATACCCCGTTTTGAAGAAAAGAAATCATGTCGTAAGTAAGAAAAAAGTAAATAAAAGAACTATTTCTGGCACAGGGCAGAAAATAAAGGGTTACGCCAAAAACTCCAAAATGCTTTGCCAACAAAAGTGTTCACGCTCAAACAAAATGTGTGAAATATAAAATGAAATAAACAAAGCCGCCATTGGACACCGCCACCCCCCCTTTTGGTATCATCTTCTCAAGCTTATGCCGGCATCGCCCGCTGTTATGCCCCTTGCTGCCATTTTCGACAACTCCTCGGCTTGACATCGTTCCTTGCGTCGGATGTTGAGCGCTCTCTTAAACTCTGCATAGAAGTTGTCCATTTCAACTTGATTGTTGAATTCAATTTCAAACCACCTGAAATCATCAAAACTAGCCTCATCGTCAGGGAATAATCCCTTCTTGTCGAGTCGAAAGCCGCCGGGCTGATCTCGGGATCCGAAAGTGCGTGCTTTGATTGAAGTTGGATTCGCAAAGGCTTTATATGAACTGGGTCGTATCCGTACAACGAAGCGACGATTTCGGTGCTCGATATCGATAGAATCGGTTACTATATGCGTATTAGGTTTAGATCGGTAATGCAAGGTGTAAAAGATGTCATACTGAAGAACGTGGTAATTGTCTCATCCCAATACATAACAATTCGTGTTGTGTGAACCTTCAGACTAGACCGCTGCCAATTCGCACGTGTCACTTCGGGAGCAACGGTCGGAGTGCTGATGAGCACTTCCTGCAGGTCTTCTTCCGGCTCTCTCCAGAGCTGTATCCGTGCTTTATAGTGGCTATGTTCTCCGTCACGGGAGCTCTTTTTGAAGCGTACAGTACGCACTGCCTGGAAGTCTGCCTCGACAGCTTCACCAAGAAGGGCGAATTGGAAATTAAACATATCTATACCAATGTTAGTAGATGTCTCGGACATTGCGCTTTACCGTATTATCAAGTGGCATTCGGAATGCATTGCATGTGAGTACACGAGAGCACCATATTTATTGGTTCTCGCGTGGAAACAATATGCCGCGCACGAGAGCTTAACAAGGTAATACGGCAATATGAGAGGCTGTAGCCATCGTGACATAAAACAAAACCGGGTATCATCACCATGAGCACTCCTAAATTTGTAGTATAGACTGCTCGGTGGCATAGGCCCTCCGGCAGCTTTGGCGGGATTCTTCTGTAGAAAAGGATCTTGTTTATGAGTTTTGCGAATGTAAATTATCGGGTGGTTTTGATGATATCCATAGTCGGGAACCAATTCTGCTTCCTTTACATACGCTATTGTATGTGATTAGTTAATTTCACTTCGATGTGACTAAATAATCCTCACCAACTCGCTGGTCAATGCTTTCTTCGAGACCCTCCATCAAGGTTAATATTCGGAGCGTTTTGTCCTCCATTATTTTGAAAATTCGTAGACGACACGCGTCCCATCGGCCGTGTTTGTCTCCAGTATACGAGGCCGAAAGTTGCCTAAGTCAACTGTGTTAGTTTACTAGTGTAAGACTTGACAAAACAACTCGTACATTGTTTCAAAATCTCTCGACAATATCTCTGCTTCACCAGGTCGGACCCCGAGATTTTCTCTATCCACCTTTTCATTCCAACTGTACATTGGTCTAGCCTTCTTGGTTATGTGTCCACTGTGCCCCGAAGTAATCGTCGGAGTGTACGACGACGGCCCGGACGACGTCGATGGCCTTGAGCTCAAATGAGAAGTTGTAGGGTATATTTCAGGCATTCCGGCCATTATTCCCCTAAAAGAACCCTGTGAAGGTGTCGGACTGTGCCCAGATGCGCCGTCCAATGGAGGAAATGGTGGCATCCGTTGGGGTGGATATCTCCGGTCCATTTCCAGACTGATTCGTTCCATGCTGGATCGTGCGCTCTCTGATCCTTCTCCGTCTTCTATCGAATTTATACGGTCAAATGGTGACCCGCTCATATAATCGTCCACTCTTTGCATTGCCATATTCATTCGAGGATTATTGGACGGTCCAGGCGATTCGCTCGGGAATGCCGAAGGTGCTGCAGTTCGTACCAATCCAACACCAATATCTTTCCTGTTGATTCCATCAATAAAAATGTTGAAGTCGCCGCGATCCAAAAGTTCCGATGGTAGGGGTGGCTCTTCATTTTTCTCAAAATATTCTTGCAATTGGTAAACAACATCCTATGAACACAAAAATGAGCACAGACTCTTTCGGCCTTGGTGCGCAGGCACATGAAACTCACACAGCCTAGTAACCCAATCATTGTGCGCATTTCGTCGGAAAATCCCTCTACGCCAGCTTCAGGTGTCGTAACTCTAAGCAACCAGGAGCACTTCATAAGGTTGACATAAGCCTCCACGGGGAGATTTTTGGGATCATTCTGTCGACTAAGCTACAAAAGAGTCAATCTAACAATTTAGGGCAGATATATATCCGGAATAGCGAGGCAGAATGCTTACATGGAACACCCAGTGAAGGGTGATCAAAAGAGTGCTCTCTGGTTTGAGTTTCCAGATAAATTGATGTCCCCCACTTCCAAACTCGCATGAATCTTGAAATTTTTGAATGATATCAACATCCTGGACTCCGGAAATTTCAGATGCTCCAGTACTGCTCATAGTTTCGTTTGATGCGGTGGACTTTCGTACAGCCAGCTCTTCGAAAAACGTTCCTATTCGCTTCTGAACTCCGTCGTATACTTGGAGTGTATGTGTGATTCTTTTCCTAGGAAACAGTGAGAATTATTCATCTGCTGGTGGAACGGGCCGTTTTCATACTTTCGCAAAACCCTGAAAAATAGGTCTAATTTCCATGACTGAAATGCGAATCTTTCTCTCAGTACTTCCAGCAAGTGTTCATCTCCTGACAACTCCAGGTGCATCACAATGTTGAATCCGCGCATCTCTACAGGCTCCCGACTGGCCGCTTGGATGGGTATCGCCTTCTCAAGCTGTCTTAAAGATTCTATAAGCCCATGGCTTGCTATACGCAACATTTGCTGTGCCTGTGGCTTGTTTGTGGGCCGAAGCAGGGCCGAGTTTGGATTTGAATTCTCATCAAAGAGACGTTCTATTCTATCTCCGAGCCCTTCGAGGGTTCGCGCTAGTGAAAGAAATCCCGAGGGCGCATCGAAAACACCATGAAAACAAGCTTCAAGTATTTCCTGGAGCTTTTGCTGCGCTTTGAAGAACTAAATGATTTGTAAACAATTTTGTGTTAACTGGTGGATTCTTCTCCCTAAAAAGCATGACTCATCAGTAGCAAGTTACCTCTCCAAAGCCGAACCCTTGATACGCGAAAGAGGTCATTTCTGAAGCGAGGCCGAAGAGAAATCAGCGACAAGAGTCGGACACGCCAACTCGTTGGCTGCCTAGCTGGCTGGAGGAAATAACGATCGGTTGATGGATGTAGGAGGCTTGTGGCTCGCGACGGCCGGAAGATCAGGAGGTGGCCGGACTGATCAAGGCGACGGTGGTGGTGGAGGGTGCTGCAAAAGGTATGGTTGACTGGCTCAAAAGGGCCGCAGCACACAAGACAGCTCTTTCTGGTGGGACGTCGGTGGGATGGCGGGATGGTGGGACAGGCAGCTGTGGTTAGAGCAGGAGGCTGTACTGAACGCGGGGCGGGCTTTTGAGACGGACAGGTCGTGCAGGCTGAGGGGAGTGAGTGTCAGGACAGTGCGGAAGCGGTACGATTTGAGCATTAGAGAAGAAGAGAAGGGTGTGGACGGACAGGCTGTTAGCCGCGCCTTCTTGGAGGTTGGATAGCACCTGCACTATGGTTATTACAACGATCTATCGGCATTTTCTCATACTCCGTATCCATAATTGCCAACGCTAGGTCTCTACGGCACTGCCAACTACGTATTTTTTACAACGATTGGGAAGCCCCATGTCCCGTGGAACGAACATGGGACGTCCCTTAGTAAGAGGGCGGAGGGGCAATGGGCCCTTAATTAATTGGATCAAACAGTTGCAGACAGTTTGGCATCAACCTCGCTGACCACGCCGCCGCGATCCAGAAGATGGATGTATGGTCCGTAGCAATTATGTATGCAGAGTCCCATGTGCATACGCCAGTGGTACATAATTTGTACTCTGGGTACTTTACTTAGGTAGTATTCTGCTCTATGTACGAGTACGTCTTCACTCTAGTTGATCACTGGTATAGTCGATATGAACAGCACTTGCGCCCTTTTGTCGGGCACAACCTGGATAGAGATCTGCTCTAGAGTACTTTACATGAAGCCTGGCGGAAGCCTCCACGTCTTCGCCGCTTAGGCACTACTCGATCCATCAACCACGGGCTTTTGATTTCAGCCCTCAGCAGAAAATCTCGTCATCCAGTCTCTCTTGCTTTCATCGATGAAGTTAGATCAGTCTTTTTTTTGCCCTGCGTGTTGGCGGGACCGGGCGTGGATTGGAGGAGGAGGCTCGCATGCGCAATGCACGGTCCAATCTAATCCTTACTCACCTCATCCTTTCCTCCCCCACTGCATCCCAAACCACTTGATCCGCCGCCCCCCCTTCTCAGGTGCATGAATGTTTTCCTCCGTGCCTCCACCCCCGACCCTTCCGCCCATCCCTTGCGCAGGTCCGACAACGGCGGCAGGTCGATCCCTCAGTCTCTTACTCGGCTGCTCTGCTTGCACGTGAATACCAGGGAAACAACTACATCATGCTGATGGCCGGGTGGTGATAGAGTGCTTATCTCGAAGCAGTACTCCTCCGGCTGCTATCACGGAGCCTCGAAAAAAATACCTTCTGGACATGGGCTGGCTGAATATCACGACTTGATCAAGACTCAAGAGTCCCGGCCGTAGAGCGTCCGACACGTCCGACCGGCACAGCCTTGCTTTAGAAAAATGATGTATCCCACATGACTCGTACGACACCGTGTACAACCTTACTGTTTCTGTGCTCTCTTATGTGTGCTACAATCTGCCATTTTGATTCCTAAAATACACAAAAAGTGGCGCTTCTCAAAGAAAACACTGCAGAAATATGTCTCCCGAGGGTTTATATTGCTGCATACTCGTACATTCTTCTATCAAAGAATGTCATCACCCATTGTGCATCGTGCTTGTGGCTACCCCACGTATGCCAAACTTATCTTTGCACATTTCATTTTGCCAGATGCCCCTCTTCTATCTGAAAAACTTATACTCAAAAAGAACGAATCTTTTCATACCATCCAGCTGTAGTAATATAATTCGGTTGATGATGAGTCTAACTAACCGATTGTTGCACCAGTGCTCGTTATTACTCTGTACACTGCCCTTACATCTTTGGCAGCTCCCCACCAAGATGCAAATACACTATGCCTAATAGGCTGGAGACGCTCATACTGTGTATTTCAAGTACCACAAAAAGGAAGCGCTTGATTATGGTTTAAACGAAAATCAAACTTAGGAGTTCAAATAACGACAGAATATATAACCCTAATTCTACATATCCAGCTTTTTCTGTCAGTCTCTTACTCGACTGCTTCTTCCACTCACTTCCCTATCACCCCACAAAATTTCACAAAACATCATCTTGCCTACTTTCCATATCCCAATTAACATTCAGCGACAGAATGCACTACTCTACTAGATATACATGATGTTATGCTTGTAACATCACATTGAGGAGCATATATGATCTGTTCACATCCACCAGTCGCTGTTGCTTGTAATTATCTAGTACAGGTATATTTCTTATCTTCCTAGCGCTAGCTAATGTCTAATTATATAGGCTGCGGTTGATTGGCAAACAGCGATATCCACGCAACTCGAATAAACAAACGATATTATTTCTGTCTTTCAGAGGAAACTTACCTAGATTATCGTCCCTATGTATACGAACATCTAAATTTCTAACTGGCCGTAGTATTGATACCAAGCTTTTTCGTCTGAGCTTTTCTGTAAGGAAAAACGCCCGCTTGATTAGTGCCAGCCTAACGGCTGTAGAGCACACGCTGGGGGAAAGCCTTGACAGGTCAAACCACTGTGATGGGATTATGGTGCTTACTGCCGACGTTGGAAATATTGTATGTATGAAACTGTCATCTACGATATATAACTTACTCCACTTAAATTTCCGAGTCGCACGCAAGCATTTGATGGATCATCCGGGCCGTTGCCAAGGCCAGATCGAGGTTGAGTAAATAAGGCTCGAAACGAATCGTGGTCCGCCAGCCATACAAGCAAATATCATCCCATGGTCCTCGCTGTAAGCGAGATGAAAAGTGGCAGATCCTTTCGACTTTCCTTCACTATGGGTGACTACTGAGGATTTTTGTGTCTCAGAACGATTAAGTGCCCTGTGATTCCAATACCGCCTCTCTGTGCGATTAGATATGGGGAATTGGGGATAATCAGAACGTATCCTTCTACAAACATATAATAGATCCCACAAACAACCCTGTCGGTTCTTTCATGCAGCTCGGGTTTCACAGCATCACAGCCATTCCATGGCGTCCAACCATTAATTGGCCCGAGGCTTTTTTTCTCTGCTCTTCTTCGTGGAGCCAATCGTTTCTTAGCTGGGCTTGAGGGAACATGTAAGTTTCTTAACGGCGAGCTTGTGTCGAGTCAGATGTATAAAGTCTTGTAGTGGTCTGATTTTTTGTGAGCTGAGCATACAGCTAACTGTTCTGGATCCTTCTTAGCTGCGCTTTAAAATAAACTCCACATGTGTGTGCCCAGGTTAATACTCTACAGCAGGTGGGTAGAGTAGGCACGTAGGTACAGATATTAGAAAGTACATCCTAAGTACATCTTTACCTGAGTATATTCACCCGAGGCTAGTGTAAGCTAAGCCTACTACCCAGGGCCAGGTTACCCTTTCCACAACTGAAGCAAATATGTATCCCACCAGCCCCTCATTTGGTCTCAGGTTTCGAGTGAGCGGGCATGGGCATAATCCAAGACGGAGCTATTGTCCCCGCATTTGGCTGTCTCTCCGAAAACCTGTAAATGTTTCCCTTGCCGAGTTTGTGGCTGTGAAAATATGGCCGATATATCATGTCGAATGCCAAGTTTCAATACCTGGATTGAGTGGACCGGATCTCGGGCTCCGGGGCGGGCGCTCTCGCGATGCCGAGCTCTTGTTAACAGCTGCTTGTTCCTACCATGGTAAAGCTCCCGATGAGCCCCTAGCTCTATATTACTAAAAAGAATTCTACTGTCTGAGTGCGCTGAAACCACTCACTCGGATGAGAAGTTCAACCATTTCATGGATGCGGGGGCCGAGGAAATTGAAGCCGTGCTTCAGTTTGTTTACTCATTAATGTATTCGTATGTTCTCCTGAATTGATATGGATATAACGGTAACCTTCCTGCACTAAATCGAACCATATAGAAATGCGGTTCAAAATTTTGCAGAGTAGTAGGTAAAAATGCCATTCCGAAAACATGGCTACCATGTGCCTGCCATTACGGAGTGGTTTTAGTGGATCGACTAGGTGTCGTTCGTGACGACGGACTTCGTTTGGAGAATTATCTAGTGCCGAAAGATCCCGTTAGTTACCAGCTAATGGTTGAGATCCATACTCCGTAAGGCGCTCTTTCTACCAAATTTGCCTTTTCAATTCGAGCCGAGACACAAGTTCTACCTTTTCAAGACCAAAGGTGAAAGGTTTAGTGTGCATGTTGATTTAGAATTTTGAATTTACCGGGGCCTAGATCAGCGAGAAGCTCAGCGGGACACCTCAGGCCTCCCGATGGATTTCTCTCTCCATTAGGCTGCCATTCTGTTATCCGTCATTTTTCTATCCTCTAACCTACTTCACATATAATATCCCGTAGTGCTGATTTGGCCCGCTCATTATTGGTAAGAGGCAAACACATTGAATCTGATATTTGTCAATCCGGGTAACCCCATGTCACCGGCTAAACACTCATGCGCGTCCAAACTGCCTCGGTTTCGATAAAGCAAAGACTCAACATCGTCAAGTGGGGTTCACCAAAATAACTAGTTTTTTCTATGAGGTATCAAAGCCGTTGTGGCGTCAACACCACACACCTGGTCTAAGGGAGCACGACATATTTTCTGCTTCAGACACAACATAATCACCACTGTTTCTAGGTATCTGCCTTGAACGACACAAGAAAATGGGAGCTAGCTAAGTAGCTTGCTAGGGAAACCTGGGTTGTCGTTGCTATCCGGTCTGTCGCCCGCATCCGAAATCGATTATCTGCTACGCCTAGTTTAAGGATTGCACGTGTGCTTTAGCTAGGACTGCTCGGTCTTATATGACGCACCTGCCTCTATGCATATCATATCTAATCAGACCGTTGTGCGCTAGGAGGTCCATGGCAGCAAGTAGCTCGGGCCCTCCCGTAATCAACACGGATGCATATGATATGAAACTTTAAAAAACTGTTGAGCGTTTCGGAGGACGGCCGATCCATGGAACATGGTCGGTTGGGTATATGGTATGGGGGCGGGGTACAACGGGTTTCGAGGCATCCGGGTGCATGGTAGGGAAGAGCACCGGAGAGCCCGGAGAGCCCGGAGAAGGGTGATGCCTGGTGAAGAGCATATTGCACGTGTAAGTGTTTTCTGTGCTGGAAATCTTTGCCGTCCCGCAAAACCGACAGTTCTTCACCCCACTAGATCTATTTTTTTACAGGGGACAAAGTTCGCGACTTGATCCCTATATCTAGATATCGAATTCGCGGTCGCATAAACCACCTCCATTCCATCATGTAGAAATACTGGCTATTGGTGCTCTTCATTTTATAGCAAGGCATTATTTATTCTAAGCTCCAACGAAGTTTGGAAGTTCGCTCCGCCGAAACCAGTTATCTACGAGTTCATTGTTAATACCGCGTTTTGAGGTCACTAAAAACAAAGAAAGACATCGATATTTGGGAGGATGCTGTGCTTTAGGGAGTAGTTAATATAATAGCAAGATACTACAAGAACAAAGGAGAGATAGGATTTGGAGAACTATATCGGACGACACCTGAATTTAATCTCTCCTACTAGAAAACAGGGCTATGTACAAAATAAGAGTACCTTGAATCCGTTAGAACTACCCCGAAGACATATGATATAGATCGGGTATCTGCTATTTCATCCTAAATTGAAGATCCACTAGGGTTGAAAGACAGCGGACTAAGTAACGATTGATAACCCACAGCACTCAGCGTAGACAACCCGAATCACCGATTATGATTTTCTAATGATCGGTACTCCCCCGGCGGGACCGAAGATAGCGCTGGCTAGGATTGAAGTGTGAATTCTAACTGGTGGACTGCTAACTAGCTGGAGCTTTAAAGTCCGTTCGGTGATAGGCTAGGCTGAGTTAAATGTGGCTGAAAGTGATCAGTGATAGCTGGAGATAGAATGAATAATAGCTGTTAGCAGAGTTAGGCTGATATATTGAAAAAACTTTAGGCTGATTTGGTCCTACTATTCATTGCCTCTGTTGCTGCACATGATTATTAGTCAATCGTGGCTAACATGATAGACTTTGTTTACTTCACACGTCTACGGGTGACATAATATGATCTTGCGTATGAGTAGACTACTGGACTGGAAAACACTGGTGTTTGATTGAAAGTTCCAATATATAAATTATGCAACGACTTTGATATAATACACTACTTTCTCTTTTTAAATGCTGGCTTCCCCTTCGAACCTCCTTTCTTCGGTCCACTCTTCGGTGCACTCTTCGCACCGCCTCTACTCCCCGCCGCCCGACCCTTTGTCTGTCTGTCCGTCTTGGTCTTCTTATATCCCTTCTCCTCGCGCAGCTCCTCACGTTTCCGCTTCTTCCCGCTTGGTTTCTCTCTCTTGGTCGGCAGTGTGATCCCGTTCAACTCAGCTCTACTGGTTTTCTGGGCCACTTGCTTCTCTCTTTGCGTCTCAAACCATGTGCGCCTAGGACGCGCCTTGATTTCATCCTCGTGCTTCGAGATATTCTCTGTGCGGCGGACTTGCATCTCCAGACTTTGTATTTCCTTCTCCTGTTGCTCTTCAGCGAGAACGGCCTCAATCTCGTCGGCGAGAGATTCTAGCTTAGCGTGCACTTTATTAACTGCTTCAACTTCTAGGACTCGTGAGACAACTTTGGCACCGTCGGCTTGCGCCATGCGTACGGCGGCTTTAACTACTTTACGGTCGGATTCGGCGGCGAGCGTAATAGCGCGACCCTGCCGACCGGCACGGGCTGTACGACCGACACGATGCAGATAGATTTCGTGAGATTGTGGAGCTTCGTAATTGACGACAACGGATACACCCTTGATATCCAGACCACGGGAGGCAAGATCGGTAGCTAGGAGGAAATCGATTTTACCATCACGGAAGGACTCAACAGCTTTTACACGCTGTAATAGGTTAGATATAAGATCACATGAAAGGATGGTGTAGGGTTATATTACCTGTTCCTGGGTGAGACTACCGTGGAGCTCGGCGGCCTTGATTCCGAATAGTCCAAATATCACTCGCACCTTGTGTGCAAAAACTTTTGACCGAAAAAAGACAATGCAACGGTTTGAAACCATCTCTTTACAGAGATAAACTAACATAGCAAGTCGATATTTGTCGCGCTGTGGACGGATACGGATAAACTCTTGTACAAGTGTCTTGACTGTGCTCTTTTTTGCATCAACCATAAGCCGAACGGGACGCTGTAGCGACAGCCGAATAAGCTTGTCAACGCTATCTGTCATAGTCGCAGAAAACAACATGGTCTGGCGGGTTTTGGGGATGGTGTTAATAATCTCGTTCAGTTCGTCTGCGAAACCGTCTTCGAGCATTCGGTCTGCTTCGTCCATAACAATGATCTCAATCGTCTCAACCGTGAAACCCTGAGAATTCCGCATATGATCGATGAAACGACCCGGAGTGGCAATAATCACATCAGGCCTATGTTTGAGTTCTGCTTCCTGAACTTTGAGTGATAGACCTCCGACAGCCAGCGAAAACTTGATATCTGTGTACGCTGCTAATTTTACTGCTACACTGTGTGCCTGCATAGCTAATTCACGAGTAGGACACAGAATTAGGACACGGGATGTAGCGATCTTCTTAGGACGATAGAGAAGACGCTCCAGAATAGGCACCACAAAAGCTGCAGTTTTGCCGGAACCAGTTTGAGCGCCTCCAACAACATCCTTACCGAGTAGCGCAACTGGAATGGTCTTCTGCTGAATGAGTGTAGGTGTTGTGAACCCAACATTGGCAAGTCCACGTAGAATTGGGCGAGAAAGGTTCATATTCTGGAAATTAACGGTAGGGTCTGATGTAGTGGCGTTCTCTTCTTCGGGCGCAAAAAATGCAGCCTTCTTAGCTATCTCCTCAGCATCGTCGCCTTCGGAATCTGAGCCGGATTCTTGATCAAGAGGGTGGGGTACTTCCTCCACTTCGGATTCAGATTCGGCACCAGAGTCGTCTTCTTCATTATCGCTATTTGACAGTTCCGAACCATCTTCGTTTGCCTTCTCGGTGTCTTTGTCTTCTTCCTCATCAGAGTCTGCGCCCATTCCAAACCCATCTTCAGCAACGTCCTCGTCGTCCTCGTCAAATCCTGTAAAGTCCACTCCTCCATCTTCTCCGTCTTCATCCTCACTGTCTTCTCCATCATTATCATTTCCCATGTCCTCTGAATCGGCATCTTCATCTTCATCGTTGACAGAACCTCCCGTCGTACCATCATTACGTTCTGCCTCTTTTTTAAGATTTCTTCGTCGAATAATCTCATCAATGTCGACACCTTTCTTGGAATCTTTCATTGCAGCCTTTGCGCCCTCAAACCCCCAGCCATCATAGTCCCCTACGACACCACCGAGTTCGCCGGTCTGAAACTCAAAGTCGGGATCCAGCCCACCATCGTCCTTGACACCGTTTCCCCGCGCTTCCTTTGTAGGCTTCTCTGCGCGCTTTCGCTTCTTGCCCCGTGTATCCGGATCTGGGCTGGGCGATCTAGGCGCTTCTTCCTCAGAGGCAACGTCGCTGTCCTCGTCAAGGTCGGGTATATTCTCGTCGTCGTCTGAGATTGTCATGACAAAATCGTCCACGGGACCAACGTCCTTGCCGCCATTCGATTGCTTCCGCGGCTGTGTAGCCTTGGGCGAAGTTTCCGGTGATGCTACTTCATTGGTCGCAGGTATTACCTCGGACTTCTTGGACGACTTCCGTTGCTTCGACTTTGCCATTGCTGCTGTATGGAGGGTGGTGATTTAATTGATTGTCTGAACGAATCTAGAGCCTCCAGCGAAAAAAAGTTTTGGCGGGATGACACTAGTGGGCGACCGGGGTGTTGAATTGATGGGCTTGGCGCCGGCTTGGCAGTGGTCAAGGTTGCGGCTCAGTTTAACGTAGTATCGATTGATCCACAAAATAAGAAGTGGATTATAAAATCCACTTCGGCTTGGCAGAGGGAAAGTTAAAGGATGGGAATCTTGTAAACTATGACAACACAGACGAAGTATCTTGCACAGACAATAACTTTAAATACAATTTGCTCATTTTCTTTGTGACTCATCTTTTCGTTAAGGTTCGGAAGCCTACTTTCCACAGATTAAGAGTCTCAGGCTCTTCCGACTTTGCTAGTGATCTCACAACTTTGCTACACTTTTGCTACAGTTTTTCTGACCCCCCCACCCGCCCTGCAATACGATGGTTAAGTCGTTGACCTTTCGCACCTCTACGGGTGGAAAGATTGATGTTCTCAATGGGAGAAACTATGAGAGATGGTCGACGATGATTATGTGGCAGTTGCAAGTCGATGACGTATGGGACGTTGTAACCGGAGAGTTTCCCAAACCTATCAAGCCTAGAAAGCATCCAGAAGTTGATCAGACACTTGCAGAGGACCTTCGACGTGACGCTCAAAGTGTATACGATCGCATCATGGTTGATTTTGATGCACGTGAGAGAGCCTATAATGAAACTATCAAGAGGTGGATTGCTGCAGACACCAAGGCCAAAGCAACAATTGCTCAGTCTTGCAATGATGCAGTCACGTCGAAAATAGAGAAGAAGAGTACTGCAATGGAAATGTGGAATGCTCTTAAATCACGTTATGATGTTGGCTCCACAGATATAGGAAGAGCCGACTTGAGGGAGCAATTCTCTGAGGCTACACTCGGTGCTGATGAATCAATTGACGATTACATTGACAGGCTGAAGGATATGGCTGAAGCTCTCAAAGGAACCTCGGAGGAGATAACGGAACCAGTAATGATGAGGAAACTTACTGGTGGGAGTCTTGGGAAGAACTGGCGAGGAATCCTTTATCATATCCTGATGGACGACCCAACTCTTGAGGAGATCATCGAACGGCTGCTGAAGGTAGAAAAGACACATCAGACCTTCCAAAAGCACGAGAAAAAGCACGAGAGGCACATCTCTCCGGAAGCCATTGCTTACAAGGCTCAATCGAAGGATTACTCACCGTATGGCTCTTTTCCTACCAATCACGTTCAAAGGCGAGGATCCAACCAGGATATGGTTATCTATTCCAATAAGTGGTGTGATCTACACAAGAGTTCATCCCATGATAATTCCGAATGCAGACAACAGACGACGAATCAAGGCGGTGCAGTGACGAGACGAGTGTTCGCTAAACCTAGCAGACTCTCGAGACAGCCTACACAAAATGAGGAGAACGTGGATGCCACTGTTGTACAACAGCAGATACTGCAAGCTTTGTCGTCAATGTTGAATTTCAATGGAAAGAGGCCAGCTCAATCTCAATATGTGCCTCGGCCTGCCCCCGGAATGAATCATTCAAATTCGCCGAATTCAGACAGGCACTGCTACAACTGTGGGAAGAAAGGTCATCTGATGGCGTCCTGTCCCGGAAAAGCGGAACAAGAAAGGCATATGATCACATGGACTCCGGATAATGGTCAAAATCACAATGCTGGTTCCTCTAAGCTCGCTACCGTGGGTTCGGACAACACAAGGGCTGCGTCAAATGTCAGTAGGATCACGCCCATTGATGAACCTTCTCCCTTTGGACCAATCTCCCCGTATGAGAATGCCAATGCCCGTGACATTGGACCTCAACCAAAACTGCATTGACTAGCAGCCACCGCCCATGTACACTTCACCCTGTCAGATATAGAGAAAGCGAGTGAGTTTGGTTCCTTTGTAGTGGACTCAGGTGCTACAGACTGTATTTTTAACCAGGCTTTGTTATTTGACTCGGTGTTTAAATGCAATGTTCATCTCAAATTAGGAGACGGTTCATGGGTGGGAATTAATGAATGTGGCTATGTTTTGTTTAATGGGTTCTCTTTGTTTGGTCTGTTTGCTCCTAACTTTAAGGTTAATCTTGTATCAATACCATATTTGGATAAGAGGGGATGGAAGACTATGTTTTATGGCGGTAATTGTGTCGTGATGGATGAACGCGGGATTACCCGTATTACAGCTACGTTATTTGATGATTTATATGTTATTAACCCTCTATGTCTCCCTATTGTTTTGTCTGATATTACTACTACTACTAGAACAGTCAGGTTGCCAACGGACTCCTTTGCACTGGCCACGAGGAGAGCAAAGAGGAACCTGCCTGAAGACATATGGTTTAATCCTGATCCGGAGAGCATACTCAGGAAAGCAAGGAAGTCCAGAAGAGCTGCGCTGAGGAATGTCAATAGTGCTATTGACAACGGATTATCTAAGGGAACTACGTCTACAACTGCGTGGGATTACAGACTAGAATACTCATCTTCTTCGGAAGATGAAATGAGGATAAAGCATGAACTAGTTGAATCGGAGGTGTCTTTATCCTCAAGGAAGGTTCTAGCTGCGGCAAGGATGGACAAGAGATATACAGAATCGAAGAGAGTATCCTTGGACACATGGCACAAAAGACTTGGTCACTCAAATGTCGAAACAGTGCGTCGGACGCTTAATAAGCACAACATCCCTATACCCAATACAACGTTACAACATAACTGCGACGTATGCATATCCTGCAAGATGACAAGACGATATAATAGGTCTATCCCGCGAGAGAGGGCTAGTCGACCTCTCGAACGAATCAACTCAGATCTGTGTGGCCCCATAGCTCAGCATAGCTTCAATGATATTGCTTATTATGTGGTATTTCTTGATGACCTAACGCGTTACGTCTGGGTGTACTTTCTTGAATCCAAAGGGGAAACGGCCAAGGCCTGGGCTCATCTTCACGCGTGGATGAAAACCAATTTTCCTAACCATGTGACGAGGGTTTTCAAATCAGACAATGGTGGAGAATTCCAAGGCCTATTGGTATCGTTGACTGCAGCAGGCATCGTATGGGAGAAGTCGCCGCCGTATTGCCAAGACAAGAATGGCGCAGCGGAGAGGATAATCAAGACATTGAACTCCAAGGCGAGGTGCATTCTACATGAGGCAAAACTTCCAACATTCTTCTGGAGACAAGCCATTGAGGTTGCAGCTTATCTCTACCTGCGCACACCGCAGCAGAGACTCGGATGGAAGACGCCATATGAGTTACTTTGGAAAGAAACGCCTACCTTGAAACATCTGAGGGTGTTTGGGTGCAAAGCCTACATGTACAATCCACCAGAAAAGAGGCAAGGCAAATTCGCCTTACACGCACGAGAAGGTATATTTGTTGGCTATGTGCATCGATCGAAGTCTATATGGAGGATATGGGACATTGAGATGAGGAAGATAGTCGAATGTGCCAATGTGGTGTTCTGTGAGGACGTCAAAGGGTCTTTTGCAGACATCGACGAGAAAACAGGGCTACCTAGACCCTATATGATGATGCCCGTCGAAGATGGTTACGAATTGATCCCTGCGAACAAAGTGCCGATGGATCTACCAGAGTCTACACTCTACTCGACGGTAAATGTGGCGCGTGCGTCATCCAGAGAGCCAGCCGAAGACTCGGCTGATGGTCAGACCCCCCCCCCCCCCCCCCCCCAAACTTTTCTCTCCATTGTCACCTGAACGATGTTTTCTTCCACTTTATGCGCGCGAGCATTCAAGCGAAGTATTTTGAACCGTCTAAGAGACGAAGTACTGTATCCACTCAAGTAGGAGTGATGTCTTTACCCACTGCGTATCTACCAGTGATGCTGTTTATCCGCCATAATGAGCGATGAAACCCCCCCCCCCCCCCCTCCTCCCCTTCTCCCTCCCACTTCTCTCTTTCCCCTGGCATGCTACGTGTGTCGGGAGTATAGTACAGAACAACGGCAGCACTCGGTGGTGACATACTGGTTGACTACAGTGCTGTACACACATGATATGTTTTATTAGCGCTCACATACTGTTGTGCGTATATTGGCAATTGGCTAATGAGATGGTTTTGGCATCACAGACGCAGAAATATTGTCACAGTCGGACAGAGTACCGGATGGGACTGAGTCACCGCATGGAGCTAAGGATGACGACATATATGGGTCAGCAAAATACTCAGATGCCAGGAGAAGGTGGAACAGAGACAACATGAACAATCAATTGGATGAACCGTCACCTGACCAGATTTTGGCTCTGATAGACTACAATACACTATCAGTGTATAAAGATCCGACGTCGATAGAATCTGCCCTGAAGTCAGATGAGGCAGAGCAATGGAAACAAGCCATTGTGGCGGAGTATGACTCCTTGGTGGCTCATGATACCTTTGAACTAGGAACGCCGCCTCCGGATGCTGTGCCGATCAGAGGTTTCTGGCTACTCAGAAGAAAGATCAATGAGGATGACACCGTCAAATACAAAGCTAGGTTTGTGGTTTGTGGGAACCGACAAAGACCTGGACACGACTACGACGAGGTCTACGCACCTACAGCTCGTTTCACTACACTGAGACTGGTTTTATCAGAACTTGCTAAGAATCCCCAGTGGAAAGCTTCCCATTTGGATGTCAAGACGGCATTCTTGAATGCAGAGATAGATCGTGACAACATATGGGTGACGTTCCCTCCCAGCACGCGAATGGTTATTGGAAACGCTGCTGGTGTGGTGCGTTTGAAAAAGGCACTCTACGGGTTAAAACAGGCTCCGTCACTCTGGTACAATCAGGTCGATGAAGCCATTACAGGACTGGGTTTACACAAGTCTCCTTATGAATCGACACTCTACCTGGGAAAAGGAAACATTCTGCTACTGTGGGTAGATGATATGTTACATATTGACTGTGATCCTAATGATGCAACCATCGATCATACGATAAAGGAGAAGTTGCTATCTATATTTGAGATGAGGGATCTGGGAGCGCCCACGAGGTTTTTAGGTTTTGATATAAGAAGGAGAGCGGATAACACTATACCGCTGGCTCAACGCCACTACATAGAGGCTATGATTGAACGATACGCAGTCGTCTCTCCAAGGAAAATTTGGACTCCGATGAATGTCTCAGTAGACTTGGACAACAAGGAGTGTCTGGACACAGCACTAAACGACAAAGAAAAGAAACTCTACCAAGCTATGGTAGGGAGTCTCATGTACCTTGCTGTAGCCACAAGGCCAGACCTGGCCTATACTATAAGCAAGTTGTCGAAATACATGAGCTCCCCGTTGAGAATGCATATGACAGCTGTCAGACATGCTATGCAATATGCCAAGACGACTATGGATAGGCATATTAAGTACGACACTGCGCTCAATAGCCATCTAGTGGGATATAGCGATAGCGACTGGGCAGGTGACACTGCCACGAGGAGATCATACTCAGGCATAGTGTTCCACAACAACAACAAGCCTGTCTTTTGGCAATCGAAGCAGCAAACGGTAGTGGCACGCTCTACACTCGAGTCCGAATTCATAGCGGCATCTATGGCATCCAGAGAGGGTATCTGGATAAAGAATGTATTCACGGAGTTGCGTCAAGCCATTGGAATACATGACGGTTCACAGAGCACGATCAAGATGTTCTGCGATAACATGGGAGCTATAAATGCTATTCATTCGGGAATTTTCAAGACTAAAACCAAGCACATAGGAGTAGCGTTTCGAGTTGTATGCGATGACCACAACAACGGGACTATACAAGTTGTCTACGTGACATCTGAGACTAATGCGGCGGATATTCTGACGAAAGCCCTGAGTGTGACAAAATTGAAGAATGCTCTGATTCTGAATGGGTTGCATGATGAGTACGGAGTTGGAGAGGTTACTTGATGGTTTTATGGGGCTTGGACTTATCAGCGGGAATTGTTTGGCTTGGTGTTTTATGATGGGTATATACGGTGGGTTTCTTGTTGATTTTGTGTTATGATCAATCAATACTCCGCAAGGTTGTGTTGAATTGATGGGCTTGGCGCCGGCTTGGCAGTGGTCAAGGTTGCGGCTCAGTTTAACGTAGTATCGATTGATCCACAAAATAAGAAGTGGATTATAAAATCCACTTCGGCTTGGCAGAGGGAAAGTTAAAGGATGGGAATCTTGTAAACTATGACAACACAGACGAAGTATCTTGCACAGACAATAACTTTAAATACAATTTGCTCATTTTCTTTGTGACTCATCTTTTCGTTAAGGTTCGGAAGCCTACTTTCCACACGGGGTGTTCGGTGAAACATCCCGAGAGACACACGTGACCATGTGTTCCAGAATGATAGCCAATGCGACATGCGAAATCTCTCAATGAAACGCTTAGGCAATCTGCGTCCATCTCACCGTCGGGTCTTCTGATGTGGTTTCCTTCAAACGTAGCTGATATAGTTGCAGAGTTGATATCTGATAAGTGCTGGTATTCGCTACTTCAACTGTACTGGTAATTAACAAATCACCGCGGTCGCCATAGCGGATCGGACGGAACTCCTACCTTGGGCCTTCACCTACCTACGTTTGCCCCGTGTGTGCTAAAAACAGTTGCCAGTTCCTGACTAGGAACTGATAGTTTCGTACGAGTACATGGAGAGCGAAGGGCTGAAGCACTGCTGCTGCTGTACTGTTCAAACCTGGTTCCCTACGTAACCGGAATCGATCCTCGTGTCCGCTAGGACTCCCCTCCTTCACATCAAACGGTGTAGAAAACTTTCTCCATCCCCGATCCATCTTTCTGTCGTTCTGTCCTCCTTTCTCTCCCCTATTCACGCTGTCGCTATATGTTTATACACATTTTTATAAGTGGGACCGATTAACCCGCTAGTTTTGAGTCGACGAAGCCTCCAACAACGTCACTTGCCTGCTGTACTGTCTGTGGCAGAACTAGCAGCTTAATCGATCGACGCCGAGCGCCAAATATACATAGACGTGCATCTCCACTCTCTAGAAACCCCCAACCATGCTGACCCCGCGACTTGCGAAAAGAAGACGAAGACACAGATACCAAATCTGCTTGCACTGCATCAGGGTTCTCCGCGATGGATAACCCGGATCTACATGCGCATCTTGCTGCTCTCGATGCAGAACTCGAGGAAGGTGACATAACTCAAAAGGGCTACACAAAACGGCGCACGCTGCTATTTGCACAATATGGACTCGCCGAAGGCGGCTCCTCGTCGCCTGCCTCCGATCCGTCGCGTTTGTCGATCCAGTCAATCAAGCAGGATCGCCAAATCGATGGTTCCACGTATACCAATTCCCCACAGCCCCAGCGCTCACCTGGAGATACGGATACCATGACTTCAGCGACCCTTATAGGGTCAGACCGGGGTAATGGTGAGGGTGGTGACACAGCCGGGGGGTTTCCTGGAGCTCGGACGAGCTTTCTACAAAATGCGGCACCTCCGCACATGCGCAGTGATTCGAATGGGAGCTCTCGGTTATCATCACATTTGCATCATGGTGATTATATAGCCGGGAGTCCGGATAGTATGGTTCACAGTAGAAGACCTTCGGGAGGAATGAGTGCTAGATCGATACCTGGTGGAGCCCAGCAATACTCAAATTACACGCCGCAGCGTGACTCCGCACAAGTGGCACCCTACATTGAATATGAAGACTATGATGTTACCCCAATGGCTGGTCACGGCCACAGTTCACCAGGTCCTGGGTCTCGGTCAAACACAATGTACGATTCGGGAGGGTATTTCTCAGATTTCACGGGACAGGCCTATGATCCTGGGCGAGAATCGATGCAGATGCGCAGACCTGAAAGTAACTATAGCCAACCGCAATCTATGGGGCACAGATATTCCGGCGGTGAAGGCGCTGGCTTTTCACCAACGGCAGCCATGCCTCCCCCCATGCTTAATACCGAGGATCTACCGCTTCCCAGCATTATAAACAATACATTGATGCCTTTGGAGCCTCGTGACGTTCCTTTTGCTGTCTATGACCCTCATAACCCGAATATACCTATGGCCAAGTTTGACAACATTGCATCAATTTTACGTCATCGAGCACGAACATCACCAAAGCTACAAGCATACATTGTTCTTGATAATAAAGGCAAGGAGGTTGGCGCATGCTCCTGGGAGAAATTGGGATCTAGAGCCGAGAAAGTAGCGCAGGTCATCAGGGACAAATCAAATCTTTATCGTGGTGATCGGGTTGCTTTGGTTTATCGTGAAGTTGAGCTCATCGATTTTGCCGTAGCTCTCTTGGGCTGTTTTATTGCCGGAGTGGTAGCAGTTCCGATTAACCACCCGGAAGATTATCAAAACCTGAATTATATATTGACAACCACACAAGCGCATCTCGCGCTGACGACCGATAGTAATTTAAAGACATTCCAAAGAGATCTTACAAATCAGAAGTTACCTTGGCCACGGGGTGTAGAGTGGTGGAAAACTAATGAATTTGGCACATTTCATCCTAAAAGAAAAGAAGATATACCGCCATTACAAGTTCCAGACCTGGCCTACATTGAGTTTTCTAGGGCACCGACGGGCGACCATAGGGGCGTCGTCCTGAGCCACAGAACAATAATGCACCAGATGGCAACTTTGAGCGCGATACTAAACACTGTACCGTCAAATGAGCGCGATACCTTTAATCCGGGCTTACGCGATAAGAATGGACGGGCTATGAATAGTGGTCCGGCTGCCGAGACACTGGTAACATATCTAGATCCAAGACAAGGCATTGGTCTGATCCATTCTACGCTTATGGGTGTGTATGGGGGGCAAACTACTGTGTGGTGTTCTTTGACAGCTGCTACACTTCCCGGACTCTATGCAAACATCATCACTCGGTTTAAGGCGACTCTATGTTTGGCTGATTACCCTGCGCTCAAAGTGATAGCATACAACTACCAGACGGAACCTATGGTCACACGGCAGTTTCAAAAGAAATATCCTGTGGATTTTTCAAGCATACGACTCATGTTGATTGACGCCTTGACAGTAGATCCTGAATTCCATGAAATCCTTGCCGACCGCTGGTTGAAACCTTTGGGGAATCCCCGGGCGCGAGAAGTCGTTGCGCCAATGCTCTGTTTACCAGAACATGGAGGTATGGTTGTTGCAATGCGCGATTGGATTGGCGGCGAAGAAACAATGGGCTGTCCGTTGAACATGCGTTCTAAAGAAGCCGAAGATGAAGACAGTGATGATAGTCCATCAAAGAAAAAGGATGACGTATCGAATGGATTCTCTTCTTTGTTGTCCGGTCCTATTACCGAGAAGGAACCAAAGTCAAAGGATTCTGAGGAATTGCAGGAAGCACTCCTTGACAAAGGCGCATTAAAAACAAATGATGTATCTGTTTTAGCTGTTGGCGACGAAGCCCAGAAACGAGGAGAAGAGGCAAATACCATCAGAGTCGGAGCTTTCGGTTATCCGATCCCGGATGCTACATTAGCGATTGTCGACCCTGAGACCCAGCTTCTGTGTGGAAATAACGTGGTTGGTGAGATCTGGGTGGATTCGCCTTCATTATCTGGCGGATTTTGGGCGATGCCTAAACAGACGGAATCAATCTTTCATGCCCGATCTTATCGATTTGAGGAGGGGAACCCCCATCCCGTGCCTGTAGAGCCAGAGTTTTTACGAACAGGTCTTCTTGGATGCGTGATTGAAGGAAAAATATTTGTTCTCGGGTTATATGAGGACCGCCTACGACAAAGGGTTGAATGGGTTGACGATGAAGACATTGGGCAAGCAGAATATCGCTACTTTTTTGTTCATCACCTTGTTGTAACCGTGATGCGGAAGATGACAAAGGTCTATGATTGTTGTGCCTTTGATGTTTTTGTTAATGATGAACATCTTCCAGTCATCATTCTAGAATCGCCGGCCGCATCAACAGCTCCGACACAGGCTGGAGGATCAGCAAGACAACTGGACATAGCCCTTCTGGATTCGCTTTCTGAAAGATGTATGGAAGTTTTGTATTCAGAGCATGGCCTTCGGGTTTACTGTGTCATGATAACAGCTCCTAACACATTGCCTCGAGTTCTCAAAAACGGCCGAAGAGAAATTGGAAACATGCTTTGTCGCAAAGAGTACGACGCTGGAAATCTTCCATGCGTGCATGTTGAGTTTGGAATAGAACGAGCTGTGCGAAATCTCCCGATTGGCATCGACCCCGTGGGAGGTGTGTGGAGCCATCTAGCCGCTCAACACAGACAGGAGATGCTGGTACTCCAAGAAAAGCAGTATTCCGGAATCGATTACCGAGAAGTGGTCATAGATGACAGGACATCTACCCCCCTGAATAATTTTCAATCAATTGTAGACTTATTGCAATGGCGAGTCTCTAGACAGACAGAAGAGTTGAGCTACTGCACCATCGATTCTCGCGGGCGTGAGGGCAAGGGCGTGACATGGAAGAAATTGGACCTGAAGATTGCGGCCGTTGCTGCGCAGATGAAAAATAAGTGGAGGTTAAAGGCTGGCGACCATGCAGTACTCATTTACACGCACTCGGAAGATTTTCTATTCGCCCTCCATGCGTGTTTCTGCCTCGGTGTGATTGCTATACCACTGGCGCCTCTCGATGAGAACCGGACATCAGAAGATATTCCTGCTTTCTTACACATGATTACCGATTTTTCTGTTAAGGCCATACTAGTTAATAGCGAAGTCGACCATCTTCTAAAATCTAAACCCCTTTCTACACATCTCAAACAGTCCGCCAGCGTGCTAGGAGTCAAAATACCCCCAACCCATAATACGGCAAAGCCTCCGAAGAGCAGCCAGGGTTGTAGAGATTTGGGATTCACAATGAATCCTGCCTGGGTTAAACCAAAGTTTGTTGCGCTTGTATGGACCTACTGGACACCAGATCAGCGACGAGTCAGTGTTGCACTTGGGCATGACACCATAATGGGGATATGTAAGGTTATGAAGGAGACTTGCCAAATGACAAGTAGCAGACCGATTATAGGATGCGTACGTAGTACCAGTGGTGTTGGGTTTGTCGTCAGTTGGTTGATGGGCATTTTTGTCGGTGAGTCGCGCCTTTTTTTCATTTGAAATTCTTGTGGATCCAGTTATGCCTCTGCCAATGGTCCTGCCAAGGAGGCTTTCATTCTTTCCTGGCGATACCTGATGTTTGGGAAACCTGCCATTTACACCGCCATCCAAGTGGCGCTATATTCCCACAAGTTTGTGCAAGGCCCAGTCCAAGTCCAAACCTCGCATTAGGCTTCTCTAGAGCCGCTGATCTGTTTCATAGTGTTGGCGTTTTTTCCGCGGGTCCTTGAGTATGCCTTGGGATGTATTATATTGTATATCGCCATGGCTTGCAATACATGCAGTGCTGTGTTGGGCGATATCCCTATATTTTTCATGTTGTGGATTGCGGGTACTAAACATGCAAACTGACTGTGCTATTTTAAATAGGAGCACCTACGTATCTTGTCTCGCCGGTAGATTTTGCTCAGAACCCAATGAGCTTATTCCTATCATTATCTCGATACAAAATCAAGGATACCTATGCCACCCCTCAGATGTTGGATCATGCTATTGGCATGATGCCTGCCAAAGGATTCACTCTTCATGAATTGAAGAATTTAATGATTTCCTGTGAAGGAAGACCACGGCCCGATCTCTGTAAGTTCATTTATCATGGCCTCAATTTTGATTTTTCTATTATTATTGTATTGGTTTTATCTGTAACAACATTTGTTATGCGCGAAAATGCATACCGTTCGCAACACCATCAGCCTACCCCAATAGCGTACGCACATTTAACAATATTGGCTTGGCTACTGAATACATTATTACCGCTCTGCACACAGACACTATATCGCCTTAGGCATTTAGTATCTATCCAGCCTAAATTTTGCTGGGGTTAACCATATCATGTCACCCCGCATAGCGATGGATTTTTATGCGTTTGTTTTATTGTTGGTCAAGCGCACAGTCTGACGATTTTTCACAGTCCAGAAAGTTCGATTGCATCTAGCAGGCGCCGGCTTGGATCGCACGGCCATTAACACAATCTATAGCCATGTCCTGAACCCCATGATTGCCTCGCGATCATATATGTGTATAGAGCCGATCGAACTATGGTTAGACCCCAAAGCGCTTCGCCAGGGTCTGGTCTATCCCGTCGACCCGGACACTGTTCCCAATGCCCTCCTTGTGCAAGACTCTGGCATGGTCCCAGTTTCCACGCAGCTGGCCATCGTTAACCCCGAGACCACCACCCTCTGCCACACTGGGGAATATGGCGAGATCTGGGTCGACTCCGAGGCATGCGTAAAGTCCTTCTACGGCTCTAAAGACCCCTTTGACATGGAACGCTTTGCCGGAAAAACCGCTGATGGGGACCCACGCAATACCTACGTGCGCACTGGCGACCTCGGATTCTTACATAATGTCTCGCGACCAATTGGTCCTAAGGGTGAGCAGGTTGAAATGCAAATCCTCTTCGTCCTCGGCGGAATTGGCGAGACCTTTGAGGTTAACGGCATGACACACTTCCCAATGGATATTGAAAAGAGCATTGAGCGCTGTCACCGCAAGATCATTCCAGGCGGGTCGGCCGTCTTTCAAGCCGGTGGTCTTGTAGTTGTGCTGGTCGAGGTGGGCCTCAAATCATATCTAGCCTCCATGGTCCCTGTGATTGTCAACACTATCCTCAACGAACACCAGCTAGTCGTTGACATAGTAGCCTTCGTCGGCGCTGGTGACTTTTCGCGCTCTCGCCTCGGTGAAAAGCAACGCGGCAAGATTCTCGCCTCTTGGGTTACCCGCAAGCTACGCACAATTGCGCAGTTCGGAATCCGCGACATGCATGCCACGCCAACCATTACACGCCACACTTCGACACGCACTACAACTACCACACACTCACACTCACACTCACACAGATACACTCCAGACTACGCCGGTGCGGTCTTGGACTATGGTAATCCTCAAACCAACATGGCCGACTTCCAAATACCGGGCCCCGCAGAAGGAGCTGTGGAGCTGGCTGCAAACGTTAGCGGCCCAGTCGAGCTACCGGCGTTTGGGTACGATGAGCGTGAAGACAGTGATACGATCCCGGAGCCGCCGCCAAAGAACGACCGGCGGCGGACGAGTGGAATCAGCAGTAACACTGTGATGTTTGATGAGTATCCGACTGAAGCAATTATGCAGATGAAATTGCAGGAAGAGGCGGAAGATGGACACGGAGATAGACATGGATATGTTGGGACGGCTATGTAGTAGGGTTGGGTTACTGTCTTTTTTTGGGTTGTTTTTGGCGAATGAAAGGCGTGCTATTGATGTTTCTCTGCTCGTTGTTGGACGTGGCGCGCGATGCATAGTATATTGTTTGTTTGCAGCTTTTTTATATCATAGTTATGATGCATGGTTTTTAATACGGTGGTTATGTCGTGTTTCGACTCAGTGCTTTCTGGCTTAGGTTTTAACAGTGCTGGCATTTGTGGAATTGGCTTATTTTGTGGGATTACGGACTAGCTTCAATTACATATTTCCAATGAGCATATTGTTTAAATACATTTTTCCATTAGAAAGTATGGTTCAACATCTGGGAGCGGGTGCTCGAGTGCCCGCTCGGGTGTCAATATCAGCCAAATACGCAGCGTTGGTTAGAAGTATTTACTTGGCGAAAAGCCTTAGTGACGGTTCTGTGGTTAGAAATCCAACCGAAGATCGATGTCTCTCCAGACTTTAGTCCAAAAAAGTATAAATATGAGTGCTTGTGTAATCTGCAGTAAGAGACTTTGCAAACAATTGTCCGGTACGTGCCTTGCTATCCCTTAGACAGATGACCTTTGTCAAATTCGCTGCTTCCCTTAATTGGAAATAATATGACCCTAATTGGAAATGATAGGGATAACCTAGCGCTATATTCGTGAACTGTAAGGAATGTCTGTGACAGTCCATGTGTATGTCCGTAGAGTAAAACGCTTTGGATATTGGTTTCAGCTATGCCAGAGTGCCCTCCATCAGCAACTCTTCTCATGGAGGGGTTTCTGTTGCATCCAAAAGCCTTTACCATACGATATCCTGCATCCTGGTTATCAAGACCGTGACTCTGCCTAGAGCCAGATCATGGTTTCGGCCAGTTATTGCACCTGGTGCTTAATGCGCGGGGGTCTAGTTACAGCCCTTTCAAGGCTTAGGGAAACTGACCGCATAGAAGGACCGTCACCTGTATGTGTTCGTCAGGCTCGGCAGTGTAAATACTCACCATGTCCCAGCTTTCGCTTTGAGTTCAGCCCACCTGGAACGTCTGCTCGCTACCGCACAGCAAGCGGCTGGTAGAATTGATATACTAAACGTTAATTACTATGAATGCACCACACTAGTCCCGGGTTAGGGCATTAGGAGATTTATGCAAACCGGGAAACAAGTCATGCACAAGGCGTGTTGAGCGAATGTTCTGCGCCTATGTTTCTAGAATGGGTGTAAATTTTATGCAAGCTCTTATAATACCGGTATCCCCACACTGGCACAAATTGCATGGATCAGTTGGAGGCCAGTGAACTATCAATCACCGCACCTGGCTTAAGAAACAGACAAATCTCTATAGAGTTGGCTTACAACTGGTTAAAGTGGTACTAGATTCTCTCATCTAGAGAGACATTTGATAGGCAACGAAGTTGATTGAATTTATGGCTTAGGGTCCCTAGTACTTAGCATATGAATAGGTTAATTCATGAGTTAAATTTGCCGCGGGATAGCTTGTCATGTGCTTTGTCTTCTTGGTACGGGGTGTTGGCCGGCTCTGCGCATGAATGGCTGGCTGTATAAACTTCAAGGAGTATTTCTATCCACGGAACGGCACTCGCTTTTGTTTCAGCCTGCTTGGAGCATGGGAACCTAGGCATCCACAAGGTTGACTATGTACACATTAAATCACTCGTAGTTAGTGCTAGCAATCAAGCGGATAGATTGATGTTACCCTGTAGAAATGAGCCACAAAGTCCGTGTTCTAGCACAACAGCATTCATGCAAAGGATGCAAAGACAGGATGTGAAAAATAAGGCATGAGGCGTGTAGAGTTCATCTGCGCGCGGTAAAAATATGTCGTCATGTTGCAGGCGCCAGCTGTGGCCGGGAACACTTCTAGTCACTCGTGCTAGCGTAGCCGCTCCCATGCGATTGGGCATGTATAGTAAGCTTGCCCAAATAGAGGTAGTTTTTCAAATTTATTATTTCGTTAAAATTAAGTAGGTTCCGACCGTTATATGTTATGTACGGTAAGCTCAAAGAAATTAATTGATGCCAGGACGTTTTCTCTAAAGTACTCGCTTTTTGTCGAGACGAGTGTCGCTTGTGTCTGCGAGTGAAAGTACGATACAGTCACGGGGTTTTTTCGGAAGTATTGCCAACCGAGACTAAATAATTACCCCTGTTTATACAGGGCCACAGGGCTGGCTGGTTCCCCTACATAGGCATCAAGATAGCGGGGAACTGGGGAGTTCCCATGACTCGGAAACTTATCCAGCTGTTTCAATGAAACTTCTTCTAGAAGGACATATATGCTGCAAGGCACTTAAAAAGGTAGGGAATAAATCGTCTTCTACTCATGAAAATCGGATCTACCTTGGGCGATCTCGATATCTTGTGTGATGGCTGACCTTAGGGTTTTGTTATATAGTATTATTCGGATTTTTCCCGCAGTTGTCTTTAGCTGAAACGTATTATTCCGGAGCTGAGGCTGGTAATTCTGCTCGATTCCTCCGTTCTCTCGATAAATATGGGTTTACCAACTATCCCAGAAGACCAACTGATAAGTGATACCTCACATAGCATGACTTTGTACCCGGATAATAACATCTTGCCATTCAGATTCAGGACCAATCTCGTCAAAATCATGCGACAAACCTAGACACTTTATCAAGCCGAATACTGTAGACGTCCGTCCTAAAGACCAAGATCTAAATATTGTTGGCCTAGTAGTAAATGAAAGCCGAAATTTGAAGATTGATCTGATCTTATTTCACTCGGGAAAAACAGCCCTCCAGGCCACGGGATGATAGCCATCCTTTGACTACTTTAGGGACCTTTGTGAGTAACACTATTAACCGTTGGTTCCAACCCTAAAATTATCGTTAGAAACTCAAGTACTATTCAAAAAAACTTGGAACATTTGGGAGTACCATAAATTTTGTTCACGTTCACGATATTTATTCTAAAATACCCTCTAATGCATGCTAGACCAAAATTTCCAAGTCCTAAAGTTCTGACGATATCTAATACAAAAACAACCTTTCCTTTGCGTCTGCCACCACCCAGTCAAGACCCGCGAAAAGATTTTCTCCTGTCATGGCACTGCATGGTAGAATTGTCCATTTATGCGAGCGAATATCATCCAACCGAAGACCCTAATATGTGAATGCTTAGCGAAAGTGCGGTTAAAAGCTTATATAAGATGGAGTGACTGGTTATACACGCCACGAAAAAACACGCCGTATGTCGTAATACCGAAATCTATAATGGGTGGGGCTTGACAAGTATTCAATGCACTTACTTTACGGATTTCATCAGGTGTCATGCACCCCCCAATGTCAGTCTTATTCGAAAAAACGAGCAAGCTCGCACCCAGTAACCGCTGTAGTTTGCACCATCAGCGCCAAGGTCCCAAAATTCAAGGCTCAACCCTTCCCGTTTAACAAAAAAGTGTGAAAGGAAAATTGAATACACGTGGAGGAAATCCTCTGAGCGGATGCTTCATTAAATCAAGTCTTACCTCTTCTTGGAGCAAGCCAGCGAGCTCCGTTGCACAGTCTTCCAATCGAAACCGATCAGTAGCATCCACAACCCATATCAAGGCGTCTGTTTTTTCAAAGTAGTTTCGCCAATAACTACGTAGAGTTTTTTGCCCGCCAACGTCCCCTGTTGATTGAAATAATTCAATAATTCACTCAGAATCCGTAGGATTGAAACGTACAGATGTTCAACTTGTAACTATAGATATCACCATAAGAGCTCGTTAGCCCCGAGGTAACTTAATGGCAACACTAACGGCTCGGCGATAACTTCCTCACTGACCCTTCATATTCGATAGTTTTAATGATAAAGCCCAGTGTTGGGCTAACGGTATTCACATCCTCCTTCATGATGCATTTGACTATTGTAGTTTTTCCAGCATTGTCCAACCCCAGCATCAGAATACGCATCTCCTTGTCTTTTTGACGGGACTTCCGGAGAATGGAAAGCATCTCGGTGATCTCAGGGGTGTGTTTTTGGAGGGGTATGAAGTGCTGTCATGAACATAGAGTTGCTGGAACTAGCCGAAAGTGCCAAGCCATGACTGTGTCAGGTCGGCTAGTGGTCAATGCACTCTTGGCCATGAACTACTAAGCACCATAACCACATTGTACTCACACTTCAATATTTACAAAGACTTCGAAGAATCCCTTTACACACATTTTGAGAGCTCTTTCTGGCCAAACCTCATATTAGAATCGTCATTTCAGTATAGAATCAGCCTGTAAAACAGAGATATATTTGGGACCGAGACGTAAGCTAGCGCTACGCTGGTTTTGGCGTCTAATCACTAAAGACTGTACTTATGCTACTAGGACCAAAATTTGAAATTCAGTAAGTGAGATGCACAGCCCTTTATTAATGCACCGCAGAAAACACCGCCCCTTAGCTCTAGCTCCGGAGTTCCTCCCTTGATCTCCATGTATGGAGTACGGGTACGCACTTCTGACTGACCTATTATCCTGCTTCATGTCTCACTAGCGTCAGAAACAACAGCTTCAAGGTACCTAGGAGCAATGCACACTTCCTTCCCGGATACTATATGCTTGTACTTTGTATTCATGTAAAGTTTCTATCGTACTTACTATCATTCTAGCCGTTATGCTGGTTTCTGTTATCTTGTGTGCTACGGGGACTAATTGCTACGCTAGTAATTCTAGTGTTATTCTTTTAGTTACAGTTTTATTTCTAAGTCTATTTCTTCTAAGTGTGTTCTATTCTTCTAGTGATACGCGAACAAGATGAAGGAAAAGTAAGAGAAAGGAAAAACAGTGGAGCCTTGTTCTAAAATCTAAATCGGGAATGGGGGCCAAGGAGAATTCTTCGAGAATGATAAAATACATGATTGGAAAGTTTAAGGATTAATAGAGAGGCGGTCGAACACTCTATGCCATCGGAAAACGGATTCTTGAGGATTTAGTGATTGATTGTGGTTTGCGGTACTGAGATCTAGTAGTCCATAGCCAGCGGCATAACGGAGATAAGAAGATATATCTCTATCGTCAGCTTGAAATGTCTCCAAGGTAGACGGCCTAACGCGGACTTGGCGTCCAGTTATTCCAGTATACATGCTGGCGAGTTCTCTAAAGGTAAATGCATCCCCTGAGATTGTTATTTTATCAGGGTGTGTATGTAGCTTGTCAGGACGATACTGAGAAGCTATGCTCATAAGAGCCATTCCAACATCCTCCACAGAAGTAAAGCTAACTCGGGGCTGAGGTCTGCTGAGGCTCTCTACAGGGTCAACACGGGCGTTTGAAAGTGAAAACCCAAGTCCTCGATTGTCAGGGAGGGTTGTTTCGAGAAATAGACCGCAGAAAACCTGGACAGTTTTGAGACCCAGCTCTCTTGATCTTCTGGCATGCTGATCCTTTACTATGGATGACCGTAATCCGATGCTATACAGGTCAGGTGCTGCTCCGCTAAAGAACACCCACTTGTCAGTAATGTACTAATAGAGTTAAACATCTAGATAAGAAATGGAAGGCCGGCGTATGCCTTCTTTATCTGGATTGAAATTTAAAAGTTGATCTTCACTTACAAATCTGAAGGGATGTACAATCTCACATTCGCAATGATGGCGGCGTCACTAAGCGCGTCCCATATATCTGGTCGACCTGCGTTTATGCGCCAAATGTCAGAGATCGTATTTGCATGCCTTGCGTTAACGCATATTGAATCGTGAAACAAGCATTTGCATGTAGGGCAGATGAAAGGGCAGAATCCCGCAAGTGAGACTAATGAGGAACAAGTGCGTTCATGATAAAATCCAGTGAAAAGAAAGCTAACACCAATGGGGCCAGAAATCTTACATCCAATGAGATTGATGAGAACGTCGACTCCGTCCAGTGCCTCTAGTAGACTATCCTGGTCTTGATAGTCAACTCTGCAAGCACACACCTGTAAAACGTTTCAGCTATCAAATTTGAACTTCAAAGCTTTTCTGGAGGCAGTTTACCGGAACTCCAAGTTTTGATGAACATGCGCCGCGGATGGCTGGCGATCCAGGCCTTGTTGTGAGAATTCGTATCTCCCAAACTACACCAAAACATCTGATTGATGAAGCGTATCGAAAAGCCCTAAGAGTGGGTTCACCCAAGAATCCGTGATATCCAGCGATAGCCACGACTCTTTTAACCACAGCTGCCATTGCTGATATTGAAGCTTTTTAGATGTTATTGAATCGTTGATTTCTTGCTGCCAACGGTAGTTCTAGAATAATGGATTTCAAACAAGACTCTGGAATCAACTAAAGAATATACTGTTCAAATGGGGTTCAGAGGGGGTTTTATGTGAAGTAAGGTCGATAGGGCCGGATCTAAGACGCGGGTTTCTGTCATGGAGGCATTGCATAGATCTACTTTAGACGATTCGGCGTGGCTTCTTTACAGTTCACAGACGTTTCTTTCGGCTCGAGTTGATATTGAATATCCCAGTACACAGACTAATCCTACCCGCACCTTCGGATACATGAGTCTCGCGTATAATCCGAAGGCCTGTGCGCCTTTGGTGGAGATCGATCTAATAGCGGGACCGGAAGGTGTGAGGGCAGACAGAAACCCTAAAAAAAGGCCTGACTGCGCAAACCCAGGAGTTCAATTGGACAATGGGTCACTTCGTCTCCACGGCTTAGAACCGTAGGCAAAACGGTTGCATAGAAGACCAGCAGCCGACTTATTCGTTCATTGCGTGGCGAAATTGACATTATGCCAGTGGAAAATGCTGCCGGACAAGGCCCTTGGTAAAGCCCGTTGCGGAGGCGAAGCTTTTGCAGATGACCGAAGCCCTCTGAGAGTCAGTCACTATCGAATAACGGTTTATTCTTCTGTATCAGGATTACTGCTTCATGGGAGTTACCCATACAGAAGGCTCGTGATGTATTTTCAGCCAGCAACCAAACAATTGTGGCTGAAAACTAGATGACAAATGTCGGAAATAAGCTCCTTGAGACGACCTAGCAAGCCAGTAACTCCTGATGGGATAGAACCGTAACCCGGGTATTCAGAAGAAGATCGCGGCGCATAGAGCCTGAGGCAGTGAAAGTTGTACCACAATGCATCCAACTAATAAGTATTCCATAAGTAAGTACTTATACAGTATACTGTCACACCATTGACTAGCTGGGCTTAGAGGTTTTAGAAAACATAGTTTACATAAAAAGCGACAATGTCGGATAAACAACCGACTTCGCGAATGCAATTGATCGCAGGTCATCCTCAAGTGATGACTAGTTTGATAAAAAATTAGTTCACATGAAGATAGAGAGCTGATAACTTCATGATTACTGTACTTTGGTAGGACTTTGCTGGCGGCCTCTTTCTACAATTTGGAAAAAGATCAACAATATCTTCAGCCTTCAGAAAATTAGGCAGTTCTGTGCATACAGTTAATCCTATTGTTAAAGCACCTAGGCCTCCTATACTTAATGAAACTTGTCAAATCTCGAATATGGACTCTTTTCAATAAGAATAAATTATCGTTTCATTTTTATACAGGAGTAAGTCCATACTACGGGTTGGGGCCTTCCAGAAACTCCGGTAACTCCTCCATCAACGACAAAAATAGGATTCAGGAACAAGAAGTTTCGAGTACGTGGGATCTACTAGAACTATGCCTGTCCCCAAGGGTATTTTTTGTACTCTTGTAACACCAATCCTGATCTCTATGCCCGGGCCTGAAAATTGCCCAAGTTGGCTGTCTGCCTTCCCACCACGGCCAAATCGGCCTTTCGGTATGAGGGAGGTAAGACCTTGGTGTACAACGATGCTAGCCTATCTGAAGTTGTACATGACTGGAGTGAGAAGTGGTGCCTGCGCGGTACGCACCGCCACGAGCCTTATGCCTTGTTCAAATGGCTATGCAGGGATATGCATCCGCAATGCTCTACTACCATTGTTTAAGGGTGCAACGGTGCGGTGGTTGTAGTGGCTGGTAGCTATTTGTATGAGCCCAGCGCCGTTATATACTGCCCGTGCGCGCCGTTGCGCTCCTAAGCGATTGTATGCGAGCGCTAGCCATATGCCGTAGGTTCATGCTCATCACAATGTGGGTATAAACCTACAACTTTTGTACTTGTTTGCCTATAAATTCTAAAAACATCGGCACCGCCGCCGCCTGCATATGTTGAGAAGCAGTTTGATGCATGTGTGCAGCAGCTACAGCGATCAAGTACCAGACTCCAGTTCCATGGGTCTCCTCATGGAAGCCACACAGCTCTAGCTTGCTTGCTGATCGAGGTATCCTGGAAGTCGGTGCAATGATTAGTAAAACAAAAATACCTGTGCTAGGTATGTAACAAAGTATTTTCAAAACGCCTCTCGACAATACTGAACATCACATTTCAACAAACGTTTTCAGCTTTGATTTTATAAACGCAACAAATCGAAAAAGACAACAGAACCCCTCCCCAGCTGCCCATCACCCCATAAATTTTGACAACACTGAATCTGCTAGGGCTATGTGTGGAACCTTTTGCCTTATATCATTGGTAATTGGATCTCAGGGTGGTGTTTAGTAGCGGTACATATTCCCGACCATGGCGCCAACTTTGCCGCTAGCATACCGACAAAGAGCGCTCGGCAGTTGACAGACGGTCTCGACCCCGCCTTGAAATAAACAGCGATGAGCTTCATCGGACATCTCCAACCCACTTTTGTGCGTCATCTGTGAAGGGACAGGTACGCGGACAAGGATGGCTGTGGTGGGTGTCTCTCTGTAGAAATTGGGTGCTACTGTAAGTACGAGTACGGCGCACGTTGCAAAAAACGGCAAAATAGCAATTGCACGTGGACACACGTTGTGGTCGCAATCCCATGTGTTTCTACCAAACATGGCAGTTTCTGTTCGTGCATAGTTGAAATATATATTGTTCCGAGTCTGGGGAAATATATCGTGTGGTGCCGTTTCGAAGTTCTTGTGAGTAGGAAGTGGTTGAAACTTGAGGCCGTTAAACAAAGTCCTAGCTAGCACCTCCAACCTCCATTAATTGCAACGTTGGAACACAACCTCAGAAAGAAACAAATACACCATGCTCTCATGAGGATTATGTCTTCTCGAGTGTCAACCTGTAGAATATCTTACTGGTTGCCATGGCTAGCTAGGCTAGACGAGGTATCATGCAATACTGTTTCGGCGTGGCTGTCAAAACGTAGTCCAATCGACATCAGTTGTTTCTGCTACCCCGCCCAGCACTCTCTATCTACTGTCTCCAATTGACAAGACCAGCAACCTGGCGCCGAAGGATGCGATCGTTCGACAAAGTGATTGATAACGGAGAAGCCAAAAAAACCTTACCCCTCAATTCCATGAACAACAGCGCCGCGCCCGACCTATCCCGGGGTGTGCCGTTCCTGTTCCAGTCCCGAAACAGCACCAAACAACTAACACCATTTTCTCTTCTTTGGTTGACATGTACATAACGTATTTTTTACTCTGCACTGGGCAGGCCCGGCCAGAAGGTCATATAAATGCAAATCAAATCGGATCGACTGATATGATGTTTGTATTTATTTTTCCATCAATCACACAATTACCATGCACCCTTCTGTACTAGGATTCTTTATATCGATTATATACTAATATGTATTTCCACGGAATGTCCAGGTACGTAGTTTGCTTCGTGCGTCGCTTCGGTAATTTCTTATTGGGCAGTTGACGTTGTGGATTTGAAATCGACTCGGGGCAGAAAGAGCGTCCTGTTGTGGGGTAAATTGATTTTGATGCATTATTTGCCCACTGAGTAGTGTTGGGGGGTCGAATTGATGAGGTATGTGACTTGAGGCTGGCTGTTGTTCTAGCCTCGAACTTAAAGTACCGAAATACCCGACCACATATATTACATGGCTTTGGGTGAGATTGTGGCGACAAATGCACTAACAGTTGCTGATAAGTACTTTTATGTAGCTTGATCGGGTTATGTTTTTGGCCACTATGTAGCTGGATTATTGAAACACGTCGTAGAACCAAGAAGGATAGTATAAACCCGGATTATGCATTGATTTAGATCTTCATCCGCGAGTGGAGTTTCGTTGGAATAGAGTACTTGAAAAATGCACATTAGTATTGTGATCGTACCCCGCCGGTTCAGCTTCAGCTGAAAAATGTTTCCTAAAACATTCATTTGTAAAGTCTGCAGCGAGCCTGTCTGCTTGGGTCTGGCGTACGAGGGAGCTTGGGCCCCATGCCCGACGAGGAGCAAAAGAGGCAGGGTGCAGGAAGTAAGTGAAGTGGAGCACAGAGCCGCTAGCTCTCGCTCGGAACTTGCCCTGCAGTGCTCGTTTCATTCAGTTGAGTTGCAAAACCCCAAACAAAATGTGACATACAACTCAATGCGGCGGAAACAGCAACATACATCATGTAATGTACCCCCAGGTGTAACTTGTAGAATAACCAACATCCTTACTTTATGTAACTACCTCGTTGTAGTTTTTCCTTTTCGATCTCTACAAACTAGTGTAATATGTGCGCATATATGAAATGTACGAGTATAGTGCGATGGGGATGGGGTCTGATCAGGGTAGTACGGAGTATGTTGTGTTTCTCGAGAAGAGGAGGAGCCGGAGCCTGGAGGATCAAGGCTTGGGACTTACTCCGAAGGTGCTTTTTCGACCCGGCCCCAGATCAATTGGAAAATTAATTGACTGATCATATGGAGTGAGTTTCATCACCAACTAATATTCATGTCCGGGTTGCTTGTCGTGCCAGCCTTCCCTGAGGAGGAACATGGCTGCAGTTATCTGGCCACGGATCGATGGATGTGAGGACGACGAAAAGGCCAATCATTGACGTGATAGGGATGAGGGGACTTTTTTTTCTTTCCTCGTAATATGATTTTGCCTGCCTTTTGAAATGTATGTGTGCATCAGGTTGTTTACAAATTCTCTCGTTTCGAAATGGCCCCCGTCACGAGAGAGAGATTCGATGGCGAGGGGCGGGCGTCGTCGGGTCAACTCAGCCGGTTTAATCAAGCGTTCCGAACCACCGATTCGACACAGCAAGCAGCACACACTCGCAGCGAAAACGGCCAGCCTAACAGAGATCGATGAACCGGCACAGTGGTACACTAATTGATTGCTTTTGCTGTCTCTGGCGGTGAGACACTATTTTTTCTTCTGTCGCCTACGGGATTTCTTTTCTTTTATTTTCAATTGGAGCCCTGGATGTTATTAACTTCTATTGCATTCTCTGGGACCTGAAGATTTCTCTACTATTTGCTAGCCTTCTCCTGCGTCTGCAAAGTGTTGCTGCATCCTGTGCTGCGTGCTGCTACTGGGCCTGTCGAGCAGGTACCGCAGTGACAGACAGATGATCATTCAAGAATTCCATTGGTGATTGGTGTTGTAATGCATCTGTTTGTTGCTACTGCTGGTGCTGCTACTGAGTAAACCAATGTGTTGCTTTGTCAACGCAATTTTCTCTACAGCTCTCCAACTGAGATGGATGATGGTGGTGGCCCAACCTTAGTTTATCCCCATGCAATGGCCTTCACCCCTCCCGACACCACCAACACCCACCCACCCCTCTCCAAGCCGCCCGATGCTGTTTTTACTCTCCTGTGCTGCTATATCAGCCGTTTCTACTGATATGTTCCCACCCCCCTCACTATTCCGTTCGCTCCGGCTTTAGCTAGCTTGATCAAGGCCCGCGGGCCTGCCCTTTCTCAAAATCCACTAAGCTGCGGCCCTCGCGCCATGGCGTCAATCGAGCAGCAGGTATCACGCTGCGGGCCCCTAAAAAAAATGGCTTCCTCGAACCCCACCACCCCTCACATATAGACCCGCGGACCCCTAGCTAACTATAATCGAGCCGTCATTTTATTTTTCTGTTGGCCACCAACTGTCTTGTGTTATCTCCGAGATTTCTCTACCATCCAACTTCAAAACATCTACCAGATCCCATTCACACTCCAGACTCCAGCCTCTCTGCCTTCGGGTATTCTGATTCGATTTCCCGGACTTGCTATATTACCTCCGGTATCTTTGCGCGGCTGGTGTCTAGAAACGTACTGTCCTGCCGAATATCCAATCTGCGTGCACTTTAGCTGGGAGGACAATATTCGGCCTATTGGCTATTGTATTACCCATCGAGACCTCGATATCTGCACTCACAACACCGCCTGTGATCATATATCAGTTGTATACTCTGCCGTCTCCTAGGGCACTTCTTGTGCTTGCCTCTATATCCTACTCCGCTCAATCGACTCATCCTCACGGCCGAAAATGAATCCGGAGGCTTACAAAGAGTTCTATTCCTACACAACAGATGCAATCTCTTCCTTGTCATGGGATCCGATACGGCAGAGGCATATTCCATTTCGGGCGTCCCTGCGCCATAAACACTCTACATGGGCTCGCACAAATCATGCTCGGCCAGAACTCTACCTTAAGCCACAGTCCACGGACGAGCTGCAATTGATCGTCAATTTGGCCCGCCAGTGCGGGAAGCAGATCGTCGTGGTGGGGTCTGGGCACTCGCCGTCCGATATGACATGTACCACTTCCTGGATGATCAACCTAGATGATTTTGGCGCCGTCGTCTCGGAAGATACCGAGAAAATGCAGATTGTCGTTGAGGCCGGCATTCGGTTGTATGCATTCATATCCGAGCTCGAGAAACGTGGATGGGCGATGCCCAATTTGGGAAGCATAGCAGACCAAAGCATTGCCGGGGCAATTGCAACGTCCACGCATGGCTCCAGCCTACATCATGGCCTCATTTCCGAATCTGTCGTGTCATTGACCTTGATGCTTTCTAGCGGAAAGTCAGTGTACTGCTCAATGGACCAAAACCGGGATCTCTTCCAGGCAGCTCTTGTCTCGCTCGGTGGACTCGGGATAGTCACCCACGTAGGCTTTCAGGCGGTCCCGGCATTCAAAATCGGATGGGAACAGGAAGTTGTGTCTCTTTCACAATTCCTGAAGTCCTGGGATCATGGCGTGTGGACGCGTGCCGAGTTTGTACGGTGCTGGTGGTTTCCTTATTCAGAGAGAACGGTCGTTTGGCATGGCGAGCAAGTGGATGAGCCAAGTAAGCCTCCGCCGCAGAGCTGGTATGCAGGAAAGATTGGCCGAATGACTTATGAAGTACTGCTGTACTTCGCAAAGTGGTTTCCGAGCTTCATGCCAGATGTGGAGAGATATGTGTTCTACATGCAATTTGGCTGGGAAGAGGGAGTGAAGGGCAGTGCCGTGCAGAAGAGCTACGAAGCATTGACTTTGGATTGCTTATTCTCCCAGCTTGTGAACGAGGTGAGTTTTTATAAAACAAGAGTTTTCTACTGCACTTGACCCTCTGGTGCTTCCGCACTCTCTCTCTCACCCTCGCGTAAGCTCTGTTTTCGATATTTATGTTCCCACCATCATTTATGTATAAATATCCCATTAAGGATAAAAGAAGGTTGCTGATATTGTCTCGTGTGGCACAGTGGGCTATTCCTCTCGACAAGGGCCCTGAGGCCATCGAACGACTTAATCACTGGCTCTCCGGACGACAGGACCTGGCCCGCATCCCGTATAGCTCTAAAGGCGTTTACGTGCATGCCCCCATTGAAGTAAGAGTTTCAGACTCTACCATCAAGGGCCAGAAGCCATGGTTAGACCAGTCCATGGCCGATGGTCCTACTCTATATCTCAACGCCACGCTCTACCGTCCGTTCTTGAACGACATTCCACATTGGGATACATATTATGCGGCATTTGAGTATCTAATGAAAGATCTTGGAGGCAAGCCTCACTGGGCCAAAAACTTTATCACTCCGACGAGAAAGGACATCTGGGATATGTACCCAAAAATGGCAAGTTGGGTCAAGCTGCGGGAGCAATTAGATCCGTCTCACGTCTTCGCCTCAGAATGGCTGAAGAGGACCCTCATTGGTGGACCTGAGGCCGAAAAAGCTATTGCAGAAGAGGAAGACTTCGCTATTACCTTTTTAGAGGGCGATGATGGAAATACCCACGGCACTAACGAATAGCGCTCTCTTAGATGTTTTATATTTGTCTCCTCTTTATTGCAATCAGCTTGGGAGTTTTTGTTTGGGATTACGTACGACTCGATGTTTTTTCTGAATTATTCTCCTCTCACGAAACGAATTCTATTTATATTTTTGCCTATTCATTTTTCACGTTGCACATTTTTTTCTCGATTTGATTAGGCTTGGTCATCATCATCTCATTAGAGAAGGACAGGAACTTTGCGTCGTTACCGGCCGTCCGGTACGGTAACTACGGTTCTCCGGTCCTGCAGGTTGCATGTCGTTGGGAATTTAACAGCTATCTTTTGCTTTTTTATTTCTATTCGATGATGCAGGGAACCAACCGCTCAGGACTTCTGTTTTGGCGTGGCCGGTCAATTCATTGTGCGATGCCGGGTGCAGGCGGGGCCCCTAGTGTTTATGTGCAGAAGGGCGGCTGAGAATTTTTTCCTTTTTCATTTTTAGTTCGTTTCTTTCTCTTTTTGACAGCAACAGCATTGCAGGGACGCACAAATATTATAGACAGGGGATAGCTGTAAGCTTGACGGTGTGTCAGATTCACCAGATCGATGGGGATTTCTTTTTGTTTGGAGTTCTACAGGATTGGTTATTTTATGAATGATGTAGTATTGTCACATGAACGGAGGCTTGCATATGCCCACTCTCGACCTGATGGTGATATAAAATTCACTTTTTCACTTTTCCTATTTTCTAGATTCAATCCAATAGATACTATTCTCCTTCCAAAACTCATACGTGACGTGCTTAAGACTCGTTTCTTCTGTGTGACATCGTGACCCTATGCAGCAAATTTATGCACAGTAACTTCTCCCAGTCAACGTTCGGGTACTTGTAAAGTACACCGATATCCGATACGAACAGTCGGTAGAGTACCTGTGTGCCACAGCATATGCACCGTCAGTTTATGTCTTACTATACAAGGCCGTCGACAACGCAAGGACACAGGTCTAGCGTAACCGCGTCTTCTCGGTAAGACCGCGATATCCGCGCGCGCTCACTCTATCTATGTACAATGATCACTAATACGTCCGTGCTAGCGGTATCGACATGAGCTGTTTTGGCGGCGCACGATTGGGTTTGCACGTTTGGGGGCCTTGGACGTCAAGCTAGTACTAGATGAAGAAGGGGAAACCTTATTTGCGATACCGGGCTGATTGTTGTGTCTATCTATTGCGATCAGCGCATGCGTAAGACTCTAGAGAAGGTACGATACATACCCTCATACCCTACCATACACTGTAAGACGGCGCATGGCATGGAATGACAACGAATAGATTAGGGCACGCGACAACCTCTATAGTAGAGTAGGTAAATAAAGTACTTCAATATACTGAATGACGGTACTATCGAGATGTATGCAATTGATACCGTAACCCAACAATGTCTTCCTTCGGCCACTAACACGCCGGACGGCCCGCAGCCGCTTCCGGGCGAGCCTACGAGCCAGCTAGACCAAGTTGAATTGGCCACTCCAAGCCCTTTTCCCTGTAGCTCTCCAACGTCGCCATGATATGTGCCCAGGTCCGTACATCAGCCTAAAAAGTACCTGCACCTTAGGACGCGCCCCAGAGGTAAGCTTAAGTGGCGGCCAACCTGAAGGTTCCGAGAGCGCACCCATGTAGATATGCACGCAACTTCCCCACCATTGCCAACGGATCACCCAGCACCAGCACGATGGGCCTGCCTGCCGCAAAGCCGAGTGCAATATATACGAGTTCGTCTGAAGTTTCCCCATTAAAGCAGTCGCCAGAGCCAGGCCATGTGCGAGGTGGACTCATGCACCGGCCGCCGACGGCGAGGGCGACGGCGCTGGCAAGGCACAGATGTAACCGAGAGGGAGTTGGGGAGCAGAGCAGCATCTACATAAGCTCGCCGGAGGTGCATTGGCGGCTGGGTAGCAATTGTTGTAGCTGCGAGGAGATGAGATGATGTCAAACAACATGAAATGATGTTCAGGGCACGTGGGGTCCAGCACTAAAGCCTAGTTGTCTATCTGCATGTCAAAATTGTATCGCTACTCAGCCGTGATGTTCTGCATCGTGGTCATCTAGGATACTCTTAACGCCGATTATTCGACGATTTACTCCGTACAGCAGTGCAGCGCCTCACAGGTCATGTAACCAGGACGTCCGCGTACGTAGGACTAACTATTGCTAGAGCCTACCCTACAAAGATGCCTGCCAATAAACCGTTCGGGATATTCAATGGGTTGGTGGCTTATTATATATATAACAGCTCGAATTATATGTATATGTGGAGCAACTATACATCCAACTTATCGGCGGGTGGCATTGGCCTGGAGGTCTGTTCCGTGAATCTAGACTCGAGACGTCAACATCAACCACCAAGTAAATCTGTATCATTCTATAGGTTCTCGAAAACCCCTCAATTGCGAACGACGTCTACAATCTCCAACCAATCAAGCTGCTGTTTTCCGGCAAACCGGTTGCTGATTGGGCGTCCAAGCTACTTATTTATGTATGTACTGTAATGGCTGGTCTGCCTAACTGCCCCTCGCCTGCGCGCAGGCGATCCGCATATGTTGTTTACGCTAAATATGTACATACTGTATCGGATGATGGAAAACATCATCACATGGCCCTCGTGCCGCACGTAACCCCCACAGGCCGTGGAATAACGCGTGTTCTCGTGCCCACCCGGCCGGTGCCAGGCCAATCGATACCGCCATGCGTCTACAGGCCTACATACTTCCTAGCTCGAGCGTCACGCATGTCAACGGCTGTGGGATCCCCTAACCCTGTTGGTCTTGCACTCTTGTGTTCTGGCACGGGGTCGTGGCCCGAAGCCGGGACAGTCACTAGACGACTGTGTTCTAGTGTAGGCAATGTGATGGTGGCGTTCTGCATTGTCATGTCATCATCCAACTGTCGGGAATCGGGATGCAAATGAAACAGAAACTGAAAAAGAAAAGAAAATGGATGAGGGATGAGGGACGGAAAATATGGATGCAACGCTCTCCAACCGGGTTTCAATTTCTGCATGCACGCCATGTCAAGTGATAGTGGTGGTTAGATTTGTCAGACAAAGAACGGCTGCGGGTCGAAAGATGCCTTACGGCATACAGCGCTCTCATGATCCGAGACAGCCCTGAAGAGAGTAAAGCCACATATGGAGTAGGTATAACAGAGAAGCAAATAGCATTGTGGCAAATCTATATATGCCCTATGAGTACACATCATATTCCTGAAAAAGTGGTTGTTCAGAAACCCGATAACCGGCACCCCCAAAGGCCGGCTTGCAAGCAGTAACCCACTACCAACCAGTACACCCCAATGTTCCAGTTGACGTTACATCTAGACCAGACTGTAACGGTGTAGTGTGTGACAAAACAAATAACCGTCTAAGGGTATAATAATCATGTACAACGAAGTAACAGGGAACAAACAAAGGAAAGAAAAGAGTCCCAAAAGGCGTAAGGAAGAAAAACAAAAAGGACGATTCATCCGCGCCACCCGCTGTAACCCCCAGAGCCCAAAACCCGAACAGTCGGCCAATCCGTAAAAAAGAAACTAGACATAAAAAAACGGTGAATCATTCGTACAATCATCCAATGCATAGTGACATGCTGCAATCCACCCTTATTTTTTTCAAGCTCAAACACCAAGAGCTTCCATAGCCTCGGTCAGTCCGAGAAGCCGTAGGCTTGGCTTGCGAGTTGGCAACCATGTTGTTGGAGTTTTGGCATCTTCCCAGGTCCTGAAAAGTGCCTTAAACTCCCGCGGAGCGCCTCCAAGTATGACGCTGCTTACAGGGAGAAAAGGGCGATCCTCAATCGACACTGCAAGGATGGCATATTCCTGGGTGAATTGTAATGCAACCTGGAACTCTTCTCGCTTGGATTGTGACTGAGAGCCAAGAACGCTGGTGAAACGTAAGCTAAGGTAACCAAACATCGCACGGAGCGCGCGCAAAACTTACATATAAAATTCAAAGAATGCATCTGCAACATAGATCTCATTAGGATCTAAGTCACTCTGGCAAAATGGAGATATCTCAGTCACCTAAGTTTGTCAGCCTTGCTACAAAAGGGGGGTTGTTTGCATAACGCTCATATTTACCTTGCCTGACGTTTGTAGATCTATTTTGAAGAGTCGGGCAGCATACTTTTTGCACGACGGTCGCAAATGCCAGTAGTCTGCTGATATCCTGTCTTGATAGCCTCCAAGGGTATTAAAGAAGGTATCATCCTCTTCTCCTTCATTGAATTCTTTGACTTCGCCTCCGGATATTTCGAAACCAACCAGACGTGCTGCGCCGACCTCCTCGATTGTAGCACCCCTTCCTTTCCAAACATATACCTCACTGCCGGTAGTCAAAATATATGGGAACCCCGAGCACAAGCTTGACACCTTCATGTCTACTTCATCGAATGCAACTCCTCCAGCTTGACTGCGCCCACATAGCATAAAAGTGCCCTCTAGTGCTGAGCTTTTCTGTGTCCCACGCCTTGTGATGACTATACCGCCGATTGCCTGAAAAAATGTTGCCGTTTCGCGGCCTTGCCTTATTTGAATCTGTTACTATACGTTAGCTTTCAATCATGAGCCTCCCATTCATGATTTGCATATTACCAGCTTTCCATCCTGCTCTCGAGAAATTTTCCGGGCAAAAAGCTGTGCATCCTCAACTGCACCTTCAGACACCCTACCCCCACACCATAGAAATACATCCACAGATTGCTTCCCAGATCCAATATCGCGATGGTGGATACATAGATACATACTCTCGTCGAAAAATATATGCTGCCTGTCCTGCGGAACAGCACTTAGTTTCCCATAGCCTGTAATCTCTGAAACTTCCATCTTCGTCGTTTTCACTTTCTCTTGCCGGTTAGTAGGGCTAGATGAGAGGAACCCAATGATGTCAAAATCAACCCTGTCAGCAAGAAAGGACGGCCCTTTGAAGAATTCTGAAAGCACTTGATAATTGTCCCTAAGGTCCATAGCCTGAGGTGTCGGCGAGGGAGATCTTGACGGCAGCTTAGGCAAGGATCTAGATTTAGGAGGTTCCACAAGCGACGGCAAGTTGGAAACAGGGGAAAGCCCACTAATTCCCAAAGGCTTTGCAGATTTTGTTGGCGTGAGAATTTGCCCAAGGGTCCCTTCTTTTTCTTCCTCAAGCATTGCCCGGAGTGGGCTCGCAACCGGGGCGCTGGATATAGGTGAAAGTCTGTCCTGAGACGCTTTTCTCTCAAGAACTTTTGACGACGGAGAAGGAATAGGAGGTGGGGTTGAAGGTTTCACTTTCTCAGTATCATTAAGACTGGAACTTGAATTGCCTCTAAGAAGTGGTGACTTTGCAGGCGTGGGCGGTTTGGGTTTGTCTGACTTATGAGGAGTTGTGATTGCTTTATGAGTAGGCTCGGGAGTTTGACTAATAGCTTTCTCAGGCAGTACTCGCTTCACCGGCGTGGTATTGCTTTGACTAGTAGTTGTAGGGGGTGTGTTTTCAGCAGCCTTCGTCGGTGCACGTCGTTTTGGGCCTCTGGCTCTGCCTTTTGTCATCTACCACAAACATCAGATTCTCTTCACACAAACGAGAGAGCGAAGGCCATACATGTGTCAGGGATGAGGACTGCGAGGATTGGTCAAGGTCATCATTGGATTTTGATGCAGAAGAAGCAATATTGGTATCTGAATTAGATCTTTCAGATGCGGCCCTTGGTCTACCGGCTGCACCAGGTGGTCCCCGTTGCAAAAAATTTGCAAGTCCCGGATTGAACCTACTCGCAAGCGATGAATCCTTCACCTCAATTCTTCCAGGTGCTGGTCGAGGTTTTGATTCAGGATTAACTGGAGGTGGTCTACTACCCCCTAAAGCACCCTTTGCCGAAATCAACGTCTCTTTCACGGGGTCTGGTCTGTTATTTTTCTGAGGACCTCCGGTGAGATTCAATGCCGCTTTACCCTCGAGAATATTTTTCTTCAATACATCTGGTGCCTTGTAGTTTTGGGTTTTAGTCGCCCTCAACCTAGCCCTAGCATCTAAGAATTGTGGTTCTTCTTTCCCCGCTTCTTTATCAGTTTGGGGACGAGGCTTTAGACCTGCACGGAAATTAAGTGGTTCCTTGGGTCCTGGAACAGGTCTTTTCGGAAATTCTATCTTCTCAGGGCTAGGTGATCGTCTGATTGCCGATGGCGATATCATTGATATTCTGTTCAAAACCGAAGGCTTCTCCGCGACGATAGGCTTCATAACAGGCTTTTCCGTAAGTGGTTTCTCTTCTGCCAGTTTTTCCGGCTCATTTTCTGGCTTCGGCGAAAGCTTGTCGGGCTTAGGATTAATGGGCGGCTTATTAACAGGTGTTAGGTTGACCAGTTTCTCAGACCGAGGCTCGATAGGTTTCACAGGAGTTCTCTCAGTAGGCCTCATAGGTTGCACTGGCAACAATGGCTTCATTGGCGGAGGAGTTGATGCCGGCTGATTGTTATCAGTACCTTTCTTCAAAGCCATCTCCAGCCATGAAGACTTTGTTGGGCTCCATCTTTTTGGTTCAAAGGTTTTGGTTGGAGATGCAGGGGGAGTGCTTTCAGTATTTCTCCGCATACTTCTAGTGCGTCCAAGTACTACCTCAGTGGCATTGTTTACTGGCGGTTGAAACTGCTCCGAAATGGACTGGGCCCTACCCCGACCAACCATATCATTATCATCATTATCAGGTCTATCTAGTGGGGAATCTTCTGGTGCCGGTGAAGATTCTCTCGAATAGTTTGATGCGGAATCTCGGTTTGTTGGGTATGACGGTCTAGTTGTTGCTGTAGATGCTGTAGAGTTATTCCTAGACAGAGTTCCCCCTTGCTGAGAACTCCACCGTTTGTTGACCGACCCTTCCCGCTTTAACATAGCACTTTGAACAAACCCCCCCAAGCCCTTTGTAGGGCTTGGCGTACGCTCCCTACGCTCTGGCGACATTCGGCCTTGACTCGGGCTCATTGCAACACGAGCGAATCCCTCGGTAGAAATCGATTCGAACACTCCAGGGTTGCTACTCAAAGAAGCATTTCTCGAATGAGACGACAGATCCGGTGGATTCATTGGCGATGCCAATTGTTCTGGGCTGAGAGGGTCATTTTGAGTGAAACTGTCCACCGATATACGTTTTTCCGGTTCGGGGGTAGACTCGGGTAGAGCATTCCTGTCGCCTGGAGACATTCCTGGTAAAGCCATTCTAGACATTGGGATTATCTCTTCCTCTTCAGGTTTTCTCAATGCCCCAGACGAAGCATTTCTATCCTGTGCTTGCCTAAACCACGCCGGCTCCTTCGTGCTGAGATTTGCTGCAATCTGTGCACGACTCTTTTCCTCATCGTTAGAATCATCTAAACCTGTAGTAAGTGAAGAACTCCTCGATGATCTGGACGAAGGGGCAGCCATCGATTTTGGCCGACGTTGCCATGAAAGAGCCGGCTTGTATCTTGGTCCATCACCAGCGGTTCTAGACGACCCATCACGGTCATCGGTTACATCAGCAAGTTTCCCTGATAACTGTTCCAATGAAGCACTGCTGGATGGATTAAGTCGGAGGTTCGGATTCTCGCCGTCTCGAGTCCCGGGCCGGGAAGTTATGATTGGTGAATTCAGACTGGCGGGAGTACCGATTGGCGACTCTTTTTGGGGCGAAATCGAACGTGCACGTTCTGTATATCGAAACCGTGTTAGATTTCTCTCTTGGAATCTCTCAAGGTCACAGTCTGCTAGCAGCTGACGCTCACCATCTCTTCGAGCTCGTCTTGCCTGTCGGCCTGCAATGATCTCTGCTTCTAGCTGCTTGGCCCTTTCGTTATCTTCTCGATCCCTCCTATCTCCAAGCTCTTTAATCCGTTGCAGGAAGTCATTGACATCTTCCCCGCTGCCTTCCATGTTACTGTCTCGTTGGTAGGCCTCTGCTATGATCCCAATTTTCCAAGTTCGTGAATCAAGAATCAATTAACTATGATCCTCCACAAGCGATAGGGAAATCAATCCGTAAGCAAATCCAAAAACGTAGGAGACTCCTGATAGCAACACCAGAGGGGAGACGGTAGTCGTGAGCACGTACAATCTTGTCGGAAGTCGAAAACCAGGAGGGGCTCTCGTCAGATCTTGGCGTCAGTGATCTAACACAACTACGGAGTAGTCAACATATATCACGTGCCTCAGATCACGCGCCAAACATCCAGATTCACAGAACATACAGCCAACACAGATTTCCTGAATGAAATAAGACTGTATATAGCTAGGCATAACCTAAAGGGTGCAATTATATCTTCAATTACTCACCAACGACAGCTTAAGAGACCGGCCGGCAAAATGGATGCAATAAGAAGTTCCTAGTCCAAAAGAAGGAGTTTCCATGACTCTTGTAGACCAAGCGAAAGATGGTGAGGTTAAAGTAGACTTCAAATCTATTATATTCCTTGTTGCTATGGTGGGATGTATCGGCTGATACACTCAAGCACATGAAGATATCGCTAAATCTGGCGGCCCGCTCAATCATGATTGCCGGTAACCCCAGGATCGGTCGTCCTGAACTAGCGAAATTAGTTGACAAGAAATCCCAAGCGACGGTCTTACAAACTGATAGTACTTTTTGTCAACTTTGAGGCAAATATCCTTGTCCCCCAATGCTAGTTTCGGAATCTATCACGAACTCAGCACGGAAAAATTCAAACGGATAATCTGCAAACAAACAAAATTCTGTTGCTTCCCATCAAAGCTCAGCAGATAATCCGTTGTTCTAGGATTGATATTTGCCATCATAGCTTGCGTAACCCTCTAAGGATTGTTATTTCAATACGAATAATCAAATTGGTCAAGTCGTTGACTGATATGAAGTACATGTAATTAGGGTACATTTGTGTGAAGAAGGTGAAGGTGAGCACGCAAGCGTTTTCATTATGTGCACGTTAGGCAAGCAAGTGAGACAGCCAAGGATTTCCAAAAATAGGGTTCCTTGTGACGAATGAAATACATCTATTCAATCCATCAGTGACTAACCTGATGTTGCGAGTCACTGATTGTGAGTGGCTGTAGATTAGGATTATCAATTTAGTCATCAGAATAATAAGTACCACCGTAGGTTATTCGTAAAGCATCAATTCACTCCTGTCATCATTAATCGTCTTATATGATGAGAAACAAAAAATCAATGCGGAATTAGTGTTTTATTAACCAATTGCGCATATAAGCCCAGTTCCCTTGAATTCCTAGGGCACGACGATAGTTCTCAATTTTCTTCAACTGAATATGACTGATATTCTGTCTTGGGGACTAGGTATATAAAGTTGCCAGTGAGAATAGTGCATTCGCACAGAAGGTCTTCTTGCAGGAACGTTCGAAATAGATAGATTAAGATTCGTTCTTCATCGATATATGCAGAGAGTTAACCAATTCATAATCCTGATTCCACGGCGCCGCTACTCGCCTGCTAGTTCTGCAATTGAATGAACGCCTACAGAAGTTTAAATGTAGTTTTCTAAAGAAAACTCTCTTTTAATCCGTAGCCGGTGCCCGGGGTATTGTTGCCAGCAGCCAATCTTACGATATGATGCTTAGCAACTCCGAACAGTGTCGTAGAAAGAATGACCGAGGTGAAACATTCATATCATACTGTCATTGAACCCCGTTAGCAAAATTTCGACAAAACACAAAAAGAAAGCTTCCCCGGGTGGGCTTGAACCACCAACCTCCCGATTAACAGTCGGACGCGCTAGCCAATTGCGCCACGGAGAACTATTGGATATCGGAGATGGCCGGCAGCAAATATGAAATGAAAAAATAGTAAGTATGGGCATATAAGCTCACTTGAATGTTGTACCACGAATGGCGGCGTGTGTACAGTACTGGCCCAGTCGTATTTCACTTGAAATTGGTACTCGTACAGTTTGTATGTTCGAGGGTCTGTGACTCGTAGTGACTACGTTTCTATTTCATAACCAAGGAACCATAGACAGGTATCTAGCTCTAAAGTATCAAACACAAAACTTTCCTTGTTAAACACCATACGCCATCATAAACCCGCAAAATGCAACACCCGGACCTCTATCAAATCATTTGCCCACCTCCGCCATGATTCACATTCCCTAGACCTTCCTGCGGCCATTCACGTAAGACTGGTTCCTTTCCAACGCCAACGTGGCTCTCTCCATCCCGCCCCACAAACCATCCATATCCCCATCTCACGCCGCCATCCCTCATCAATCTCTCCTTCAACCCCTCCCTCCCACTACCTCTCCCTCGCAATCTCTCTCAACCCCCTCACGTCTTCTACTCCAGCGCTAGCATAAAGTAGCGGCAGTGTTGCCGCGAGCGTAGTGGGTACAAAAGGCAGGAACCCTCCTGGCCTCTTCCAATATGTTAGTGCCACTATAAGCACAAAAAGCACCAAAAGTATCATAGCAAGGATGGTCATGACGGTTGATACTTTGTATCGCGGAGTCGTTGCCACCAAGGTCCCACGCATACTCCCCTCACCATTGATACGCTTTGTTCCCGGACTCGCACCATCCGGTGTAGGCTCAAACAACTTCGGCGCATATGCCTGGAGGTACAGTGCAAATACGCGTTTTAAGACCTTCTCCATGGCTCTTGCTATCGCTTCTCCGTCCGAACTCGCGAGACCTTGTGATAGCTCAGGGTCCTCTTGCGTCAGCAAGAACGGTATCATCTCTTGCGGTCGTGAATCTGCGCGTACGCCATTGAAATCTCCAGCTTTGATGTCGTACAGGAAGCTGCGGAGAAAACTTTGTGTAGCAGAGATATTATTCTTTGGATCTTGATCATCAAGACGGGGGATGATGAAATTGTCGAGGGGTCCCGAGGGAGTACGTATGCGCGTGCGGGAAACTATTGCGCCGGTAGGAGAGACAGTAGTACTGAACTTATTGGCAAGGAAGGAGTGGCGGCATATTATGTGTTTACTTTCAGATGGAGTTGCTAAGATCTGGCTTCGCTGTGTCCCAATTGTTACGGAGGTTAGGCCAGAAGACGTTCGCTCAGGTGAGCTCGATGAAATCATGCCAGCACCTGGTCCTAAAGCTCCTAGGCCGACCTGGCGCTTTCTGGTTCTGGTATTTTCTGTCGTCACGTTATGTTCTTTAATATTATACTGGACAAAACTGGCATGAATGAAGTCATAACATGTTTTTTCTTTTGCAAGTGCCGACATGTCCTGGAGATATAGTCCACCAAAGTCGACAAATCGTTGGACAAGATCGTAAGGACCCTTAGTATCATCCATAGTAGCGGTAAGGTTCCAAGAGAAGCCTTTGCAAACATCTTCCGCATTCACGTGAAGTATCTCCTTTGAGAGGATTGAAACAAATCCGCGATTGGCGTCGTCAGGTATTAAAGATACCTCGTCCTCACTACGTGCGGTGCACTGAAAGTCGGCACCAAACCCCCACGTCTCTGCTGTCTGCGTGGCATATTTTCGCGGCAATTTTTGGTTGTGGCTATCTTCGGCAAGTTTGAAGGGAGTAAAATAGTATTCTTTGTCAGTCCATGCTGGAGGTTCCCATTTACCGTTTGCATCCGATAGACCTGCATATAACGCTGGTGAAGTGGTCCATGTAAGGCTCATTTTAGCGCTCGAGGGATATACAGAAGCGTTGATCACTGGCTGCGCGATGGTTGTATATGTAGCATCCCAGGTTAAGTCAGCTGTTTGGCCGGAAAGAAAGATACCTCCTAAGGCTATGGCAAGCGCATTAGCGGCAATGATGCAGATTATCAAGCCCGCCAGAAGGTAGTGTGCATTCCGAATAGCCGATAACAAAAGAAAGTGAGGTGAACGCCGTTCATAGTCTGCCATGACAGACTTAGATGCCGGTGAGGGGCCCCGATGCATTTCTTCATACGGTGCTGTTAAACATACAAAGCGAGCCAGAGCGGTAAGGAATGTTTCAATAGACGTAGCAGCAACTGTGGGAAGATATGAATAGACTAAATTTCTGACAAACACTGTGCTAAGATTTGGCAGACCTAGAAGTTTTTTGAATTAGTATTTTACCTGCGCTCTGCATTGAACCGTGAACGAACCTCTGTATCTTTTGTCTGAAATAAATGCACTAGTGAATAGTCCCACGAGAACAAGCAAGCAAATAATTGCCCCTGCACCAGTATATGTTGATAACTCCCATGGGCGTGCTGGTTTAATTAACGCCTTATCATCGTCGTCTACGATAGTTGGACGATGTGGGAGGGGTCTGATGCTAGTGTCTTTAACCATCACTTTGTCGATACGATGTCCTCCGTCCGAAAGGGTCCGTATAGAATAGCGGGTAATACCGTCCAGCAGCTTCGTTTCCGTTTCAGTCAATGAAACAAATTCTGATCCTGAAAAGTCCGAGAGCAAAGGTAACGATTCGGATATTGATGCCATGATGGCTACAATTGAACCAATGTCGCTATGCAGATCTAGTCTTCTACCATATAGAGTCACCGCCACTAGTATTTCCAGAACTGCCAGAACTATGAAAGTCGCCTGCAGAAGTCGTGACCATAGGGGATCCATAATATAGGCTTCAGTCTTGAAAGTTCTTTGGGCAGAAATGTATGAAGGAACTTGTGTTTCGGTATCTGGGGCTTTTGAGAGCTCTGAAGTGATTGCATATGCGAAAAATTCTTTATATTCTTTAGTAAGTGCGGCACCAAATTTCTCAGGGTCTAAGAAATCGTCAAGAATTTTTTCATCCGCCACTGCAAAGCCCATCATAGAATGTGCGTTCTGAAACGATACGTCGATGATACTTCCAGTGTAGTTTCCGGAAGTCATGTTACTCATCTTCGTAAATGCGGGCCGTTGGAAAAGTATTGGACTGACATCTGGCACACCAAAGGGATTATAATCAAGTTGGCCGTGGTCCTCCGAAACATTGAAGGCTGGTGTTGCTGGCGTTTGAGTGCCTAAAGTGACTAAATGTTCGAAGAAAGTACTATTAATTGCCGATGAAATTGATGTCCGCTCGCCAGTGAACTTTGTAGACTTTATGCTTCCGGTAGCAGCATTAATCTTTGCTTCGACGGGTCGTTCATAGTATCGAGGTTCGCAAAACACCGCTGAAAAGTTATTCGGAATATTTCCCATTGCAGTTACACGAGCTTTGTCGCCCCTCAGTGACGGAAAATATCCAGTCTGCACAAGCGTGTCGTTCTTTTCATCTAGATAGAACGGAAACTTATTCCAAACAGCTAACATCACATTTTGCCGTGTGCAGTTTGAAAATTCTGTATTTGAAAGACTGAGTGCCGATGCCATGACATCGCCATCCATATACATTCCATTCTTTCGTGCCACGCTTCCATTGCCAAAAAAAGCACTACTATATGGCGCCGAATCAAATACCACTGCATCGGGGTAGACATTCCTTTTGAACGTGTAGCTACAGTCCTTCTGGGAGTTAGTAACCACGACTGGGGCATCCCATTCAGTACCATTCGGGTGTGCTTGAGTGGCCGCGGAACATATAAGGTCTGATTCGTAGAGATTTGTATTGACTGTCCAATATTCATCTTTCTGGTACTCAGATTCCTCCAAGACTTTTGGGGTAAATGGAAGGATGGCAAAGCTGCTGTCGGTAAATCTGGGTGTTGCTTGACCCAGAAACCTGGAGCGGTATAACTGGTAGCTAAAAAGAGCGGACAACTCCTCATGCTGATTTTGCATAGGCACCAATTCATTGCTAAGGACTTCAAAATCGATTGTTCTCTCAACTGAATCCTCCTGGGTTAGAACCGCACTCATCAAAGGTGTTGCGACAAAGATGGCTAGTAGTGTAATGATTCCTGTGAGGAAAACCGTCCAATGTCGATTCCGGAACGCAACCCAAGGTACAAAGAATGCAAACTGGAAAGGATAGTCCAGCAACAAACTTTCTTGAGCAAGTGCTCCCCCGGGCTTAGAAAGATGGAAAAACGGCTCTAGGCGCTTGATATCGTGATCGATAGATACCCACAATAAGCTGTGAAGCACAGAAAGCAAAGTTGGCAAATACTCGAAGCAGAATAAAGCATAAGCCGGAAGTTGTCCAGTAGTTGCATCAGCAAAGAGAAGCCCGCCATCTCTGTTTGATCGTGACAACAGTATTTCGATCAGTGTAACGAAAAAGACGCAAAGTAACACCACTGCAATGTGGAAGGGTGGCTTGAGTGTTATTGGCTTCCAAGCTCCATGAGACGCTAAAACAAAAGTAAGTAACTGAATCAAGAGGATTCCAAGATTCAAAATGGAGATGTACCTGGAGAACCAGAAGATGTCAATGAATCCTTTGATACACTTCGCAGGAGATGTTTTATCGACAGTTTTTTGTCTTCCATGGCTCTTTCCTGTCAAATTGAACATCAGGTTTGCGGGCGGAGACTTAGTAGTTAAAGACCGCTCTTAGCGTCCAGTCTGCTTAGCTTTAGTTGATTAATCCTCTTCGACAGCGATAGAAATAGTAACATCCAAGTAATATTACAGGGGCTTTAGTTGGACGCTGTCGCTAGTTTAAACATTCATCTGACAGTCTGTAGTTTTACCGCCCGAAGCCGAATACACAACATTGATTATCTGAAAATACGCCCAAGGAGAGACTTAATATAATAGTCCAGTGCATTGAACTTCGTTCGGTTTGCACGAAGCACTATTCGTCAAGAACGAAGCAAGATGTTTGCATGAAAGCCGCGATAACTGCCCGGGCGCTTCCACGATACGCACTAGAGACGTCTTGCGAGGATGTCACCGCCCCCTACGGTGTCATGTAGGACCTTAGAGACCAGGGCTTAGCCGTTAGTTTTTTCTAAAATAGATTGCCGTCTGCGTCACCGAGGTGCTAGTAGTTGCATGTCCTACAATTCCGGTGAAAGCCATTACTTGTTATGTCTAAATAACCCTCTATCTAGAAGTATTTTTAATATATAATGATCTGATCAACTTCACCATTTTCTCACCTATGCTAACGGTGGTTGGTTGTCTTCTCACATGTCGGACTAACAACCGACCGATAGGGTGTTTCGGATTCTCCTTCTGCAGCTAGGCGTGTACGACATATGACATGGTGAGTCAAAGAAAACATAGTAGATCATCATATAAATTAACCAGTTGCAGGCATTCAGATTGTTTGAGGGCCGTATTCCAACTAGGCATTCGATGCACACTTCCTACTTATGCAAGCACATGGAGACCCAGCATTTCTCTTTGCAATCTCTCGATTTAAGCGTTGTCCTTGTACTTTTCCTACAGCCCCTGCTTTATAGGGCTTAGGTTTTAACAGTCTCAATTTGATAAGCCTTGAGTCGCTGGTAGTCCCAAGACCTAAATATGTAGTGATCGACACAGAGGTGAAACTACTGTTCAATAGGAACGTAGCACACGCACCGGAGTTCCTGTTCTCTAACACATCAAAGCTAATCCTATGTATGTATCGTATATCGTACCCAGCGCATAACACCAGAAAGTTGGAATACGGAAGGCAGGTTGCAGGGGCAGAATTGTTGTAGCACGCATTTCATCCTGCTGAATGCATCCAACAATTTACCATTAGTAGAACGTCGACAAGTCAAAGTACGAGTAGAGCATTGCGCGAAATTGGTAGTAACCAACTGATCGTCAAATAATACCAAAGAAACGCTGTTTGAAGATGCAGAAGTCGCTTTCTCGCCAAAATCACAAGGCGCCAAGCGACAAACGCCTTAAAAGGTGTGGTATTATTTCACAAAGGTAGCCTTGTTACCGATGCTATGCTGGAATTTCTAAAAAAATACTTCCCACAGTTAATTTCCGATATCAATATTTCCTCTGCAAGAATGGCACGTATGATCAGTCATTAGATACCTGGTGTGATCTCTCATGCAAGCTCTTCATGAATCGGGAAAACCGTTTTGCGTGATAGCCGTCCTGACACTGCAAATTACACTACAATAACACACTGCTTTGTGCGCACGAACGCATGCTAAACCTAGGCGCGCGACTGCTCAAAGATACCGGCCGCTAAAAAGCATATCAATGTGGCGATATTTCATGATGTTCTTACATGACCGAGTAGGCATGCTTTGCATAGATATGGTTATGTAAGCACGGAAAAGAATTTGTAGCAGTGACGAAGTCAACTCTCTTGGGTTGACTTTTGTTCTTTCTTCATTTCCGGTTCATAATTATAATAAAATCAGTCGATTCAAAATTTTCTGCATTTTGGTTGTTCTTGCCTTTGTTTCTGTCTCGTTTCTTCTAAAAGTTAGGTTCGGCAGTCCTGTTTATGTAACTTCTGTAGTCTTGTTTCCTATTTTGATATTGCATACTTCCGATCGCTTGTTAGTACCGGAAAGACAATGGACCTAAGTGTAGTACAGTACGGTATTTTTCTTACTTAGCTTAGACATGTCATCCTTGATGCAGTCGATCATGAACGATCGGGTCGAGTGATAATAGGTGAACCTCATGCGGGGTAGAATTAAAGGTGATCGACATTGTGCATCAATCATCAGTTAGAAGGACTCCAGGATATAGCTATAAGATAAATAGCAGTGCTCTATCAACCCCAGCAGTCTCTCTACTCTCTAAACCACCGTCACTATTAGTATTATCGCAACCATGAGCACCCCAGCTGCCTCCCCTCCAACCCCAACCCCAACAACAGAACTGGCTGCGTTCAAAACTGCCGCCCAAACTCTTCGCTCATTTCCCTCTGGTGCCCTTCCCCCTCCATTGCGCGAGCTCCCACTGCGTTTAATAAACATACACACCGGTGCTATCGTTGCGGGATCCACACTTTCAGTGTCAACACCGTATGTAATTGCGTCGTACGTCTGGCGGCCCGATCGATGCCCGCCAATCCCCACCTTTGGATGGGCGCGGCGCACGGCACCTTGGAGTCTCGATCCATCACAGAACACGAAACCCACCTCTAAGGCACTTGAGAATTGGAAAGCGCAGTCGGGTACTTTCAATGGTTGGGCAAAGTTGCTGGCCGAAAGGTACCCGACTATACTAAGTTTGGAGGGCGAGAAACATGAGTTCAAAATGCCGCCAAACCCACTTTCGAAGGAAGAGATTGACCCGGACTATCTCACAGAGGTTTTCCAGCTTGTGGCAGCAGAGGCACATAGACAGGGCACAGACTGGATGTGGATGGACAGTCTCTGTGTGGACCAGCATGACCCTGCCGACAAAGCTGTTCAGATTCCGAGGATGCGGGATTACTATGCCAATGCTCTATGCTGTGTCGTGGTGTCGGAGTCAATTCGACGACGAGTTGCACCCATAGCTCCGGTACCCGCGAAAGTTAGTGATAATGCTGACATAGTGGGTGATGGGATGGATTTTCCACCGCACCTGCTAGAGTGCTGGACGGTGGGTTTCCATGATGAGCGGGTGTGGACGCTGCAGGAGACGTTGCTAGCGAAGGAGGTGGTGTGTAGGGGAGCAAACGTGAGGATCGATGCAACCCGCCTACTAGATCCAAGTGTGAGGGAGAATTATCGGATGAACACAACCGGGGCGATTTTGAATGCGTTCCCAACGATGGGGGCACTGCTGGGGGAGGGGGTGGAGGTGACACCACAATACTGCTTACGTCTGTGTCGTAATCGGGGGAGTAAGTTTTTACACGATCACGTATATGGAATGTTGGGCCTGTTCCCGGAGAAGATAAGAAAGAGCTTGCCGGTTGATTATGAGACTCTTACACCCTCGGCGGTACTGGCAATATTTTCATATCTCAGGGTTAAAGAAGGAGATCTCTCGGCGCTATTAACGTTGTGGGATAGAAAGACCTTTCCAAACCAGAAGTGTACGACTCCCTTGGGTCCAAGTTGGATTTTGGTGGGGTTTGGGTATGCGCAGACTGAGATCAGGGCGTTTGTGCCGCATGAGGACGTCAACGCTCAGGTAGATGATACTGAAGGAGCCGGTTATGCATTGCATGCGACGATGGCATATACGCAGGTTACTTCCATAGAAAGTCGGGCAACAGTCGACCCCGATGACTGGACAATGAATGCAGACTTGATGGATGATGCAAACTATGCTGTGGAGATTGAGGACTCGGCCATGACGTACGGGGCAACTGTGGAGGTTGATGGCGACCATGTGAAAAACATAGACGTTAAAAAGATTGTGGCCGCCGCAGTTGGTAAAGATCCCAGGACCTTGGATAATGGCGAGAGCGAGAATGTTTGGGTCTGGCTGCTGCTGGCCGAGACGGAGGATAATGGATGGACCCGACTTGGGATAATGTTTACAGATGAGCTAAATCCGCCTGAGAAGAAGCGATTTCGAATTACATAGACTAGCCTAGTTTTTTTACCGTTGTAGACTTCAAAGATTTATTGATTCGCAAATTAACACTACTTTTCATGTAAAACTGATGGAATGTTTCCACTCTCGAGGCGTGGTGGGGTTCGAGGCGCACCGGTGCTAGTGCTATATCACGTATTAAATTGATCAATGTTTATTTAGGGAAGTGTCAATGATAGTAAGAAAGGCATGGGATACGCTACAAGAATCGCTCTATGCAAAGTCATTTTGGATACCCTCTACATTAATTGTAGAATTCTTGCGGACCCTTGTGTTTCTGTGCAAAGTCTAGGATTGAGTGATATGGTAGACGCAATATGGATTGACTGACCATGAGTTATTCATCAATCGACGGTTTGGCGCAATGGTAGCGCGTGGTCCTCCTAAGACCGAGGCTGTGGGTTCGAGTCCCATGATCGTCGCTTTTTGCTGTATTTTATACTTTTTCTTTTGGGCATGCCCGTTCCGGGCTACCATGACAGCCTCCATCCCCGCTGCTGTGAGCAAGTATGAGTGAGGCTTCACTCATGCTGTGTCTGTTACATCATTTATAACTCATGGTGATTGGCGGTCATAACTGTAATTATCTACCCGTTGCCCATCGTCCCCGGTTTAGTTTTATTAGACTCTTTGATGCAGTCCAGAAGTATTTAGTGTAGTCGGCGCCATTGACCACGGAATCGAATAGTCTATCACCATGGTTTTACAAACGTCCATGCCCGCCCGTCCTATTGGAAAAATATATATTCATAGTCAAGTGAACATTTCTCTCAGGCTGTCAAGTGGCAGCTATTGATATAGAATAAAGGGCTACCTGCTTCTGGGGCCTTGCTTCGAACTGATATGTCCTAAAATGGATTGAGGTGGACGAAATCAAAATCCGAGCTCTAGCTCACACCAAACTTGGATTATACTGACGGTTGTTTTCCTCCTCTCCAAATCATCTCCAATATCCGATCATCAAACTCTGTATCTGTACCTATTTCGTTTTTCAACTTCTCGTGTAAACCTTCTTTAGGCGCTTACAGTTTCCCTTTGCCAAGCGCAAAGCACGGACCAGCGCGTCTTGCAACGACGCGTCTCCCCAGATGAGCCGCCAAAATGACGAACTTAACTCTGTCCCCATCAATACAGAGCCAGATAGTATGAAGCGTTTTGTTCCTCCACTACTGAAGAAGAAGCCAGTACTACCATCAACAAGTGATGACCAGCAACAGCCACCCACAAAGAAACCAAAGCTCGAACCTTCAGCATCCTCAGCTGCTAGCAATGGCCTTCCTAGAGTATCGCTGAATAAACGAAAGCCACTGCTCCTCCAGCGGACGACGAAACCACCACCCAAAGCCCCCGAGACATCATCCAATACGTTGCGCTCAGTCGCCCAGCCAGTCCAAGGAAGCAATGAGGGATACTACAACGTACTGTGGCGAAAAAAGACCAACAAAAAGCACAAGACCTTTGATGGCGATGGTGTACTTTCGATAGTCGGAGGCTATGCTACATTACAGGACCAGTCCGGTAAAGATTTAGGCAAGACTATGATGAACAAGATACTAGAGGTTGGAGAAACGATATCGGTAGGGGGCAAAGATATCGAGATCGACTCGATACTTTCAAAGGGCGATTTCCTCGCGGGGCGGCCCTTTCTACGTGCAGGAAAGGCAGTTGCGTCAGAGGAGTTCACTCCAATGCCGATTTCGGCGCCGGTCAAGTCATTCAAGACTCCGCTACTATCGTCAACGGTACTCCCAAAGGGCAACAGCAAGACACCAGTTCCTAGACATGACCCATACGCAGAGAACGCCCTGGTTATGCCGAGACCAAGCTACAAGATTCCTGGGTATATATAACTAGTCTTTAAAATGAATACTTATAATAACATAACAAACAGTGGTAAGAAACTCGTAGATGTTGTGATTGACCCATATCTCTCTCAACATCTCCGACCGCATCAGCGGGAGGGCGTGGAGTTTATGTATCAGTGTGTAATGGGCATGAGACAATACGAAGGAAGAGGAGCAATTCTGGCCGACGAGATGGGACTGGGTAAAACTTTACAGACGATGTGAATACATCCCCATCATGCAAAGACTTGCACATGCTAATAATCATAGCACCCTTCTCTGGACTTTACTGAGTAAACACTACCTGCGCTCTCACTGGAAATCACACTAATAGTATTGACTAGAGCAAAATCCCGTCTATGGTGATAGCCCTGTTATCAAGAAAGCTTTGATTGTTTGTCCAGTGACATTAATCAATAATTGGAGAAAAGAGTTCCGTAAGTGGCTGGGGAAAGAACGAATAGGTGTTTTTGTCGCAGATTCAAAGGGGAACTTGCGGGATTTCATTGCTGGCAGGTCGTACCACATCTGCGTGATCGGTTATGAAAAGCTACAGCGAGTCCACACAGAGTTAATGAAAGCAAATATTGACATTGTAATTGCCGATGAAGGTATTAGACCCCAGCTCATCTAATCACCGACACTAATAGCTACTGTAATACAGGCCACCGACTGAAAACTGAAAAGAACAAAGCTGCACAGGCAATCAAGGCCTTGAATACACCAAAGAAGATTATCCTAAGTGGCACGCCATTGCAGAACGATCTTCACGAATTTTACAACATGGTGTAGGTTACCTCTTACGATTCAAAGACTATGGCTGATGTTCTTTTAGCGATTTCGTGAATCCAGGTCTGCTTGAGAGCTACTCCACATTTCGGAAAGAGTTTGAAAACCCAGTGCTCAAAAGTCGGCAGCCTGGAGCAACCAAAAAGGATATCGAGAAGGGAGAAGCCCGAAGTAAAGAGCTTGCAAGAATCACGTCCATGTTTGTGCTGCGCCGCACAGCAGAGATCCTCGCTAAATACCTTCCACCTAAAAGTAGGCCACCTTAAACTGCAAATGACATATCTGACATGGGCACAGAGGAATACGTACTGTACTGCCGACCAACTTCCCGACAGCTCAATGTCTATCGCACTATCCTTAATTCTTCTGCATTCAATAGATGCTTAGGCAGTCCAGATGCGTCCTTACTGCTAATTACAGTACTCAAGAAGCTGTGCAATTCGCCTGGGCTTCTCGATGGCAAAGGCAAAGAGCAGAGTGAAAATGTGCGTGCACTGCTTGCCGATGTTGACCCTAAACTATTAGTGTCGAAAAACGCATCTTCTGGTGGAAAACTTCGGGTTCTCGACCGATTGCTAGAAAACCTCAAGGCACACACGGAAGAAAAGATTGTTATTGTGTCAAATTATACAAGTACACTTGACATGTTACAAAACCTACTCTCAGCTCGTGGAATGACATATCTCCGGCTGGATGGTAGTACGCCCAGCGACAAAAGACAGGAGCTTGTCGACAGATTCAACAAGGTGGACAATAATGCAGCGTTTGCTTTTCTCCTGTCCGCAAAGAGTGGAGGTGCCGGAATCAATCTGATTGGCGCCTCCCGCCTGGTTTTGTTTGATCTTGACTGGAATCCCGCAACTGATGCCCAAGCGATGGCACGTATCCATCGCGACGGCCAGATGCGTGAAGTCAAAATCTACCGCATGCTGACCACCGGCTGCTTTGATGAGAAGATCTTCCAGCGGCAAATTACCAAGCAAGGACTCGCCGATTCGGTGATGGACAATAAAGGAGGTTCATCTGCCTTTACCCAGGCTGAGCTTCGTGATCTTTTCTCGTTGGATGAGAAGACAGATTGCCAAACTCATGACCTCCTGGCGTGTCCCTGTGAGGGAAAGGGCTACGTTAAAACTACATCTGCAGCAGAGACTCCGATTGGGGATGACGAAGAGGACCTGCCTGAGGCCAGTGACATTGCCATGGGACTGATGAAAGCCTCTGAAGTTAATGATGATATTATAAGCGGCAAAGCGTTCAAAGCTAAGGGCGGAAGCGCATTGGGAAGCTTGATGGAATACGATCACATTGACACTGCAAGACTGTCGAATATAGACCAAGACGGGGAAGACGATGAAGGGTATAGGGAGGTGAGCGTGGAGGATGATATGCTCATGAAGACGCTGTGCGAGGAGGGCATGCAGCGGCAGGTCAGCTTTGTTTTCCAAAAGACTTAGAGTATATGTGTGCACAATTGGCTATGGATCTAGCGATGGATAGATGGAGATGGAATTGGTATAACATCGTGGATATTGCTTGAGATGAAAATTAAATAGAATCGTTGTTCCTTCCGCTCGCTTCACAGCTCTGACTGACATACATGGGGCACAACCAGTAGTCCGCCTCAATATTAATTCCGGCGTCCCTTAATTACCATCGGTGCACTGCACACAACCCCCTTTTCACCCAACACCCCTGGTCCGTGCCCGCCCCGGCGGTCGCCCCCAAGCTAGTGTCAACCCTCCGCTCTTCTCCCCGAACACCGAACCCCGAACCCCATCTCTTGTTTCTCCATCTTTCCAAAATGCAAAAAGCAAAAACAAAACGGGCGGCCACTCTAGTGTTTTAGAGTCGACCAGAGCACGCCCCTCAACCTCGGCTTCGCGCTCCGTCTCGGTGTCGTCGGCACCCATCCGGACCTCCGACACCTCCGCTGCCGATCCCCGAGCGAGCGGCCTGAGATCCACTATGACATCGCGTGTCTCACGTCAATGACATACCACCATATGCGAGCACCGTATGCAGCGAGCTGTGCCAAGAGTGCCAACCATCCATCCATCCGTCCGTTGCTGCTCGCAGTTGCGGTCGCGGGGGGGCGAGTGATACACCATGCCTCATCACCGCCCCCGCCACAATCTTGCGAAAACCGCGCCAGCGGCAGCGGTCAGCGTGGGCAGTGGATGCCCGCAACGACGCCACCGCCGATCCCCGCCTGCACCGGCACCGGCACCGGCACGGCTGCGTCGGCACCCGGCGCAGCTGCAACAACAACGACGACGACACGGACCCCACCGTCCACACAAGCACACACGCAAGCTTTTTTTGGCCGCTGTTGCTGTCATCATAGATGTATATGCATGGGGGGGTTCGTGCAAAACGACAGCAACGGCGACGACTCGACGACGGCGGTGGCACCCCGGCCCGGCCCGTCTCGTCTCCTCGTCGCGAGCCGTGATTGGCCGCCCTGCCGGCCACTGCACGCCGGGTCCGGTGACTTTGGGCGCATGCGGGCGGTGCATGCATTTACTGCGAAAAAGCAAGCACCACCGCCCACCCACCAGCGGCACCCACACGCTGCGCTGCTGCGCGCGGGGCGTGTTCCGATTGGCGGGGTGCGGGGCGACGTGTCGGTGCTGTGGGGCGAGATGGTGGATGGGTTGATCGATGGGTGGGTGGATGGAGGCGGTCGGGGCGGGGCTTACGCTACATGTTGCATGTTGCATGCAGATGGGTTTGGATACGATACGGCTCCGACGTCGGGGTGGGCGGAGGTCACTGAGTGATGCCCAGCTGCGGTTTCTGAGGCACTGCGATAGATACGGAGACAGTGCAAAAAGCAATACGGTACAAAGCATGTGCTGCCACGTCTATGTAGTAGCGCCTGCGCGCGCGTCTGTGTCTGTGTGTGTCTGTATATGTGCGTCTGTGTGTGTGTGTGTGCCTTTGTATATGGGTGGGTGTGTTTTAACGCCGATGAGAAAAAAGAGGTCTGGTCCTAGTATATATGTACAGATTCGAGCAACGCAAAGAAAACGACAAAGAAGAAGCAGAACCGGGAAAAAACGGTGTCTGTCTGCATGTATGTATGTGTATCAATCATGAAATCAAGAGTTTTAAACCCGGCACAGGTCTCGAAGACGAGTCAACCAGATGCATGGTTCGTCAAGAAGCAGAGAATAGAAGTAAAGAAACGCACACGGGAAAAAAGTATATGGCAAGAAGGGGATCGAAGCAAGTAGTAGAGTAGTAAAACAATTGGTAACACCGACCGGCCGTCCGAACCGGCGCGATACAAAAACAAGAGACGAGGGAAAAAATACAGATAGCCACGGGTTGAGTCTTGAGATGAAAAAGGATGATGATAGAAAAACAAAGATAGAAATGGAAAAAAGTTACACATGTGTCTCGTCCCTTCTTTCTTCTTCTTCAACTTCGTGCGGTTTTTGGAAAAAAGTTGGAATAAACAGAAAACGAAAATGAAAATGATGAAACAAATTCCCGATCGGGATATCAGCACTTTAAGTAGCCTTCCTGAACAGAAGGGGGGGATCGAGAACGGTACAAAAAAACTCATGATATAATAGCAAATCAAAACACCTCCCAGCATCCAGCAGTACTAAAAAGAGAAAGAGATAAAAAAAAAACAAGGCCCACACGAAAAAATAAAAGAAATTGTTCTGTCGATGAAGAAAAGAACAAAAAAGGAAAAAATACAAAGAACGCTACCTTGTCCATTTTTAGGGTCACATTTGATTTCGCTCCGCTCCGCACTGCAACACCACGCCCCGCCCCCCTGGTTCCGTCCGTCCGTCCGCCTACACTTATACACCATGCAACCTCCAGAACCGGAACCCGAGAAGAAGAAAAAACTCTAGCTGAAACGGCGATCGGCGGTCCGATATACACTCAGCGACCCTGGGCCGGAGGGCCGTTAGATGATGTTTGCGATCGATATCCGCGACGTCCCATTGCTGCTATTCGCCGGCGCGGCCATGGCCGTGGCGGCCGCACCTGCGGCCGCGCTGCCGGCCTCCCATACCTGTGGCGGGTGCGGGTGCTGCTGGAAGCCGCGCTGCTCCTTCTCGCGCTTGAGCTGCTGGATGATCTCCTGGATGTGGCCCCAGCCGCGCCACTCCTTCTTCTCGTCGGCGGTCAGCGCGGTCGCGTTTTCGAGGCGGCCCGAGTCTTTGCCGTTTGTGCTGGGGGCGGCGGAGCCGTTGGGCGTGGAGGCGGCGGTGAGGTTCAGGGCGGTGCCGGTTTCGCTGCCGTTCCACACCCACGAGGATTCGGTGCTGCCCTGGATATCGCCTGAGACTAGGGCGATCATCATCTCGTCTTGGATCAGATCGACGCCTTGTGCGATCTTTACGGCGAGCTGGCGGAGGAAGCCGTAGAGGTTCCGGCTGCAGGCGATGTTTACCTCGCGGAAATCGCCGATGGCGGCACAGATTTCCACGCAGATCAGGGCGTCGTCAAAGTGCGATTTGAAACAGAGGAACAGCATGCATCGCCAGATGTGCATGCACACCATTGTGGAAGCTGCTGCAGCCACGGCGTCTCTCCATGTGTGAGGCTTGTGAGGGTTATATTGTCTAACACGCTGCAGTAAATGAACAGTATCCTTTGCAACCATAACGCATGAGGCCAGGGCCGCAGCGCGCACCTCCATTGGACATGAAGTTGAAAGATTGTGGCGGTGTAGTACTATCCGGCAGTTTTGCAGCTGGCAAATTGGCGAAAGATGCCGAGGCTCCAGTGGCTGTGGGTGGTATATCTGGCAATGGACGGGGAAAACATTCTGGCATGATGCAAAGTGCGAGTCGAAAGCCTGTAGAGTTTGAGGTGAAATTATTGGCGATTGCAGAGATCTCAATAGTTCGCTGATCATCCGCACCACGTGTATTGTTGTGAGCAGGAAGTGAGCCGGTGCCGGGTTTGTGCTCATCAGTACTCCGGAATCGTAGATGAAATGATCATCCAAGGCGCATGGTAGACCGATATCACAGTCGCGATCTTCGATTAGAAGCACTCTTCCTAATTCCACCGACAACAATCTATACCAATTACATTAGTTCGGGTCGAGCCATTCATGATTTTCTGTAAATATTTACCGGTCCCAGGCATATATCCCCCACCAAACCCGACGTCTCATTTCTCCTTCCACAACCGGCCATGGCCCAGTCTCACGGTGCAACCCGATATCCTGAGCAATGCGCACCGTTGATCCCAACCAAGTCCATGCTGCTGACTTGCAATTCAACTCGGTCAGATAAATGCTGGTGAGCAATGCTGATCGTGCATGGTCAATGGTAAATTCATCATTGAAAAGATCGGTAAGCTGGCGTGAATATTCGATGTAGGTTCTTCCGTTGTCGTGAAACTGGCCCCGAACATTCGGGTCTGTCGTATACAAAATCCCACAAGCAAATACGGCGAATAGTATTGAACCCCAAACTGGATCAACTCCTTCAAGCGATCCCTTATGCTTTACTTCGTCATACATCCCCACAAACTGAGGCCAGTGCAAAATGGGTATAATGTTGTGGATAGTAGCATAATAGCTAGCCAAGAGTATTTCTCCAATTTCGATTGGCGGTAAAGGGAACACCGGATGGGCGAATTCGGTCTGTACTCCAACCTGCCGATACGGTGGGGGCGGCTTGAAAACGCCTCTTCCATAGTTCCGAACATGAGACCGAACTTCAGCAAGATCCCGAGCTACTGGTGGTGCCTGAGGTCGTCTTTGCGGCGTAGATCCGATTTCCGGCACATTGAACATAAGATTGTCATGACTCTCGTGACTCACTGCCATATGTCCAGGGATATCTTTCCCGTCTCTGAGCTTCTGAATCATGGATTTCGCTGCTGCCAGCTGTTTCTCCAAATCCTGCACTTGTCTAGAATATCATTTAGCTGCGACAGACCGGAGACGCGATTTAGGCTCCTAACTTTATCGAAGACATCCGTCTGTTGGTTTCTTTTGTGAATTGGCATTTTACTCCTCGCGATTTGCACTCGTTGCAGGATGCTGTCTCGGTTGCGTCACACTGTCGGGTGTTAGAATCAGGCAACAATTCCTCGAGAAAGCAGAATAATCACCTTGACTTTCCGCTCACGACAGGCGTCGCATGACGGATCTTTCCTCCGCTGTCTGTATGGTCTCTTCGTTTGGGCTCCAGGTAGGAGTGAGCCGCCGGCACTCGACGGCGACGCGAGTGAAGCATGAGGCCCAGGGGATACTGAATTTGAGCCGCTGTAGTGATGGTACTGAGAGTGATTCGGATGAGCCCCGTTTAGGTGTGACTGAGGATTCATTCCCGGATCGTAGTTATTGTGATTGCTCGGCTGGCCCAACTGATGCTGTTGTTGTTGCTGCTGTGGTTGCGAAGTCTGCTGGTACGGCGGATGGTGCTGCATCATTGGGAAATAATTTTCTCCTTCGTCGCCTGGGGCCGGTCTCTGTCTACTGCTGGGTATACGACCTTCCGGCTCACTTGGGCTGAGCGGACGTTTTGCTGAGGGACCAAACCTGTACCCGTCGGAATCAACGCTGTAGTTCATCCAGTCGGTGGTAAAGGTTCGCAGAGCTGTCTGTGGGAGTGTTCAGTCAGATCGATCAACCCAATTGTGGACCGCTCAGCTGACTGGGCTACGCACAGATGTAAGAGGGCTTTTGCAAAGGTTTCAGCCTCCCGGCTTCTCGAGCTCCACGGCAACTAAGGTTTCGATTCGTCGGTTCGTCGGCTAGCGCTCGAATCGGCGGTGGTCCGCTCAACTACTGTCACAGCGCTGTGACGAAATTGAGTTGGAGATGATGGCACAGACAGGCGTTCAAGTTGCTCAGGATGGTCAATGTTGGCTGGGTGATCTGTTTTTATTCGGAGCTGGGAATGACAAATGGGATGGACTGCGATATGACGGGAGGGACGGGGAGCAAAGGGACGAATCCAAGGCGACTTCTGAGGAGCCTATGCAGATCGGGGCTGCGTTCAATGCTGGTACAGGATGGAGCGAGAGACCAAGCACAACGGCACAAAAACCGTTGGGAACGAATGAAAATGGAATTCAGTCGAACGGGGGGGTGGGCAATGCGAAATATGAATGAGTGCTTGGTTGTGGGGGAGCGGGACCAGCACAAGGTATGAGCTAAGGGAAGGGCATGGGATGGAAGGTGGTATGTATGAAAAGGAAGAAGTTCGTTTCCAGGGTGTACGGGGTGTGTGGTGGTTGTGGTGGTGGTAGTGGAAGAGGATGTGTATGGTTGAGGAAGAACGTATCCACTCAGCTACAGCAGCACATGTATGTACTCGTACATAAAAGGGAGCAGCAGGTTATGCGTGAACAGCAACAGCAGTACCTAGCAGCTTGAGCTACGTATTGTTCTGTAATTCTCGGAGGAGTTGAAACAAACACGGCGAAGGAAAGAAGAGCAAGCCGTATTCCGTGAGATCTACAGAGGTAACTAGAAACACCGAACAGAGCGGTCACTGCAAAGAGAGCACACGCAGAAAGACCAGACGACACCACCGCAGCCACGACCAACCATCATCCATTCCCCTTCGCATCCCAGCGAACTTTGGGGATGGAGACACCCCCATGCCCGCTTCGATCCGGCCTGGCAACTTGGTTCATAGCTTGGCTGCACAGCACTGCATGCGCTTTCGGGCAGACGAGCCAGGGTCTGCTTTAAGACTGAATTCTGGGGGGGGCGAGGTCGTTTTTTTTTTTTTCTCGCCGGGCCAAGCAAATAAAGTGCTAGCTAAGTAGTCCCTCACTGCCCGCGCGAAGGCCTACGAGACGACCGATCGAGACCGCGACCAGGAACCGATTGCGACCATCCGGCTGGCGGCAAATTCACTAAATAAACTTCAATCTATCCAACGCAGATTGCACGCCCTTGTTCGACATATCAGCAGGTGGTGTTGGTGATGACAGTGCGTGTGTGTGTGGGTTTGTGGTGTGGGCAGTGATCATATACCGGAATGAGGAGCACCAGTAATCTCGACAATTTGTGTTTAGAATTTAGAGGCTGAGAGCAGCCAGGTCAGGAATCAATGCGAGAGGCCAGAATTTGCACCATCTTCATCAACCCCAGAAAATGCACGCCTGGCTTACACTTACCGAGTACCGAAAGAATCGAAGCGCTTATTTTTCGACTCTACCGAACTCCTTCACACAATTTTGGTCGACTGATGGAGCCGGGTTGCAGCGCTGCAGCGTAGAGATGCAAAAAAACTAACTCTTGCATGCGAGCGAGTTTTTTTGGCTGATCGTTCGTGGAGTTGACACAGCCACCCGGCGGCGACAAACATGTCGGATGTCTGGCCCAGTGTTCCGCTGTCTAGGCAGAGGCAGCAGCACGCGTCCCCAAGGCAATTGATCGCTCGCTCGAGTGCTGAGATTTTCCTCGGTCCGTAGATGTCTGATCAGAGATGGTCTCAGACTGGCAGGATCACAGCATCATCTCCCCATCTTCCCGGTTTACTACATATCCACAACCCATAGATGCAACGTCCCGTAACTAAGTAGATGATCGTCCGGATTGCTCGGGGCGTAGCAGCACTACGGTTATGATCCGCTATATCTTAAGCACGTATGTAAAGCAAGCACTCTGTCCTAGAGTACTATGCATAGATTACCAGCAATTATCTCGGAGAGACTGCCGCCTCCTCTTCTTCTCATTTAATCTCTTCGTTTGTGTTCAAGTTGCCGGATATATTACGTGCCCAAGAATACCAAAAAGGCTTTCGGCATGGGATTCTGATAAATTCCCATGCGCTTACATGGAACCCATGCGTTCAAAACGGTCCTGGTAGGTAGCACCACAGCTCGTCAGAGTAGAGCAGCTGTAGGTAGGTGAGATTGCATTGAACACCACCACCACCCCACCAGACGTAATTTCTGAGCGTAGCAACAAGACTTCTGCATGTGGGTAGAGGCATGAAGTAGATGAGCGGCGCCTGACATGAAGCCTCTCGGAACCTACCGGGCCATCTGCGCAAGATTCCGCTCTGCCGTGCACTGGGATTGCAACAGAGTTCGACAGCGCCACGGGTCGTACGAAAGCACCTACCGGTGTTGACTTATGCTGTGAAGATCGCGGGCGCGGGGTTGGTTGCTGGGCGGAAATTCCCCGATGGCCGCCCACACCCCAGCTCAGAAACACTGCACCCGCAGTTCTTGCTGTGTATGGGGATTGTGCATGCTGATTATGATACATCGCCGTCTGGATCCGACAAATAATGACATATTTACTCCGTAGTCGCCTCAGACAACACGCATGAATATGATGAAAGCAGCCTCCTTCTGTTGTTTACTTTTTACTTTTCTCACTTTCTGTTCGAATCACCTTGGCGGTCTGGCTGGACTAGAGATACCCGTCGGCTAAGCTTGCCATGCGGTTTCTGGCAGAAGAGCGGAGGATGAGGAGCGTGCTGGAGGGCCACCAGAGTTGAAGTTCCCCTACATAGCCTGGCTGATAAGCTGCAAGGATGATTCTGGGTTAAGAAAGCTGCTGCAGCCAGAGAATTAAAAAAAAAAAAACGGGAGGGTGCACTGCCTGGGAACGATCCCTGTTGGACAAGAGCTGGAAAAGTGAAGGAGGAGGAGCAGGTTGCGTTTCGGTACGAGATATCCGAACGCTCCAAACTTTATTTGCTCTACTCTGCTAACTCCTCGACGGATGCATCTCCACCGCTCCCAGCAACTGGCAGCACAGAAACACCCAACAACCCTCCCCCTCCGGCCTGTCGCCCGACTGATTATTACTGTCCCCAGGCCCATGCACCCTGGCCGGCGTTGGAAAAGTGAGCATGAGGCAAAGGCAAACAAAGGGAATAGTCGACTTGCAGCAGCGATCGGTGGAAAATAGTGTTCCACTCACTTGTGTCCGGCAGAAGGAAAAAAGAACGATGGCCCTTACATGAGGTGATTTTTTCGTCGTTCGTGCATCTGTCGGTAACGAACAGGCGACATCATCCCCTCTAGATTACAGGCAGAGCCGTCGTCGGGTCTCCGGCCGCAGCCGAAAGAGCCGTTAGTGTTGCGTGCTGGTGATCGGCAGAAGCTGCTTTTTTTAGGCCTTGGCCTGCCTGCTCGATCCACACCACGCTTCCTTCCCTACACATCACAGTACGTCGCGTCCTAGCTACGGGGAATACCCACACAGGTACATACATAGAGGTATCCACCAGCTGCACCTAGAAGATGATACTTAGAGGAGGGACGCCTGTCTCTGTGCTATTGCAATTGGTCGCCTGTAATCGTACGCCCGCGCAGATGCCAGGAACACTGATAATGGTCGCTTTCATCAACCGACATCCATGCACCTCTTCAAGCATCTTTGGTGCAGACCGACATGGCAATTAATATACACCTCCGATACCCTTTTGCGGCAATCCGCAACTTCCTCCGGACGCCTGATGGATTGGGTCTCCTTTGCATATATCCATGTTGCTCTAGTCTGTGCTCATATCTAAGCTCCCTGGACTGCTAAGCTTTTGCAATGGGGGCTTGTAACTTGTTTCTTCAAACAGGGCCTGGGAATTTCATTTACAGCAGCAGCTCCGCGTTTCAAACAACCTCGAAGTCTCCATAACTTCCAGATTTCCCCTCTGACTAGTTTCTTCTTTTCCCGGGTATTCTCTTGTACTCTATTCTAACCACCACAAGACCATCACCGAATCCCTGAAGGAGGGGGTTTTGCAAAGCCCAAGTGACCGCATGTAAAAACCATCTCGTTGGCATCTAACAGCTCATGTCCATCTTGTTATAGTTGTCCACATATTCTCATGGATATTTTCGATGGCTATTCTAGTGGGCTACGGGTCATCTTTCTGATACTCCGACATGCGACCAGCTATGCTTGGCCTCGGCATCTTGCAGCATCGCAGCTATACACCACAACCTATACTCTATTAGCTCGGAACCACAACCGACAGTCAGCGTGGTGAGCACATAAGTTGCTGCATACAAGACAATATCGTATTATTTGGGTGTGCTCGAGCCTGCTAGGCATGTGCATATGCACAGCACCTTAAAAAGTTAAATTACCGCTCTAGAGTGAGTGGCTTTGGGTCGAGGTATTTTCAACCTGCTGCACACTCAGGGAACTCGGGTTCCGTCAAATAATACGGTACGGTGTAGCATTTGGGACTTTGAGACCGCCTAGTTGTCCCTAAAGGAAAAAAAAACGGGACAGGGATCCATCCCGCGTGAGGTCTCAGCAGACCAAAATGAACACAGTTACAGACGGTTCTCCGATCCGGAAGTCTCCGGAGAAATGTGCATCTGTACGAGCGGGAGCTCAGGCCATGAAGATCCAGATTAAGTTCTGCCGTGGGAAACACGCCTTTCAGCCCTAGAAAAGATTTCGAGGCCATTAGTTCCGGTAACGAGATAAAAACTACCTTACTTGCTTGGGATGCTCGAAGGAGTTCGGCGCGTAGGGTTACATGTGTAATACAAGGCCATGGGTCGCTGCAACAATCCGGACGGGACTAATGGGTCCATCCATATAGCCTGTGGTCTACCGGCCAGACCAGTAATCCGGGAACACCTGGCCTGACCCGCTGAGCACGCCGCTCTCCAACGTCAGCGAAGTCCGGACTGGGGATTCAAGCGTCCAGAACTTGCTTTTGCTGGTTCTTGGCCGTTCTGGGAATGGGTTAGGACTATCCCCGCATGGGCTGGAGCTTCGCCGGCTTTGGGCCGTAGTGGCCGCAGTCTTTCTCCTGGGACATTAACGTGGCTTATCAGGATGTGAAGTCCGCGGAATCGAATCTTCTTGCAGGTGCAGGCATGTGCGCAAACGGGCAAGCACGCGAGTGATTACTGTGTCACAGAGATACATCCGGATAACACGAGAATAGATGTCACCCGGCTACATTGAGCCGTGTTCTCGGCAGGACCAAGGGCTATTGATCCAGTCACCCGGAAGTCGTCATTGTCCGTTGTAAGAAATATGCTGTGACCATCATTGATACCACTGCACGTAATTGCTCTTGGTGAATATGCCCAGTCACCATTTATGAAAACCAACCCACCACCCACTATATAGATGTAGTCTGGCCGCGCGGTGAACCACCAACCACGGTGCCAACCAAGACGTGCATGCTGCATCCAGGATGGAAAATAAACCAAGAGCCCACGGGAATTCTGGGCCGAGGGGGCTATTCCGATTGGAACCGCGGTGGAGGGTATAAGACATGCGGAGGGTTTAATAGCAGCCGGTGGTGGCACACACAAATACCCACTCTATATAATATCATGTGGGGATGCCTAGCCCTGCCGCAACCCAGCCAGCCAGCTACTTGTTCGGTATTGCCAATATATCACACACCGCATATACGAGAGCGAGCGAGATGCGAGATCGTGGCCGGCGGAAATTTGCAAAAATAAAACAGTGAGATGACTCTAAATTCAACGGTGGACGTATATAGGCGACGGTAACGGTGACCTAACATTAGCCTGTTTTGTTTGCCAATCTAAAAGCGAATGAGAATGAAAAAAATAAAACCCCCTCACAGAAAAGAGACACACGGACCCTGAGTTGAGCTTATTCTGAACATCCTAATACGGCCGTGCCCTGTCCAGCCCGTGTGTGTCGCAATCTTTGTGTCGAGGGAGTAAGCAGGTACTTGGTTTGTGTCGGTGTGTGTATCTATGTGTGTGTGCAACTTAGGCTCAACGGTGTGTTGTGTTTGTGTCACGCGGGACAGCGGGACCGTAGCGGCGTGGCCAGGCCTAGACCCAGACCAAGACCAAGCCGGGGACACCGAGTGATCGCCAGTGCCACATGTACATGTACCGCTGTGATCCCGCCGCGCCCCGTCCTGCCTGCCTGCCTGCGTGGGACATTCCGGATTCACCGGTGCGAGCCGGATGACTGATCTCGATTCATTCACCGGTGCGAGCCGAAGTACTGATCTCCGTCCCCTCCTCGATTTCTGAGTGTGAGAGAGTGCAGATAGGCCGGAACAGGCAGCACCCGTGTTGATGAGACACCCCGCGAGATCTGAGATCTGAAATCAAGGAGAGAGGAGAGGGACAGAGGAGGTTCCCCAGAGTCGGTTGGAGTCTACGTACGCAGAGCCAGCCGAGAACCGGGTTCCGCCTATCCGCCCTTCCGCCCTGCCGCCCTTCCGCCTATCCGCCATCGTCGCCGTCGTCGCAGATCTGAGGCTGGGGATGTGGGGCTGGTGTGGAGCTGGTGTGGGGCTGGTGGGATTGGGCTGTGGAGCGAGGCTGGTGGGCTGGGGCAGGAAGATGGTGAGTTGGGGAGAAACATGGGGCTGGGGCTGGGACTAGGGAGGCATTGGGGGGACTATGGGGATAGGGTGCATTGGGGGGGTAGAGTGGATGTGGAGGTGCGACGTCGGGTCGTGCAGCCGCAGCTGAAACCTCCGCGCCGTGCCGCACCATGTGCACCGGAGCGGGCGCGAGTGATCGGGGGGGTGCCGAGTGTGGGGTGTGGAGGTTTTGTGGGGAAGGGTGTGGGAATGGGGTGAAGAATGGATGGGTTGTGTTATAGGGCGGTCAAGCGAGGCGGGCCGAGGGGGATGAGGCGGTCGTGGGGTAAGAGTGGAGTGGATGGGGGTGGAGTGGAGTGGAGTAGGTATGTAGTAGTGGCGGGTGCGGTCTTCTCTCCGCCGGGGTTTCGATGCACTAGCTGGTAACGTTCCCCGAAGCTCGCCGTCTCGCTAAGGCCGCACGGGAGCTTAGAGGGGCCCCAGACCGTCTTATAAATATGGCTGGGCTGGAATGGACACGTGGGCGTGGTGCTGTGGGAGATGGTTTTTTATTCATCAGCACTGCGTTCTAGAATCTAGTTGTGTATGTACGGCTGCGCAAGACTTGGCTGTAGACTCGACGTGTTGCAGCAAGATAGTGGGGGAGTTGTGTTTGATGTATGCTATATAGTTGACTCGCCCGGTGGGGAGCTGCACCTGGCAGACGAAAGTCGTGTGTTGATTGAAGTTCATAGGTTGTCGCTCGATGTTGTGTTCGGAATGATGGGATATTGTGGCTGTGAATACAGCTCGAGAGAGGCACCACTCGCATGTATTATGAAGTACCTATATATCAAAAAACCGAACGTTTACTCACCCCAAAACAGTACCCAAAAAAAAGACAAGCACGATACAACCCGCCTTCACCTCCCTCGCTCCATCCACCCTCCAGTCTCCACCACTACTCCTCCGGATGCTTTTTCATCCACGCCTCCACCCTCCCCCTCGCCCTCCCCCCCACAACCCTTCCCCCCGTCACCAAAACCACCCCCCACAGCGCCCACCCCCCGCCTGCCACGCCCACCCCCCCAAATCAAACCCATCCACCTGCCTGCACACCCTCCCGTTCTCATCCAGCGTCACCTCGCTCTCAATCTCATTCCTCACCACTCTTCCCGGCGCAAACGTATAATCACACGCGTACGCCAGGCTATACACGTTCTCTTTTCCTGCCACCGATGTGGGTGGGCGGGTGACTGTGACGCGTAGGTTGGATTTGGGGGCGTTGGCGAGGAACATCCGGAACATCCCCCGTGACTGCGGAGGGGTGAGAGGGCCGAAGGCGGGGTCGGTGAAGGTGAAGGTGGGGGAGAGGTGGGAGGACAGGGCGGGGAAGGAGAGGGTGGTGTAGGCGGCGAGGTAGGAGGTGACTGTTGCGGCCATGGCGGCGGCGAGGGTGCGTGCGTGTAGGGGGCGGGTGGAAGTTGGTATGGAGAGGGAGGGGTAGAGAGAGCGGGTAGGGATGGCGGGTGGGAAGTGGCCGGAGAGGTCGGAGGTGAAGGCGCGGGAAGTTATATAGTGCATGCGGTGCGATGTCGCACCGCGCTGTGGGGGGCGGCGCCGAGGCATGTGCGGCGCGAGTGACGCTTAGTGGCGCCGGCGTGGGGGCGGCATGTGCGGCTTGACATGTGGCCGCGACTGCGCTGAAAAGGTGAATGTACTGTTGCTGTGTAAATGAAAATCCGAATGTGGTTGTGATGATGGTGCCGGAGGAGTGCTACAACTTGCTGACTTGACCCGTTATAATGATGTTAAACTTATGTAGCCTGTCATTATCCAATCCGCGTAACTCAAGCTGTGAGTGAGTGAGTGAGTGAGTGAATCCAGCCATTATTATGCTAGGCTCGCAGCAGTACGCTGTAGACTGGGAGGTTCAAACAAGCAGGTATAAATACCACACTCATTCCATCCTAACTGTACACACATCGCTCCACCTGTGTCTGAACTGGCAAACTAGCTGGTACGAGACCCGTCTCGCCAGGTCCACTGGTCGAATAGACTTAACCCACATGAACCATTTACTAAGCCAATCCATGTGGTCCAATTCTAGACATAACTGGTTCAAAAGACAGTGGCACAGTGGTCTATTCAGAATTCCTCAACCCTCCACCTTCTCCACCTCCTCCCCCCACCCCGCCCAAGCCCCCCCCTCCACCCCCTCCCCCATGACCCACCCCTTCACCCGCCACCCCCCCCTCCACTCCTCAAACTCCACCCCCTCCCCCTCCAACAGTGCCATCTTCTCCACCGCATTCTTGTCAACCTCCCCCTTAAACCCACCCAGCGCACCGTCCGCAGCGACAACGCGATGACACGGCACGCGCGGCGCATACGGGTTCGCACGCAGCGCGCCGCCGACGGCGCGCGGCGAGGAGCCTAGCGCGCGAGAGAGGGCGCCGTAGGTTGTCACCCTGCCTGGGGGGATGAGGAGGAGGAGTGCGTGCACGCGCTGTTAAACGGGGGGGTGTTAGCTAGCGGACAGAGTGGGAGGGAAGGGGATGAGGGGGGAAAGGGGGAGGGAAAATTGGGGGGGGGGTGCCTTTTGGTATTCCGTCACTACCATTGGGAATGTGTGTGTATGGCTTGGAACCGGGTTCGTAAAGGTATGGTGGAAGTGGCTCTGAATGGGCTGCGGTGGTGGAGGAGCGGGAGGACGCGTTAAGTTATACACGCTATGTTTGTCACGGGACTGGCGTGGAAGTGGCCAATCAGGCTGCGGGCTTGCAGGGGTGCGGGTCTGTGCGGGCGCTACTTCTTGTAAACCGCAGTCTGCACGGTCTGCATGTACGAGCCAACGCCGCCCCGCCCTGTCTGAACCGTGTGACCGTCTACTGGCTGCACTGGCGGGTCGGCCGTGAATGGAAGCGAGAAACGAGGGCGGAGCGGGGCGGAGTTGCGCGGGGAGTGTACATGTGCCATTCAAGCTGATTTTACTGTCACTAACTGCCGGGCTGGGCTGGGGTGGGCTGGGGTGGGCTGGGGTTGGCGCACTCTCTGGCTCGCACTGCAGGTCGGTGTGAATGTCCAGAGCCCCAGAGCTCCAGAGCTATCTGCTCCCCGCCGCGTCTGCGTCTGGTCTGAGTCGTGCGCTGTATGTACATAAGCTTCCGCGGGGCGGGCGAGAGGCGGTAGACACAGGCACAGGACTATCCACTGTCCACTGTCCGCTTTCCACTGTCCACTGTCCGCTTTCCAGTGGTAGACCAGCGGCACCCTGCGTCTTGAATACGAATACAGTCGGCATGGGGAGTCGTGAGCGCTCTAAGGGGAGGGATGGGGCGGGTGCAGGGTGGAGTGAGGCGGGGAGTGGCGTGGAGTGGAGGGGAGGGGAGTGGGCAAGCCCAAGACTGGCTGTTGAAAGTTATATGTCGATGTCGATGTCGAGCTGGACTGGGCTGGGCTGGGCTGGGTGGGATGGGTGTTCTTCACCGACTCTCACGCTCTCATCCACGCCGTGGACGCCGCTGTTCCTTACCGGCGGCATGCCGGAGACGGTGCCGGAGTGGGTGCCCGCCGGCGAGCGGCAGGAGTGGGCGGGCGCTGTGTGGCGGATGGTGGGGATGCGGGATGGGGAGTAGGTGTAGGTTTAGAGAGATGGGCAGACTGGATAGGGTGCTGGTTATGGCAATGTGTTTTATAGACAATCCACTGTTCCGCTGTATACTACCGGGTACACCGGCTGTGATATTTGTTACTCTCGTTCCCACGGCCCCTCCACTCCACTTTACTAGCAACGCTGCGGTGTGGAGGGTTGTTGTGTGTAGCTTCGACGTGGCAGCGGGACGGGGAAGGGGGAACGGGGAAGAGCGGGGGAACGGACAGGCACAGGCAAAAGCACAAGCACTCCAAGCACTCCAAGCACACAAGCACACAAGCACACAAGCACACAAGCACTCCAAGCACACAAGCACACAAGCACTCCAAGCACACAAGCACACAAGCACTCCAAGCACACTAAGCACACCAAGCACACCAAGCACACCAAGCACACCAAGCACACAAGCACACCAAGCACACCAAGCACACCAAGCACACCAAGCACACCAAGCACAAGCACAAGCACGGCAAAAGCACAAGCGCAAGTATAAGTAAATAAGTCAAAGGAAAAGTAGTACATGACGCCGCCCAGCCTGAATAGTCTACTGTCTGCACGGTCGGGTTGGGGGTGGATGGGCGAGAGGGGAAGGGTGGGGCGGGGTAGAACGGGGTGGAGCAGGGTTGAGCGGGCGGAGCGGATGGAGTGGAGTGGCAGCGTGGAGTGTCAAGTATCAAGTATGTAGTGGTCAAGCCCGAATAAACCGTTCAAGCTCATAATAATTAGTGTAACTGCTGGGCTGGGCTGACCCGCTAGCTACTGGTCTTGAGTTACACAGTGGCGGTTCAATATCAATATATCCACCCCAGTTGTTAGATCTCCTATACTGCTACTCTCACTTACTCTCATGGCTGCGCTGTTTCGATAGTCCCGCCGGGCCGCTGGGTCGCTGCATGTCGCGGCAGTACGTGAAGTGAACTGTGTAGTGATCGGTTTAGCGAACCGTGGGATGTGGGAAGGGCAAAGGGGTTTACACACAAGCACATTACTATTCACTCCATAACCCACCAGTATACCGGCGGCACCCTGCTTCTAACACTGCACGGTCTGCACGGTCAGGTCGGGAAGGGGTGGACCGCGGCGGAGCGGCGAGCATGGAGTGGCTACGCACGGGATGAGCTGTTCAAGCTTGTAATGTAGTGTACTGTAACTGCCGGGCTAGTCTGGCGAGGTTGAACATTTCCTCTCACTCGCTCGCTCACTCTCACGCAATGTAGACTGGCGGTAGGATGGATGGCTGTGGACCTGTGGTATGGCTGTGGATGGGACGCGATGGTTGTGGGATGGGATGGGATGGGATGGGATGGGATGGGATGGGATGGGATATGGCGATAGGTGTGAGTGAATGACTGCTGTTCAAGTTCACAGCACAGCACAGCACAGCACACAGCACAGCACAGCACAGCACAGCACACCGCACACCGCACACAGCACACAGCACACAGCACAAGCACAGCACAAGCACAAGCACAGCACACACCGCACAAGCACAGCACAGCACTCAGCACAGCACACCGCACACAGCACAGCACTCAGCACACAGCACACAGCACACAGCACACAGCACACCGCACACAGCACAGCACAGCACATATAGGTTGAAGTTATAGATTCCACCCGTCTACCCTGTACCCTTCTCCCGTCTCCCTCAGTCATCATTACTCCCCGCTCCCCACCCCTCTCTCCGCCATTTTTAGTCACCCCCCGCACACCTACATCCTACATCCTACATCCCACATCCCACATCCCAAAAAAGACCAGAGATATAATAACCAAAAACCATTCCAAAAAAAGAACCAAAAACCAGAAGCCGCAATCTAAGACTCTACACAGCGCTGCTGCGTACCGTCACCCACACCCACACCCACACACGCGAGCGCGTTTACGGTGTATACGTCTAAACCCCCTCATTAGTCCACATCCCATCACATCAATACCCGGAGTCAGAGTCGGGACATACCAAGTTCAGCACCCACATCCCCAGCAGTATCACGACACACCGCAGCTTCAAGTTCTTCCAATACAGCGCCAACTTCCCCTCCTGCGGCGCCTTCTCCTGCGCCGCCGCCGCCGCGCTGCTGCTCTCGCCGAACTGCTGCAAGCGTACACTCTCCTCTGCACTCCCGCCCTTGCTCTCCACGTGCACGTCCGCGCTCGTCACCGGCAGCGTCTGCGCCTGCGCCGGCGGTGGGGTCGGTTTCTTTTCCGCGCCCATGATCCACGCCGTCAGCTCCCCCGTCGCACCCGCAACGCTGTTACTGACGTAGACAAACATGACCGTCGCGATGACAAAATTCGACACGCGCGCGTAGGGGCCGAAGATGCCCAGATCCAGCAGGCCGTGCGTGTCCGCGGCCATCCAGATGTGGAACTGCAGCGTAAACGTCTCCAGACTGCACCGGCCGAGCCACGCGAACGCGCCAGAGTACGCGTTGCGCAGCCGCGGCGTCGCGTTGCGCAGCGCGATGAAGCTCAGGATCGGGATCCAGGAGATGTACGGGTGGTACGCGTTGTAGACGTATTTCGTCTCGCGCGTGGTTTGGAAGAGGAAGAAGCACGGCAGCGCGATGAGCGCGGCGATGAGCGCGCCCTTGCGCAGCGCGGGGGAGAGGGGGGCGGTGGGGGTGGAGAGGTGCAGGAAGAGGAGCGCGGTGAGCATGCCGATGTAGACGATCCACATGTCGAGGAAGACGCGGAAGCGCCATTCCGTGACGGACCACTCGGTGCCGGCGAGGAGGTGGGGGATGTTGAACACGGCCTCGAGGATGCCCGGGGTCTTGGTGAACGCTGTGACGAGGAGCGCGGAGACGACGATCTTGACGAGCAGGAACGCGGCGTTGCCGTTGTACTTTGCGCCGACGCGCATGGTGGCGTAGACCACCAGGAACCAGAAGCTCACCAGCGGCGCGAAGTAGTAGAAGATGTAGTCCGTCTTCATCATGTATGGCAAGACACAGCTGAGCAGGTTGAGCCGGATGAGCACGCCCGCGACGCGCTTGAACGAGAAGTCGCGCTTCTTGTAGAAGTACAGCGTGTGCCCGTAGCCGGTCATGAACAGGTACGCGGCGACGGTGATGCGGATGAAGCCGTAGATGGCCGCGACCTTGGACGCGCCCGTGTAGTGGTAGATCAGGATCGCGAACTGCATCCAGCCCTTCCACTCGTCCGTCTGGTCGCGGAAGAGGAACGGCTGGTCGGTGGCGGTGGCGGAGGAGTGCTTGATGGTGCCGAAGCCGAGGGCGAGGGCGGCGAGCGAGAGCGCGAGGAACTGGAGGGTCGAGTAGTGCTTGTGCGACTTGTTGAAGACCTGCGTGCGGTCTGCGTAGAAGCAGTAGACCACGGCCAGGCCGAAGACAAGTAGTGCATGCGTCGTGCGCTCCGACGGGATCCACGACGCCGGCTGTTGCCCCCTCCCCTCAGCCCTACTCCGCAGCAGCGACATCGCCGGCAGCGCCGCGAGCACGAAGAACAGCCCGGCCCACTGCTGCCAGTTCGGCGGCTGGTACTTGTTGCAGCACGTGTTGTCGTACGGGTACGCCGGCGGGCGCGCGGCGTTGCAGCGCAGGTTCAGCAGCGTGTCGGCCTGCTGGGCGACGATCTCGGGCTCGACGTGGATGCCGCTGCTCTCGTACGTCCGCGGCAGCCCCTTCGTCATCGCGCTGAAGCTCCACGCCACGTCGACGCCGTGGATGTCCGACAGCTGCTGCAGGTACGCGTTCATCTCGCTGATCTGCTTCGGCGTGATGGTCTTTTTGCGCTCGTCGTTGAGCTTGGCCCACGCGGGGACGGGCACTGGCGCGAGGAGACACAGGTCCTGCCGCGTCAGGTCCGTCGTCGTGCGGCCGACGCGCATCTGCGAGGCTATGCCGTCGATCGTGTCGCGCCACTTCTTCAGCGCATTCACACTCTCGAAGCGCGAGTACCACAGCCCAGTGCCCATCAACAAGATCGCGGGGCGTTTCGGGTCCTCCGCCGCGCCCTTGCCGCCGTTAAACAGCTTCAGCTCCGTCTGCACCGCCGAGCCGTTCAGGTACGGGTCCCACAGGAACTGCAGCTTGACACCTTTACGCTCAACAGTAATATCCGAGTGCATCTGCGCCATCGTCGTGTTGACGTCCTTGTCGAGCTTCTTGGCCACCGCCCAGAACACCTGCCGGATCTGCGAGTCGCCGGCGAAGACCAGCCGCCGGTCTTTCAAGCATGCCGAGGCGTCTTTGGGCTGGTAGGAGTGCACCATGCACCCCGGCGGCTGCCAGCCGTGCGGCAGGCTGAGCGAGACGTTGGTCGGCCGGTCGAGCCAGATGCCCTCGTTCAGCAGCGCGCCGCATTTGGAGGGGTCGCGGGCGTCTGCGAGCGGTCAGCGGGGGTCGGGGGTCGGGGGGTTTGGGGGGGCAGTCAGCGAGCGTCGGGGAGAGCGGCAGTCGGAGGAGCAGTCGGGGGAAGCGGGTGTCGTGGGGGGGGGTCATTCGGGGAAAGGGGCACACACCTAAAAAGCAATACCGCAGCACAACAGCAAACACAGTAACAAACAGAAAGACTGAAAAAACCCGGTGCGCGTCGAGCGCCGGCTTTGCGAACAGCGAGGTGAGGCGGCCCATCTTAGGTCGTCGGTCGGAGGTGGTGCGAGGGAGGAACCATCAATTAGCAAGTGTAGCGAGCGTAGAGCGGGACAGCTGGCGGTCGAGCTGGAGGTGGTGGACTTGGACTGGAGTCGACTTGGGTTGGACTGGAGTCGACTTGGGTTGGATTGGAGTTGGAGGAGGGTAGATGGAGATGGTGCGGTGCGGTGCGGTATGGTGAGAAAAAGGAGACGTGGACATACCGCCCTGGACTCCTGAGGCTCTAACTCAAACCACCGTGCATGCGCCGGAGCTCGCAATCCCATCCCATCCCATATTTACAGCTGCGCACGCGTGCCTAACTACTCTAAATAACTGGCACTTACTACGCTTAACGTCACACTGGTTCTGGTTCCCCGCTTCTCGTGTAGCTCTACAAAGGACCCGCTCGCTCGCTCGCCAGCTCTGTCTTTCGATTATGTAGTGCGGTAGTCTAGTTTCCGGCCGCCGGCGCTGTCAAATCGTAGCAGTATGTAGAGTACACAAGGGCCGGCTAGGTGTCCTGCCGTTGTCGTCGCTGATCGTTGCCCCGTTGCCGTACGCACCCCGGCATAAGTTTCTGCGATGTTTCGAGGTTGTTTGATCATGAGCGATATGTGAGTACTCTACGGCGAGGGCTCTACGGCGAGGGCGCGAGGATCAGTGGGTAAACAGTTCCCCACCGGATTCCCGTCGCTCACCGGGCGCTGTGTGCAGGAGTACGGATATGTAGAGCACGAGCAGTCAGCCGTGCCCGTACTCTGCCGTAGCAGGCTCCGTAGAGCACTGGTACATCCCGGAGCGCCAAGAAAGGTGTACGCAAACAATGCAAAAATACTACGGCTTGGGTAGACTACGCCGTCTAGTACTAACTCTAGCCTACATTTACGTGAATATTATCTGATACTCAGGAATTAGTTGTCCTAGACGTACTCCGTACGCTGTACTCCGTACATTTTACATATGGCAGAGGTGGCCGGCTGTAGGAGGATATCAGTCAGCTTCGTGTTGCCAAGCCGTTGGTATCGATCAGCCGCAGGAGCTGAGCTGAGCTGCGTGGTTCCTGTATGCGCCGAAGACTCCAGATGTTGTATGTTGGTGGCCGGTATGTGGATGCGATGTGTTTGGACGTGTAGGATATTGGAGGATTGGAGAGACGGGCAGGATTTAGTCTAATCGTTGGTGTAAATCGTAGGCTGCTTGGCTGCAAGATGTAACGCTTCTTGAAGCTTCAGCCCAGCACCAACGTATTCCCGACTACCTCTATCGACCCACTGCAGTGTCTACATCTTTCCCTTCTTCCCTCCCTTCTTCCCTCCTCGCCCACAAAACACCAGAACAGCCCTGCGTCTTCCAAGTCGAGGCCTGTGTAATAACACTTAAGTCCGCTAATTTCGATCACATTTTGGGCCAGAAATGATACAATGGCGCTCGAGTTAAATCGCAGCCATGAACTACTGCGTCTCACTGCCACGGTGCCAGGTGCTTGAAACTTGGTCAACAGCTCTTCCGTCGATTCACAACCGTGCACTGTTTTGCACAAAGGCCGTACAGTGCCCACTGCCCACTACCCGCTACCCGGCATTTCAGCCCTACCATCGTCGTGGCATATGAGTCGAGAACATGGTGCTGTAGAACAGTTCGAATGTACTCTACGCTGCAAGAACATGCAGCCCTTGGACAACAGTTTCAATCGGTCCCGACTGAAATACACCAGAGTTTTATTCTCGGGGGTGCTGTTATGGTAATAATATAATAACACTGCAGTTCAAGAAAGAACTGCAGAAGTCCCGTGTGTTTCAATAGCAACCTATATCTGCCACAGGAGACTTTATGTTAACAACCGAATATAATGATACGGCAACAAACATATCTCATCCCCATCTTCCCCCATCTTCCTCTGTCTCCCCAATCCCCAACCCACAAATAAATTACACTCGCCCACTCCCGAAACATCTCGATTTTTCGATACCACCAAAGAGTCACCTTACATAATCAACCCATCCGGCTCCGCGCAGCCGTGCCAACCCCTGCCATCGGCCACCTGCCATCCCTGTCTGTCGCTGTGTCCCTCTGGAGCTTCAGGCCAAACTGTCAAACTCACTGCCTGCTCATCGCTCGTAAGTGTTTCTGGCAGCCTCCACAACCTCCACCATCGACACAACCTCCACAACCTCCACGTTTACATCTGCCTCTGCCTCCACCAAACCTCCACCTCCACCTCCACCTCCACCTCTACGACGACGCTCGACTACGCTTGGCCCCCGACCAGCCTCAACCCATTCTACGCATACCTGTCCCTCGACCTATCCAACTTGCACCCCACTGCCCCCTCCAACTCCACCACTCCACTCACCCCCGAAACCACAGCAGCAATGTCGCACCCCGCCCCCCCCTCGCCGCAAGTCCAAGACTCAACCGTAACCCTCAAGATAATGTCGCCGTCGCCCGACGTGCCGCCAGACCTGGGCTTCACCGTGCCCAACTCGACCACCGTCGACGAGCTCAAGGACCAGATCCGCGACGCGCTGGCGTCGCGCCCGGCGCCCGCACGGCTGCGGCTGATCCATCGTGGAAAGGTGCTCGATGGGAGCTCGGCGATTGGACCTACTGTGGCTGGGAATGTATGTGCTCGCCTTCGCCCTCCTCTACTCCCACCTCTGCCCCCCGCCCGCCCTCCCCCCGACCCTCCTGCTGCTTCGGCCCCCTCCTACCCCCCCGACCCCCGCCCCCGCCCCCGCCGTATCCCAGTGCTGACGGCCACAGAACGAGAAAGAAAGCATCTACCCAATCCACCTCGTGATCCGCCCATCAGAGACGGCCACCGCGAACCTGATTCCGAACACCCCCGCGGCGCCGCTGACGGGGCCGATGAACCCGAATAATGTGTTTGCCACGACGGCAGCCATGCCGCCGCCGGTCGCGCATTCGATGACGACGTCGTCGTATAGTCGCGGCGGGAACACGATTACGACGACGACGGTATCGAGTTCGACGCAGGGCTTGCATAGCAGACGGCCGTTTGGCGGGCAGATGCGGGGGCCGCCCACGACGGCGACGACTTCGGGTGCCGATACGGCGGGGACGGCGGGGACGGCGCAGGATGGCGAGGCCCGCCGCCGCATGCTGCGCGAGAGTCTGCGGGAGATGGCGGAGGCGGACGTAGCCGGCCAGATCCCGATTCCCCTGCCCATGCCCTCCGCCGGGCTCCCAAACCTCGCTCTTCCGCCACTCACACCACACACGCATGGCGCAATCCCGCCAGTCTACCCGCCACTCACGCCACAAATGCCCGGCTCAATCCCACCAGGCAGCAGCGTCTACCTCCTCCAAGACGCGCTAAACCGGCCATACAGCATCCTCGTCGGCCCGCCCAACCTGACGACCCACCACATGGGCCCCTACAACCCAACGCTCATCCCCCCCATCGCCCCGCTCCCGCCCAATCTCTTCGCGCCCCCGCCACCGGCCGGCGTCCCCAACCCCTTCGCCGCTCAACTGGAACACGCCGCCGCACTCCGCGCCCAGGTCATGCGCGCCGGCGCGCCCCACGGCGCCCCGCATAACGTGCTGGAGCGCGTGCGCAACCGCGCGATGATGGCGCACGTGTGGCTGGCGATGAAGCTAGTCGTGTTCGTCGTGTTGTTCGCCAGCAACGGCGGGTGGCGGCGGATATTGTACTTTGGCGCTATTGCGGTGGCGATCTTCCGTATGTCCCCTCCACACCCCCTCCACAGCTGAGTAAACTAACAACCCACAGTCTGGCAAACCGGCCTCGCCGTAGAACTAGCACGTCCGCTGATGGACGCCGCCAATCCGCCGCCCCCCGCAGCCGCAGCCGCCGCAGCGGGCGCAGGAGCAGGAGCAGGAGCAGGCGGCGTTGGTGGAGGGATGCGCGTGCCCGCGCCAGACGCGCCCGGCGCGCTGGCGGCGCTGCAAAGAGGTGTTGCCATCTTCCTGGCCAGCTTGGTGCCGGGACTGCATGAGCGCCATGTCAATGCCGTGCAGCTTGCGCAGGAGGCGGAGGCGCGGGTGAGGGCGCAGGAAGTGGAGAGGCGGGAGCAGGAACAGGAGCAGCAGCAGGCGGGAGAAGTGGACGGGCAACAGGGGCAGGCGGGAGGAGTGGGACAAGCGGAGGTGGAGGTGGTGGATGCAGTGATGTAGCGCGCGAACGAGGGATGGGGTGCGCGGGAGAGTAGGTGTACTATAGACTTGGTCTGCATTTTCACACGACACGCGACACGCGACACGCGACGAGCGATGAGCTCGGGGGATGGGCTGTGGGGACGAGGGGAGGGACCGTCGTTTCGGCAGCAGCGTTGACATACCTTTGTTTTGCTTTTGTGTTATCAAAGCGGGAGTAGTGGCCGTGTGAGAGTAGTTACAGCGCACAGTAGACGGTAGAGACGGGATAGGAGAATGGATGGCATGGAAATAGCGATGTCCAATGTGGACTGTCTGAGTAACTAGGTGTGACGCCGTAATTCAAGCATGCTGTGAGAGCGAGTGAGCGAGTAACCTGACTAGACCGGACTAGTTGTGACTCTGTGTTTAAGACGAGTGAGTGAGTGAGTGAGTGAGTGAGATTAGATATCGAACCCCACTAGCCCAGCGGTACACTACATTGCAAGCTTGAACGGGCTATCCACTTCACACTCGACTCTTCACGCTTCATTCCACCCTGCTCCACCCCGCTCCACCCGCTGCACCCGCTGCACCCCGCTGCACCCTGCTCAACCCGTCCACCTCGCTCAACCCTTGCCTGCCCCCGTCCATTCACATCCGACCCGACGGCGCAGACAGTAGACTGTTCAGCGCAGGGCGGCGTTATCTACTGCTTGTGCCTGTGCCTGTGCTTGTGCTTTTATTTGTGCTTGGTGTGCTTGGTATGCTTGTGCTTGGTGTGCTTGTGCTTGGTGTGCTTGTGCTTGGTGTGCTTGTGCTTGGTGTGCTTGGTGTGCTTGGTGTGCTTGGTGTGCTTGGTGTGCTTGGTGTGCTTGAGCTTGAGCTTGAGCTTGTGCGGTGTTCTGGGTGCTGTGCTGTGTGCTGTGCGGTGCGCTGTGCGGTGAATGAGTGACTGAATGAGTGAATGGTTGGGTATATATCCAAGCGTGTCTATGGGTATAAACAACACACTTGTCCCATATCTACACTCATATCTACACCCAGCGCTCCTCCCGCTCTACCCGCTCCACCCGTTACACCCCTTCCTGTGAAATGAAAGCAGAGTGGCAGCACGGTATCTATCACGATATAGTAACAACAAGACAACAAGACAGCATAACACGGTGGAATAGCGAGCAATACATCAATGGGAGCCTCACCCCTCTTCGCTGAACTTTCGGCGGAGTGGTGCTAGGGCGGGGGGTTATGTAGGTTGGGGGACGAGCGAGCGAGCGAGCGAGGGATGATTGAGTGAGAGAGAGTCAGTGAGATTCTATGAGTACATAACATAGTAAGGAATGTCTGAACCACCCCAGCCCAGTCCGACATCGATATATAAGTTTTACTCCCTAACGGACTATCTCGGGCTTGTCCACTCCACTCCGCTCCATCCCTCCCTCCTCAGAGCCATGTACGACTCGACCATGCAGACTGTATACAAGAATCAGGATTCCGCCGGTATACCAATGGAAAGTGGATAGTTGGACAGTGGATAGTGCTGTGCCTGTGCCTATCGCCTTCCGCCCGTTCCACGAAAGCTACATACAGCGACTCAGACGCGGTGTGGATATTGATTAACTCTGTAACTTAGGACAAGCGCGCTGACTGGCGCAAGTCAGAGCCAGCCCAGCAGATACAATACGATAAGCTTGAACAGCATATGTTGTTTAAAAACTCTACAATCCACACTCCACACTCCCCACTCCACTCCAAGCTGCTCAAACCGCTCCACCCCGTCCACCCCGCACCACACTTCCCTTCTCGTCCATTCACCCCCAACCCGCCCGTACATACAGTAGACTGTTCAGCGCAGGGCGGCGGTATCTAGTGCCTGTGCCTGTGCCTGTGCCTGTGTCTGTGCTTTTGCCGTGCTTGAGCTTGGTGAGCTTGGTGTGCTTGTGTGCTTGTGTGCTTGTGTGCTTGGTGTACTTGGTGTGCTTGGTGTGCTTGTGTGCTTGTGTGCTTGGTGTGCTTGTGTGCTTGTGTGCTTGTGTGCTTGTGTGCTTGTGCTTGTTCCTGTGCTTGGTGTGCCCGTGCCTGTGCTTGAGCGTCTCCGCTCCACCGCGCCCCCCCGTCCCCGTCCCCCTACCCCAAGCCCACCGCGCCGTGTATGTCGAAGCGGAGCGTATTCGCCGTATCAGAGTGTACCATATACAGCGGAACAACAGTGGATTGTCTACAACACACATTGCCACAACCAGCACCCTATCCAGTCTGGCCATCTCTCTAAACCTACACCTATTCTCCCTCCCGCATCCCCACTGTCAGCCACACAGCGCCCGCCCACTCCTGCCGCTCGCCGACCGGCACCCACTCCGGCACCTCCTCCGTCATGCCGCCGCACAAGAACAGCGGCGCCCACGCGCCGTCGCGCCGCACCCAGCGCCCCGCCATCGTGCCTGAGCGCGTGACGACCAGCGCCTGGCACCAGTCGTAGATCCGGACCACCATGCCGCCGGTCCCCACCGCCTCCTCCGCCCCCGCCCCCACCCCCACTCCCGCCGGTCCCTCCGCCGCCCCCACCGTCTCCGCCCCGACCGTCTCCGCCACCCACGCCGCCCCCCGCGGCGCCGCCTCGTCGCGCCAGACCTCCTCATACTCCTTACACCTCCCATCATCAAAATCAACCATCGCGCCGGTCTCGAGCACGCGCCCGTCGGGGAGCACGGTGTTGATACCCGACTCGACGGCCGGCACGGGCTGCCGCGTGTCGAGCGTGTGCCGCCAGGTTGTTGCTAGCGGGTTGGAGGCGGAGGGGGCGGCGGTGCCGGCGTGGCCCCAGTAGAGGGTTGTTGAGGGTGGGAGGGGGGTTTGGAAGGTGGTCGGTGAGGTGGAGGGCGGGGATGGCGGGAGGAGGCGGAGGTCGAGGTAGTGGGACCAGGGGGTTGTGAGGACTAGGGTTAGTGTTGGTTCGGAGGCGGGGGAGGGGAGCTGGGGGGTGTTAGTGGGTGGGAAACGGGAGGGCGGGAGGGGGGGGAGGCACCCAGCGGAGGGATTCGCGGAAGGAAATGGTCATTTTGGGGTTTGGGGGGATGGTGGAGCTGTGAAGCTGTGGATCTGTGGTGGTGTTGGTGGGGCGGCGGTGGGGAAGCAGAGAGCTCGGGCTGACTAAGGCCACATAAGTGGCACCAACAGGGCCTTCGCGAACGTGGTCGAACCCTGAGCTAGAAAATCGTGGCGTGCGTAAGCATCGGTGTAGGAGCGTTGAAAGAGAAAGAGGAGATGGAGGTGAGATGAAGTGGGGTTGAGTTGGGATGGGTTGGTCATTGGATATGATTCGAATCTGGGATGCGAATCTGTTTTGGGTTGGAACAGGCTCTACACTTTTGTCATTGCTTCCGAGGCCGAGATTGCTCACTTGCTCACTTGCTCTCTGTAACTTGCACATCACACGCGCGCGTCTATCCGTGCTTTTCAACTTGAATTGCTGCAGATTCGAGTTCGAGGCTCGCTGCTTCGTCCGTTCAAACTGACGGATGCTTCGTCGAGGATTGATCACTAGCGGTTTTCACGAGCTGCTTCCTCGCTATCGTTGGTAGCTGTTGCAAGCTGCTTCTTTCTCAGCTCCCTGGAAGCTCCGGTCCCGCTGTAGAGGTGCAAAGCTTCCATAGCTATGTACTCGTACATACATACATGGCACATACCACGGTTAGCTGCCACAAAGCATCTAAACCCAAGTGTGGCTACTATACTCAGCCTAAGCTCAAACACTGTCTTAACAATTTCTGGCATCGATAGACTTACGAGTTTGCCACTGAGCTGACGAATTGATCTTGGGGCCCTGAGATCGTACGTCTTGGAATCCACTGACAACTACGAGTACGGCAGTCGTCACCGGGTATTCGTGCTGTTGAGATGGCATGAAAACTATTGCATTTCCGCACTTGACTACGCATAGTTTATGCCGGATCGGTAAGTGCAGATAAATCAGCAATGCAAGGGCTGCGTGACTCAGTATCGCAATGCTCAAAGTGCACTTATATTGTCGACATGCCTCACGCCCGGCAGCCGCCTGGCCGACCTTTTACCGTTCCCGGCTGCATACGCGTGTCAGGTGTTTGAGGGTGTACTCTACCTGAGGCAGTGCTGTTGAAACGCCAAGCCGCGACGCGTGGACCGGGATGTGGACCTGCTCGTTAGCTTGAGGGCAGCTGGGTGTGGGGGGCCGCGCTGCTCTAAGTGAACCTCACCTTTACCTTCGGGTGCTCCTCCTTCTCCCCTCTCCAGTCCATACCTCCCACCGACGAAACCCCCAGCACCACCGTCCTGATGGATAAGAAGTTCAAGAGAGTGTTCACGTCGCTGAAGAGTCGCGGCGAGGGTATGTGCCGGGTGCGATGGGCGATGGGCAGGGGAGCTAATGATGGACGACAGCTGCGATAGGGAACGAGCGATCTGCGGCCGCCGCGAGCAGCGATGCCACAGCCCCGATAGATGATACGCCGGAAGCCAACATCGTGCGGGCCATCGTGAGCTCCCCTCGCGTCGTCGTGGTGCCCTGCTAACAGCTCACAGCGCAACTTCTGCGACGCCGGCAACCCCGGCAGCGCCGACGCCGTACGCCCCCCGCCCCGCCCCTCGCCACTATCTCCAGCTAACCCGCACAGGGCGAAGAGGTGCTGTACCTCCCAACCATCGTCGACATGGCCGAATCATCACCAGGCGCGGCCGCCGCCGCAGCCACGTCGCTGCGCAAGAACCTAGCGCTGGCCAACAACGCAAAGCCGTACATCCAGCACAAGTCGATCATGCTGATGCGCATCCTCGCCGACAACCCGGGGCCGACCTTTACACGCAATCTGGCGGAGCCGAAGTTTGCCGGGGCCGTGAAGGACCTGCTGCGCCAGGGCCGCGACCCGAACGTGCTCCAGATCCTGTCCGAGACGCTGGCGTACTTCACCACCGACGCCGCCAAGGCCGCTGATCCAAACCTCCAAATCCTCCGCGACGTGTGGTCGAAGTTCCTCGCCAAGTCGGGCGGGTCGGCGACTACACAGCCGTGGCTCCAAACCGATATCAACCAACAACCCGCGCCGCGCCCCACGCTCCCCCCGCCGCACGAACTCGTCGGCCGCATCTCCGAAGCCACCACCTCCGCCAAACTCCTCGATCAGCTCCTCTCCACCACGCCCCCCGCAGAAATCCCTACCCACGAGCTCATCAGAGAGTTCGCAGACCGCTGCAAGCTCGCGCAGCGCAGCGTGCAGAGCTACATCGCGAGCGACCGCCCGCCGCCCGACGTCGACACGCTGACGACGCTGATCGAGACCAACGACGTGCTGCTGATGGCACTGGCGCGGCATCGCAAGGCGGTGAAGGACGCGCTGCAGCGCGGGGAGGTGCATGGCGGCGACGCGAATGCGCGGCTGGTGGATGTTGGTGATCCTGCCGCGCCGGACGTGATGCCGGAGAATGAGCCGGCGGGTGGGGCGGTTATGGCCGGGGCCGTGGGAGGGACGGGGGCGACGGGAGGTGTGGGATTGGGCCTGCGTGAGACTGGCGGGTTTGGAGGATTTGGACGCGGCGCGCAGACGGAGACGCAGACGCAGGCGCAGACGCAGGTGGATGATGGCGGGAATAGGAGGAGCGTGGCACATGCCCCGCGACGCGCGCCGCCGGAGCCGCCGGCGGACGGGGCGGACGTGAGTCCGGTTAGTCCGCAGATGCCGGTTAGTTATCGGTTTTAGCTGGGTTGTGGCGGTGGGTGGGATAAAACGGGCATGGTGGAAGGGGGCGGTGGGGGAATATTGGGAGGAAGGGGGCAAGAGAGAGAGGAAGGCAGGAGGAAGGAAGCGAGGGTGCAGGGTAGCAGGGCAGCGTATATTTCTAGCATCTATTCCCATTTTCCCACTGTCCATCTGATTCTCGATACACCAATGGGCAGGACAGTAGCGGGCAGCAAAACAGTACAGAGACCATCATTGTTTTCCCAAAGACGGTTCAAGGTGTTGTTGACCGAATATGAACACGTCAAAGGAGAAAGTGAAGGGGGTTGACTGTGCTTAGAGTTATTACGAGTGTGTGTGTGTATGTGTGTGTGTGTAAAGTAAAGGACATGACAGAGTCGCATGTGACTACATAATGATAAGCTTTGTCAACAGCGAGTGATACATGGTGTCGATGGTGCGACACTCGAAGGTGTACGGCCAAGTCTGCGTGCTGTCCCAACCGGGACCTTGTGCAGGTCCCAAGATCCCACTCTGTACTAGCTTTTCGCCTGGTGAAAATACTGCGGTGGAGAGTGGAGAGTGGTGCTAGTGGACGGTGCTGGTGGATGGTGCTGGGCGACGGTGCTAGGGGACGGTGGAGGAGGGATGGAGTATGTACAAGTGCTGGTTGAGCTATGATGCGGCGGGGTGGTGCGGGACGGGGATGAAGGCGGGCACTGTTGAAGGGGTCATATGAGGAGCAGGCAGGCATACATACATGGAGAACGTCCGACAGTGTTGGTTCCGAAAAGGCGACAGCAGGTGCACCAGGAGGAACAACAGCGGGAACGGATGGAAGGCAGGGAGGTACCCACAGTCGATAGGTTACTAATCACTATTCCCTCCACAATTCCGGCGTTGCCAACCACCGTGGCAGTGTTCCCAAGCCGAACCAAAGACTTGAGTGCTATAAATGCTAGACCGATACCGAGGGCGATACGAGTGCCTGCACGTGCGAAATCAACGTCTACGCATCCAGTATGACTACATGGATAAGACACTCCTCATTAGAAAAGTCGCAAGTTGCAGAGGTGGCGGTAGCGGAAAACACGGAAGATAGGGAAGCTCAGAGTGGTACAGGGGAGGGAAGGAAAAGGAGGGAAGGAATAAGAGGTACGGGGGTGGGGCAGGTGTCTGCTGTTGTTGCACATGTTGGATGCTAGAGGGACAGAAAGACGGAGAGACGGGGAGCGGTGGTTTTGTGATCTAGGGAGGGCGGGGGGATTGAATGATGGCACCATTGAAGGAGATAAACAATGCGGCCGTCATGAATGCACCGAGAGCGGCCGACAGTGTCGACCGGGAGTCCTACAGCGCTTTCAACCGCGCAACTCACCGGGCCATCTCCGACATCTCTACGATTCCAATCTCCATGGCCAGCCCCACTACCAGCCCTTCCCCTCCAACCCACACCCACACCAACACCAACACCAGCAGATGTTGAACTTCCGCTCCCCGCTCCCCGCTCCCGCCCGCCGCACCATTGGAAGGACGTCTCGCAGGACAGGAGACGCGTTTTCGTAACTTCTTCCGGTTCCCCTAGAGCAGCTGCAAAGCACAGCAGGGGACAAGGAGGAGAATTTTCACAACTTCTTCTGGTTCTCCTTTCGAACCGGGCAGCTGCGAGGCGAGGCAAAGCCACCCCGACAGGAGCAGGAGGAGCAGGAGAAGACGGAGGCGGCACGTGGAAGCGGGTTCATGGACGGAGGAACGGCGGAAAAGGAGGAGAGAGGGAGGGGCAGTGGGCTGCTGTTGTTGGATGTGTTGACTGTGGCGGAGAGAGGATTGTGGGAGAGGGGGGGGGGGGGCGGTGGTTTTGTGGGGTGGGGGGCTGTTGAATGGTAAGGGCGTAGAATTGGGGCATGGAATGGCCATAGAATGGGGGTTCAATTGGGATACGCTGCACACGAACTCTCATCATCACACCACCGGGGTTTCCCTGAGAGTCTTTATAAACTTAGATTGTCTTATCCGTGTGGTGTAGTAATATCCAATGCTTCAGCCAATATATCTCAATGTTTGTGAACCGGCCCGCTCCTCGCTCTGCCATCCTCCATTCTAACGCCCCCTTGTTCTGATGTCCCTCTGCGTCCAAGAAATATTTTCTTTGCCGGGCACAGCACCATTCATCCTCTTCTTCATGCTCCGTGTCGAAATCAGCTCCACGGTGTACTCACGCACATGCTCAGCGGCAATCGGAAACGCGCCCAGCGCCTGCGCAAACTGCGCCTACGTCTAGACAAACATCGGAAGGGTTCTCGCACGGGGAGAGACCGGAGAGACCAACGGGGGCCGAGAAGGCCGGGCCGGATCACAGGACCGGGAAGACGGCGGGTTAAGAGAAACCTCCAGGGGACGCAACAGGAGACGAAGACTCGCAGCCCCAACCGCACCGCGGAAGGGGAAGCCTTTTCGTAACCTCTTCCGGTTCCCCTTTGGACCTAGGCGCAGGCGCAGCAGGAGCAGGCACCTGAAAGCTGGGTGTGAAGCTGGATTGCGCGCCACGGACCACCTCGGTTGGTACCACCGCGAGCAGTGGCAGCGAAAGAGGTGGACAGGGCGGAAAGGAGGGAGGGGCAGTGGTCTGCTGTTGTTGGATGTGGAGAGAGATGGAGGAGACAGGGGGGAGCGGTGCTTTTGTGATGTGGCGCGATGTTGAATGGTAAGTGTGTAGAATTGTGGCATAGAATGGCCATTGAATGGGGGGTTGAATGGGGGGTTTAATGGAGGGTTTAATGGGGACTGGGCTTGGGGACTGGGTGGTCTGATACGAGCGTGAGAGATGTTCTAGTTGGCTAGCGGAGGCTAACCACACTGCATTATCTTCAAGGTATCGGAGTGGGTGATAAACCATAGGATAGACCTCACGACTTTTCACAAAATTAGCGACATGATGTAGTTCGACGATGATTTGTAGATAATACTGTGTCATTGACAGCTTCCACGAGCTGCTTTATTGAGTCTTCATCACTGGGAGCTCTCACGAGCTGCCTCAATTCTACCTGCATTACTCAAGTAGAGTCTATCTGCATTACTCTAATACTACTTTACTACACGAGTCTACCTGAGCTTCCATAGCTACATACATAACGTATCGCTTCTAAAGCATCTAAACCTGTTACCCAAATGATTGAATACAGACTGAGGGGGCATGGCCGAGTCAGCATGAGCTCAAACCATTGTTTGCTCCGAGTCCGAGCTTTCTCCCTCTCTGTAACTTACACATCACACATCACCTTATTACATACATCCGTGCTTAACCTAGACCCACTAGCATCTAACAGTTATATCTATAGGAGCACGTCATGGGGAACAGATGACCAGATTTTATCACTTCAACTTGGATATTTCCTTACGCCACTGTCCACCGAAATACAATTCTGCTCGACGTTTCGGATAGTCCTCCCATTTCTGCAAACGGTGCAAGTGACAAAAATCGGTCCCAAGAAGGTTTATATCGTGGAAGTGAGAATTCATCGGCGCCGGATAAACCATATGATGATGTCCTCCGATCGTTACCTGGGTAGCGACATCGATACCTAGTAGTTTACTCGCCTAAATTAGTTAGCAAATATTTTCTGCAACTCTCTCAAAGACAAAATATAAATGCCCTATAAATACGATATTAAGGAAAGAGGGTCTTTGATATTGAGGCACTCACCTATTTTGAAAGATACGTTAACGGGACCGTACTGTCTACCACGAAAACCCCCCAACGTGCCTCCTCTCCATGACCAACAAGGAAAGGAACTATCGTACGCCTCTTCGGACCGTGGATATAACCATGCGCCACCCGAACCACGTCTTTAGCTTTGGCCGGCGTAGCTTTTGAAAGGTACGGAATCCCCAGTTCCTCCGAAATCGTTGTTTCCAAGGTTTCGTGCTGAATATCTGGGATCAACACATCGTAATCATCGGGATCGATGCCAATGTCATGAAGGTCGACAAATTCGCCGCATTCCCTAGCCTCTAGCTGGCGCTTGCGGGTGAAGTACGCCTGCGGATCGACGTTGGAAGAGCCGAGGCGGCGAGAGATCATTTCGTAACTAGGAGGGGCGGTGTACGGGTGCCCCGTATACGTAGTAACTGGCGCCCGGTGAATCCAGCGTGACGGGGCGACGTGACGACGGCGTTGGAGTCATGAAAGACAGCTCGCGGAACGGTCTTGGCAAAGGATTGCCGGGCGAGGAGCCTGATCATGTTGGGAGCAGGGAGCGAGGTTGAGATAAAAGCTCCTCGCGATGGTCTTAAAGGCAGTCGGGATGGTCTGGAGAGTGGCAGGAATGGGCAAAGTGCTGTGGAGGTCGTCGCTAAGGTGGGGAGAACAGCTTGCAGCTGAATCTGGAAACGCACATGGTGTCGTGGTTGCAGAGCGGCGAGGGAAAAAGCTTAGCTTACATAAGGTTACAGGTATTTTTTTTGGAATGCCGGGTGTCTGGCCGCTGTGCTTGCATATGCCGGACTCCTATTGTGTCGCTGGTATTGCACTGAATCCGGTTGATGCAAACAAAGCGTTTTCATTGCTGTCCTGGCCGTTGGCGAGGGGGCGAGGAAAATGTATGTCGGCGAGTGATTGTGCAAGGCTGTTGGAATTCTGGTCGTGTCTCAGCTGATTAAGTTTGTTCGTCTCAACGAATCGATACGAACACAACATGAGATCCTACAGAATCATGTGCGCTCCTTATGGTTCATCATTTTTAGTGCAGTGCCACGATTAGTGATACAAACCTAGTTTAATGCTTATTTTCCATTTCGTGCTTATATTCTTCCAAATTATACACCGCGTCTTCAAATCAAAGAAAAACAGAGCAAAATACACGACTCGCATTCCCATTTCGACCACTCTTCGCAGACTCCCATTTTATTTCTTGGCTTTCAGCTTATGCCCACATCCACATATCCACCTTGGCTCCAGCAATGGCAATGGCACCCACTCGCTTTTCTTCCCGATCTCCCCGACTTCTCCGAGCCGGCCGAGCTCACACTACGGCTATTTACTGGTGGTGGTGGGGTAATAGCTGACTTGATACTGCCCGCATTACTACCAAACGGAACTACCTGTTAGCGAGTGATCCTACATGTTCTCACAACGATGCGTACCTAGGGGGTTTGATCGCGCGGTCAGCCGTACCGTGGTTTGTATAGTTGATAACGATGGAGCTTTCCGATACGCCATGCGTGACTGAGAGCTGGAAGGAGGTGTTTGTGGATGGGTCGGGCGCTGAAGCGGAGATTTTGATGTGGCTCATTGTGCGTGCAATCTAGTGTGCTGAATAGTAGGATTTGGTCGTGATGGTGGTGATGGTGGGGTCTTATATGGTAGGATAGAGGTGGATGAGGTGTCACCGCAACTATGCGATGCGGGCGCCCGCTGCGGATAAAGAGTTAACCGCATTTTTCGGCTGGCTAGATTAAACTAACGGGCGGCATTGCGCATTTCGGCGCTGCTGTGGAAGCCAGCTTAGCTGTGGAATCAGATAGATCGGATAAATACAGCATACGGCGCATAGCGGCGTGTGCACAAACAGACATAACCTAGAACTAGGTAAGTGTAAAAGATCACGATGCCTGCCTGCCTGCTTGTGTAGTTTGATTTCTTGGTCTTATTTCGAAGTTAATTTGATTTTATCACGAACGTGCATTGAGAGTTAGGAAAGTTTCAAGTACTGTAATGAGCATTAGGTACGGATCTGCTGTCATCAGAAGCGTCCATGCATTTAAAGCTGTCAATATTTTATCTCTCCGTCCCTCCGAATGAATTTTTCTCTAGTGGAATGTGTTGCAAGATCCCGTGTTTCTCCATTGAAAGTGGTTGGTACGCCTTTCGTCTGATGGCTTCTGTCAATTACCGAAATTGGTCCGTAATTTTATGTTGGTTATATATAGTAGTATCTTTCTAGTGAAGTACGAAATAGTCCAACCACTATTGGGCTCCAGTTCTTAGAGCTTCTTTCTCCAAATAAAACACATTTTGCGTGATCTATTGGTGTAAATGGAGTATTTCCGAAACCCTTTAGGATATAAATGTTGAGATAGCACACGGGTCATATTTTCCACTCTTAAATCTCGGCTCTCTCTGTACGGAATTATGACTTTTACGAGTGTCAGGTTTCGTTGCACGGATCGTATTGAAAAAAATTATTAGCCGGATATTTTTTGGGCGACCGAATCTCCTCGTGCCTGCGGACAATATCCTGAACCCGTTTAATCACCCGAGGAACAAGGAAATCTCGGCATGTGTAGCAGATGGTCCAAATACGAGACAACCAAAAAGACTCAAGAATCAAGAAATATCTCACAGGTGATAGACGTGAGCAGGTACTGAGTCTGTACCGGCTATAATTATTCTCATAGTTGTACTTCCAACCCGTGGCAGCAATAGCAGGGATTAACCACGTTGGATAAGTTTTTCGCCATAATGCACTTTAACTGTCTCTTGACCCTTTCTCGCACTCTGTCGTGAGTGATTCTTCGAAGGTCTCATCAATGTCGCTACTTAAAGTGAAGGCCGAAGAGCTCTTTCTTAACGAGAAAGATGGAGCTCGGCATAGCAGGCGTCCAAAAAACCAGCAATAATCATCGCCTACGCTGCATCGTGATCCAGTCGTTTTGCACGGTTGAGAATCTGTCTCGATCCAGAATATTCTTAATTGACTGTCTACTAGCGATAACTGATAGAATGGTTATGATGATGGCTTATGTAGATTGTAGAAGAGCGAAATTTATCGGAGGGATTCTTTTACTAACGTGTAAAGTTTTCGGTGGTTAAGTAGGAAGTTGGGCAAGGTCGCTACAGAAATTACGACTTGACTTGGACTGAATTCAACTGGGCTCGGGCCAAAAATCAGCCCACGGTTTACAGTGCTCCTCCCAATCCATCAAACCCACTTATCATCCATTCACTGGCCTCTCTATCATCCACGCGACCCGGATACAATCAAGACCCGTGATCGTGCAAATTCTTTCAATAGTGCATCAGTGACTACGAATCACGAAGCAAATCAACAGCGAAAGTGACGGACACGCTGAGTACGGCGGCATTTTGGAAGCTCCACATCGTCGCTGCCGATGGTAACTTACCACAGGGTCACGACAGACATATTGAGAGAGCAACTAGAATAAGCTCTAAATGTGTAGAATCGGGTGTATTGCGGCAAGCTTTTGGAGGTAGTACGGTTTCTTGGCTGAAGTACCCACTTCATCAGTCGAACGAGGATATCAGCACTCCAACGAACCTCTCGAGCGTATGAGCTGTAACTACTGCAGCTCATACAAACGGTTTTGGTTAACCTGATGGACAATCTCTACTGCGGGGCAAATAGTTAGCTGGAGAAGCTGGAGAAACTATATTCGTTGCGATTCTACACCAAGAGTCTGCGATACTCAAGGGACCTGGAATATAATAGCCGCTCCTGTTCGAGTACATAGCAAAATAGATTACTAGTCAAATTGATGGCGATGACCCTATGACCACCGGCGATACTCAGGGATGCCGTGCTTCTCTCCACTGTCCGATACCAATCGAGACCATTGAATTTGAATAACGTAGAATTACAACACAAAATTTAACCTCAATTATTCAAGAAACACACGCCGAAAATTGAAGATCCATAACATAGGAGATAACAGTAAAAATAAAATTGATAAACAAACAGGTTTTCCTCCACTCTAAGCTGCTGTATCAGGGCTTGGCTTTCCTGTTGTTGTTTCTGAATCGCGGCCTATAGGCGTCTTTGACCCACGGTCCTCATCCACCTAAAGGGAGCAGAGAATACACAGTACTGCATTCTCTTGCCGGACCCCCATGCAACGATCAGATTCTCTTTCCGTTCCCCCATTGGGGGTGGCTCCACAACAACTCCACAATGATTCACCCTAGCATTCTAGGCGACCCGCAGGATAGTCAATCCATTAACCATCATAGCTCATGATGCAATCATGGTTGTGGTGATGGTGATTTTTTTTTTTTTGCTGTGGAGCACCGAGGGATTTCTTGCTTAGTAGCATGTTTTCGTTGGTGTTGATGGAAGTTGAAAAGGGTTGGGGAGGGATGTGTGTTGGTTTATGTGGTCGGGAGGACTTTCAGGAGGTGCTCTTACTATGGGTGGTTCAATGTTTATTGAGCCGTAGTATGGGCCGCCAAGTAGTAGTTGGGCTCAAATCAGCCGGGACCAAATTCAAGAATGTTAAGCGGGACTTGTGCTGTGAGGAACCATCTGAGTGACATGTCATGAAACCCACAGTCATGATCAAATTCTGCCATATATCTTAGTTTCTGGAACGGGCCATGGAAGTGAAAGAAAAAATGAAGATATTCTTTGAGGATGCTACATAATCTGTGGTTGTGTTTAAACAGGGGAAAAACATACTTTTTGTCACATGGAATGGGGAATTTAAATGGAACACCGTTACGAGTGTTAAAGTCTCACTCGACTTGGGAGAAAATAGATGGCTCAATTTTCAGGTATTAGTTTCACACAGGTGCGTACTAGATACCATAGTAGGTAGAAGACTCTCGTCGGCCTACACTAGAGTTTCAAGTCACCGGTATTTTAGAAATATCACTCGCAGGTATCAATCACAAAGCACTCGCACACAGAAGATTCGGTTCATTTAATCTTTTCATCTCATTCCTCTGATTCCCCTCAATCCCTCCTCACACATGCACCATCATATCATCGATTAGCACACCCCGTTATGTTCAATGTATTCATCTCTTGTCTGCCAGCAGCAGAAACAACCGCCCCCGAAGTAGTAGTAGTAGTAGTAGTAGTAGTAGTAGTAGAAGTAGTAGAAGTAGAAGGTGACAACGTATTCATACCAAACAAAACACCATGATGCGACCAATCCAAACATAAATAGTGAGGAAAAAACTTCTCAAAAAACACCGTTAATAGTTGCGATATTCAAAAGAACAAGAAAGAAGAAAAAATCCCAAACACCAAATCTGCCACTCCAATCTCACAACATGTTCAACTCATCTCAACTAATAATCGCAACTCGGAAATCTGATTGGTTTGTTTGTTCAGTCCGTCTTGATGCCCCCGATCCCGGCTACAATCCGGTCGACGGCGGCTGGGTCTGCTGTTGGTGACACGGTCGAGGCGTCTAGGGGTGCTGCGTGAAGTGCCGGCTTCTCTGGACCCTTGAGGCCTTGTTCGATGCGCTGTGTGCGGCGTGTAATGGCGCCGACGACCCATTCGCGCACCTCCTTGTCACTAGGATCTTCCTCAATAGAGGCCTCGAAGTCGGCGCCCTTCTCTGCCTCCTCTTCTGGTTCCTCTGAGATGACGGTGGGTTTGATGAGACCTGAAATCCATGGGTGCTGCAGAAGCATTGCATACGTAGGGCGCAGCTTCGGGATCTTATGCAGACAACCGCGAACAAAGTCGCGGGCCTCGGGGGTGAAGCCCTCTTCAGGCAAATCCGGGGGTTCGCCTTCAACGATTGCCTATGAGAAAACTATTAGTTTATGGATATCAGAGAGGAAATGAGGGAAGCTTACGCTAAGCTGGCTGAAGATGTTGTTGTAGGTCTCCGGTGGATATGGGTAGCAGCCCATGGCACACTCTAGTAGACTGAGACCCAAACTCCAGATGTCACTCTGAACACCGTACGTTCCTTGGGGACCAGTCCCCACACCAACACCACCAGGACCATTACTAGCGATTCTCTCCGGTGCCATGTAGCTCTGGCAGCCGATGTTCGTTTTTGCAATACTGGCAACCAAGTTTCCAGATACTCCAAAATCACACAACTTGATCTCACCCTTCGAGTTCATCAGGATATTTGTTGGTTTAACATCGCGATGGATAATGTTGTGATCTTCCTTCAAAGTCTTAAGACCCATTACTGTGGCAAATGCGATCTTGCGTAAAATAGGTTCCGGTACACCTCCGTGATAGAGTTTGTCGATTGAACCTCCGTCCATGTGCTCCATACAGATGTAAACTGCACCTTCTTGAAAGAAGGCACCGAAAAAGTTGATAATGTACGGCGACCTACACCGATGGAGGACATCGAGCTCCATGATGATCTGTGCAAACTTATTCTCGTCTAACTCCAACCGAATCTCCTTCATTGCCATCACAGTACCGGCGGTGTTATTAGTGTTACTTCTAGAGAGAGGCGATCTCTCTTGCTCTTCAGGAGTTGGGTCGCCGGACGACCCTGTCTCGGGAGATCCAGGCGATGTTCGCCCAAGAGCAACTCCAGGTTTCCGGTGCAGCACCTTGTAGACTGTTCCGTAATTGCCTTTCCCTAATTCGTCCAGAGTCTGCACTTCATCTAACGACATGCTGAAGCTACTCCCCGAAGAGAAATCCACACCCTTTCCGTGTAGTACTGCCTTGCCTGCGAACTTCAAACTCCCTGTCTCCGCATCGACATATTGGGAGTACTTGTCGAAAAGACTTCCTTGCGGGGGTGCAGGTGAAGGTCCTGTACCACCAAGAGAGCCAGGATGTGGTCTGTTCTTCTTTGGCGTTGGTGCTGTAGCTACTGGAGATTTATCGCCGTTTGGTGTTGGCGGGCCGCCTGGTAATCCTCCTGGGAATGCGCCCATTCGTCGCTGAGCAAGCGAGGGTTTTGGTGGGCCTTGTCTGCCTGCAATGACTGGGGCTGAATTCCAGTTTGTAGGATGTGGGGGTCGACCGCCGGGGACTCCAAATCTGTTACCACCGCCTGGCGATGGCATTCCGGGAATTGGTGGAGATCCAAAAGCTGGCGGTGGTGCTCCCATCCGCGAGGCCTGGAATGCTTGTATACGAGCCTGGATGTCTTTTGGGAGACTCCCACCACCACCAGCAGCGAAGGGAGTATGCGATGCCATCGGTGGGCCTCGTCGTGCAGCGGCCACTTTATCGAGCGGGTTTGCAGGAGGGGTTGCGGCAGAATCGGAGATGGATCGTAATGAGGGTACTCTGACTGATACTGGCGGCGAGGGTGGATGGTCGACATTTTCAGTAGGTACAACCGGGGTTTCTGAGATTTCTGAAGCCATTGCGATCGTGGTTTCCGAGTAGAAACTCGGATGTCTGGGGGATGTTAAGTTGGGCTGGCTCTCAATACTATGACAAGCTCGCTATACAAAGACTTTTGTGTGTGACACGATTGTTGGGCCGTGCCGCACAGAAACAGAACAGAGCACAAGCGCGACCAAAGTAAACTGAGGGGAGATAATGGCAGGAAACGCTAGGCGGTCTCGCCAAAAGAAGAGCACTCGAGGTTGCGATGACACGATGGATTAAGGTAGCGATTGCCCCGCGGAGGAGAGGTCTGCTCTTGAGGGTGATGGCTGTAGGTGGAGGAAGAGAGGAAGTGTCGTGGTGAAGAGGGGGGTCTTCAAGGAATTTAGAGGGTATGACGAAGGTTGTGAAATTGATGGATGGGGTCTGTGGGTTTCGCCGGTGCGAAACGAACCCCTGTCAAGGATGTTGATCCGATGAATCGAAGGACTTCCGACAATCTTTGCCCAACTGTGAGCCCCCAGACTATGGTAACAAAACGCTCAGGCAAAAATGCTGCACCACCGTTCAAAGAGACAGGCTCAAACGTGGTACGGTGTCTTTATTGGAGGGGACGTACAAGATCTGTCCTGGAGAGAAGGGATCGGATCAATTTTCCGTCCGATCACACGCAATCTGTGTCTGCCCTAACTGGAGATGACCCAGGCAATAAAATAAAGTGAAAGGCAGGCAGGCAGCAGAGCAGCGATAGCAGCAGACGGCCACGAGCAGCAGCCAAGCGGCACTGGGCTTATGTAACGTGACAACGAGAAATAAGCAGCTGCGAGGAACAGTTGCTAGCGACAGTGATTGATGTTAGTACCGACTTTGACTGGACTGGACTGGATGCTTCTTCTACTTCTACTACTAGAGAAGCAGAGATGTAGTTGAAGGTGATGGAGATTGCAAGAGCTGATAAACTAGGGAGCTCACCCACCTTATGTAGCAAATCTAAGAGCGAGACAGCCTTCGGCGCACAAGGCCTTAGGAGTGTTTCCATCCAGTGCAGCTGTTCTGTTGCAGCGGGTTGCTTCTGCCTGCCTGCCTGCCTGCAATACTAGAAAGAAACGGACAGTACCAAGGTTCTGGGGAAATACGTACATGCTGTCCCATAGAAAGCATCGCGTTCCCCGCTAGCGGGTGGCGGATTTTCTTTCGCTCTCTCTCCTGTGAGAGAGCGCTACTTTCCCCCCGCAGCTGTACGGAGTAGCAGCCACACCTTCTGAATTATTACCCCCCGCTACTACATATTTTCACTTTTGCATACAGAAGGAGGCTTAGACCTGCCAGCTTACGCAGCGACCAGAATGTCGGCTCCATTTGAACCCCAGCTGGCCAGAGAAAAAGGCTGTCCGTGGGCCGACGGATTGAGGCGCATCCATGTCAGAAGCGCTGCTGTTTCTGTATCGACGTGTTGTGTTGGTTGACTTTTGATGAATTGTAGCACTGATACCGTGTAGAACGGGGTTGCATTCTCTTTCTGGAGTCCCCAGCGTGTCCATAATACTGGACGAACGTTAAGACTGACTTTCCAGCCCGCCAACAAAATATCTCTATGCGCAACTACGAAATATGCAAAACGACGTAACGTGCATGGGTCTCTCTGCTCTAGCGAGATTTTTTTGATGGGGAGCAGCAGCAAGCAGCAACAGCAGACCAGGCGCTACGAGCACCTACAGATGGACCACTCGGTTTTTTTAGAAAGACAAAAAGTGCCGGCGCCGAACGTAGCTTAGAGATCGAAAGAGAGAGAGATATGTCACCTATTCTATCATTTTTATCCAATTGCATATTGCAGCTTTCTGCTTTTCCAGACGAGCTGGTTTGCCAGAAGCTGGTAGCATGCGCGCTTGTATGTACGAGTGTACAGTACGAGTACACAAGCCAAAGCCCTTGCATCCATCTGCCATCGCCAGCAATGCCCGCAGCCCTGTTGAATGTTTGTGAGTTGTGAGGACAGGAAACAATCCAGAAACAGCTCAATTTCGGTCGATCATTCTTCACCACGCCCACAGCTCAGGAAAAATATTCCTGACCCATTCAGAACATTGCTCTTCCTTTAACAAACGCACAGGTCTCTTCTGCTTGAACGAGGTACTCTAGATTAAACTGTGCTCGATCGATCTCTGACCGACTTGATAAAGAGTTAAGAATGCCGGGTTCCTAAAGTTTGATTTCAACTAACTTGACGCACTCGAGCTCTCTCGAGCTCCACCTGTGATTCGGAGATGTGCGAGGTCAAGTCTCCACATTGCTGCTCCACAACCGCGGCTTTGGGAATAATTGGTTGGATACCGATCATGGATGAACGCCCGAGACAAGGAAGTCAACGTCTCTAAAATCTACTATTTTTACCAATTGTTTTTAAAAAAATCATGAAAAGCCTCTCGCGCCTCAATTTCAAGACACGACAGCGCACGGACTGTATGTATCACAATCCTTCACACCAAAACCTAAATTCTAGAGCTAAATTTATCAGTCGCGTCAAGACTTTAGCCAGCTGTAGTGTAACCCCGGTTTCCTGCTTCTACCTTCGAGTTACCTAGGTACTCGTACTCCTCTCACCACAGTGTATCACCGCCAGCTCTCTCGAGGTGTGATAAAAGCCACAGCTACATCGGCCTCGGATATTAGACCTGCGTCATTACAGGTTGGTCCCTGCATCTCCTTGGCAGATCATGACGACTAGCTGTACGCTGTACCCGGGGACCCGAACAGGCAGAAATACCTTTCGCCGGTCGACAAGTTGAAAGAGATTGGACCGGCCTACTTGATCCGGACGCCACAGTCGCCCTGTGTGACCATTGACCATCGCTATCACGGTGTCACGTTGACATGAAACTGAGGATCGTCGGTTTTGCAGAGAGCCCGGAGCGGTTTTATTCCATGGTTTCCACGTGGAAGCCTAGCATGTCACCTCGTTTATCATATATGCATTGACGAGCTCCGTGGACCGTGGGTGGGGAAAGTTTAACTGGGTGGAGAAATGATTTTCATAATCATGAGTTAGGGCAGATGTACCTAGCACCTGGACATGTTTGAGGCCCCGTTTCATCAACAGAACCCTCAAATTCGCCTTCGAGAGATGACTTATTGGCACGTTGGTTTATAGGGCTTTGGAGATTATTTCACAATATTTACATAATAGGGCTTTGGAGCTCTATAGAAGATCACCGAGCAGGCAGCCCCATCGTCAAAAAAAAAGCACATCTTGGCGATCCCTAAATGGAGAACGTTCACCTATTCTGGTGATGATCTTCGCGGATCAGCAGTGACCGACATTTACCGAGATCACCTCCATTCTGATCTCCATTGCACATGCACTTTGCTGTCCTGCCAACAAACCACCTGAGGAGATTCGATCTTTCCAATTTCCGGGTCGACGAAACGATATTCGCTGATCTCAATGTGATGAACTAGAGTATCTACTACGTGGCCAGCATGGTATTCGTGATCGCGAGGCTGCAAACAAAAAGTAAAGGTGGTCGTGATGAGGGGTTGTGTTGAGCGTTGGTCTGTGCTTTTTCTGGTATAAAACACCACGGGGTCAAGGTTCGTACCCTAAGTCCGTGATCGATATCGTGACCTAAGTTTTTATTAATTTATTTAGTTATGCACCTTGTGCTTGATCCAATTAAATTTAGTAGCCTTGCATAATTATACAATTACATATCGTCGTTATTAGAACTAAAGGCTGCAAGATGCCGTAATCTATCACGATATTGTATTTCCAAGCTGCATCATCAACAGACCTACAAACATATAAAAATAACACATTTTCGGGCTCGTCAGACAACGGGTTCGATGTACTTTAAGCACCTATCCTCTGTACGCGCATGCAACATTGATGGCAGGTACCCGAGTGCTTTGCAGCTGCATAATATGCAAGGCTTTAAATTACTGAAGCCCCAAAAAAAGGTACATCAGATGCTCCATCAACCATGCTAAGTACATTAACCGATGTCAGCCCAACGGTGTGTATCAATCTGACAAACAACTTACTTTCGACCTTTGAATATGCGTCCCACGCTCTGCATCTGTCAAACTCACCCTATGCATGTTCTTTGACCAGGGTACGAGCTACATCGGCCTTGATTTTTGGGAATAGAAAGGCGTGCATGCATATATATTCCTAGCGCTCGGTGTCAATAGCAGACTGCTATCAATTGGGAGATATTATTGGATATTATGACGAGCTGCAGAAAAAGCGCTGCCTGCGGAGTATTCACGATACATGTAGCTACCCCGCTATAGTTAGAGGGCTACTCTCACGATATACCCGACCGGTGTCGGCAAATAAACACCTTCTCATACACACATACTCTATATGCAAGGCACTTTCCGAACACAACATAACTGCTGCAATGCCCATCGTCATAATCTATCACGTGCGCCTGTTCACTTCACATCACGAGGCGTATGAGGGCGAAGCGGGCGCGCCGTAGGGAAGAAACACAATGCGTGTCGTAGGGAAACAACAGGGCGCTGTTTGCTGGCACCAATGTAACATGTTTTATAAGTGCGGCCCCAATGCAGTTGGAAATACTGCGCCCCAGGCCATCGGGCTGTCAAAACCTCAACACCAAGGAAGCTCCCTGTCACTGATTCAGTGCCGGTTGAAACACTAGCACCATGATATCGATTCTTGGAACGGATATAGGCTACGACTTATGCAAAGAAGAATCCGAAGACAATTTATGAGACATATAACCATTGCATGCTGGTCGGGATTCCCCTGCGAGACCGCCGGAGTAGGCCAATACCGAGGAAGCGGGTAGATATGCTTAACCTAGCAATTCTAACCGTCTTCCCATTGACTATCGTGTTATTATTTCTGAGAAACAGCGACCAGTCAAAACAGAAACAATCTGCGGCTGAATCCGCGTTTGATCATATGACCTGCAAATTTTTTTATCTGTTTAGACAATTTTAAAAACGCCCGGCAGATAATTCTCTGAGACACCCGCCAAAGGCAAGTACAGACTCACGGTTTACCTAAGTAGTCGGACACCCAGGATGTTAGGAGCGGATATATATGCTTAAATCAGCATTATTAACATCCCAATGGCACCCGAACTCTCGGATGCCCGGATTCGACGGCGCAACTGCTCGCATTGTGAAAGACAGTGCATATCGCGGACGCGTCCCTGCACGTGACAGTGGCGAAACGTTACATAAGTCGCCGTCCCTACCACTTACACGGCCAAGCCACCGACGCATGCACAGGGAGCTTAGCCCCATTCCGCTACCGTATGCAAGCAGTGTGGCTGTGCGGATAACGGCCGCGGGCGGGAAGTCCCGATATGTTGAAACTCGGTTTCCAAGGAAACACTAGTTTTAGCAGCCAGTAAATCACAAAGGGCAAATTTGATGACGTTCGATCTTCCCGCGACCGCGTGAAAGGTGGAGAATAATACAGGCTTGGTTTTGGTTGGCGCACTGGAGTCCGGGGACGAGGAGAAAAGAGAAAAGAACACGTGTGTGGGGCAGTAAATGGTGGAGAGGGCAGTGACGGCACGGTTGGGGCCGCTTCATGGGTGCAGCACTCGGTGGTGTTACACGGCTGGCGGAGGACGTCAGAAGCATCACAGTCCGGAGGGTTTGTGCAAACCCCAGGAAAACACGTGTACTGTGAGTATTGTGCTGTGAGTTTGCTTTTCTCAGTTCCTCCGCTTAGTCCAATCGGTGTTCAGGCAGGTTTCGTTGGTCGCCTGCCGACTATATGCATCGTGATAGCATCTTCTAGTACCGTCATAGCCACTGCGTGGCTCAATACGAGATGAATTACCAACCAACCAAGCATCTTCCTGCTGGCCGGAGCCTGGATTTCCGGTGAGGGTATCACAGCGACTTCCACATGGCCTTCGGAAATACTCGAGAACGATGCCTGATGATGACAGAGGCCATCGATCGCAGACTGGACGGCCAACGGACGCATGGGCCGGAGCGCTGTTCAATGAGATGGCGCGCGGTGTAACGAGATGAGGTTGCTGGGTTGCAGGTATCAACCTGGCGCCTCTTGTGCCCTTGCCCTAGGCCTACGTTCTGTTGTTACCGCGCTTTCAGGTCCGTAGATGTGGAACCGAGGCGGGTGATGGGTTCAAATCAAGGCCGGACACTAGGGGTCATCAAAGTTGCGGATCGGGTTTTTGTCGGGCTTTAAAATCTAACTGGTTTCGGTCCGCAACTTTGAGGAGAGTTGTCGGTTTCCAATTGTCGGCATCAAATTATCGGTCTTAAATCGTTAGCAGCTTGTATCTAAGCTATTTTAGGTCAGGCCTATGCTACAATAGGTATAATTTCCATGAAAACTGACGGCCGACACAGATTTTGGTCGCCAGCATTTGTCCGACTGGAACTACAAGAACTAGTTTTTTGAGCCAATCAGCGATGATGCCCCAGATGTGCTAAAGCCCGACAAAAGCCCGATCCGCAACTTTGATGACCCCTACTGTCTCACAATAGGCCGGGAAGCATGGCTGTCAGACGAATGAAAACTCTGAACTCGGCAATTGGAGGTGCTTGCGCTATGCAATGGTTTCGAATTCAGATTGACATGTGTGAGCTAGAAGACCCAGAGTCCGGACACCAGACGCCGGCCAGCGCGTAGTACTACAGAACTCGAAGATTGTACGGAATATCGTAGAGTTAATTCTGTGAGAATACGCGACCGTACTGAAGTCTGGAAGCACTAAACACTGTCGGACTCGAAGATTACAGAAAATGGTACAGAAAATTGTACGTACAGGCCGAACTCTGGGTCTTCTAGCTTGCTAAATTTTACGGTATGAGTACAATCCGAGACACCCTAACAACTAGTACTAAAAAAATAGGTGCACCTTTGAGCTTTCCCGCAACCCAAAAAGCTTCCTAGCCTCTGGTTTGTAACATGCCGTGGAGAAACGATAAGGCGCAGAGTCGAGAATATTACTCACAGTAACTGGAACTTCAGCCAACTGCTCCGTCTGACTCAAGCTTCCCCAAACACCTAATTCGGCAAAGAAATGCTTGATTTTTTGTGGAGACTGCTGTATAGCAAGTCCCCCAACCATCTGGTGTTTCGCAAGGCGCGTTCTACCAGTTGTTGTTTTGTTGTTTTCGGAAGCTTCAATATAAAAACAAGGGACAACCCGGAGCCATCGCGGGACCGGGAAAGATTCTAGCGCTGCCGTTGCTACCGAGTCGGCGGAAGCTGGGGATATCGCTGTTGCAGAATTTCTCGCTCATGTGTAATATGTGGGTAGGATCGAGTGTGTGGAGTGCGTATCGAGGTTTTGCTGGGCCGTTCAACCTTGGCTTCTCACAGCAAAAACTGATTGGGTTACACTCTGCCATAATTCCTCTCGGAATCGTTTAACGCCGCCATCCGGACTCCAGCATCCTCACGTGAAATAACACCACAACATAGAAGTTAGTAATCCCTCCCCAATCTCGACTGTTCATAACTTACATGAAGAATTCACAGCCGAAACTCGACAGAATAGCAAACCGTGCCGAGGAAAACCCGAGTTTGTCAAAGTAGCCGATACTTTCACACCAGTCCACGTCTGCACAGCGGCGGCCAGTGCCAGCCGTTGACTCACGGCTCACCGTCCACGGTTTAAACTTTCTCACATGCCAGCGTCGCCGAGGCGCCGCGTGGCGTCGTGGCGTGGCGTGGCGCACGCAACGGAAGCGGCGTCCGGCCGCGAGTGCATCGCCATCGCGCTCGGCAATCGCCGGCCGTGCTGCGTGCCACCCCCCTCTCCCCGGCAACCACTACCACACCCGCTGCCTTATCACAAAAAAAAACAAAACAAACAGTGGACACGCGCAGCAGGGGCGGGAAAATCGGACGTCATCGGATTTGTGTTGCTGCGATCGCCGTGGTTTGGGCTGGGTATGTAGAGGGTGATAAGGGATGGGCGATGGGGGGTGCAGGACGCCAATACCTGGGGTGCAGCTGGGGGAGCGTCGCAGAGGGAGGGGGGACATGGGTGGGTTTGGGGACGGCAGCGGTGACGGCACGACGGCGATCGTAATGTAAGGTGCCGCTGGAAGACGCGTGCTGCCGTTCATGGCGTTGCACTCGCGTGTTTCAGGTTGCCGTTGATTTTTGTGGCTGCGGATGGTGCAATGGAACTCGGGGATTGCGAGAGGTTCTTGGATTGAAGGGTTGAAGGGGACGACGGTAAGGGCCCTTCTCGCGGTTTCAGGACCCCGCGGCGAGTGGGCGCGGCGGTGGATTGGCGGATTGGCATATAGCCTGACTGGACTGGCGTCGGTCAGTCGGTCAATCGGTCAGAGTACATGGTAGATTTCTGGCTACAGGTTGTGTACCGGCAGCAGCACTCGGCTGGCACCTGGGCAGAGCCGTACGCCACCGCTGCGGTGAACACTGTGCCGTCCGCCGCTGTCCCGATGCTGCCCCGACGCCGGCTTCTGCCGCTCCTCTCACCGCTTCCACCACGCCGCCGTTCCTCACGCTGGAACAATGTCGAGTTTTGAATGGTGATTCCAGCGGCGGCACTCATGGTCGTGTTCGGGCTACTCATTGCCGCATCGGCAGTAAGATTCAGACTCGCGCCTCGACTTCGACGATGCATATGCCGCAGAGCTGCAACAGAGGACGCGCCGTGCCGGAGGTTATGGGCATTGGGAGCCTACATGACGTTTTGCGGCGTGTGTTGAGCGCCAGTTGGAGGGTTGAGTTTCTGTTCAAAGCGGCAGTGGGGTGCATACATGGGCGGGTGGATCATCAGGCATGACTCGACAGCTTGGTCAAGCTCGTGAGACTGTACTCATGTTGGAGGGTTTTACCTACGAGTCATCCGCCCGTCACGCCGGCCACGGAATTTTCACAGTGCAGTTGTGAGCGGCGCTCTAGTATCTCGTTCATTCTAGACTTCTACGCCGCAGCGAAGGCCCTGCTATGCCCAGTACAGTATTTTCAAGCCGCCACACAGCACTCTTTGCACACTATCCTCGAACGTTCTTACATATTATATGGTAATTACATCGCGCACTCGACAAACTAATCACTCTGCCGGCACACCCAAGCAATCTCGAGCCATTTGGACAGGCCACGGTGGCTATGTGTCTTCCACCATGCTTTACCGTCAATGTCCCATTGTTACAAGCTCTTCGCCAAAAACGCATGTACCACTGACGCAAGCGCCAGCATTTGAAAGAGAGCATTATATCAACGTTCCCATGTTATTCGCTTCGCAAGATCCAGCAATTTTCTTGCGGTATTCCTCGCGCCATCGCCTGTGAATATAACCCTCTGCTTGGATCACCCTGGGTTCCTCAACCGCTAGCTTGTATCGGATAACCTGCGGATCTGGCACCTCTATCTGCACCGGCGGCATAGGCACCACGGCGTGGACGCATGCGGATGCGGGTTTTCGTGGCCAGCATTCGAAAGAGAGCACTATATCAACGTTCCCACGTTATTTGCTTCGCGAGCTCCAGGACTTTCAATGAAGTATTCCATGAGCCATCGCCCGAGTAAAGCTTTCTATCCCCAGAGATCGCGTGTTTTTGAGGATTTGTTTGATACTGGCTAGAGACTGGAAACTCAAGCTTCGGCATCGTGATGTGAATTAGGTGGAATCCAGTGCAGTTGCAGGGTCGAAATTGCAATGGAGAAGGAAGTGGGGCCAGTTAGTCCGTGGAAACTGATATTTGTAGCACGTGCGATGGAAGTGTCTCCACAGCCAGATCCTTCATGTACAGGACTACCACTTTATTCCCAGCGCTGCTCTTTCGGCAGGGCTCCAGCACCGTGAGAACCACCCTGTGGAGGGTATTTGAAGTCCATCATCCTCTTGACTTGGTTAAGCAGCCACAAGTCACATTAGACAACATCTGACGCGATTTCTTTGCCGTACGAATCCCTCAAAGTCTCACCTTCTTCGTCTGGGAGGTCGAGGATGGTGCAATGCTGGCCACATTCCACGGTCAAGACATCCCAGCTTGAGTCACCAACGGCCCGTCTCTGGGCCGCAAGCTTGTTTCCATCGGCGATATTGTGGATCGGGAAATCCACGCCCTTCCGATACACAGACCGCCACAAAGAAGCTCCGACGGGAGCCTTGTTGAGCAAAGTGGTTTTGCCGACGCCTGAGGGCCCGCGCCGAACAAACAAACAGCGGAGGCGAATAACCCTGAGAAGCCTTGCCACTGATTGCTTCTACCGTTTCTGCATAGTTTTCGTTGACTACAAAAATCTGGGCGCAAGCTGGAACAATCGTAGGATCCGGGGTGTGTGATGCTTGCACACTGCTCCAGATCTCAACACCAAGGCGGGAAGCTCGGTCTCAGCGGCGGCGGGACAGGGCGGAGCGGAGGCAAGAGGCTCGGGATCCTGAGCAGGCCCGGCGGCAGCTGCCAGACGTCGTCTTGGTCATGGCCTGCGTTGGTGTAGGCGCTTGGGGATGATGGTGATGGTTTAGCCCAGTGGCTTTTTTTGGGCTGTGGTTGAGAGGTGGAACTGAGGTGGGGGGGAGGGTGGGTTATATATGGGAGAGAGGAGTGGGGCTAGGCTGCGTGCAGTAAACATGAGGGCTGTAAAAGAGGCTGGAATGATGTCCCTGTACAGACTACTAGGGTCTGCTGCGGTGGAATGCAAAACAGGCGTTTGCTATTGTGTGATCGAGTGATTTATACCGCACTCTAGCAGCTTGGCTACTTACATCTTACCTGTATAGACGTGCTGTGCTTTCTGTGACTAACGATGCTTGTGGGAGATTTTAGGAAAGATGGCATGCTGCATTACAGTCTAGTAGCCAGCTTCATCAGCATGGTGCTGCGGCAAAGGGGCCATGCAGGTGTCCGGGTAGACCGTTATCGTCTGCCTTGGTTTTCAATATGTCTTAACAAACAAAAGGTCTTTGCCTACAAATCCGCACTTTGGACAAAGCGTTCCATCTATCTGCAGCAGACACCGTCCCGTCAGTCACGGCATGTCAGCAAACAAACAAGTGCACCCTCTTCGCCAACTAGTGGCTCCGTTTCCTTCACTGGCAAAGTAGGCAAAGCGGAAATCAAGCACATTGCAACAGTATCTTGGCTGCTAGAAAACATTGCGTTTGCAACAGTAGTGGCAGCCGGCAGCCAGCATCAAAACTTCAACATGCACACCCGGACTGCACCAATATTCGCTCAAATTTGACGGTTCGGGACTTCAGACATAGCGCTAATCGTTCGAGCACAATGATACTTTTATCGCTACAGAAAAGCAGTTGTGCGGATTTCACAACTACGGAAAAATCTGGCCGTAATGCTAGACAGTGCGTTCATTTAAGGATGGCGACAGCATGCTATATACCCTCTAGTAATCACAAGCGCCTCTATGGTCAATCGTGGCCCCCCTTTTCACGGCTACCTGTTTGTACATATTTCATAGTGATAACCCACGGGGGCGAGCTGGGAGCAAGCGCAACCATGACTTTCAGCAGGTGGCAGGAGAGCAACGGCAGAGTATTCGTATAATGAGAGCAAGTAGAGTGCCACGCTCAAACGTGAGACAACCCGAATCACGTCTGGCACTCTACTTTTCACGTCCAACGTCCGGCGGCTGGCACACACGACTACTTTCGTATAAATCCATAAAGTATTGCGTGTGTAAACTAGCTATATGTATAGTACTCGTACATGTTTATAAACCAGAGCAGCCTGCCATCCGCTTCCCATGTAGCCTACACCTCCACCGCCGACAATGCCGTCCCCCATTACCCCAATCAAACCCTCCCACCCTACTCATCACCATCACCGTTTCCATACCCTCCCCATCGCCCCCATCTCCTTTAGCACCCCCTTCCCGCCTTTCCCGCCCTCCCTCTCGCCCCACGCCTCATCCTCCCCCCACCTCTCCACAGCGGCATCCACATCCCACTTACACTCCGCCAAATACACCTCCGCCGCCCTGGGTTCCGTACACTTTGTCCGCACCTGCCAGCGCTTCACCTTCCGCTCCCGCTCTTCCGCCGCCTCTCCGCGCCACGGCGTACTGCTCCTGCTCGCTCCGGCGTAGTGCGAGCCTGGGATCAGTAGTGTGCGTCGTGCTGGGAGGAGGGTGTCGCTGTAGAGCTTGTTGTGCCGTCGCAGCACGTCCGGTGGGACCGAGTAGAGGAGCGCGAGCGCGGGTAGGGTGTCGGTTGGGTGGAGGTGGTGGAGTGTGTCTGCGCGTGGTGGTGATGGGGGTGCGGAGGGGGGTGCGGGTGCGGATTCGGATTCGGGGGTGGCGGAGTAGACTGGCGGGAGCAGCCGTGAGGAGCTGGGACAGAAGGCGCAGTATGTTGCGAAGCGCGGGTTTGCCTATCGCGCTGCCGTCAGTACTCCAACTCTCCAACGCAAAAAGTTGATACCCACATCGATACACTCGCCACAAACCCAGCGGTCACAGCAGCGCTGCTGCAGCGGCGCCGTTCGGGGCTCCGACTTCTCCTTCTCCTTCTCGTTCTTATTCGTGTCTTTAGGTGCCAGGGAGCGGGCACATGTTGAACAGTGCGCCTGCGACGCGGCGTAGGAGGGCGGCGGGCTGGACATGGTGCGTGTATGTAGGTGGGTTGTAGTTGCCACTGGGGAGGTTGTGGGGATGGAGGTGTCGCGGTTGCTGGGATGTACGACGTCATGACGCCGCCGCGGTGGGGGCGTGACTTATGCTGGTAGCCGATCCGGAGAGACTTGATAGAGGGCGAGCATCGGGTAACGCATTGGGTATTGGTGTTGGTATTGGTTTTAGCCGCCTGGCAGAACGAGTGATATAGGAGGACGGCGGCAGTGGGCGATGGATGCTGTGGAAGCTGCGTACCGCATGGCGAAGCGTAGGTGAGCGCAAAATGTTCGACATCGATTGTATGTTCGGTTCAGTGTGTCTGAAGAGAAAGAGAAATGCAGAATAAGGGCAATAAGAGGCCGGGAGACTTCATCTCATATGACCAAAACCGAACTATCTGATGCAGGATTGACTTTAACAAAAACCGAGTGACCACCGGTGCAGATATGCAATATTCACCCGAAACTGTGAATGTCACCGCCCTGTTAGGATGTCAACATTTCTGTCTGCCAAGCCGGCGCCGATGATGGACCTGGGCACAAAAGACAGACGCTGATGCGGCCCATGCTGCATTTTGGGCGGCTGTCTTCGAGCAACACTTAACGCACATAGCACTTGGTTTATCAATTGAGTACCCCCAGTACTGTATGGCTGCGTATTCGTGCATGCACACCTTGGGCTAGTCTTTCGTCCTGTTTTGCCGCAGGCAGGGCATGGCATCTTCGTGGCGAGCTCAAAGAACATAGTAACCTCTTTCCTACAAGGCCGGAAGAGCACAGAAGATTACGGTTAGCCGTGATAGTACGGGATAATATGTCTGATAATGACACCGTTTTTGAACGCACAGCGGTTCACAGGCCCATTATGTCTGAACGAGTGATAAGTAGCAACATGGCTTAGCAGATAGAGACCAGCTACTATTGACATTTGGTGGGTCTCCAAAAGAACTAATTCACTTGAGCTGTCTCTGTAAAAAAATATGCTTGACAGAGATCTCACTACAGATTATCTCCAGGGACAGATTATCGGTGGGTTCTACTGGAACACTTTGAATACAGTATTCAACGTAGTATGCCAATTCGACGTGACAAACCCATCGGACAATAAAAATCACGGTTGAAATAACTCTATTACCACGTACGAAGCATGGAAACATAGCAGAGATCCAGTCTCGTTCCGCAATAGATCAGTATACTCCAACTCCAAAACTCTCCTACTTGACCTGGCTATTGGCAATCCACCTCTACCCTGAGTGTGCCACATCCAAACACCCGCGCAACCCGATCTAGAGCGGGGCCGCCCAGCGCAGCAGCACATAGATCCAGCCAAATCCAATCCCAGCCAATAAATCGCAATTATCACCAGTGCGAATAGCAGATGGCAGAAAGCTACAGGCTCTGAAGCGAGTGAGTCCGCTGGAAGGTAATGATATCAACATCATCCTTAATTTTCTCTTTCATAGCAGTCATGGAAAAGCCATAAAAATGGTTTCAGAAGTTGATGTTGTCGTTCATGTAGTCGGAGTCATGAATTGCAGAAAGAAGAATTTTGCATTCAGAAGGAACCACTTGAAGATATTAGCAATTTTAATTTTCCAACACCGGAAAAAGCATACTCAATCCATCGTGCACCAGATATGCCTAACCTCCCAGTGTAGAATTAAGCGTATGCCCATTTTAATTTAACCCAATATCTTATCTAAGTGATTGTTGGTCGCACGGTAATATATCCGGCGTCTCCTTGTTTTTGCAAGAGCATACCGCCCAGTGGTGGATAACCATACGCAGCCACTGGTTCTGGTGCGAAAGGAACAGGTAGAGACTTGTTCCACAAGAGTGTATGTGACTAGGCCATCCAGGACATTTGCTTTGATCAGCTTTCTTTCTTTGTCGATTTTCACAATTGCAAGAATTGAGGCTTCGATTACTGATGTCGGATAGTTGCTGCAAACAAATGTGTTGTAATTTCTCCAGCCTGACACGTTTACTGGAAATACTGTTGTATTGCAGTGCTTATGCTTTTCCTCGGTGCAATCCCGTGAAGCTTAAAGCACAACAGAGTTGATTAAATTATGATCAGAAATATTCTGCGTAGGTAAATTTCCAAACCCGTTTTCAATTGCCTTGTGGCATGTTTGCGCTGGTGTGCGTATGGATACAGGGAGAGAAAGAGAAGAGCACAAATATGTGCGGTACATTGCAGGGGATTTGAGCCGCAAACATGACCTAGACCGAGTGATACCGGTCACAGAATTGACAATTGTATTCAACACTTGCCTTGGCAGTTCTCAGAACCTGCCGACGTATTTACAATTCTTTACAATATGCCGACTTTCGTCCTTACAGAAACACCCCATCGTTGAAATGGTACTTTCCTAACATGCTTTTCAATCATCGAGTGATAAAAAATCGATTGTAAAATCACGATGATGGATGTTTTAGCTTTCTCAGATTGATTTCGTGTGCATTGACACCAACAATGCATGGAACAAAGATAGGAAAGTTGGAGGCTAGAAAAAGATTCGTGTCGGATTGAGATTGCTTCAGTCCCCGAGGCAGTTACACCTGGATTCAAGAAGTCACAACCCGATTTGGCTGTGCTTTGAGGATTTCGCACCACACCTGACTTCCGAATCATTTCTACTCATTTCATGACACCTGAACACAAGAATCCGAGCTTGTTGTGCTTTTGGTCTTTAGCATCACATGGCCTTCGCCGTCTTTCAATGCTGCAAAATGTCTTCTTTTATCAGTCCTAGACACTCACGGATGCATCAAAGTCTACGCAGCGGTCACTCGTACTTGCTTCAGCCTCGTTTCTGAAGGCCGAAGCACATGACGATTACAAGACCAAAAGCCCATTTGCCTTAGGTAAGTCTAATAGATTACGCGGCCGTATAAGAGTATCAACTATTACAGATCTGAGATTTCCTGCAGAAAGCCAACTCGTACCTGCGATGGAACATGCCGCCAAATCGCTCCCAGCGAAGCAAAATCTATTAGCTCAATAGTTGCACTGGCCATATATCCAGAAGAAGCCATGGACCACCCAAATGCGGTGTAAGACATGTATCTTCACGCGTTCGGGGCTTTAGTAATTGTTGCCTACTCTGGCATAGCATCCGGCGCGGAGTGACGTGGACAGGTGAGCGGTCGAGAGTGACAACAAGCTTCTACAACTTCACCGGACACCCAGGCTAGATCGATGTATCCGCAAAATTTGTCCAGCTAGCAAAAACTTTGACATTCCTGGAATGTCCCGCTGCGCTGGAAATTTCTAGACAGGTCTGTTCCTAGCTGAATTCAGCATCTCGATGGCCGACTTACATAGTTCCACCAGACACAGCAGCATCCAGCAAAAGAAATAACTATACCGACGCTCCAATTATGTACCTACAGACGAATAGTGCTGGGGGTCGCCGTCTGGAATACCGAAGGTACCACAGTCATCGCCCTAAATCACCACCCTATCAACTAGCCCCGACTGCTCACCTCATCCATCTCTTTCCCTTTTCCGCACTTCAATAGGTACCCCGCTGTCCTGAGTGGTCGGCCGCAATCCACGAATCAACCGGAGCCGTACCTGCGTCCCCCACGCTAATAGTTCTCGGTTCTTATAGGGCTGACGCCGGTTCAGCTCTCCTACGTCAGCAAAAGTTTGACGCCAAACCAATGGCTTCGAGATATGCGTGGATGCATGCGAGCATCATTGGCGGTGATCCTACTGCAAGCCACAAGCGACTACCAAACCGTGGTCTGCCAATCACGAAGATATGCACGAGAAAGGGGAATGCGGTGGAAATAGACTTGACTACATGACACTTCAATGTCAAAGGACGAAAGCAGGCCGCCTGAGCGAGTGAAGTTTGCAGCGAGCGCACAAAGCCAGCCAGGTCACAATCGGCCGCAAGTCCAATGTCGACATATGCGCCACCACATTCTGCGAAGCACCGCTGTTTGTTCAACTTCACCAACTGCATAAAACATACCAAGCATTGTTATCCGTCCCAAAGCAATGCTAGCTCCGCATCTAAGAACTGAAAAGCGACGAAAACAAAAAACTGCGTTCACACATCAATTGTGATCACTGATCCCGATCATCCAATGCCCGCAGTGTCTCACTTGCAACAACAAGTGTGACAAAGCCGAGCGAGAGCGAGCGCGAGTGTTCCACCCGACCACCGCCGTCGGCCTATCCTGGCACTCTTATCTGCCCCCCGGCATTACACAAATCAGCACAGACCAGCGACGCCGTCGCATTGCAAGATCACCGCCAGGTGAACCCAGCAGCGCAAGCAACAAAGACAGAAAGCGGAGCCAGCCGCCAGACGCTGCACGCCCGTCTGTTCGCTGCAGACCGCATATGCAGCGCGCCGTGTGCGACGACGCCACTCGGTGCGATCAGCAGCAGCAGCAGCGGGCTGCATGTCCCTCTCTTCCTCCGTCGCTCTCTGTCTCTGGTGCCGCATTTCCCTCTGGTGCCGCATTTCCGTGTTGTTGCGTGCCCCGCACAAGGCAAGGCAAGTATCATGTAGCAGGCAGGCAAGTAATCACGGGCGGCACAGACGCACCGCGGGCACACCGGAGAAACACCGTTGTATTTTTTTCATACTTTTTATTTCTCCAACTAGCTAACTAAGGTATGTTCTTCGCTCGCCATTATCCTCCGCACACCTGCACACCCGCAACCCCCTTCCCGCAAACTCCCCGCAAAAAAAAGGTCTCCACAAAAGGCCTCCACCCAAGAATTAGATATTCATATTATTTCGTAATAAGGATCGTGATTGGTATTATTGTTCGTTAAGGATCGTGGTTGAGATTAAGCCCCGTAGTCGTAACACATAAGAAAAAAAAAGAAAACACACAACACCGTAGACAATGACTCTTTTTGCCAGTCCATCTGTCTATCACATTACCAAACCTGTTTAAAAGGCCGCAAGAACCATAGCGATGACAGCCGCGAACCCAAGCGTGCTCGGTGCGGTCAATGCAGCGGCACCGGTGAAAACAGGCTCGGGCGGGGTGTAGCTGGGCACAGTCGAGTTCATCACCGGCGGGGGCACAGTCCCACTGGGGGTATACACTGGAGCAGGCGGGGTGTACACTGGAGCGGGCGTAGTGTAAACCGGTGCCGGGGTAGTGTAAACCGGGGCAGGCGGGGCAACATGCGTATACGTCACGGGCTCATAAGTCACCGGCGGCGGTGCAGGAGCAGTGTACGTGTACGTCATCGGCTCGGGCACACTCGTATACACGACCGGCGGCGGGGTCTCCACAACTGTAGTCGGGTAATAGACCGTGCTCGGCTCACAGCTCTCACACTCCTTCGTGACGGTGTATGTCGACGTCTCAACACTGACCTCGGGCACGCTCTTGGTGACGGTCACCGGGGGCGGCGTGTACACGGGCGGCGTGAGTGTGTAGGTCACCGGCGGCGGGGTCTTGGTGATGCAGATTGTCGACGAGTCGGTGGCGGTCTCGGTGATCGTCACTGGCGGCGGCTGGGAGTAGGTTACGACGGGCGGGGAGTAGGTGATGGTGTCGCAGATCGTTGAGGTCAGCGTTTGGGTGGAGGAGATGGTGGTGGTGTAGGTCGTCCCGGATGTGGAGTAGGTGGTGGTGGTGGGGATGCAGGTGGTGTACGTCGAGTAGCTCGTCAGCGTCTCCACGGGCGGCGTGTACGTCTTGGTTTCCGTCTCGGTCTCGTACGTCGGCGGGTGCGAGATCACGACGGTCGTGTTTCCGTACGTCGGCGGCTTGGGGGGGTAAGTCGGCGGCTTCGGCGGGTACGTCGGCGGCTTCGGCGAGTACACGGGGGGCTTGGGCGGGTACACCGGCGGCGAGGTCGGGTAGGTCGGCGGGATGGTCTCGCAGATGGTGCTGGTCATGGTGTACGTCTTGCTGGTCGTGGACGTGTACGTGGTCCCCGAGGTGGTGTAGTGCGTCGGCTCCGGGATGCACGTGGTGTACGTGCTGTAGTACGTCTTGGTGGTGTAGCCGGGCTTCTCGGGCTCGTACGAGGGCATTTCTGGCTCGTACGTGGGCTTCGGGTGCTCGGGCTCGTAGGACGGCTCGGGGTGGCCGTAGGTTGGCTCTGGTGCGTAGGTGGGCTCCGGCGCGTAGGTGGGCTTGGGGTGCCCGTACGTCGGCGCGGTTCCATACACTGGCGGCTTTGGCTCATACACAGGCGGCTTGGGGTGGTACACGGGCGGCTTGGGCTCATATACAGGCGGCTTTGGCTCGTACACGACCGACGTGGTGGGCTCCGGTGTGCCCGTGCTGTAGCCGTGCCATTCGTAGCCGCCGTCGTAGTGGTCGTAGCCGGCGGCGACGGCGCTCGCGAGGCCGAGCAGGGCCGCGAGGGAGAGGTGGACCATTGCGGTTGCGGGGGGTGGGAATCAACGAGTGATGGATGGAACGAGGGAGGGGAAGTGGCACGTAGCGAGTGTTGTGCTTGCTGGTGGTGGTGAGGGAATGTGCAGGTGGGGGGGAGGGTGGTTTATATGGTATGGGTTTGGGGTGTATGGGGTGGGCTTAGGCTGCGGCTGGGGTGACAACAGTACTGCTGTGTAGAGCGGTGCGTCAATATGGCTGGAGTAGTATACTCTGCATGGTGGGTGAGATAGGGTTGTGCAACTATACAGGGAAGTGAGGTTTGCTGGCTGCGAGCAAGAAAGACCGGAACCGGCTTGGTGCGCTCAATTACTGTATTTGCGCTGTGTCCGCTGTGTCCTGTCCGCTTACGCTGGCTGGATAAGACACGGCTGGCAAAAACTGTGTGCTGATGTCTGATGTCGATTACGGTGGTAGTGGTGGTAGTGCTATGTAGTAGGAGGTGCGAGGTGATAGGTGATAGGACACCGGACTGTCGGGATCGCTGTGATACGCTGGGTGGCGGGTGCTCTTCTACTGCTTCCTGCCACTACCACTGCGATTCTATACATAGAGTATAGTGTGCTGCCAACACAGCTCACTACATGCGATCTGCGGCTGGCTGTAGAGTAGAGTACCTAATTTTTCTGCTTGTTTTTCTTCTTTTTGTGCTTCGATGGTCAGCCCAGTCCAGCTCGTCAGCAAATATCTCGATCTCTCAGGCCGTCATACTCGTACTCATGTAATTGAATCCAACGTGAGCCTCCTGCTCCTCTATCAATTGAATTGTTGTCACCACTTCAGCCTTACCCCAGCATACCAGCCTCTCCTCCCGTCCCTATCCAAGCTTATCCTATCCTCATCCCGTCCCCCAGCCGCACCCCGTCCCAGCCCAGCCTGGTCCAGTCTAGCGCATCCTTGCTGTCCGCTGCTTCCAGGTAGCACGGTACCACCGTAGCTCAATCTTCACCGTCATCACACCTACAATGTATATCGCGATCAGCGAGCGTCGGAAACAGTTGCAGCGTACTCTACTCTTTGTAGTTGTAGTAAGCGGCCTGTGTTCGTTGTGTTGGACAGTGTGATAGGGACGCGTCTGAGACAGCCTTGGTGCTCGAGTTGGGCGTGTTGAGTGGGACGTGTTGAATAGACGGGGCTGGAGGCTAGGCGGGCGGAAAAACAAATACGCGTGGGTTGCGCAGGCAACAGACTGAACACCACAGATGTGCGTAACAAACACTTTACACTGCAATAAACACTGCAATAAGCACTGCACCGCACCTCACCCCACCCCACTACTCTACACCTCGCGTGCCCGCCTCACCTCAGGCATGCTGCAATTCCATACTCAGGATGCAGTTATCCTACCGTCTCTCCACAGTCTCCACACGATGGATGCGGCCGGAGCCAGCAAGCAGAAGCAGAAGCAGTCTTTTATTGCTGACCAGGTGCAGTGCTAGCCCGACGCTGGGATGTGGGCGCCGGGGTGGGACCGATTGAGCTTAATTATTTTACCCACCGCCGCTGTGTTACACTACCACCACGGCTATCACTATCGCTAACATGCTATCACGATCCTTGCCGTTGTTTGTCGTTCACAAATGGACTAGGCAGCTATGAGTATTACTCTAATCTGCACTCTACTTCTACTCTGCAATCTTCTGCATGACATCACCACTCCTTCTCTCTCCTTCCTAGGGATATCTTTTTCACAAGTCACGGAACGTTACCGGAGGCGGGTATGGGCAAAACCGTGACATAACTAGCTCATGACAGTATCACTAATTGATATCCTGGGTGATTGGATATACCGATGATTAAGCGGTATTTCTAGACTGAAGGATGGATGAAGCACCATGATCCGTGGTATGGCACCCGTATCGCAACAACTCTGACCGGTAAGGGTGGTCACAAACCGGTCAAAATACATCCCTACTCCTTCCTCCCCTTCCGCTTCCTGCCTCCCCCCCCCGCCCCTACTGTCCCAGTCCCAATTCCATCCCGTAAGCTGTATATTTAGTCATCCTCCTCCTCCCCATCACTACACCACCGCCCCTCCAAAAACCCATCCACAACCGCGTCCAGCCCGTCCAGCAGCGCCTCGCGTTCGTCGACGGCCACCGTCCACGCCGCCACGTCGCGCACGCGCTGGATGCGTCCCAGGATGGCGGTGCTGGTTGTTAGCGAGGCGGTAATGGCGGAGACTGGACTGCCTTTGTCGTCGTTGTCATCGCCGTCGGTGTTGTGAGGAGCGGGGAGGGAGTAGGTGGGCAGGATATCACTGGGGAAGCCGGGGACGTGTGGGAACGCCAGGTCCGTATTACAGCTGGTGTCTGTTAGCAGCGCTATGTCCAGTCTCGCGCAAAAAAAAAAAGGGTGCAGTGCAGTGCAGTGCTCCTGGCAGGCTCTCGCACGAATCGGCCACGCCCGCCCTTTCGCAGCAGACACTGTCCAATCGCGCTCCGCCGCAGGGCAGCAACAAAAACAAGCTCTTTCCAGCGCCGCGCCGCCAATCGCAGCATGACAAAAAAATGCAAAAACGTGAGAGGCATGCACAGGGTTCCCCACCTGCTATAAATAGGCCCGCCGTGTCCAGGATCCCTGTCGTCGCATCCGCGCTCGTCCGGTTCGTCGCTTTCCCTGAAGCCTCGCGCCACCGCAGCGTGAGCGTAGACATGATCCTGCTTCGTGCTGCTGGGGCCGCGGGCGGCGCGCTCGCGGGGCCAGGAGATGTGCAGCTTCGACGCCTTTGGATCGCGGCGCGGGGGCCTGTCATCGTCGGTGTTGTTTTCGGCGCGGCCATCGACGGTCATATCCAGTGTGGCGATGCGCTGCCCGCCTGTGGCATTGAGGTGCGCGGCGATATCGTTCAGCCGGCCCAGCTGCCCCGGGTTGTGCAGGCGTGTTGGGATCAGGGAGGTCTCGATGCCCGCCGCGAGGAGCGCGGAGGTGTGCCAGGCCGATGTGCGGTCGATAGTGACGTAGCCTGGCACGGGCTGCGACGGGGGGTGGAGCAGCGGAATGTAGAGGGAGGAGAGCTGCGAGAGCGTTGACAGCGTCAGAGCTACGGCCACAGTGCGCGCGAGCTGTTTTTCCTACAGGCCGCCGGAAACAGCGTCAGTAGGTGTATAGTAATTCGGAATTGGGGAGAAAGAGTCAGAGGTCATTTGCGGCCGGATTGCCCGGATAGGGGTGGGGGGCCATTCAGTTCCGCTGCCTGCCGGTTGGACAGACAACGCTCCACTTTGTGGATCCTCGCTCTCTCACTCGCCCTCGCGCACCACTCCATCATTGAATCAATCACTCACCCTCACAACCCGATCCGCCTTCTCCAATCCCCACGTCACAATGCCCACTTTGCCATACTCATCCCTCAGCTCCTGCACATACTCCGCCGCGAAGCCCGCCCACCCATCGTCGGCGCTCGTCACTACCTGCACGCCCTGCATCTGATCACACTCCTCGGCGAACCGTCGAAAGTCACGGTCCAGCACGTCGTGCTCGCGGTGCAGGCTGCGAAACAGTTCCTTGCCGCCCTCGTAGCGCTCAAACGGCTGCAGTGTCGAGTCCAGCGTGTACTCGCTCAGCTGCACCGACGAGCGCGGGTGGTAGTACACGCGGTTGAAGTCGCTCCAGTAGCGCACGTCGGCGGTCGTCAGCGGCGCGGGCGGCGAGAGCCCCGCATCTAGGTCTTTCTGGAACTGCGACGGCGCGATCGGCGGCTCGATGATCTGCTTGGTGCCGTGGTCCCTGCCGCCGGTTTCAATATGCGTTCACGGGGATGCAGGAGATGCTAACCATGATCCTGCGGGTGGCGCGCCGCCCTCGAGTTCATCGTACAACGCGTTGACCTTGCGCATGCTCCCGAACCCGCCTACACACGGCTGCCATCAGCCTTGCCCTTCGAGGCCGCAGAACAGGAGCGTGCCTTTGAGGTCGTAGATCAGCGCGCGCGGCGTAAACGTATCGACGCCGCCGACGCCGACGCCCGCGCGCCAGTGCACATTGTGGTCGATGGGCGACGCCTCGTCGCCGCCGTACGTAAAGTAGGATTCCTAGCGAACATTCAGTAAACAGCGGTGGCAGCGGAGGGGGTAGGCACCTGCGTGTTCCAGAAATGCGTGCCGACATAGTTCGCGGCCTGGCCCAGCTGTAGGGTGATGATTTCGTGCATCGTAGTGATGCGGCGGCGTGCGTGGATGCGGCGTGCGTCGGTGCGGTCGTGGGATGACGTTGCGCTGAACGTAGGGCAGCCGCAACTGGATGGCTTGGCAAAGGCGGGGCGGAGGTGCGGGTAGCGGCTCTCACTCGAATTTGCGGCTTGGAAGCTGGTTTCCCAGCACTTTATTTGTTCTGCAAGCAAGGGCCCCCATGGGCTGCAAGGCTGAGGTCATCCATCTATCCAATATCCATAGCAAGTGCAAATCCACGTCCATTTCCAAGTATGTGCTGTCGACGCGAAGCGAAGCGAGGTATGGCCTGATGTGACTATGATTGTGACTATTATAACCATGACGATAGTGCGAGGTTTAATTTGACTTGCTGTTACTCAAAAGTGCGTATACGGCGGCCACGCCTATGGGGTAAAGATGTTGTCCTCGGGTGTCCACCGGATAGTGTAGAGTGTCGTGCAAGGAAGTTGGAAGCGCGAGATAAGGATTTACTAAACCCCGCTGTCCGGTGTCCGGTTTAAGGGGTGTCCGGTTTAAGGGGAGCCCGGCACGAGTGAGCTGTAGTGTTGCAGCCTTGTCAGCAAGAGACTGTCTCTGCTCAGCTACAGCCGTGTGATCTTTTCTCTCCCGTCAGTTCGTCTGTACCTGAAAAGCAAACAAAAACAAAACAACAAAACAAAACAAGACAATATATTACCATTATGGTGCCTTGCAGCTGAATCACTCACGCAGGTCTCAGATACCCCACTTATTCCTTCGCGCGAGTGCGAGTGCGGAAACGAGTGTAGGATCGACCCTACACAGAGTCGAGTCCACCGCTTACTTAGGCAAGCAAGGAGAGTAGAGGCCTTCCGCCAACCCAAAGCGGTTGTTGAATCCAACTTTTAACTCACCACGCCAAACCTATTAAAGGCTTTTGGTGGCTGTGCTGCAGCTTGACGCCGACCGCCGGAGCTCCGCTAAACAGCAAGAGCTTAGCGTATGATGGCTGAACACGCTGCAAAGCCACCACAAACCTTTAACAGGTTTGGCGTGGTGAGTTAAAAGTTGGATTCAACAACCGCTTTGGGTTGGCGGAAGGCCTCTAGTGCTACTATGACTCGTTCGTCCGCCTCGTCCCCACCGTCTGCCGTGTTGTTGTGTTGCATTGTCTTACTTCCTCGCTTCGTGATACAGGCGCCGCGGGCCAGCCCGGGTGCGGCGGCAGGGAGCTGTGATCGGCTTCGGATCTTGACGGTTGCGGATGCGAGAAAGAGAAAAAGCAAGAGGCTGCACGTGTTGCACGGGGTCTTGATCGGCGGGAGTGAGAATCGTATTGCTTTCGGCCGCTGGATGTCGGGTAAGTAAGCAATTAAAGTCTCACTCGCTGGCGTGCTTGGACTAAACTTACTGCATGGTTGTGATGCTGACGACGTGGTAGCATCTCGTAGCTGTTGGCGATGAACGACAGAGTGTGTTGAAGAGGTGATGAACGATGAGAGCAAGCAAGCAGAAAATATGAGGGCCATGAGACAGGACGTATGGTCAAAACCGAATGACCACCGGTGCAGATGTGACATGTTCAACAGTAATAGCCACTATTTAAAATTTACGTATAACGGGGACTTTTACCTCACAATAAATTTTGATGGCGATAATGTGCAAAATCTTCACCTTTATCTTCACCTTGAGCTTTACTATTTCGCATTACCTTTTACGTTTGCATTTACATCGGTAGTAGAGAGGGATCAGGCTCGAACACGTGGGCAAATCGTTTGCGCGTGTTATTCTCAATGAAGAGTAAATGGACGTCGATGGGTGAATAAACTTTGATCGTAACGATATACCAGCGTGGATGAATCTAGCTGTACCCTACGGTGTAGGGTGGAAATCCTCAAATCTAGTTCTCTGGGGTGTAGCAAGATATCTAACATTGACATTTTTTCTGCTTCAATCTTTGCGCTGTAGATGGCTTAGTATAAGACGTAAAGCTCTACACGGGTTTAAAGATCCGCGTCTGCTCGATGAATGGATTCTGTAGAGTCATACTTGTAAATCCCGGCCCATGTCACAGATGAAGTACGTTCGCAATGTTCCTTAGACAGCTACACTTTATTGGCGTTTAGACTCATGAATGACAGATAAGCTCTTACACAGACTGCAGAAAGAAGAGGGTCTGCGCGAGTCTATGCCGTGATGGTGAGCTACTTCTTTTCGATAGATCCGGCACGAGCACTTCAACAGTCTGGATTTCACTGCTATGGATTTGTGCACTGGCCAATAAACGCAGCGATAACTCGACTAATGTGACATTTCCGCCTGGTCGGCTACCGTTGAGCTACAGCCAGTGGTAGGATTGATGACACTTGAATGCATGGTCTGAGTTCTCGAGTCCGCCTTACCTAGAATCCAACCCTCGTAGGGTGGACTGATTTGTTTTAACCAAGGCAACAAAAATTTCCATAAACATTGAAACATTCACTGTACGTAACAACCTCACATGTCAATCGTGAATGGATTCTGAGAACTTCTACTCAAGAGATGCTATTCCAAACCGAGCAAAAAACAATGTCAGCCCCATGCTAATTCTACGGCAGAGTCATCATTCAATGCAGTCCCTCATAGAAAGATGACTCAGCCTGCCACTACAGCCCATAAAACCAGCCCTTCCGCATCACAGACAGCCATCATTGTATTGCAAAGCAACCACACATGCCACTGGGCATTCCCTCAACACCCGTCCCGGCCCCAGGGCAGTTTCTGCTTCTCGAAACTCTTGAACGGCAGATACAAGAAACGCCTGTTGGGCCGTCTTCTTGTCTCGCTATCCTGACTGCAAAGAAATTACATGGAAGCCTGTTCTCTTCGGTAAACTCCAGCTGTTGTGTTTGCACCATGCGGGCTTTAGCAACGATTGTGCAAACCCGCAGCTGGTAAAATCGCAGATCGTGCTTATCCCACTTTTGTCAGCAGTGTTGATTTCGGGGTACGGGTCTGACCAGATGGAATGCTCTGGGCTGGCTTCGCTTCGCGGAGCAGGATTTGGCTGGATCTATGTGCTGCTGCGCTGGGCTGCCGTCATCTATTTAGATCTCTTTGGGCGGGTGTTTGGATGTGGCACACTTGGGGATAGAACTGGATTGCCAATAGCCAAGTCACAAGTTGGTGGGACCTTTGAAGTTGGAATACTAGTCTATTGCGTGATCTCTATGTTCCAATGTGTGGTACGCGTGGTGTAGATGTGTCAAAGTCTGTGATCTTTATTGTCCGACGGAGCTTCATCACGTCGAATTGGCATGCTGCATTGAACGACTCTAGCTATGACTATTCCGTTTACTTCTTTGTAGTTTATGATCTACGAGAGCTAATCTTTTATTTTACTCTTAATTACCGAAGCCCCGAACATGGGATAGCGAATCAGTCTTTTTAGAAACCGACTAAAGATCAATAGTAGCCGGTGTCGACTAAGCCATCTTGCTTCTTACCACTCGTGCAGGCACAATGACCCTCGATTAACTGTTTTGCGTCTAATAACGGTGATATTATCTAACATGATATCCCATGATATCACGGTCGAACGTAAACTCCCGGCTCTTCTCTGTAGGAAAGAGCCTAGAGGTCATTTTCTTTGAGATCGCAAAAAACCCTTCCGGCAACAAAACAGGACCTAAGGCTCACGATGTGGACGATATACGCAGCCATACAGGTGTACTTGATCACTTGATGAACCAAGTGCTTTAGGCTAGTCCAGTAATCGTTTCTTCTGGGCGGACATCTGCTATCGTCCGTGCTAGATTCGCCCGCTGTCTCCGCACCTCGCATCGTTGTACTCTGTGAAACTGCCCTAGTGACTACTGGAAAACGAGAGGATATCACGTATTCTAGGATGCGAGAGTCAACGGCTTATCCAGATTTCGGTACCCGAGGATTTGGCTGTGAGGTGGTCATGACAGATGCGAATGAGATACCAGGTGGTATTAAATAGAAATCTAGCCATTTGTAAAGATTAAACTCCTAGGCTAGCGGTGGTGGAGCAATAAATCTTAGCTGAGTTCTCGAGTTCTCGAGTTCTCGAGCTCCTTAGTTCATCAGTCCATGGCTCGCTGCCTACAGTCATCGAGAGATTTCAACTCTAAGTTTTGGATCCAACTTCACATTCAATAAATCTTCCTCAAGACCGCTACAAACTTAGTCTATCCTGCTGTTAGAATAATTGCATCATCTATATTGGTTCCTGGTTCCACCTACCTGGCTGTTAACCGGTGTTATAGTCGATGAGCTAGTCCGGTCCTGCATCACTCGTTCTGCTAGGTGGTGAAGTTCTAATCCAGGAACGATGCAGGATCGCCTAGAGTCTTTACGCTGGGTGGTGATTGCAGCTAGTTCATTGATTGAGAGTAGAACAATACTTAAGTGGTATCTATCGAGCGTATGGGCGTATTTAGCGAATTGCTTATGCCACGAAGTATTTTATCTTCTTGTCTGACGGACCGGGACCATAGAAGACAATTAGACAAAACCACGAATAGTCTTACATACTGTGGAAGAACAACCTCTGTACTTCAACTATCTATACAGGGTACTTAGGCCTACACCTCTTTTTCCGTGAGCGCCATGGTCTGGTGATCGTTTCTTGCGATTTAAGGGCGGACACTCTCCGCCGCTCAAGCTGGCATCCCCCTGCGTCCGCATCTCCGCCACACCGTGCATCTCTGTGAGATGGCCTGGCTTATTAATAGATATCACGTATATCATCACGCTGGAGTTTAAGGCCTGCCTAAATATCAATAATAGGCGGTGGGTTCGTTCCACCCTGAGGTGGTCATGGAAGAGACCTCTACGAATCAAGTGGTAATAAATAGAGATCTAGAAAGTTAAAAATTTATAATAGATCAGGCTGCTAGGCTTTCAATAGTGGTGATGACTCTCAGTAGTTGCAGGTTCCTACTCTAGCTTCCAGCTTTCTCCCTCTCGTCGACTCAAAGAATCTCAGATTAAAATCCACTCGAGATCCCAGTTTGTTTGCTTTGTTCAATCAAAAGTGAAAACCTCTGCTGTCCCCACAAACATCCCTATCGAACCCCAGCTTCCGTACAAACAATTCTCAAAACCCACTGACATTCAAAAGCCAGTGACTTCTAATGTAAAAAAAGCCAATGACATGTCAAACCCATCCAAACACAATAGAATGACCTCATCGAAGCCCCTCCAGCCCCTCGCCGGCCCCTAAATCCACTTTCCCCGGCCCCTAAATCCACTTCTCAATCACATAAATACGTCCCTTTGCCTGCAGCAACCAACCTCTCCCGTAAACAACAACATAAACATGCCACTGGGCAACTATCCTCCCCACGACAGCTTCGCGCCGTCCCGCATCACCCGCATCACCAGCATCTGCCATCACGATCGTCGCACTCGTGCTCCCAATTTTTTTCAAACACCGGGAGCACGTGCGGGGCCAACTCGATCGATAATTATCGGGTTGGCTGCCGCTTGTGCTGGCTAGTGAATAGTTGGGCAGACAGGGTGCTGGCTGGTGAATAGTTGGGCAGACAGGTGTTGCGGGTGAAAGAGATTGCGAAGATTGAGAAAATGTGCTGCTGTTGCGGTGGCATTGGGGCGGCGCTTTTCGTGGGGTTTGAACACTGAAGGCGTCGCATACCAGGGCCGATGGTGCGGGTGGGGTGCTGTGCCGGTGTGTATCACTCGACCTGGTAGTCTTATCGTGGGTGGTGAGAGTCATGGTGTAACAGTTCTACATGACTATGAGACTCAGATGTTTGTAGTTCGCGGGCTTAATCTCACTCTCTCAACGTCTCTGATCTTTCGAGCTGCTCCAGTGAACAGTGATGTATGCACGGCACTGCTTATCCCGTGCTGCGTTATATCGTAGTCACTGTTCAGTGTTCATGGCCGTACTACTGACTCTAGTCAATTTGAATCTATGACTCTCTCCACAGATCTCAGTGCTCTCAAGTTCCGTTAGAATCATTGAATCTATTCAGCGTGAAATCATGACCCCATGCCGCATCCAACCCCCTTCAACCCCCTTCACCGACCCCCGCTTCAGTTCTACCCCCTCAGACCATTATGCAGCCTCCCTACCCCCCCCATTATATATCCTCCAACCCACCTGCCACTGTCACTCCCATTCCCAACCCTCCAAACACGCCACTCGGCACCCCATCCACCCATCCATCCCATACACCACATCCACCTCGAACTTTTCTCCAGCCCCACTAATCACATCGAAGGAATTACACAAACCGGATAAAACATCCACAGTGCTTAAACCAACCCTGAACTTTTTAAAAAAGGAGCGGAAGGTCCTCCCTAGCGGCGAAAAGCCGTACAAGAACGTAACAGAGCACAACTATACGTTCAACATTGTTGGGTGGAGTGGGCTCGGGGCTGGGAGGGGTTGGGAGGGGTTGGGAGGGGTTGGGAGGGGTTGGGAGGAGACTGTGCGCGGTGCGGAGAGAAGATATGGGCTTGTATGAGTGCGAATGTAAGTAACACACTGCTACGCTGGATGCAATCACGAGTGATATCCTGGAATGTCCATTATCATTCCCCATCTCCCATCCGCCCCATCCGCCCCAATCCCCACCCCTCCGGCTATCTCCATCTCCATCTCCATCACCGCATTTTTACAATCTTTACAAAACAACCGCGCAGACTCACATAACGGTTGCGGCTGGTTGGAGATGTACGATACTTGTCGGTGACGTTCACCTAGGTACATAAATAATCAGATCACGATTTGCTGGTGTGTGGTGTGTGGTGTGTGTGGGTTGGGAGCAGTATGTAATGGATGCATGAGGTTGTTGGGATGCCACAGATCCACAATGCAAACACACACACCAGCAGACGCACCACATTTTATGTAGAGAAGAGACAATTCAGACCACACCCACATCGACTAGCTAGCATAATGCGCCAAAAACAGTCGTACAATTACACAAATCTGGAAAAGCACCCAGACCCCAAGACCCAAGCAATCCTTCTAAGCCGTATCAGTCGCAGTTGTTGTAGTTAAAGTGGTAGTTAAAGTGGTGGTGGTGGTAGTGGCGTAGTGTGGTAAGTTGTAGGTTGTAGGTTGTATGTAATGGTACTCTGGATTCATTGCACCCGTCCGTCTATAAGTCCCCTTCTTTCCTTTTCCTTCCTTCTGCACCTCTCCTTCTCCCTACCTCATGCATGCTCTTATCTACGCTTCCTCCCCCTCCTCATCCTCATCATCCCCCACCATCTCAACCACCAAATTCCCACTCGGCCAAAGATACTCCCCGACAGTGCCAGCATCAGGTGCATACTCCTTCCGCGGCATCACACTCGCCAGTCGGAACCTATACTCGTGCTCATACCCCTCCGGCCTCTCCCCTCCCACCTCCTCGTCGTCCATATCCAGCGTCTCAACAAACGCATACACCTCCTCCATCCCCACCTCCTTCCCAAACCTTCGCACAACCCGTTCGCCATCAGCGGTACGCACACTCACGCGCGCCACCTCCGCTTCCGCCGCGGGCTCCTGCAGCAGCGTCGCTTTCCGCCACCGCCGCCACGCGCTGCGTTTCCGCGCCAGCTCCTCCGCCTCTGCTGCTGCCTTCGCCGCCGCCGCTGCTTCGGCCCTCTCGCGCTCCTCAGCTGCCCGCCGCTCCTGCGCGCGCTGCCGATCGCGTGCGAGGGAGAGCTCGTACGCGCTGTTCTGCTCCTCGCGGATTGCGCGGTCCGCCTGCTGCGCCACGCGATTTGCTCGGATCGCGGCCAGGGCGGGTTCATGCGTCGCCACGGCGGCACGGAGCTTTGCGACGAACGCTGGCGCAGGGGTGGGGCCGACGAGACGCGCGACGACTGACATCCCCTGTGACGAGGCGCCGGGGGGCGTGTTGGCCGCGTGCGTGATCAGCGCCGCGAACGGGAACTTGGTGCACCCCAGCGCGGCGGCGACCTGGTACGGCTCCGAGTCGGCGACGGAGCCGGCCCACAGCAGGACATTGTGTTCGCGCAGGAACTGGGAGAGCTCTGGCGAGGCGAGGGTGGTGGCGTTGAAGGCGGCTGTGTCGTCGTGTTCCGGACTCTGCAGGATCACGAGCAGGAAGCGGAGCTCGGCTTTGGCGAGGTCCAGCGCTTGCGCGTAGCCGCCTTCGTAGAAATTGAGCCCGGTTTCGGTGGCCGGCCCGTGCTCTTCTTCGAACGCGCGGATGAAGCGCGCGGCGGTGTCGCGTGGCGACTGGGAGCGCCGGGTGGGTGTGACGTGCGGCGAGGGCCGCGCGAACCGTGGCAGGAACGGGAAGAGCTTGGACAGCAGCCCGCTGAGCCGCCACACGAGGCTGAACGGGAACAGCAGGATTGCGACGAGCAGTGGCGGGCGGCGGGCGACCGCGTCGGGCTGTGGGACGATCCGCGGGGCGGGGGTGAGGAGTGCTGCGACGCGGCGTTCGGCGGGTGTTGGGATGCGGGGTGGGGCTGGGCGAGCTGCGGCGGCGGCGGTGGCGGCGGCTTGGGCTTCGGCCACGGGGTCGGCGGTTTCACCGTCAAAAAACTTTGCGATTGCGATCTGTAGGAGTGGCGAGGGATGTTAGTGGTAAAGGGAAAGGAGCGGAGGTAGAAGGGGGGGAGGTACCTCGACGCTCCACTGCGACCGCCGCAGAAGGGGCACGGCCAGCGCCACGTCCTGGGCCGTAACCGAGGTGTACTGGTGCAGCGCCTCGCGCTCGCGGTCCGTCAGCTGCGAGAGGTCGGGAGTGTCGGTAGCCATTGTCGGGTGTGCGATATAGTCGACGTCGTGGTGGTGGTCCTGGTGGTGGTGGTTGTGGGCCTGGAGAGGTGTGGTGAGGCGACGTGTGGTGAGGTGTGGTTGTGTCGTCAATGCTCAGTCAGCGCTTCGGCGTGGACACATCGCGGGAAGGGTTGAAGGTTTGCCACGTGGGGTGCTACGGAGGCTCGTAATGGACTGTGCGAAGTGGGTCGGACATGAAATGGCGGGACTGTGGAATTGGAATTCAAATTGAGGCTGGAGATTGGAGACGTCTGAGTTTGAAAGCTTGTGGTGGGATTGCACAATGCAGACAGACAGACATTGGGACTGAGGTTTGCTTCAGGTGGTTTGGTACTGCACGGAATAGCAGCAGCGGGAAGCTTCTTTGATTCATCCCGTTTTTGGATTTTGCACAATAGGTTGTGATGGGAGTTACATAACTCTCAAGCTCCATAGGCACGTAAGTGAAGCTTAAAGCTGCGAAGCTCTGTATTGTCCACCGACTGAAGTATGGTAGGTCTGCACCGACGCGACGGGAACTTACGCATACTCTCTCTCAACGACATGATGGTAGAGGCTGGTACCCGTGACAAGGGATGAACTATATAGAGTGGTAGAGTACTGGTCGACCTTGAGGGATAGCTGATAGACGGTTCAAGCAGAGACAACTAATAGCGACATGGCTCTAAAGGAAGTTGGAGGTTTGATTCAGCTTTTAAAGTAGAGCAGAGTACTGAAAGACCTTATGTCTCGTGTGCTCGTCTATTATCGCTAGCATCAATAAAACTGGATCAATCAACGTGAAATTTCACACAGTGAATACATACTTTTCGTGATTGCACACAACCCACGAAACCTTGGCTTCAACGGCAGGTGGTCGACGGTGCACACGCGATCACATCACATCACAAAGACCACCTTCAATCAAAACGACCTTCATTTCCGCAATTCCACAACCCATTTCTATTTCTCGAGCTTCATCTTCTTCTCCACCCGTCACGTCGCAGAGATCTTCACTATTCCTGCGATTACGACGCTTCTGACCCGCTCCTGTGCAGTCCAACCCAGTTCACAGCAGCTAGTGTCCCACCGTCCCGCCCTATTCGCCCTGGAGCCGCCCACGTCATGCGGCAGCCAACCCACCCACAACCAGCGGCTACATGCCACTCGACCTGGTGGGCCTTCGAATCCACTCCACTCTCGGCCAGGTCAGGTCAGCACGCAGCAAACCAAACCTGGCTTTGGCACGCTTCCCCTCGCCGTCCCTTCCAGTCTCCAACCTCAACCTGCTTCCACCGATCTCGTACCAATTCTTGTTGCTTTTACTTCCACGTCGTGAATACCATTTCTAGAGGAGATTAGAGAAACTGTTGTCTACATATCTACGGATCACTTATAACTTTTATCGCGCTGCTTCTAGACGGACCCGGTTCGCAGGTGCATAGCCGTGCTGTTTACCCCCACCACACCACCATACACACCACCACTACTGCCGAAATTACACACCACCACCCACCATGCCTGCTCTGGTCCGCAAGATCCTAATAGTAGCGGCCCTCGACGGCCTGCTGCTCTCGCCGCTCCCAACCCCGCGCGCAAAGTCGCCGCCCACGTCGCCGGCGGGCGGCGTCAAGATCGAATACAAGACGCAGACGATCTCAACGCACCTTGCGGCCGAGAAGCGGCTGCAGAAAGACGTCACGGGGTCTCACTCGGGGATCGAAGCGCACGGCATCGCTGGGCTGCTCACGCTTTCGCCGTCCAATGCGTTCCTGATTGCGATCACCGGCCGCGAACAGGTCGCGTCGATCCGCGGGAAGTTCCCGGTGTACGTCGTCACGAATGTGGCGCTGATCCCGCTGTCGTCGCGCAAGGACGCGCAGGCGGCGATCGAGAAGGCGAACGCGGCGAAGCGCCACGCCGCCGCCACCGACGGGTCGGCGTCGGACACGGAGGGCGAGATCGAGGCGGATGAGGAGGACAGCAATGCGATCGTCGACGACGATGTGCAGGAGGATGTTGCAGAGGCGGGGAAGGCGGCGGCGGCGACTGCGAAGCATCAGAGGAGCAATAGCTCGATTGGCGAGGATGTGATTGGGCGCAAGGGCGCGTATGGGAGGTTTGCGGAGAAGTGGTTTAGCAAGAGGGGCTGGGCCGTGGATCGGAGGAGGGCGGAGGGGATGAGCACTGAGCCGCCGGAACGACCGACGTCGCCGACGATTATTCCTGATAAGGTGCCGAATGATGAGGGGCAGAAGAGGCCCGAGAATCAGCCGGCGCCGTCGGATTCGCCAGAGATTGTGGAGGGGAAGCAGGGTGGGCACAAGGAGGAAGAGAAGGGACCTGTGCAAGAAACCGTCGAGGAGGCTGCAGACGCGATGAAGGAAAGCGTGACACACAGTCTTACTCCAAAGCTTCTACACACGACGAGGCTACTGCTAGCTGGAAGCCGGAGCTTTTACTTCAGTTATGATTACGACATCACGCGGTCTTGGGCGTCACAGGTCAACAATTCGTCCGGCTTTTCGCTATTCAAAATAGTAGATCCAACGGTTCGTAGTAAACTTGCGCTATAGATTATGAGGTATGGACGCTGACAGACTGGTGCAGTACTTCTGGAATCGCCATCTGCAGCAGCAGTTCATTGATTCTGGCCAGGATGGCTTTGTGCTCCCCTTGATGCAAGGCTTTGTGGGACAGCGCACGTTGAATGCAACTGCGACTGAGTCAACTACACCCCGGCATGAAGCAGAAGATCCAGTGGTCGACACTATAAAGCCAAAGGCTAACGACTTTGCGGCCGACGCTCTTACTGGAGCTGGTGACAAAGGCGACGAGGAGTTTATTCTGACGCTGATATCTCGCCGGTCTACTCGACGGGCCGGTCTCCGATATCTACGGAGAGGTGTGGACGACCATGGCCACACTGCGAATGCCGTCGAAACCGAACAGATTCTGTCCACGCCTACGTGGGACCACATTTTCAGCTTCCTGCAAATCCGTGGCAGCATTCCGCTGTACTTCTCGCAGTCGCCGTACTCCCTCAAGCCTCGTCCCGTGCTCTTGCTTTCAGAGGAGAGCAATGCCGCCGCGATTCGGGCACACTTCAAGAGCCTTAAGGAACGCTACGGAGACGTGCACGTGATCAACCTCGTGGAAGCCGAAGGCAACGAAGCAATCGTGGGCAACAAGTACCGCGACGCAGTCGCTGGCATCAACAAAGACAGCACGGCGGCGGGCCAGATCGGGTGGACGTGGTTCGACTTCCACAAAGAGTGCCGCGGCATGCGCTTCGAGAACGTCAGCCGGCTGTTCACGTCGCTCACCGACGTGCTCGACGACTTCTCGTACACGGAGGACGCGGCCAACGGGCACATCCACCGCCAGCTCGGCGTGCTGCGCACAAACTGCATGGACTGCCTCGACCGCACCAACGTCGTACAATCTGGGGCAGCCCGCCGTGCCCTGGAGACGCAGCTCACGAGCCTGGGCATGACGCTCACCGACGCCAGCAACGCCTGGTTCAACATGGCGTGGGCGGACAACGGCGACGCCATCAGCAAGCAGTACGCGTCGACGGCCGCGCTGAAGGGCGACTTCACGCGCACGCGCAAGCGCAACCTCGGCGGCGCGCTGACGGACTTCAGCCTGACCATCACGCGGTATTTCACCAACATCATCTCGGACTTCTTCACACAAGCCGCAATCGACTTTCTCCTCGGCTCCGTCACCGCACAGGTGTTCACCGACTTCGAAGCCGAGATGGCGTCCGGCGACCCGGCCGTCTCTCTCCGCCGCCTGCGCCAGACGGCAATCGAAACATCCTCCAAGATCGTCGTCGCCGACGAATCCGAAGAGCTCCTCGGCGGGTGGACCCTGCTTCACCCGACCACACCGTCCTCGCTCCGCCCGCCACTCACCGAGCACGTCCTCCTGCTCACCAACGCGGCGGTGTACACCTGCGGCTTCGACTGGGCCCTCGAAAAAGTCTCCGCCTTCTCGCGCGTGCCGCTCTCCGACGTCACCCGCGTCGCATGGGGGCCATACATCACGTCCACGCTCGCGGCGAGCCACACGGACGAGGCGCGCAACGTCGGGTTCGTACTCTCGTACCGCAGCGGCGGCGCAGACGTGATCCGGGTGAATACACGGAGCATGCACAACACGTTCAGCAAGTCGCGGTCGCGCTCTCGAGCATCCACCGCGACGACCGCCGACACCGCTACTACTGCCACATCTGAAGCGGACCAGCAGCAGCTGGAGGCGCAGCAGCCGGTGGCGCCGGAGCAGGAGACGAAGATCTGGGCGTTCAAGGCCATGCCCGCCAGCATCGACGGCACGGAGCCAAGTGAGCGCGATGCGGTGAGAGGCGTTGTGGATGAGATTAGGGGTGCGTGTGAGCGCTATGGAAAGGGGGTGAGGGTTGTGGAGGAGGAGGTGGTGGGGCTGGCGGAGGCGAAGAAGGGGACGGGGTTGGTGGAGCAGTGGGCGTATAGTATTAAGAGGTTGGTGTGGGCGTAGGACGTTGTAGACAGATAGATGCACGGTGTAAGTATGATTGATGGGATGTAGATGGGGTTAGGGTAGATGGGGTAGATGGGGGATAGTAGAGTATAGTAGAGTAGACGGGAGAGGGGGAGAGGGGGAGAGGGAGGGGGCGGGGAGGGGGAGGAGGATGGGTAATGATAATGATAATGGACATTTCGGTATATCACTCGGGTTGCAGTGCGCAAGACTATGCTTCAAGTACCGCCGAACATAGTCTCCAACCCTGACTGAGACCATTGCACACAGAAACATCGGTAGCCCCCAACCCCATGCTGTCTAATTGTTGCTCCAAGCTAGCAGACGCGTACCTTCCAAGAGGCAATGCAACGTTAGAAAGCGAAAATGCGGGAATGTATCATAGAATGGCAAGCAGCGTTGTAGTCGTGAAGTTTAAATATGTCATACTGGCTTGAGGATAGTATGACGTCTTGGACGGACATCCAAAGTCAATGTTTAACATCGAGTCATGTCACCAGACTTTCAGCCCAGCACACAATCTCACTCGGCCTACTCATGGTTCTCAATCATTATTTCTCTATTGCCGCCCCGCCCCGCCCCGCCTTGCCCCGGCCAGCCACCTTACGGATATAGTATCAACATCAATATCATCATCGCTGTCATTTTCCTTCTAATCCTTCTCAGCAATAGCCTGCAACCTCTCATCAATCTCCTCCTCGCTCAGCTTCTGGAAGCCCCTGTTGCCGTCCTTGCCGACGATGCCCACCTCGACCTCGGCCTTCTTGAAGTCGACGCTCAGCACCGTGCTCAGCGCGCTGATGCCCAGCTCCACCACCTCCTTCCAGTCGCCGGCCGCGTAGTCCTGGCCCTTCAGCTTCTTCTCGAGGTGGTTCAGCGCCTCCTGCTGCTTCGGCCCCGATGCGGTGGCTTTGGAGCCGATGTAGTAGCCCGCCGGGTCGGTTTTGAACAGCTGCGGCCCGAACTCGTCGTCGAGCGAGATCAGCGTCATGGCGACGCCGAGGGGGCGCATGTAGGCCTGCAGTCAGTCCAGCTCCGTCAGCACTTGTCCTCCAGCGTATAGTTGTTAGAAGGGATAGAGGCGCACCCGCTGTGTGTACACCTGGTTGATGTTGGCCAGCCGCTTGCTCAGCACGTCGCACGGCATCTCGTATCCAAACTTGTAGCGGAACTCCGCGGCCTCGCCACGCGCACGGGTTACGGCGGCGCGGGCGTCGGCAATCGAGCCGGTCATGACGCAGCCGACGGAGGGGGAGAGCGGGAAGATGTAGGTCACCGAGCTTGGGTCGAGGAGCTTATCCTGCGGGGGCGTCAGCAGGGCCGACAACGAGGCGCGAGGACGGGGGCACGCACAGGCACTTTCTTCTGCGAGATCACGACGGCGCAGTCTTTGCCACGGACTCCGATGGAGGTTATGTTTGCGGCGGTGATGGCTTTGAAGGCATATTCTGTAGACGAGCGGGGTTAGCTCTCGTTTCGGCACTGCGAATGCGGCCCGGGCGAGCGAGGGTGCGTTCGAGACGGGCGGGGAGAACGGACCGACTTGATACAGTCTCCCTTGGTCGGAGAAGATGGTGATGTGTCTATCGTAACCTGCGCCTGGAGACGCACAGGCACGTCAGTAAAGCTAGAGCTCGGGGAGACCGATTGAATGGTGCGTGGACAAACTTGACATGATGAAGTTGACCGGTGAGCTTTATTGGAGATGGAAGGATGGAATTCGGGGGTCGTGGGTGAGCAGGATAGATGGATGCTCAAGAGGTAGGTGTGGTGGGATAGATGTTCGTGGGGAACCCGTTGCGGCTCTAACCTCAAGCTTGGACCTCACGTGGAAAATGTACCAGAGCACTTGACAAAAATAAGTACCATGGATTTCTAACCAAAATCTTTCGTTGGACTCTGTGCTCATACTTTTATTCACGGATTGTGAAATCTCTCAAAGGTCTAAATTCTCACAAATATCATAGGCGGCACCCAAGAATTGGTTATCGTTGAGTTTGGGGAGGATGGAGCATTACAAAGTAGGACCTCTAAGTTGATTTTCAAATATATATACAAGAAAGGGTGGACCTCAATAAACTACATGGCGTTCAATGATCATATTATGTGTACGGGTCACCAAAAGATGTAGATAAGTGTCTGCAGTATTGGCATTGGGATTATGCCTACAACATGAGTAGCACAATCAGATTCCAAGAAGGCTCAACAGAATTCGATCCCTTTCAAAAGGGTGGGGGTGGAAGAGCCAATATGGGATGGAGGGAAATCCGGGCAATACAATACATCTGATGGAAACATGGTATACACATTTCGGAACCGGGAAAGTGACAAAACATTATGTAGATAGTACGTTGAGGACAACAGGAAAGGTGAAAACAGGGCTACCATGTAACATTACAGAAAACAAAACTCTTCCCGGATTTAAGTAAGGCGTAGGGACTAATCGTTGCAGTGCATTGACATATTGCAGGCGTGATACGAGACGGGTGTGTGGGGAGGGGAGGGGAAGGGACTCGACATGAACATCATGATGGGGCGTGGATAGGGGACCGGAAATGCTAGGGCAGAATAAGGAAGCACTGAACTCCTCCATATTAAACAGACAAAAAGGAAACACTCGCCTAACGGTACTCAACTGACATGAAAAGTACCGACAGCAAGACTTGACAAACCCCCAACCGACCGACCGATTAAAACAAGGAAATTTTTAGGAAAACCGCAATGACATCGTTCGTTCTTCATCACACCGAGCGCCGTTCTAAAGTATTGATGAAATCCAAGTCTAAGCGTTCGACTGTTGCTGACGTTTCACAAGCTCTCGTGCCCAGCGAGCGGTCTCAACTGTCCGACTAGAGTATTCCCGGTTGCTTCTAACTTCCCGGATCATGCTCGTAATCCATTCAGCTCTAAAGTATGACGCAATTTCACCACTGGGGAAGGCCTCCGACAAATCACTATTATCGAATATTAGCAACGGCATCTTTGCAAAAGTCTAAATGCGTGTAAACTCACCCGAGGACACCCATGGCTGCTCTCATCAGACCTTCGGTCTTGTTCAGATCGGCATTAACAACAGACAAAAATCCAAAAATGTGCTGGACATAAGGACCAAGAAGGTTAGCTATCACAAGATAGTTAGCAATTTAGTTTTACATCATCACTATGGGGATATTATGTACTCTTGTTGCCTGTTCTCATTGCGATGATGATTCCGCCATACGCATCCATGATACCTTCGCGGAGGGAAATGACATATTCAACCATTTCATAATTGGTTTCCGAATTGACTGATATCGATGAAGCCTGTTGGAGAACGCCCATGACAACTTCAAGATACGTTTCAAAATGACCACCAATAGAGTGGGCAATGTCACCAAAACACTGCAAAATAGCAGGCTTGAATTGCTGTCCGAGAGCATTACTCTGGAGGTTATTCAAGAGGTGGTTCATGAAGTTATCACAGTATGGAGCACACTGTTCACCAATCGATCGAGCAATGTCACTGGTGAGTCCAATGGCCATAGCACACAGTTGCTGTTCTTCTTGGTTTCCAAGAGCATTGTAAAGGAAAGGCACAAACGCCTCCATGTACTTGGTGAAATCTTCCTCCAATGCGTTTGCAAGGGAGCCCACGGTTCCAAAAATAGCATCCGGGACGGATGAGTTAGGAGGTAGTGCCGTGAGAATCTGAAGCAGAACCTGCATGATTTGGTCTGCTTGTGGCTTGATCTCCTTGTCGAGACGAGCAATGATAGAACCCATAGCCGCCGCAAGACTAGTTGTCATTTCCTCAAGGGTGTTGCGGTCATCAGCACTGACAACTTGGGTTCTGAGCTGAAGTGTCTTCTCCAGTCGTTCCAAAATCACAGTCTCTAATTGAGCCACAGATGGCAATTCATCGTCACCGACATTGGCGACAAAAGAGCTCAATACTTCGTAACAGGCAGTACGAAGCTGGTTATCGGCATCGGGTCTAATATTAAGGTCAGTCAATCATAATCACGGTATACTATTTGGGACGAGTTCGTACCTCTCTGTAGCCTGTAGCAGAGCACTAACACTGTCCTTGAAGTATTTTGAGAGTGCGTTCTCGTCACCTTCTTGAGCTCCCAGTCCAAATCTATCTGCAAGATTCATCAACGCCCAGCAGCACGAACTAGCCATCCGGGTGCTATCCTTTAAGCCTGAAAATAGTGCTTGAATCAAGTTTGGTAGATGCAATTGGGCATCAATTGCTGGCCCACATGCCTCACAGATCTTTCCAAGGGTGTAAGCAGCAGAGTCCTTAACCATCAAAACTTTGTCATCCATCATTCCTACTAGGACTGGTAGGGCTTGTTTGACCAATGGGTCCAAAACTTTCAGATCCGGTCCATCCATAATGGCACCGAAGGCAGAAACAGCGGCTTCACGTTTTCTCCATTCTTCACTTCTAATGTTCCCCTCGACAAACTGCAACACATCGCTGATGACCATGCCACCGACGCACTGAGCATACAGCCACAGACATTGATATGCCGCACGAGCAGTATTGTATTCGTCATCAGTTGCATCTTCGTCCTGATGGGTGAGCAATTCCAACAACACAGGTACAACTTCTCGTGTTGCGATCCCGGCAAAGTTAAAGTATGGACGAAGCTCAGATCCATCTTCTTGTGAAAGCTACAGGATAATTGTTAGCCGGTCTAGTTTTCTATTATCACGCGGTTGCAAGGTACCTGTTGGTTTTCTTCTTCCAAGCTAATTTCCTCCTCACACACAGTGCACCAAAACTCAATCGCAAGCTTGGCCACCTCGTCTTCAGGATGCTTCATTCCCACAATGGTAAGTCCAAACAACGCCTTTTCCATGTAAAACTTCATCTTATCATAGTAAAGACTCATGATTCTGTTGAGGCAGCCAAATGCAGTGGCCTGTATCCGAGCCTCCTGACTCTGGGTCGCTTCACAAATCACCTGCATGATGTAATTCCTTTCGCCGTCGTTTTCAAAGTTGGTCCGGACGAACTCAAGTGAATCACCCAATGCAACCATAGCAGCATATCGCACATCATCGTTGGGCTCTTCTTTGCGAGCACCTTGTACAACTGCCGTGAGAATGGCATTTGAGTGTTGACTAAGGCTCTCCCTTAGTTCTGGTTCTTCCGACTCAGCAATATAACCAATAGTGGTTAAAGATGACTGTTTCAACGCATCCGATCCTTCGCCTACATTTCGTACAAGTGCCGTCATTAGGTCGGGCCACTCGTTTCGAGGAAGTTCTATTGAAGCCAGTGCAGATATGAACTGGGCAGCAGATGTTCCAGCACGAACGTTATCTGACCGAAGAGTTTGTAAAGCGTTCTCTTTTACTTGGGCTTTCACTGCGGGATCGACCTCGTTCAGCCATTTGTCCTGCAGTTCGGCCAACCTTGTCCGATCTCTCACTGAGAGGGCATTTTTTAAAGCAAGACCTGCTGCGGCACGGATATGCTGCGGCGTTTCCTCCTTGGCCATCTCCGTTGACAACATGTGTAGGTAGTCTTGCTATTCCGGAAGTCAGCCTCACTCCGATACTCTGAATGATTATTAGACTTACGAAATGGTCCCGGGCAGCCGTCGAGAGCTGCTGCTCCGCATTGTCTCTGGTTGCGGCATCTGTAGCGGGTAGTCAGTGTTGTGTTCATCGTGATAAAGCCGACTGTGTAATGGCAGAAAGGATTCTCACCCGGTGAGAGTGTGTGCTCTAGAACCTCAGACACATTCATGATTGCTGTTAGATAAAAGAATGATGCGATGCGGTTGGTTCTGGAGTGGTTCCTGGGTGAGGATGATTGGGGGTGGGGTTAAGACGATCGGTGTCGAGGGTGAAAACAATGTTACAAGGCTAGGCTGTTGACACAGGCTGAGTTTGAGGGCTACGCCACAGCTCCCAGCGAGTTCCAATGAACTTTGGGCTAGATATCAGGTTGACGTCTGTTTTTTACCCTGTTGAAGCGATAAACGATTAGAGAAAGCAACACAGCGCATAGAAAACCCAGGTATCATGCTTGGGGTTTGGACTGTTGGAATCTGGGGGCTAATAACGTACCGCTAATTTGATTTTGAGGCAAAAAAATCGTATCGCCACTTGTCAGGTAGATGGATCAGGATGGAAGGTCTTCGGAAAGGAGAATTGTTGTTTTTACGGCCCCTTTTCGGAGAATCTGGGGTTTTTTGGCACTGTTAATTATTCCGGAGGGGTTTTGTCACTGCGAGGGCTGCAGGGATGTGCCTACGAACTGCGTGGACTGCACGGCAAAGGATGGGGCTGTTCGTCACTCAACTGCTGTGGCTAGAGCCAATCAACAACTGTTGGCTGCATGTCCCGCCTCAAACCCCCCAAGGAACAACAAAGAACGTGTGAGAAGCCCACTGCCAAGACCAACAGCAACGTCGTCCACTGCTGCCCTTTTTTCTGTGCTATACAATAGTTTGACAAATTGTTCGTGAACTACATGTGCAGAGCCGTATGGCTCACGTACTCATTCGCTTCACATTTTATGTCATGTGTATTCAATTCGTAAATGCTTCAGGCATCTAGAGCCGATTGGAGGCTTGGATTTCGTTGGGACAATCACTCAACGATGGATATGCATATCGTAACGGGCACCCGCTTATCTGCAGGCTCTACTGCACGGACCCCATGGAGAAGTGGTCAGTAGTATCATGGCCACGTCTCATCTCAAGAATTTGCCATGTATGTACACATGATGAAGTATGAAGCCCAATCTGTACAAAAACGCCAAAGTGACAACCCAGAAAATAAATAACACCTGTACGCCTCTCGATGCTGCATAACCTTACTATCATAGTTCACAAAATAAAATAAAACTATCAATGGAAAACACCCGGCGTAGTTCATTGGTTTTCATCAAGCTCCATCTCCTCCCCATCACTGTCAGAGTCATCCTCTTCATCGTGATCCAAATCGAAAATAAAATATTTTGCCCTGTCCTCTGCAATAACACATCCCACCCTTCGACCATCTTTCCCATTAACTACCACCTCATTTGGAATCCACGTGGTATCGTATTTCCTCGTAGAAACAACATTCATGTCTTGAGAAGGAAGTGTTGCGGCATATTCAAATACACTTTGTGATGTGCTGGTCATATTGAATTCGGTATACTCCAAAGCGGCATACTCGGCAGTTAACATCTCAGAGAGAAGTGTTTCTGAGGGAGTTAGATGTACCGTAAATCTATCAGAAACTAGAAGAACATACCTTTATCACCAAGTATCATGATGAGAAGATTGTCATCCACAAACTTTGCTTGGACCAAATGTAGATTTGGATCTGGAAACGCCAAATTGGCACAACTTACTTTTGAAATGTTGCTGAGCCCACCATCGGTCTCTATCTGACAGCATACGAGTACCACTAAGAGTCATCAACAAAAAAATCAACATTCAGAGTGCTCTGGGATTTTACCTCTCGCTTCATCTGCCTTGCCGGAATGCAATATCATGTAAGTCAAAGGGCCTTTCTCGTCCTTGGCCATTCGTATGTCAATATTCGAAATTCCTTCTTCGTGTATAAGAACCGGCTTTCCAACCCTCAACTGTTGTCTCATAGCCTGCTGTGGCTTGGCAAAAACAGTTTTAGAGAGTGCGTCTAAGTATTCGATTAGCTCCCCGAACCCAGGAACTTGGCCAGCTGTGTCCTCCTTCGAATATAGTTCTTCGATACTTTCTCCCCTCTCTTTGTATTCACTCAATCGTGGCTCTATGTCTCGTTTAAAGAAATCTTCCAATGAAGACGACTTTAGGTATGTTCCAACATATTCGGCTACTTTTAGAATATCGATTGTTGGCTCCTCCACAGGTTTATCGTCAATATTGATAACAGTTGATAGTTGATCAAGAGCATGCCGGATCCATGTACTAAAGGCTGTGAATAAATCAAGCTCCTTGTTTATTTTTTGAAGGAATTCGTGTGAGTAAAGCATTATTCCAGTAACCACATCCAAGCAACGGGTAAAGTCATCTGGCTCTAGTCCGAGGGGACTCCCGCTTTCCTTCCTGCCAAGTTCTTCCGTTAGTTTTAGATACACCCATTAATCAGTGATCCTCACCATCTTGCTAGGCCTCTCAGTCGACAAAAGAGGACGGATATCCTTTCACACGTAGGTAAGAGATTCTCGTGGACCAATCTGCGGAGAGCTTCGTAGCCATTGACCGAACTCTTCTCCCATCTTTTTTGACCCTGACATTAAATTTGTATCAGTAGGGAGTTACCAAAACACCATGGTTTGATTTTACCCGTTCCATCAAAACGTCAAGAAGCCATTCCTTCAGGGTTGCACTTGGGATGCCAGTTACCAGAAATTCAAAGAATTCTAGTCCAACTTCGCCTCCAGCTTTCATTACATCCTCTTCTATTATCCCAACGTATCTCTGTGCTAGATCATTCATAGATTTGAATTCTGCCTCAAGCGATTTAAGGGTTTCCGTCATGTATTTAATGAGCGCCTGAACTTTTGTTGATGTGGAAGCAAGTTGGAACAGATACTGGCCAAATTGTTGAATAAACAGAATGTCCATTGTAGAAAACAACAATCTTTGAGTATGTGGCTCACTTATCAACAGTGAATGCGTCGAAAGATCATGTGATGCTGTATGATACAAAAGCTAACAATTATTAAGTCTCAGCTTTCACTGACAAGATGTTAGACCATACCTTAGACCGAGGTTTTATATGGTTGGAAAGCGATGAAAGCGGCATTGTTCCAATCAGAAACGAGTCAAATACACTATTTATTGTCAATTTTCTGTGAGATGTTTTCCGAGTGAGAATAGTGTACTTCAACAGTATTTTCCCATCTTCATCACCTATGACGAGCACATCCAGATTACTCCCATCGCCGTCCTTTGTTATTGCATTAATCAAAGTATCAATAGTGGTTTTTGAGGTAAACTGGCTTTCACTAAGCATGTCTGTTTAGTCGATCAATTGGTAACCAGTACCAAGGGATTCTTACGGGCCAGAAGAAGACGGAAGAATACTCAGTTTCGGCATCATAGAAACGATATCTAGGTCAAACAAAGTCTGCGGCGTACACTCTGTCGACTTGGATGTCGGAGCATTATTCACAGCAATTTCATGGGAGTGGTTGTCCACCCAACCCACACAAGTTATTCTACCGAAGTTTGGATCGTCAGAATGTAGAGTATGCATGATCTTTCCATTATTAACATCAACAATCCGGGTGGAGCCATCTTTGTAAGCTAGTGCAATCATTTTCCCTTCATACTGTCAATCAATGTTATAAGTCAAACAGCATTTGAGCGTTTACCGTCAGGACGCCATTGAATCTTTTCCACCTCATTTTCTGTACCGTACTTATGAGTGTGAATCCACACACGTTGTCCATTCATGCGATACAGTTGGATAGACTTGTTTGTCATCACCATCACAATTAAATCAAGCTGTGGACTCCAAGCAGACATATTCCGACGAACAATTCCACTTGGTTTTGACTGGTAGAGAACCCGAAAGCCTCGTGCCTCCCTTTCGGCAGTTCCAGGGTCCGAAATCTCATCCTCCATGCTGAATTGCTTGGATATTCGTAGGTGCTACACTGTCGCACATTCACTGTTTTGTTGTGTCGTGACTACATGCGTGGGGCAGAGTCGGGTAACTGGTCGCATGAAGGTCCGTTCACTGAAACCCTGACCTTTGTCCCCTCCCCCACCTGGCGCCGGGAAACACCGTTATTTCAGCGACTTGACTTCGACCTCTAACCGGCCTGCGGAAAAAAGCAACTGTACCGGTACATATAACTCTCGATCTTGCGACAGTGCGAAATCCCATTGTCTAACGCTGCCCTCGGCGGTCATCTACGAAGGTCGAGAATACCGGTATTGGTATTATCGTGGGAGTTATTGGAGGAACATAGGGGTCGGGTTACGTTGGTCAGCCAAGAACTGTGACTCTACGGAAGAGGGCTGCCTAGAACATAAAGATCAATAAAACAGCTCTCTGTATGCTGTAACTCTGCTGCCATTGCTACTTGATTCTTTCTGGCGCTCGCCATAGCTTATCATGGCCGAACGACCATCAACAAACAACCGTATGTTCCAACCCTCTGCGCAGATAATGCGACCGAAAACTAGCTCTGGGAGTAGCGGATTCATCAATATGTCTACAATAGGAACAAAAACACCACCGAACGACGGACGGCGCACTGGCGGCTTGACGGCTTCCCCACGTCCTAAAGCCAAAGGTAGCGAGACAATCGGGTTTATGTCGCGACTATTTTTCTGATACTTGAATGTGATAGATTCGAACAATACGTTATGTCGGAATATTACTATATATGGCTATTGCCGTTTTGACGGGAAAGGTATGGCTGGGGATTGAGCACTCCTTTGTAGCCGGCCAACTGAAAAACCAATCCGCAGGTTGTGCATTTAATCATGATCCTCACTCTCAAAAGCAAAACGCAAACGGCAATAGGTGAATGAGACTGGCCTACAGATTAAACCGGAACTAACTGCCATCTTTTGACTGCGTGTAGCTTAGGAAGAGGCAAGTTCAATGTGGATTCGCCTTCCTTTACACCTTCGACTCCCCCAAAAAACGTTATATCTCCGAAAGCAGCCGACGCTGCACCCTTCACGCCAAAAGGTCATTCCGCAGGTGGTTATGGCTGTGTTTGCCTTGCTTAGCTGCGACTCATACGACTTAATAGGTACCGCGACGCCACCAGTCCAGCCCCAATTCCACACTATTGCTACTGCTGCTGCACCCAGGTATGTGGTATTATCAAACCTTCCTCTTGGAAGGATAGTCTGTTGATTCTAGCACCGCCTATAGCTATTCCTTGTCGCAGGCTGTCGAGTCACAAGATACGTACAACCAGAGCTTGCAACAGAGCTTTGACTCTTTAGGGATGGGTGAAAATGTATTCGCGCCCACAAGATCGCCTACAAGATCGCGGCGCAGGACTAACAAGATGAAGACTGGTGCATCGAATCTCAACCCATATGAGTACAGCAGTGGGCTAGCTACTCAGGTAAATCCATATGCACAAACCCACGATATGTTTTACCAACCTACGCAAAGTTACTCAATTCCGGTCAGCTCCTCCGTAGTACAACTCAGTGATGAAAGCACAACCGCGTATTGACACCTTTTACAAGCTTAACTATCATCTATATGCGCCAACTGCGCCTTATCCCCAGAAGCTGTTGCCATTTCAAAAGAATATTCACAACTTTTTTCTTTCGGACAACGTACGAGAAGAACTCCAGCGGAAAGGGGAGGCTACACTGCAAACTCTAAGTAAAACTCACCTCCGCTATACATCCGAGAAAAAGGGTTTAACACTTAAAAGATCTCTCGGCTGTGCTTCCAGCGTCAATCAATGAATATCACTCGCTTGTGCCGCTGGATACCACAAGTCAGAAAAGTACACAGAGTTTTGGGTATGCAAGCTGGGTCTACAAGGCGTTTTCGACTGAAGACGGGAATACATACGCTTTGCGGAGAGTTGAAGGTAATGAATGGTCATTTTACCTACTAGTTTTTCTGTGCTAAGTGAATCAGGGTTTCGTCTACAGAATGAAGCCGACATCCGGGTTATCCAGCGATGGAAGAAGGTAACAAGTGCAAACATCGTCACTGTTCACAATGCATGGACAACTACCAAGTTTGGGGATAGTAGTAAGATTGAAATCGCACCTTCTTAACCAAATATGACTAATCGTATAAGCCATTGTGTTTGTTTATGACTACCATCCTCTTTCCAAAACGTTGGCTGAGGCACACTTTGGCCCGAATCCCATCTTTGCACAGTCACGACCTGTTCCGGAGAATGTTCTGTGGAGTTACATTGTGCAGTTAACATCTGCTTTGAAGACGATTCACGGCACAGGCCTTTCGGCAAAGATAATTGATCTTTCTAAGGTCTTACTCACCAGCAAGATGAGGTACTTCTCGTAAAGACACCACAGTATCAACGCTTCTAACGCACAACAAATAGGATCCGTCTTAACTGTTGTGGAATGCTCGATGTGATCAGACCTGACACTCAACGGACTCTACAAGAGTCCCAACAGGACGATTTTATAAGCCTAGGGCGTATGATGCTGGCCATTGCCTGTAGCAATCCTCTAGCAATCCACACCTATCCTAAGAGCATCGAATACATTGGTAAACAGTATTCGACACATCTGAGGGATACAATCTTCTACTTGTGTTCCGGCCAAGTAAAAACGGTGGACAAGTTTGCAGAGTCAATCGCCGGATATATGCTGCAGAATTTTAACTCTGCTTTGCATTACGAAGACACCCTAGAATCTGAGCTGACTAGAGAGCTCGAAAACGGGAGATTGGTACGCTTACTATGCAAATTTGGGTTCATTAACGAAAGGCCCGAGTATGATCATGATATTCGGTGGAGCGAAACAGGCGACCGCTACTATCTCAAGCTCTTCAGGGACTATGTTTTCCACTCAGTGGATGAGAATAACCAACCAGTAGTTGATATTGCACATGTATTGACTTGTCTCAACAAACTAGATGCTGGCGTGGACGAGAAAGTAATGCTAGTATCGCGAGACAGCCTGAATTGTTTTGTTGTTTCATACAAAGACGTAGGTTTCTGAACAGCATCAAACATTTACCCTATTACTAACGTTGCCAAAGTTGAAACGACAAGTCGAAAGTACTTTCCAAGAGCTCACAAAGCCTACTCGACGATAGGATCATCAGCAGGCACTGAACTTACAAAGGGAAGATCACAGACGTATCTTTGGCGCGGTAGAATACAACTATGAGGATGGAGTTGGAGTTGAAGATTGGAGATATGAGCACGCAAGCCCGTGGCTTGGGGGTAATATATGGAACGGAGGGATCTAAGAGAGGCAATCACATGTACGGTAACTTTAAGCATATAGGTATGTACTTAGCTACAGCTGCGGACATGTAGGGATTGATTATAACGGCAATAAACGGAGTTTGTTCATCATAACATTCATGAAATCGCACTTAACTCCCCCAGAATCCATGAATACAAAACTTTCCAGCCCTCTAATAAGTTGTGGTCGCACTTGTAGTCGTCGTCTCCACCACCGTTGTTCCTCCCAAAGTTGTACTGCAATCTGTTGCCAACGGTGGCGGTGCAGTCCCACCACATCTAACCATCATTAGTCTCTTCACCCTCTCCTCTCTTCTCATGAGATTTTCTTACTCGGTCGCCAAATAACAGGTCCCAATCTGTTGTCCTGGACAGAACACTTGTCGATCTGTGCACACAGTTCTGGTACAACTCCCTGTGGTCGGCGAGCAGCTAGGTGGGTTCGGCACTGTGCCCCCGCACGCAGTGTGCAGGTAGCAGGTGCTATATACACCACAAGCCGCGTTATGCGTAGTCATGCAGACCGTCGAAGTGCATGGCAGCGCTGGCGGCGAGGTTGTGCCGGCGCAGGAGCTGTAGCAAGTTGCGGTGCCGCCCGCGGTGGCAGTGGCGCAGATGGTTCGACAGGAGCTGTTAGATATGACAGGCTTAGATGTGATAGTTGTGCACGGCGTGGGCAAGAGGGCGCCAGCGTGGGCGGCGGGAAGGAGGAGAAGTGCGAGGCCGGATATCAACATCATCGCAGTTACAATTGTGGCAAAGATGAGAGGTGAGCCTTAGCATTTGGAGGAGGTATACACTGTGTTTATATAGGAAAACGTATCCCAGGGTTTTTTTTGAAACGTTCTGGACCCTGGAATAAGAACGCACATGGAAACATGGGATAGCATTCTGGGGTTGCGGGGATGCCGATGTGTGGTGACAACCGGTGAAGCCGCCAGTAACTTTATAGGCTAGCGGTGCTCCGTACGACGTTCCACGGCGGGCATTAGTACCATATAGCAATTGATTTTAGAAGGGTCCCATGGAATAAACGAGTAAGAAGGTTATCTTACGGAATCTCCGGCTGTTTTTACCGATTGGAGGTGTTGTACAAAACTCTGACCGGAGTGCGTTGCGAATCCGGTTTGTGAAGGAATATGGGATTCAAGTGCGATTGAACTTTGAAAAATAGAATCCCATGAGAAATTTCACTACTCTCTGCAGAAGTTTCTGTCTATAGTATGATCTATTAAGTTAATTTATCTCACCACCAGGCCTATCATCATCATAACCCAGAGCAAGCTACTTTTACTTTTCGAATTCAAATACCAAAATGATTTCCGGTTTCACCATGCTCTTAACTCGAGATACTATCATACAGTTTGTCGATCAGTTTCGGACAGATACTATCTAGGTGGCCTCTAACCTCAGTCTATTTCTTCTCTATGCTCAACCCCAGAATACCAGTTTCTCGCTACTACTTATATGATAGCACATATTCATAAGAGGCACCTCTATATGAGTCTGGTTCAACTATATGCCCATCGGCTAAACTGCAACCGCTTTATTCGGAATTCACATCCCATCAATCGACCTCACCCCCTGCTCCACAAACTACTTCACGCAATTCATTCCTTAGGCACCATCAGTGCACCTAACATCACCATCACCTCTCCGCCCCCGCATTACGGCTTTGTGGTTGAACATTGGAGTTAGCAGGGAATACAGTCAGCAGTATGAGCGCAGCAGTGCAGAAAGGTCATTGATTTCGCACAATGCCTTTTCTGCTCCGTGTATAATTTTAGCTGGGCGTTCGAGGGGTTCTGTGGCTTACCGGCAGGCCGCATCTATGGATGGAATTCTACTTCTTCTGGAAATAGAGAATGGCAGGCTCTCATTACCACGTCCCCCCTGCGTCGTTGCTCCAGTGCCATGTTCTTTTGACTTGTGTAAACGTAAAATTGTGGTCCACTTTGACGATGCAGAGAGGTATTCTCAGTGATTTTGGATTTATGATATGGGTCCGGATCTCCTCGATGATGGTAACGGCACGGTCCCACATTAAATAAAAGATTACGGAGTTTTGTATCATAGTGTATACAGGTGAGATAGCGAATACATATGTCAATGTAAACCATCTAATTGAGCAATGATAGGTACTCCGTTTGATCCGAGTATACAGTAATGCATTATAAGTTTTTTGATATATTGGGGAACATATCAAACCGGCATTAGAGGCCTGATCGCTCGGATATCTTGATCATCCCTGGAATACAGGGCTGAATCAAGAACTAAGGGCATTTGCATAGCTAGCGGCTATCGTGTGTTTTGTGTAACGCTTCTCGATTCTGCACGTTATTCAGAAAACTGAAGGTCAGCCATTTGGAGTCATCCTTCGAATTGTCAAAATGAGAATTGCAACTCAAGTCAACCTTGCATATGATCCTCTTTACTGGATCCTAGCCAAATATACTCCTAACTATTATTTTTTTAAGAAAAGGGTAAGAAGGCGAACGTATTCTTCTTTATAAACGATCCAAATCGACGCAGTTTAGCTCTTTTGGGTATATGCAGACAAAATAGTTCACGAAAGACCTCATGCACTCAACGTTTGATAAGAAGAAGAAATGGATATAAGCGCAGAGGAGCGACTGCATACATAACACGCGACTTGTCTAGTGAAACGTTGAGCACATGCTTTGTGCACTTTTCACAGGAGCTTCAAGCAGCGTCGATAGCTAAGCGCTAAATACAATTTTATCCTACCTCCGGTAGGAACTGTCTAAACTCCACGGATGCCAAAACCTTAAGCATCCGAGAAACATGGCAAAACTGCATGACCTGTAGTAAGTTCCTTCACCGAAAATCACTAATCATCAGTCAAGCATTTGTTACAAAGGGTCCATATTCTAACCACATGTGTCTAGGAAAAGCATACATATCCCCCCTTGGTCTTGTTCCACGCGCGTTTGACAAGTCATGGATATGTAGCATACTCGAACAAGAACCCCCTCGTTCAGTTCCTGTTGACCATGCTTCCCGTCCTGTCGCCGTACGCGTGGTTGTTTGTGGATTTCCTTGCAGGGTCCCGGGCCTTCGAATGCGTACGCAATTGCAACCAAAATATTTCCTAGTGCGGCCGGCGGCCCCATATCTCGGCAGTGCTTAAGTACCGATCTGGTGTTGTTTACTTGTGGATCTGATATTGGCAAGACGGCATCTGGATACTTGAACAGATTCTCGGTGAATGAGCACATTAGAGACAAAGTTTTCGTTGGTGCGCGGTTGTCATGAAAAATAATGGAATTGATAGCTATAGTCGATAAACTTTTATTGGTAGGTTAAGCCAAAAAATAATGGGATGACTGCGTCGTAATAGCTATCGTAGACATTATATAGATGTTGCTCCCTCATATAAAAGCGTATACTACCCGTAGTTGAATCCAATAATTGTAGATTCGGACCTGTAAAGGTGTGGTCTATTTATACATATGTTGGCTGACCAAGTGTCTGGGAAACATATAGATCTCGCGTGAGCTCTGCTGATATAAATTGACGTTTGAAACCAGATTACCGGTCCCGTTCCAGTTATAGTAGAAAGGGTAGCAATCCTAGCCAACTACATCCATTTTGAGGTGGTATTACGCCTGGTAGGTTATTCTCCGTATGCTTTTGCTTAGGATATCCACATCAACCCAATGATTCGTGTTGCTTTTTAAAAACTTAAAAATGAGGCCAGTGTGTTTTCTGTAATAAGACGATGGGCTGCTAGCCCATTCCACCTCTCACTCAACAACATATCTCCAGGGTCGAGCTCACTAACGGACACACACTCCGACTTGGCTTTGACTAACAAGCGACTTCCGTGATTTCAAGTTTGCCGTGGGCGGCTAAGAATACCGGAGTGATTGAACGGTAGCATTCCCACTGTGTTTATCTGTAGGTCACACCATGCGCGTTGCAATAATGCACATGCACCTCGGGCTGCATATTAATCTGGCGCGGCGTACAGTGCGGGCAGCGGCGGTGACTGAGGCTCATTCTAAGCTGCAGGTCCAAAAATAGGGGACGAAGTAGATTGTTGCGGGGATCGCCAAGATCGCACTGAAGTGAACACATTTCCAGTCAACCAACTCAACATTTCTGTGCGAAAGAAGTCACAGCAACGGCGCTACGAAGAACTGAACTCGTTCTCTAACACATAATTATCAATTACAAGCAATCTGCAAATTCACGGTGCTCATATTTGAGCTGTTCAGTACAAAAGAAATTCTGAGTAACCAGGTGTGCTAGCGTTTATCAGGTGAGAAGGCCTGAAGGCTAGGGGAGGGCAACAATAGTAAGAACCGAGCCGACCAACCTGGTCAAGGAGGTGGAACTTCACAACCATCGCCTTCAACCTACAAAAAATCCCCGTGCCGCGTGGCCTCGTCCAAATTTGTTCAGCATTTTCCTTCTTGAAGTCGAATTCCCTACGATATCGTCCTTTTTGATTCCTCTTCCCGTTGTGCGGGATCTCGATTTTGCAACGGCTTCAATTCAAGCTCCCACGCTCGATCGCATTTAGTTCAGTCGCTCGTTTACCCTTCTTCCTCCTTTCGAATTCCTGCGACCGATAGATTGCGACCATCAATCGCACCGGCGACTCAGAGTTCACGATTCATTCACGGTTTGCCCAGCGGGTCTTGAATCGATTACCGGCTTCCCGAAGTTCGCCCCCTCCCAGCCACGGCGCTACCAGTTCCACCATCCAGACGGGGTGCGGCTGCGATTATCGATAGGACCGGCATCCCCGGGTGGTTTAGAAACTGTGCGCGGTGACACAGCAGTGCTTGAGTGAAGATGGAGGACAAGTGGGTTGCCTTTCTACCGGACGGAATGGGGATGGGTTCTGATGGACAACTCTGCGTGTAGATACATCGGGTTATTTCTGGCCATAACGTCTAGTATAGCCATAGGTACGATTTCATGAGAGACGAAATCTCACCAGGAAGCGGTGGCTAACTAGACCTCAGGAACGAGTTTTATCTTGACCAAACGGGTATGCGCACGTCCCTTCCAATCAAATGCAACATTGCGCAACTCCGGAACAATGACTGACCAACCCAGGGTCTTATACAAACAGCAGATAAAACGGGATTTGAGGGAGATGGATATACCTATCTGAAGAACCCTATTTGGTGGGCGGGGATGATTACGAGTAGGCTATTAACACCCCTGGCACTATGCAGTGCATTGCATATACTTACATCAATCAATCTACAGTGGTTCTTGGTGAAATCTCGAATTTCGCAGCATACGCGTTTGCACCCGCGATCCTGGTGACGCCTCTAGGTGCCTTGAGTGTATTGGTTGGGTATGAGACTTCTAGAATACTAGGACACTGACAGGATGACTAACCGCGAATGCCTATATCAGAGCTGTACTTGGTACATATTTCTTGAAAGAAGAATTAGGGACATTGGGCAAGCTTGGTTGCGCTATATGTTTGATTGGCAGTGTAATCATTGTGCTGCATGCACCGGCGGATGAGGACATTCAAAGGATAGATGTGATTCTGCATTATGCTATTCAGCCCGGTACGCTTCTTTGCACAATATCCAAGAGTATCTACTTACAATCAGTGCAGCGTTCCTATTCTATGTCGCCCTTGTCATCAGCTTTTCGCTGGTTATGATATACAAAGTGTCGCCCAAATACGGCAAGAAGAACCCGCTCATCTACATTTCGATTTGCAGCACGGTTGGCTCTTTGACGGTATTGAGTTGCAAGGCATTCGGCATCGCTGTAAAACTCACACTTGCGGGAAACAATCAATTCATATATCCCAGCACATATGTCTTTGTCATCGTCATCGTCGTGTGCATTCTCACGCAAATGAACTACTTCAACAAAGCGTTGAGCCAGTTCTCCAGCTCAATGTAGCCACCCACCGTCCCAACCCTCTTGCACGCACTGCTAACTCCCCACAGCGTGAACCCAATCTACTACGTAACCTTCACAACCGCCACGCTCATCGCCTCCTTCGTCCTCTTCCGCGGCTTCAACACCAACGACCCGGTCAACACCATCTCCTTGCTCTGCGGCTTCCTCATCATCTTCACGGGCGTCTACCTCCTCAACCTCTCCCGCGGCGATCCAAACGGCACCAAGCTCGGCCGCGGCGGCTCGCGCAACCGCAACTCGTTCGTCGACGACGGCATCCCGACCGACGGCCTGTCGGGCCTGCAGGTCCGCCACAGCATGCAGATGCGCCGCTCCGAGACGTTCACGCGCACCTCCCACGGCGGATCCACGCCGCGCGCCACAGACTTTGCCGACCAGCGCCTGCTGGGCGACGACGAGGCCTCCGTCGGCCTGCGGAACCTGGCGGAGGAGAGCGAGAGCGAGGATGAGATGGGCCGGCCTTCCCATTCCTCGCGACGATAATGCCCCACCTCCCACCTCCCACCTCCCACCTCCCACCTCCCACTCCCCCACGCCACCACCACCGCCGCCGCCGCCGGTCCCCACCACTAAATCTAAATGTATAGAACGCACGTGCGCCACTCGGGCCGGGGCCGCCACTGTTTCCGCCTCTCTTTTTTTGTGTCTCTTTGGGTATTGGAAATCATTTTTCTGTATAGCTTTCTCTTTTCTTTTTGTTTCCTTAAACTCTGTGTCTTTTTTTTATGGGCTGTGTTTTTTTTTTTCGAATGAAATCATATTTTCTTGACTTTCCTGTGGGTTATAGGCCGGTTCTTTTTTCTTTTCTTTCTTTTTTTGAGTACTATTACAGGGGAAACGAATTTTCTTGGGACCAATCTTGGTGAAGAAGAAGAGGAAGATGAGGATGAGGATGAGGAAGAGGGGGGGAGATGAGGAGGAGGAGAGATAGGGAGTCCTTGATGAATGAGAAAAAGGTACATATATTTTTTTAGAGCCAATAGTCGTGGCTGCGGAATAGTGCCTGCTTTCCCGTTTGTGCGGTCCATATACTATATAAACCACTGCCACCACCTCTACCTCTCTACCTCTACCAGACGTTCTTGATTCCAGAAAGACGAACCCCCACATCCTGTTTTTTTTTCAACATTTTTCTTATATGGCCCCCGGTTGGGCTGGGCGCCGGTAGATGTAAACCATTAATGTGCATGTCTTTAGAGATGTCGGGCTAGAAAGTGGGCGTTTTTGTTGGATGAGGAGGAGGGGAGGGAGGAGCGGCGTCATGTGTATATTATATCTTGTCGTATAGAAAGGCCAGTGACAAAGCCACGCACTTCTCATATAATACCACGCACCCTCGAGCCTCCAACAAAAAACCAACAACATCATGCACCACTACGACGACAACACTAAGTAGATGCCAGTGCCATTCAAGGCCAAGCTCTTGCATATTATCAATTCCGCGTCTTGAATACGATATGCCGGCCAGCACGCTGTTTAACTGTGATGCCGCAGTCTAAATAGAAGACAAAGCAGCAGTCTATATAAGATTCAGCATGTGTAGATATATCGATATCTCGCCAGAAAATTACTAGTATTGTGGTAAATATCCCTCGTAGGCGACTGTACATTGAGATGCGAGAGCGGATCATAACAAATTTACTTGATTCAAGCTGGCGTTTACTTAAACGCGATGGTGGCAGTACAAGGGGCTGTTGGTTTTGTTGGAGGCTCGAGGGTGCGTGGTATTATATGAGAAGTGCGTGGCTTTATCATTGGCCTGTAGAAAGCTCACAACCCACCAGTGCCCTGCCACCGCAGGAGATCTAGAGAGAACGCTGATATATAGGCGCCTTGGATACATCGGTTTCGAAGATATTGACGGAGGTGGGTTGGTTATATATTGCATTGTAGCGGTGGTTGGTTAGCAATAGCAGCTGTATCGTTGTTTGGAAGCACCCATATGATATCATCCAGCAATTGCATTCTCAATATTACGAGTACATCTAATACAGCCTCGACGACCAACCCCATGCATCAAACAGCAGCAGCAACAGCAACAGCAACACCATTACAATTAACACATCATCCCTATACCCAGCGTCCCCAGACCTCGCACCCACCCACCAGCCCTATTCCTCGCCCCTCACAATCCGCATCATCTCCTCGCCCGCCGGCGCGGTAGTGATATTCTCATTCCCCTCCTCCAGCACCAACACATCATCCTCAATCCGCACTCCGCCGACATCCCAATACCGTTCCAGCACACGCTCATCGATAAACTTCCCATGCACGGGGTCGGTGAGATACGGCTCGATCAGGAACCGGCAGAAATAGATCCCCGGCTCGACGGTGATCACCATGTCCGTGTCGAGCACGCGGTTGACGAGCGTGTGGCTCACCGCCCTGCGTCCGCGACCGCGACCGAGCCAGGCGTTGAACGCTGCCAGCGGCGCGAGCGTGGCGTACGCACCCATGTCCACCGAGGGGAGGTCCGGCGTGCCCTCGACGTCGTGCACGTCCAGGCCGACAAAGTGGCCCAGCCCGTGCGGGTAGAACGCCTTGCTCGTCCCGGCCGCGAATATCTCCTCCTCAGTCCCGCCCTTCAGGATCCCCAGCTCTAGCAGCCCGCGCGTCGCGATGCGGTGCGCCAGCAGGTGCGTCTCGCGCCAGTCCACGCCCTTCACGGTGATCGCGATGGTCGCGCGCTGCATCTCCTCGACGATCCTGTACACCGCCGCCGCCTCGGTGCTCCACTGACCGGACAGCGGATACGTGCGCGTCACGTCCGCGGCATAGCCCTGCCACTCCGCGGACGCGTCGCACAGCAGCAGCTGGCGCCCCGCGAGCGGCTCGTCGTTCTTGGTGTAGTGCAGCGTCGCGGCGTTGCGGCCGGAACACATGATCGGGTCGTAGGCCTGCGTCTTTGCCTGGCGCGCCACGCAGGCCGCGACGAACACGGCTTCCAGCTCTGCCTCGTTGCGGGCGGTGCGGGCGGCGCGCATCGTCGCGATGTGCGCGGCGGCGCTGATCTCGTTCGCGCGCCGCAGCAGCGCGAGCTCGTAGGCGTCTTTGTACACGCGGCAGTCGTTGATCGCCGGCTGTAGTAGTGTGTTCTCGATGATGATGCCGCCGACGTCGCGCGGCGGGCGCTGGTCGTGGATCGTGTAGAACGGCGCAGCCGGGCGCGTGCGGTGCAGCGTGCGCAGGTGCGCGGCCAGGTCGGCGGTGGTGTGCACGGCGTCGACGTCGTAGAGCGCGGCGCACTCTTCGCGCGAGCGCGGCAGGCCGCTCCACAGCACGGCGGCCGGGTCGAGCGGCGGGATGAACAGCCCGAGCTTGTCGGTGTGCAGCGAGTAGACCAGGGCGCAGTCCGCGATGTCGGTCACGCCCGAGAGGTACTGGAAGTAGCGGCGCTGCCGGAACTTGGGCGGCATGTCGGAGTCTTCGAAGGTCGCCGAGCGCTGGCCCTCGAGGTAGATGTAGCCGTCGCCTGCGGGCAGGCGTTTGGCGACGTTGCGCGCATGCTGCTTCGCCGGGTATTTGGGCTTCGGCGGGGGCAGCGTGAGGTGGATGGAGAGCTCGGGGAAGCTGGAGCTGTTAGCTGGTTGCAGGTACATACACGGAGGGCGAGGAGGCGAGGGCGAGGGCAGACAGACCTGTGTAAAGCTGTCGAGGTGTCAATCTTGTCTACAGCCATGGTGTTTGTGAATTCCGCAGATGTCTAGGCTTGCCAACGAAGCTCTCAACTGAGAGCTAAGAGTAAGATGTAATAGTTTGAGCGGTCGGTCGCCCAGCTGACAGCAGCATCATCCGCGTCTCGCCCGTGAACACCACCCCAGACCTTCCACTCGAACCCCAGCACGCACCACCCCTGCCAACCCAGCACGATGACTAACCAACCCCACGACCCTTCCCCACTACGGCCACCACCAGCGTACCACCAGCATACCACCTCCCCCACCACCTCCCGCACACCGGTACCCTAGACCAGCACCCCCACCTCCCCCATCACCTGAAACCATGGAACGCGGCAACAGCAGCGGACGCGGCAGCGGCAGCAATAGCAACTTCCGTGGGCGCGGGAGCAACGAGCACGGCGGCCGCGGCGGCGGTCGCGGCGGACGTGGCGGCCACGGGCCTGGGCAGCAGCAGGAGCGGAAGCCGCGTGAGGCGATCCTGGATCTGGCGAAGTTTATGGATAAGGCTATTACTGTTAAGTTTAATGGCGGGCGTGAGGGTGCGTTGTCCCCACTGAGGCAGGAGCAGAAGAGGAGAGGGGCACCGGAGAGATGGAATAGATGGGGAGATGGGGGAGAAGTAGGAGAAGCAAGGCTGACAGAGTGGGTGCGGTAGTGGTCGGAACATTGAAGGGATACGACCAGTTGATGAACCTCGTGCTAGACGACGTCAAGGAGAGCTTACGGGGTACATTTTCCCCCTCCCTCAACACCATGTCCCCAACACTCCTAAAACCACAGCACTGACAATCCGCAGACGAAGACGGCAACGAGCAAACGCGCGAACTCGGCCTCGTCGTGGCGCGGGGGCCCATGCTAACCCTCATCTCGCCAATCGACGGCAGCGAGCGGATCGAGAATCCGTTTATGGCACAGGAAGGCGTGATCTGATGAATTCATACGATGGTATGGGGTGTATGGGGGTTTCTTTGCTATATTGTTGGGTCTGGCGGTGGACAGTAATAAAAGCAATGATTATGAATGACGTTACTTTCTCCCAGGTGATGATGATGGTGGTAGTGTTGGTGGGGTGACAAAACAACTAAAATGGGGATGAGGATGAGGAGATGTGTGTATAAAGGGTGATGGCATTATGGGGTGTCCCCTACTTAAGTGTTGCGGTGCATCGGCGGGGTTTGATCTTTCTGAGTATATGGCCAAATATACGCATGACGCCGCTCTCTCCCTTCTCTTCCAAAAACGCCCACTTTCTAGCTATCCATTTCCAAAGACATCCATTGAGGAATGATAGGCACTCCATTTGATCATAGTATACAGTGATACCACAGTTCTAATTATAAGTTTTTTTGATCTATGAATTCATTGAAGAACGCAGCACACCGGCATTAGAGGCCCAATCGCTCGGATATCTTGTTCATCGGCCCTGGAATAAGTACATGGCTGAATCAAGAAATATGTAAGGGCATTTACATAGCCAGCTAGCGGCTATCGTGTGTTTTGTGTAACGCTTTCTGCACGTTATTCAAAAAACCGAAGGTCAACGTCCACCTAGAGTCCTCCTTCAAAACTGTCCAAAATGGTAATTGCAACCTCAAGTCAACTTCGCATATGATCCTCTTTAGAACTAGATCCTAGTTAGATGTACTCTTGACTACTAATTTTGTTTTAGGAAAAGGGTGTAGGAGGGCGATCATAGATTTTCATGAGGGATCAGAATCGATGTAGTTCAGACTCATTTTGTTTTTCAAAAAGATAGGTTTGTGCAGACAAGATAGTTCACGAGACACCTCGTGTACTTTCCATAGTTCTCTCTTTAAATCAACCGGACTGAATCCCATTCTTCATTTCTATTTCTTTATGTTGTTCTGTTGCTTTGTTGTGGGTTATATCGTGCATATTACGACTTTAATGCGTCCGTTGTATCTCGCGGCCGCATCTAGTTCCTTCCAAAAAGTGTTCATTGCTCTGGTTGATACTATAGGGGACCTATATCATTTCCGTCCCAACGGCTAAAGAAGATACATTGGTAACTTGCAGCATTCCGTATAGAGGGTCGGACAAGAGCTGACTGGCCTCGGTCATTTGACTATGAAATTTGGCATGTGGTGTAGAAATGTACGCACTCCTTGTTTTGAGTAGAACATTCTTTGTCGGAGAATCTCCCAAAGTTTTCTTTTGGGAATGAGAGATGATATAGAGCGACTACAGGAGATAACACTGAATGCGCTGCAGACGCATCTAAACAAAGGTGTTGTGTATACAAATCATCACACAGAAGGTGACGCACGTTGTACACGTGATGGCTGCGTTGGAGCCAACCACAAACAGATTACGTGTGCCATGCATATGCCACTTAGTAATGGCAAGAGTTTGATCCCCACTTTGCCATCGCCTCCCATCAGTGACTGCATTCAACGGCCCAGTCTTTCACTACACCGCATCAAACTCTGGACCTCGTCTTCGCCTTTGTGCTCCAAGTCTCCACTCAAACCACCACCATACACCTTCACCTCCAGCACCAATATCAGCACCTCTTGCACTGTATCCGTGCAAGCCCACCTCCTATAACCCAGCCCCCCTTAACCAACCCAGCACAACAATTAATCCGCCGCCACCACACCCAGACCTACTAACCCACAGCTTTCCCGACACACGCACGCAACAACCACACAACTGCGGGTTTGACAAGCAGAGCCTGTGTAGACCCTGTACACAACGCGAAGGGCCTGCCTCTATATGAGCTTGACGCTGCCGACTGCTCGAGTGCCGCTGATCCGCCCGCTGACTGACGCCCTTGAGCCGTACGATAGCCCTGGCACCCCAGGCACCACTTACTCGTTCCAAGACCAAGTCTCCACCAAACACAGCATGCAGGCTGAACCGCACCACCACCTTCTGGCGCCCCCTATACACGATACGGGGCTGCTGATTTCTACCGACGACGAGATGGTCGACTCGGATAACGACCAGCACCGCGACGAGGACTATGACATCGAGATAGACGCGATCGAGGTCTATGTGGAGCAAGATAACGATGTGGGGATGGTTATCGATGAAGATGCAAACGCGTATGGCGATCAAGATGCTGAGGATGACTTGATGCTGGATGATGATATCATCGATGTTGATGTTGATGTGGTGCAGCATGAGGAACAGGCAGTACCCGAGTACCACATCTCTGAAGCAGAAGTTGGGGCTGCGATTGCACAGAGTGAGGTAGAGCCTGTGGCAGATCCCTATGTGGAACCCCCGCAGCAGAACAACCTTGATGTCTCACATACTCCTATTCAAGAACCAGAAGTACATCTGTTTAACGAAGACCAAGAAGTGCCCAAATCACCACCTACAACAAGCAAGCTCGAAGAAGTCAACTCCAATGAACAAACAGAACACGCAGAGCCCGATGAAGTTAAACCCAATGACATTGCTAACAGTGACCATTCTTCGGCAACCCTAAGTGACGGCCAACCTGGTACTGTGGAAGCCTCCTTTGTCGAAGAAGAAGTTACACAGACCGTTGAAGAAACTAGCTATTCCCTTGAGGAGGCAATTGCCGAATCTATTAACAGTCCCGAGAACGATGTTTACCAGTATCCTATTATTATTACATATGAAGACAGCAGAGTATCATTGTTTCCCCCTCCTGCTGCTTGGACCGAAGATAGTTCTTTAGATATCCCCTCAGAGTTTTTCTTGCAAGACACCGATGTTTGTGATAAGGGCTTTGATGATCTCTTTGTTCAACTGAGGTCTGTTTTGGGCGAATCTGTCGGGCCTGAAAAAGAGCTATTCTTAAGAATCGAACTGCTGGGACTTGAAATTGGCGAGGTAAGCTAAATTCATTCTATTTACTTGATATCATTCAAGCTAATAATATTTTTTAGGATAATATGGCATGCAAGACTGTATGTCTGCGACATGTGCTTGATTGGCACAACCAACTCCAGAAACGTGATGATTCTACTGTTGACCCACCACCTGTATGCATGGAGCTCTATACGTCCTTCCCCAGATGTTCAGCACGTCTTGAGCAACTGGCGGCAGCAGCCACAGACGGCAAGGCCCTGAATGACTACTTCCAATTAATAGGATTTGAGGATGTAGACTCCGTTCATGGTGAGGTCGACGAAGAAGTTGAGGCCCATGTTGTAGACAAACAAACCGATGAACAGCCCCAGACAGAAGCCTCCCCACGGGAGCGATACGATAGTCCCAGCCCATTTGATGAAGAAGAAGTAAAGCAACCTACAGAAGTGGTAGAGACACTTGAAGAGCCACTGGAAGTTCCAGAGCAACGGTTTTCCGAGCCTGCGCATGAAAACGCTACTTTTAATACTAACGATGAAGCAATTGCAACTGGTAGCAACCTGCCGCCTGCTGCAACAGATAACGATGACGCTATCACTAAAGTTCCCCAGATTATTTCAGAGACTGAATCGAAGCACGAGAACGAGAACGAGAATGAAGATGAAGAGGAGTTGTTGGGATATGATGGAGAAGATGAAGTTGCCGAAGAAGGCTCCACATATGACAACCGTGGAGCCAATGTCGAGACATACACCACTCATGGTATGTTGCACTGCTTTTTGATTTATTTGGGCACTGGCTTACATTTTATAGACGACGAGAAAGTCGCTGAGCCTACAAAAGAGAATGACGAATCGTCTGTGCATGCAGATGCTGGTCACGACCAGGCAAACTCAGATAACGATAAGCCTGCTTCGATTCCAGTATTTGGCGGTGACGATGACGATGTAGAAGATGAGTATAATAACCAACAACAGGAGTTCGAACAGTACGATGAAACTCGCGATGAGCATGCCGACGAAGAAACGCAAGGCACTGAGGAAGATTTCCAAGAAATCACTGGAGAAGATTACTTGAACGCACAAGAACCTGCCGATGAAGAGCAGCACCATGAATCCTCACATCCCGAAGTGGAACAAGAGTATGAAGACTTCGTATTTGAAGGTGAACTAGAAAAGCTTGAGGGTGCCGACGCCGCGTTTTTCGACGAAGATGATGAAGTCGATAATATCAATTACCCTGGTATAGATGGTCCAGGGGGAGATGATCCAGTGACGCAAGAGATTTTGCAAGACGCAGCTGAAAAGGCCGAGCCTGCCGATGTGTCGAATGAGGCATGGAATGCAGCTAAATTGCCATCCCTTCCCATCCCTGAAGTGCCTCAGGAAGACGAAGAGGAACTCATTGATTACGATGAAGACGAAGCCAGCGTAACTTCCGGCGTATCACAAGTGCAACCGACCACGTCGGACGTATCCACCACACCCCAGAAGCGGGTGCGGGAAGAGGAAGGCGAGGAAGAGAGTGATGGCGGGATTGATGCGAACCAAGGTTGGTTTTGGAACCCCAGCAAACTATGGCAATTCGATGATGATAACACTGCTCCTCCAGCCCCGAAGCGTGCCCGTGCAGAATAGGCCGGGTTTGGTCCATTGAATCGGGAGTCGTCACTTTCGACCTGTCGACCTCCTCCTACATCCACAACTGGGCTTGTGGTTGTATATATATTGTCTTGTTTTACGGGAGTTGCTTCTGAGATTTTCTCTCGGCGATTCTGATCTTTTGGCGTTGGATTGGCTTTTGTTATGCAGGAGGGGTATCCCAACCCCTCCTGCATCGGTTTTGTTCGGACCTTTATATCCGGGAAAAATGGGGGCGTATATGGTGTTTACAGGTAATGGTTTCTCGGGCTGAGAAGTAGCGTAAGTTTTCATTAATTGCCCCTTCCCCTTCCCATTTCCCCTTCCCTTTCCCTATCCTTCCCCTTCTTTTCTCCAGCATCTATTCGTTCCCCTTCGTGTTTTTCTGGCTTGATCGTTTTTCGACGTCGCCGCGTTCATTCGACATGATCGCATCAAATGACAGAACCCAAAGAAACTGATTGACGGCTACTAAGCATCTTGCAATCATTTCTTTCTTTGTTATGCTACCCCCTCCGTTTTGTATTTGTACCATTTCTACCGTTTTATATGTTTCTTCTGCTACTAGGATCTTGACTAGGATTTGTGTGATTGATTGTGCGGAACATGTCTTTTTTCGGTTGGTCGGTGTGGTTGGTTGGCATGAATTGGGAGTGATATATCGTTGGCGTTTTTGTCGCATGCTAGATGTGAAATTATGCTTCGTATAGAATTGGGCAGAGTCCCCACTGACAAGGAAGAGGAGGGGTGGAAAACACATATGGGATATTTTACTACAGTGTGTGTGGGTCGTGGGAATTTTAGGTAGTATTAGGATAATTGCGTGAGCTGGATAACACGGTATTAGGTAGAGACACTATTAGGACTAGTGAGTGGGGAGAATCGATTTAGGTTTAAACGGAAGTCTGTTTTTATGTGTGTGATTGTGATCGTGGTTGTGATGGTGATTGTGATTCAGACTTGAGATATTTACATTGAGTGGTGCAGAAATGTCGCATCTTGATTTTTGGTGGTTCCACACACCATTCATGCAGAGCAGGCAGGGATTTACCCGGCCACGAAAGTATGCAGGGCCACCCAGCCGCAGTGCCGTCATTCCAATGGGTAGCTAGTCCGGCCTCAGCCCTCAGCTCACACCGCATACAATCCGGTGATATAAGGCGCCCTCCACGTCCCATCTCTCTCTCCTAACCCCCTAACTAATCTCGCAATAATGTCGTCGATTGAAGGGTCTACTGTATGTCCCCCAATCCAGTGTGTTCGTTTTATTTACCTGACCTGACCTGACATGTGTGGTATGACAGCCGGCGCCGCGAGTAATCCCGAAGTTTTCGAGCTTCAAACCGGCGGTACCGGTGGTGAAGGAGGAGGTGAAGGAGGTGAAGGAGGTGAAGAAGGAGAGGGACGAGAAGAAGGAGGATAGCGGCGAGCGGAAACGGAGAGAGAGAGACCATCGCGGCCATCGCCGGCGCTCCCGCAGTCGCGACCGCGACCGCGACCGAGACCGCAAAGACCGAGACAGAGATGGCCACCACAAACACCATGTCGACCGGCCACGCTCCCGCTCGCGCCACCACCGCAAAGACAGCTCCCGCCGGCCGCGCCACCACCACCGTTCCCGCTCCCCCTTACCCATCGTCACAAAACGCCGCTCGCCGTCGCCCGAAGCCTGGGACGCGCCCGCCAACCCGTTTTTCGTCGACACGCAGGGCGACGCAGGCAACGAAACATATGGCACGCTGCACGCCTACTCCGTCCCCGCCTACCACCGCGGCGGGCGCGGGCGCGTCGTCGGGCTGTCGCCGCGGATCACGATTGATCGCGATAAGTGGGATGGGAAGAACCTCGCGCTGCGGGATGGCAATGGGCGGGGTGGGGGAGATGCGCCGAGGCTCAGGAGTGGGTTTGCGAAGCCTGACGGGCAGGGGGTGAGGAGGTTGAGGGTGAAGAAGGAGGAGACTGGCTTGGTGGAGGCGTTTGCGCGCGGGCTGGACTTTGTGCCGTTTAGTGCGAGCACGAGGAAGAGGAAGAAGCGCGGCGATGGGGAGGGGGAGGAGGGAGAGGAGGGAGAGGAGGAGGAGGATTATGAGAAGAATCATTATCGCAGCCTGGAGGGGCTGAAGAAGAGGAGTGACGAGCCTGAGGACCAGGACCTGGAGTATGCGTCCGACTCGCAGTCCGACGGCGACTACATCGCGAACCAGGAGTGGGGCGACCGGACGCACATGGTCGAGTTTATGCGCAAGGTCGAGACAGAGCCACGCAACATCGATGCGTGGCTGGCATACGTCGACCACCACGACACGATCATCCACGGCGCCGGCCGCCGCAAGACCGCCGCCGAGAAGACGAGCACCGCCGAGATCAAGCTGGACATCCTTTCCAAAGCGCTGGCCAAGAACCCCGCCAACGAGCGACTACTACTAAAATACATGTCCGTAGCCGGCGAGATCTGGAGCGCCGACAAGGTGCTCGCCAAGTGGAAAGAGGTGCTCCACGACGGCCCGCCGGCGTTCGGGCTGTGGACGACGTACCTCAACTTCCGGCAGACGGACTTCCAGTCGTTCACCTACCCCGCCGGCGTCGCCTGCTTCACCGAGTGCCTCGCCCAGCTGCGCGCCGCAGCCTACAAGACGCGCCCGCAGAGCGCCGAGCGCGACAAGATCGAGGAGATCACGGTGTACGTGCTCCTGCGCGCCGCGCTGCTGATGTACGACGCCGGGTACTGCGAGCGCGCGATTGGAATGTTCCAGGGCCTGCTGGAGCTGAACCTGTTCCGCGCCGCCGAGTTCGCGCTGCCGCAGTCGAGTCGCGACCTTGCGCAGCTGCTGGGCGAGATGGAGACGTGGTGGGACGCGGAGGTGCCGCGGGTCGGCGAGGCGGCGGCGAAGGGCTGGAAGGCGGGCACCGAGGGGTGCAGCGTCCCCGAGCCGACGGTCGATGCGGTTATGCAGGTCCCGCTGGACCCCGACGACCCGTTTGGGAGCTGGACCGCCGCGGAGCTGGAGTGGCAGAAGCGCTCGACCATGCCGGCGCGGACGACGGACGAGATTGAAGAAGATGATCCGTATAGGGTTATTTTGTTCAGCGACATCGCGCCGTTCCTGGTGGTCTTCACGCGGCCCGCGTCGACCGACCGGCTGCTCGAGGCGCTGCTGGCGCTGTTCAACCTCCCACCACTATACCCCCAGGGCTCGAACAGCAGCGCGGCCAAAGACCCACTACTCCGCAACGGCTACGATTCGACCGACATCGACGCCTGGTTCTGGCCCGACAAGCACAGCCAGGGCGATGCCGCCACGCCGCGGAGCTGGGACGGCATGGAGCCCGAGAAGACAGACCTGCTCGGCTCCTCGCCGTTCGCGTTCCGCGTGTGCGGCGCGCCGGTCGGCGACGAGTGCGTGTTCGCGCCGTCCGGCACGTGGTTCGACGGGCTGCAGGGGCTGCGCATGGCCGCCGCGCGGCCCGAGGAGCGCGCGTTTGTGCGGCACGCGCTGCGGATGCTGGTGTTTGGACTCAAGCATAAGGACCTGGCGCTGTACTGCCTCGCGTGGACGTGGGTGAATTTTCCGGAAGAGTATGTTTGCATTCCTGTGCGATAGATATGGAGGACTGACTGGTGATGACAGGGCGAAGAGCACCGCCAAAGCCCTCCTCGGAGCGTTCAAGACGCACCTCCCACTGTGGAGCGCCTACGCCCAAATCTCGTGGCACGCCTCCTCGCCCGCCGCAGGGCGGCAGGTGTTCACGCTCGCACTGGGCATGGCCGCCTCCTTCTCGCCCGACGCCGCGCGCGACGCACTGCACCTCTGGCACGCGTGGATCTGGGAAGAACTATCCCTCAACAATACACCAGAGGCTTTACGGCTGCTGCTCTCGATCCCCTCCGGCACACCGCAGCCAGACGCGGCGCCGTCCCCCGCCGCCACGCTGCGCGCACGCAGGGTCAGTGTGTCTACCCCGCTGCTGGAAATTACTGACCCCCGCAGCACCTCGAAAGCACCGAAGCGACGCTGCTGGCCGCCGGACGCGCCACGCACGCTGCGGCGGCGCACGCGCTGCGGGCATTACTCTCCCACCTCTCTGGCGCGCCGCTGGACGACACGCTCGCGCTCTTCCCGCCCTTCCTCGCCGCCCTTCGCGCACGCCCCTCCCTCCCACCCGCCCTCTCCGAACTCACCCACCTCCGCCGCGCGCGCCTCGCCCACCTCGCAGCGACTACGCAAAAGCCCTTCCGCCCCTCCACCCTCCGCACCGTCCTCGACGACGGTCTCACCGCCTTCCCGGCCTCAACGCCCCTGCTCGCGCTGTACGCGTGGAACGAGGCGCGCACAAAGATCGAGAACCGCCTGCGCACGCGGCTGCTGGCGCCTGCGACCCCGGCCGCCGCGCTGTTCGCGGTGTGGGCGGAGCTGAGGATGAGGCAGACGCCGAATGGACATGCGGTGCGGAGCTTGTTTGAGCGTGCTGTTGAGCGGTGGGGGGCGTGTGCGGTGGTTTGGAGGTTGTATGCGGGGTGGGAGAAGGAGCAGGGCGAGGGGGGAGGGGGAGAGGGGGGGAAGGGAAAGAGGGCGGCGGCGGTGTGGGCGAGGAGTGTGAGGGCGCTGCCGTGGCGGCGGGATGTGGCGTTGTGGGGGCTTGTGAATTTATGGGGAGCAGAGGGGCACGGGGGACTGGGGTGGGAAGAGGTCAGACGGACGGTGGGGATTGTGTTCAACGAGAAGGAGCTGCGGTGCCATGATTTGACGGAGATGGAGGATGCGGTTGAGGCGTGGGTAGAGAGGCGGGAGCGGGAGGAGAGGGAGCGCATCAGGGGGGACGGGGAGGGGGCGGGGGAGAGTGGGAGTGGGAGTGGGGATGAGGAGATGGTGGATGAGTGGTAGGTATTATATCTAGTGGTATGTGGGTTAGAATGGAGAGCTGGGAGTGGTGTCAGAGTCAGCCAGAGAAGCGAGACACACAAAGTAAAGTATGCGAACCCCCATGATGGCTGTGGCCATGGTAGGATTGGTGTATGGGTTCAAATGCAGGAAGTGGTGTCAGAGTCAACCAGTGTATGAGTAGAGCTCGGTCTGATCGAGTGATGCATGGAGCATGGGGTAGCCGCTGATCTCAGCAGCCCCACCTCTATCCCTCATCCCTACCTCCATCTACCACAACACCCCACATCATCCAATCATCCAATCAATCCATCCGCACCACTACACCGACGCCCGCACCCCACTACTGTCACCACAACAACCACCTCCACAATGGCCTCCGAATCCCGCCTCTACACCCTCACCCCCGCCACCACCACCACCCTCCGCACCTTCCGCCTCACCACCTCCCGCGCCGCCACGCTCCAAGCCCTGATCCTCACCATCAACAAGTCCACGCAAGAAATCACCCCTTCACCCACCGTCTACACCTCCCTCCCCGACCTCGCCGACGACCTGCCCGAGCACGCGCCGCGCTTCGTGCTCCTGAGCTGTCCGCTGGAGCTGGCTGGGGGACGGAAGAGCTTGCCGTATGTCATGCTTGCGTGGATGCCGGAGACGGTCGGGAGTGAGTTGAGGATGTTGTATGCCGGTGCGAAGGAGATGGTCAGGGGCGTGGCGGAGGTGCAGAGGGTTGTTGATTGTGGGGAGGAGGAGGAGGTGTTGGGGGTTGAGGAGGTGTTGCGGGGGTAGGCGGCGGGTCACACACGGTTGGTGGGAGAGTGGGACGGGCGTGTGTGTTCATTACTACTATTTCTATTGATTTACTATTGCTATAATTTTTCTACGCCTTGCCCTGCGCTTTCGCCTCAATCTCAATCGCCGCATCCAGCTCGTCCAGCAGCGCCTTCTCGCTCGGCGTCCACCCCAGCACCTTGCGCGCACGCTCCGCCTTGCCAATACTGTTCGACCCCCACAGCAGGCCTCCAAAGTCATGGTGTTTCTTCAGCTCCTGTACCGTCAGCCCCACACAGCCGTCGCTCTCCACCAGCCCCCGTGCCGCCGCGCGCTTCGTAATCTCCTGCGCGAGCTCGCCCCAGCAGAACTCGCCGTTCTCGGCAAAGTAGTAGCCGTCGGCGTTCCAGTCCGCGCCGGCGCCCCCTGCGACTGCCGCCTCCGTGAGTGCGAGGTACACCTTGGCGAGGTCGCGCACGTGCACGCTGTTCCAGCGGTTCAGGCCGCGGCCGACCTTGAACCCGTGGCCGGCGCGCAGGATCGCGGCGATCAGCCATGGGACCTGCATGCTCTTGGTGTTGCCGCTGCCGGTGCCGGCGCCGTAGATCATGGGCGGGCACACGATGGCGGTGTTCACCGAGGCCGGCGCGGCGAGGACGACGGTGTCGACGTCGCGGTGGATATGGCCCGCGGGGTCCCACGATGTCAGCGTGTGCAGGTCGGCGATGTCGGAGTAGCGCTCAGAGTCCGGGATGGCCTCGCCCAGGTTCTCGGGGTGCTGCAGGTCGGGGAGGATGCCGGTGCCGGAGGTGTGGATCAGGTGTGTCGGCGTTGAGCGGGAGGAGAGGCCGGCGATGATGGACTCCGCGGAGGCGACGTGGTCGCAGTTGGCGGTGTTGAGGACGATGTCGGAGGCGGCCGAGGCGGCCTCGATCACGGCGCTGCTGTCGAGGTCGCCGAGCACTGTTTTGACAGACGGGAACTTGGCTTTCAGCGCGGCCGCTTTGGCGTCGTCGCGGACCAGCGCGGTGATCTCGTATTCGGGGTGTGTGGTCACCAGCAGGTTCAGGGCGGTGCCGCCGATGAAGCCGGTTGCGCCGGTGCTGGGGGAGGTCAGTACTTTGCTAGCCAACGAATTGCGGGGTGGGAGATCACGGACATGAAGATCTTGGGTGCCATTGGAATTGTATGGATGTGGATATATTGAGGGGATATAGTTTAAATGCAACAGACGGGCACCGGGGGTTTTATAAACAGTAGCAATCGCAGGCAGCCGCGGTGCTGGATTTATAATCCACATTTCTGGTGACGTTTGCGTGTGGATGTTGCCATTGATATGTGGGGCCGTCGGTGTTTACTAATGCAGCTCCCTCACATTCGAGGGACTTCGATCATCAACGCTAGCAACGGCTGCATGCGATGTTGACTTTTACGGCCGTTAGTATCACAGTATCAAGAATCAGGGTCAGTTCATCGCACTTACACAGCTGATAGTTTTCTGCCTGAATATGATGCGAAAGACTGTCGTGAAACGTGTAGTCGTCCTCCAGCTGAGAGAGCTGCAGGTTTCCGAGCCTCCCACGCCTTCGGCACTTCCGCCCTGCCGCCCGGGACACCCCTGTAGTGCTTAATCGAACTTCGATGGCCGCTCACCACCGCCCACCCCGTGTACCTGCAGTCTGCAGTCACCATGGGCAAAAGTTTACCCATAAGCCTTCGTGGAGTAATCATTGTAGAGCACATATGTCGGTACTATCTGAAAGACACAGTGATTAGTTTTTACTAGGTACTGTTGGTGATAAACATGGTTGTGTTCATGGTCAAATTAAGTGGACGAATACAGGAAGAGAAAGAGGATGTTGAACGTATGATCGTATTAAGTGTGTTAAGTTTGCAGGAAGAGGAAGAGAAGAGAAGCAGAAGCTCAATGAGACTCCGTCGGGAGTTCTAACCCCACATAACCAAAACCGAACCATCGTTGATGCAGGACTAGACGCTTCAACAGAGGAGGCAGAATCAGAACGATGAAACGCAGGAGACCTGAGTCCCCATGACCAACCCGATTGATCAATGATGCAGGATTACTACCCTCAACTCTAATAAAGCGTTGAAGATGAACAACAGTCAATCGCAGAGGCGATAAACAAAATGAGATGAAAGCAAGCAGCAAAACAAGTGGCATGCATGTGCAACACAACGTGCAGGCCGCAACCCCCGAATGACCAACGGTGCAGCTGTGCCCTTCAACAAGCACGAGATCTGGTTCCCCGCGATAACAATCACTAATCAGCAATCAGCAATCAGCAATCAATAGTAACCGTAATCCATCCCAAAGCCCAACCTGCGGGTGTACTCTACAGATACAGAACGCGGTTCTCAACACCCCAGGCCGGCCGACGATAAGCACCAGACATATAAAGACCGGAAATAGAGCGCCTCCAACTCCCGGTAACGGTACCGAGAACTCGAAACGCGAGTCCCGGATGCTTTTTACCGTAATTACAGGATGAACTTTGCCTCACGCCGCACTCGCTAAAATCCCGCCGCCCAGGTCACGAGTATATGTATATCCCCAGATCGATCGTACCGTTTCACAGGGCCACATATATGTATATGTAGAGTACGTGTACGGCACGGGCGAGGACCCCACAACGCGTACGCCTGCTCTAATGTTTTCTCTGAAACACGATGTCAGGGTTCCGGTGGGATGAACTATAGTTCTTTCAATAAGTACCAAATCCAGAGGTCACTCCTACCCGTACTTTCATTTCACTATTTATACTACCGTTAGTCAAACGTCCGCGGCCTACAATGCACAATGATATCTCCGTGCACCCAAAAATATCACGACTGTCCGGAACGTCCGGCTCACATGGCACCTGGTCCCTGGAAAGTTCATCTGATCATCTGCAGTTTCCAGTTCAACTTCATATACATTATGATTACGATATCAAGCAACCTTCGCCCCAGTCCCAACCCCAACTCCAAAATGCAACCGCCAACTCCCCAACCAGCCCCCCGAACTCCGAAATTCAAACACCAAACCAAGCATACCCATATTGTAGAGTACGCCAGCCCCACCTCCAAAGTCAAAACTCCGAACCCAGCATGCCCATATGGTACACCCCCCGACTTTCGTGTCATTATGCATCGGACGTCCAGCATCCGCGACTCGGTCCCTCGGCCCCTCGGCCGAACCTTAACCTATGCAAGAAAGGAAAGACGGACAATACAAGATGCGCGCTATTATGATGGTGACGATGCAGGGTACAAAACGGATCTCTATGCAATGCAAGCGTGCAACGTGAAACATTCATGTTGGGAACAAGACTCCAAAAAAGAAACACCCCAGAATGGTCCGAAAGTCAAAACCCGCCAAAACACCGAAACCCGGGAAACCGTAAACCCAAAACACCAGAGCCAGAGAGAAATCTATGATAATATTGTAATTGATATATGATTAAATTAAAAGAAAAAGAAAAAGAAAAAAGAAAAGAAAAGAAAGAATCTATGCTATAATGCTAGGTATGGTATGTAAGATGTAAGTAAAGGTAGTAAATGGATGGGCGGGAATTCTAAATATTGTGAGAAACGTTCCTGGTGGTCATAATTCATATGCTGTAGTCTTGTGGTATAGTTTACCTTCATGAGAATAGACTTAGCCTGTCTTGTCTGTCTTGCAAGTAATGTGTCCTGGCCTGCTTGCTTTTATCTGTTTCCAGCTTGCCTGTAGCTAGCTTTTGGTAGCTTTTGGGAATTAATTTTTAGCTCTGTGGTCGATATCATCATATCCCTTCACATGTTTTTCAATTAACGGAGTCTCCGGCCATACTCATCTTCCTTCTTCTTCTTCGGCTCCTCAGATTTTCGAGCTTCTCCTCGGGGAGCGTCTCACCGGCCCCGTCGGCTGGGGCATGGGATTAAACGCCTGTGTCCCAGAGGCCGAGTACATGCTGTTGTATTGGGGCGGCGACTCCTGGCGGCGCCGCGTTTCGCGCACGCTGCAGTGGGTGCTGCCCACGGCCTTTCGGAACTCCTCGCCGTCGCTGAACTGCTCGGCGAGAATCTCCTTGTCGCGATCGGCGTTCATCAGTATCTGTTGGTTCTTGAACGCGGCGTCGCGCTTGGAGCCCATCAGCTGGTTGCGGATATGCGGGCCGTGCGACGCCACGATCTTGTCCGCCTGGCTGACCGAGAGGCCGACGAAGCGCGAGCCGCCCCAGCCCGGGTCGCGGCCCTTGTTGACCGACATGCGGTAGCCAATCTCCTCGGTGATCTCCTTCTGGTGCGGGCGCACGCCCAGGAGATGCTTATCCTTGCGCGTGTTGGTGAGCCAGAGCTTGGTGATCAGCGACTCGAGGACATTCTTGCGGTAGCCGTTCCACGTCGGCTCATCCAGAACTCTACGGTAGAAGCGCTTGAAGCAGTTGTCGGTCTTCTCGGGCAGGCACAGCTTGTTGGGCTCGGTGTTGCTGGTGCGCGGTTCGCCAGCGAGCTGGCGGCGCGGGAAGGTGCGCAGCATGCCGTGCTGGATCAGCTGGCCGATGTCGATCAGGTTCTCGAGACACTCCAGGTGCAGATAGAAGGCCGAGTGGTACGGGTCGACCGTGTCCTGCAGGCGGCGCGGGATGCGGCCCCACACCTCCTCGGCCGCAACCACGATGGCGCCCTCTTTGATGTGGCGGCCGCGACCGTCGACGTGGCAATTCTGCGCGCGGCAGTGGTTGTAGCACGAATACGGCCGCCGGCCAATCGACTTCTGCGGGTTCTTCTGGATGCGGAACTGCAGGTTCTTGCCCAGCGGGTGCCATTTGATGAACTTGCCGAGCAGGATCTCGTCGAACAGCACTTTGGGGTCGAGGTCTCCGGCGCGCGTGTATTTGAACGGGCCAAAGTGAGGCAGCGCCTCGTAGCCGGTGTAAGTGAACCAGCCGCCACGGTCGTTGTTCACGTGCGTCTCCACCTCGACTGTGCAGATCGGCCGGGCCGCTGGGCCAAGGTACGGCTGAGGATTCCAGTCAGAAATTCGCTTGCCAAGCTCACGCCGTGATGGCGGGATAACCAGACCCGGTTCCAAGGGTGCCCTGGAGTGTCTGTGCGGGTCACTCGTAGACTGCGACGATCCACCATGTTTGCGCTTGTTGCTCCCCGTGCTGAACGGTGATGAATTTGGCTCTGGTGGAGTAACCAGAGGTGAGATGTTTAGAGATCTAGACCCTGAACCTTTTGAGCTGTCTTGATAGGTTCCTCTTGCAGACGAAGGTTCGATGGTTCTTCTCTTGTTGGGAGTATGCTCGACAATCGAGGTGTTCTCTGCGAACGCCAGGCCTGGCTCGCTGTTGTGGGTTTTGAGAATTTCCATTATTTGATGTTCAGTGTAAGTCGTCTGTTGATCATTATAGTCATTGTACCGCTGCTGCTGCTCGTTATACTGATACGTTGGGGCTATTGGTACGCTGTTTACCGTGGGCTGTGATATTGCCAAAAGAGAAGGGTCAATCAAATCTTCGGAAATATCCATGGGGTCAGGCAGAAACATCTGGCCTGTTATTGATGTGCTGTAGACGGGTTCGGTTAAGCACAACGGACTCTCAAGAGCCTGTTGGCTCTGTTGACCATCTGGACCTAAGGATATGGGCATGTAGAGTGTAGGCTCTTTGGTTATCAACTGTAACGGCTCAGATGCTGGTGTATTCCGACCATTTGAGTATTCAGAAACAGCATCGTCTGTCAGGGCCGGCAGCGGTGATTCACCAAAAAGCGCTGTCTGATATTCTTCATCATCCTTGGGCCATGAGAGGTCGAGGTCCTTCGGATTTATGCATTCCTGTGTGTTGACTGACATTTTTGTGTGGTTTTCTTGTCTTGTATGCTTGCAAAATGCTGTAATAAAAGGCGTTCAAAAAATGCTAGACGCTGCTAGATCCCTAGGACCTAGTATGATGCTAATGCTGATGCTGATGCTAAAATATGCTTGCTGAATATGCTGGGGCGCCCGGCGCTATGATTGTTGATGCAAAAGAGAGTCTGTCCGGTTCTGAAGGGCTCCATTTGGTCATGGGCGAGTTGAAATATATAAGTAGAATTCTAGCGATTCCAAGTTGGAAGTAGGTGTCAATAGAAGCCTTTGATAGTCTCGTATGCAATTTGATATAAACAGTGTGGTGGTGTTGCATAGTGACAGCTGTCAGGCACCGTGATGATCCCTATTTCTTGTAGTATGATAAATAATTTTAGATCAGGGGGGAAATGCGGAGGTGATCTCGAAAAGACGAACATTGATAGTGTTGAGTTTGAGACAAAGGAGTAAAGGTGGGGGAGAGTGACAGTTGAAGCACTCAGTAAGCAACAAAGCTTCTTGGATCGCGCATGATACTTAGTAGACCCCGGACCCCTAGACCCACATCTGCCCACCTAAGTAATAATGAAATCATGATGTAAAACATGCAGCTTGTTTGTCGGACTCGAACATCGTTTGTGCACGATTTAAAGTTTGGTGACAATCTAAGTATAGTGCAATAGGGTGCAACTGTATGTTTGCACGTGTACATGATCTATATGTATGTGGATTACTCTACACATTCTGCAACCTATCGAAGGTAAGCGTAGTTCGCCATAAGGTAGCAAATACTTTCTACAAGCCAGCCAGTGAACGCCAGATCCCCAGAAAAGCAACGCGTGAAGATAAAAGAACTTGCGGAAACTATTTCACCAGTATTTCTTCTAGAGCACTCCCCATATCATTCCAGCTCATTTTTCCAGACTCTTTTAGACGACCCCAGAGGATTTCTAGGTCCTCTTCGCCTACCGAGATCCACCATCCGTCTCTCGTGATGGTACGGAAAACACCCTGGTCTACGCCCATCAACGCCTCCCTTTTCAATACCATCTCAACCCATGGTCTCTCCCTTCCCACACTGCGAGCCAGTTTCTCGACCTCAAAGCACTTCTTTCCTCTCAAAAGATTCTTCAGCTTATCTGCATCCTTCTTTTCCCTTTCCCGTAGTTTTCCTTCAGCCTTCTCGCGTTCTATCCGCTCTTTCTCTTTTCTTTCTGCGATCTCCTCTTCTACCAGCGCTCGTCTCCGTGCATTCTCAAAAGCCCGCTCTTTTTCCTCTTCCCGTAGATCGTTCTCCTGCTCTTCCCGTTGCTCCGCCTGGGAGCGCAGAAACTCGTGGTAAGCCCTCCTCTGGTCGCGACGTTGTATCGAGCGCATCTTCTTTGGGCCAACCGTACGTGTACGAACCGTGCGGGGCTGGTGTTGTGCTGGGCCATCAACCGCCTCAGCGTCGCCGTTGTCAGCGTCGCCATTCTCGGCGTCCGACTCGGGTTCGGACTCAGAGTCCTCTGGCGCATTGGGGTCGTGGGCACCGTGCGTATCTAACGGGACATATGGAGGTGGCGCGGGGTCGTCGCCAACATCGTCCACGTAGTCCTCTTCCGCTTCCTGTTCCTCTAGTTGGTCATTTTCTGGCACATCTGGGATAAGGCCGGCACCGCGGCGTAGATTGTCGCGGCGCTCGAGAAGGTAGATGATGATGCCGGCTAGAAAAAGAAGCGGCGAGAAGGTGATTAGATTGGTGAAAAATCCCATCTCGGGCCAGTGTGAGGGTCGGTACGTATGTAAGTGGGTTGTGGGACTGGTGGCCACTGGAGGTCGTCAATTAAAGATTCTTATATAATCACCAGGATCCGAAGCCCCCACCATTGCATTCATCCAACTTTCACAGCCCAGTAACCCCACCGGCGCAACCATGGCTTCCCGAATGGTATTTCCTTCCAAAAACTTCCATTCCCTCTGTACTGATAAACCCTGACTCTAGCTTTCCCGTGAAGACGAAGCCGCTTCAGAAACACAGGTCTCCCGCGAAGACCAAGACAATATCAATGCCTTCTCGACGCTGCACCAGAAACAAGGAATCTTAACCGAAGAACTTGAATCCAAACATGTCCTCTTCTACCTCCATCTCTGCGCTACAACACAATCCTGACGACCTCATAGCAAGAAAAAGAATACCTTTCAGATGTTTCGCAGGAGCTCGAACTCGCAGATGAGGACGAGCTAGTTCCCTACAAGATCGGTGACTCGTTTTTACATCTGCCGCTAGAGGAGGTACAGACTCTGCTGGAGTCTGGATCGGATCGACTGGATAAGGAGATCGAAGAGCTGGAGGCCAAGATGAATGGAAATCGGGAGAGGATGGAGGCTTTGAAAGTTACGCTGTATGCAAAGTTTGGAAAGGCCATAAATCTAGACGTTTAAGCTTGGGTGGGCAGAGATGGTATGAGTATTATATGCTGGTGGCGCAATAGGTCATCGATCATTAGGATACCTTTGATGTGGAGCAATGTTCACAATTCAAAAGACACTTGTACGTATTGCGATGAACACCAAATCATTCCTCATTATTATACATTATCCCAAAGAACCGTCTACACAGACGGTTGAAAATTACAATCCAACAAAAAGACTATCCCTAGATGGCGTGTGATAGCCATAACGCAATATACAGCGAGAAGAAAACAAAACCAAAAAAACATGCACCAAATCTATATCTTCAATATGTGCATCTTATTAAAAGACTTTTATCGGTCAACGAATGTAATTTACAGTGGGATCCTCAAGAGGTGGGTATTGTCGATTACTGAGATTTGGTGGACTTAACACCAGGGCCGTAGAGCAATTCGGTTCCAAAGATTTTGTCCCAGAACTTGCTAGTCACACCGAACCCTTTCTGGAAGTCTGCAAAATGATGTTGTAAATGATATTTCTTCAGGTCCTGGTAGTGTGCAGGCAGTCTGGTAGACAGTTAGCTATCGATGATCCAGTTTTTGGAATAAGATTCCATACTTTCTGTGGTGCAAGAAGTAATGCGTCAGGTCATAGCAGACATATCCAAAAATACCGCCGCAGTAGATATTGGTTGCAATGTGCCAATCCCAGTAGAACAGGATATGTGCAAGTTTCCAGAATGGCGTGGCGAGAGCAAGGAACAATGTAGGCGGCATAACGAGACGAAGCTTATCCATAGGAAGATAATGGTGAACACCGTGCAGAACGAAATGCAGAGTGATAAATACTCGATTGTCGGGCATTTTCCTAGAATAGTCGTCAGCGACAGGGTTTCATGGGGCTTATTAAGGATTATCGTACTCATCAAGATGAAACAGACATCTGTGCAACCCGTATTCTACCAAAGTCCAAATCCCGTAGCCAACAGCGAACAACATCGCGACAGCAGTGTAGTTCGGCATTCCCTTACTAGCCTCATAGGTTCCATAGAATACGCAAGGAAGCCAAATAATGGGAATAATCCACCATGGTGTCTTACTCAACGGTTCCAGAAAATTACCGAACAGCGGTGCGCTCTCACCCCCTTTATAGTGTCGGGGCTTGTGGACCTGTTCCAAATAAAATTCTTTCGAGAATCCGCCATTCCACACTTGCATAAGCAACGGTTTGTTCAGATCCAAAAACTTGTGAACCTTGTAATCATTCTCAAGATCCGTGGGGACGCTGAGCTCTTCTTCAGAAGACATTCCGGTAATGGTGTGGTTATTTGGGGTGCGTGGTGGAGAAGGGGGTAGTACACCAGTTGTGCCCCTGATAGGATTTGGAATAGTTATCTGGTCGGCTGGCAAAAGGCCAACTTGGTACTCTTCAAGAATTTCGTAGGCGGCCTCTGAATGTTCGTGTGAGATTTCGTCAGCTAGAATGGCAGTGATGTCTTTTCCGGCGTAACTACGGAACCATCAATTCAAATACTTTATACTCCATGACAGGAGACTTACTCTAGAATCAGGTCTTCACCACCCGGGTGGTCTGACAGGAAAGATGTCACGTCGTAGACCTTGCCTCCTATCGTAACATAGCATGACTTTGCGGATTGATGTTTTTCAAGCTCCGCGGCCGAAATCGTAGGAAGTGAGGCAGCAGTCATTGTGCCAATCCAAATGGTATCGTAGGTGTTTATTCAAAGGAATTCTTTCGAGATCGTATACCAAGTTCAAAACAAAGAGGTAGAAAAGGGAGCTGGTTGTCTTTGAGAACAGGGGCGCACGAGGGGTCTCGTGTTAGTGGACAGACTTTTAGATGAAGATCGGCTGAGCTTAGCTCGTCTTCGTATGCACACTAATCGCCCGGTCCGGCTCCACTGACCTCCGCATCCACAAATCAAAGCCGTGAGTTGATCGGAATTCCCTGTATCCGGCTTCCAGACGCATTCTCCGGCTTATACAAAAGTCGATCTGCGAAAATTTTTGTTCCGTCGCAGCCGCAACAAGATGAATTCTGATATTAGTAAGCAATCAATATGATGTAGTAGAAGTACGGAGTATCTGCACCTACATACATGTAAGGAATCAATTTCAAATCACGGCGATAATTTTTAGGTCTGAAGGCATATTTTACTAGTTGGTTCATATTGAGTACTTAAAACTCTAAGTAGAAGGCTCCAATTACACTGTCATGACTTATGATATTCAACTCATAGAGAGGCCCACAGTAAAGTGGAATGCAGTACTTTCGTATAATAGAATCACTACACCTTTGATCAGTGTGGTTAGAGTATTCATGATTGGCTACACATATCAAATGAAATCCGATAGAAAAAGCCAAGCTCCCTTCAAAGTTGGGCTGACGCTAGCTAGAGGTGTCGCATTGCACTTTTTGTTGTTGGCCTGACTTGACAGCATTTGGGATGGCACAGCCTCATAGGGCTTAGCGTTCACTGTGGCATGTTCAACGACCAACGAGTGCTTAGTGGTGGAGTGGCTACGGCATGTAAGCCTCACATGGGTGTCATGTGAAGCTAAGATTTACTTGTGACATTTTTGACTTGTGATGCTTGTGGAACTGAGCCACGTGTCACAGCCAAGACTGTGGCACCAAGGTTGCGGCTCTTATATCGGAGCATTACTCGATCTTCACAAAATCCATGTGAAGCGAGAAACTCACTATTGGCTTGGCAATAGAAACTTAAAACACCAGAAACTATGTACTTAGATCATTATGAATCACAAGCTTTACAGTCTGGACAGATAACAATTTCTCTTTTTCGTTACAGTAACGTGACTCTTTATTTAGACTCTTGAACGTTGTTTTCCACAGATTAAGAGTCTCAGCTCTTCGACTGAGCTGGTGAACCGTTGAAACTTTAGACGAACTTTTCTTTAGTACTGTGATTTTTTCCCCCCGCCCGCCCTTGCAAATAGTCATCATGGTGGGAACTGGATCGTTCAGGACTTCGACCGGCGGTAAGTGTGACAATCTTGATGGCAAGAACTACAGCCGTTGGTCTACTGTTCTCTCGACGGCTTTTCAGGTAGACAAGATCTGGCCCGTGGTGTCTGGAGCCAAACCAATGCCCATCGAACCAAAGAAAGCTGCTCCAATTGACCTGGGCTTGCCAGAGGACCTTAGAGCTGAGCAACAAACGTTACATGCTCGGATCACAGCTGCTTATCCAGCTGCCAAAGCAAAATACGACCAGGAGATCGAGGCCTGGACCGAAGCAGACACCAAAGCCAAAGCAGTAATTGTGCAGTCCTGTGTACCGTCTATTGCTGCAAAGATAGAGAAAAAGGCTACGTCTTGTGAAATGTGGACTGCGTTGAAGTTGAGATATGATGGAAGCTCTACCGACTCTGGTAGGGCTGCCTTGAGAGAGGAGTTTGAGTCGTCGATGCTGGGGGAGGATGAGAGCATTCTTGACTATCTTGAGAGACTGGAGAGCATGGCCACGGCTCTTGCAGGAACCATCGATGAGATACCTGAACACACGATGAGGACTAAGATAGTTAAGAGTCTAGGAAGAAATTGGGATAGTATGATGTATTCTGTGACGATGGACGGGCCAAATCTGGAGCAGTTGATTATGAGACTTAAGAACATAGAGCACACGCACCATGTGCTGACCAATGCACGCAAGACCGAGAGACCAGACTCACCGAGAATTTCAGCGTATAGTGCACATACATCTTCCAAGTTGCCTTTCAGAGATCTACCTCAGGATCCTTACGAAAACGATAGGAGTTCACAACGCAATAGGAATCAAGACGTGGTGCCTTATAATAGGAACAGAGATGTGGTACCCTATAATGGAAGACCTTGGTGTGACTTACACAGGACCTCGTCTCATGACAACTCGGAGTGCAGAGAGCAAGTAAATGGTCGGTCCTATGCCCCCAGGAGACAGATGCAACGTTCTTTCTATCCAAGAGGTCAGAACATAGACAATGCTGCAATAGGTGATATGGTACAACAGCAAGTCCTACAAACATTGTCGACGATATTGAACAATAATGGGAAGAGACCTGCCATTAGAGGTGCACCCGGTACGGATAACGGCAATAGCTCGAGAGAAAAGCACTGTTTCTACTGTGGCAAAAGTGACCACTATGTAGCTGCATGTCCATCGAAGAAGGCAGATGAGGACAAGGGTGTGTTGGCTATTGGATGGAGACCACAAATCACTCAAGGATCGTCTGCTCTGGCTATAATGGGATCATCAAATCATTCGGATGCTGCTCATTCCAATTCCATGCAGTTGCCTAATACTTCTCCGTTCAGGGAATCCAATGCTCGTGACATTGGTCCCCAACCAAAGATGCATTGACTGGCGGGAAACACCTCCCACGTACATTACACCTTGTCAGATATAGAGAAAGCGAGTCAATTTGGTTCATTTGTGGTTGATTCCGGTGCCACTGACTGTATATTCAATGATTCCTTATTGTTCGAGAAGTTGGAAAGGTGTAATGTTGTGCTTAACCTTGGCGATGGTTCGTGGGTGGTGTTGAATGAATGTGGCTATGTTTTGTTTGATGGATTCTCTTTGTTTGGTTTGCTTGCACCTAGTTTTAAGGTTAATCTTGTATCGATTCCGTATTTAGATAAGAGGGGGTGGAAGACTACCTTTTATGGCGGTAACTGTGTGATTGAAGATATTGATGGTATAAGGCGGATAAGTGCTGTGTTGGTGGATGACTTGTATATCGTTACCCCGTTATGTTTACCTAATGTGTGTGAGAAGGGCATTACTACTGGAAGGTTCAGGCTGCCTTTAAGTGCCTTTGCCATGGCTACAAGGAGGGCTACACGGAATATGCCTGGAGAAGTCTGGTATTCACCAGATCCTGAGATTATACTACGACAGGCTCGAAGATGCAAAAGAGTGGAGGAAAGGACTGCTCTTCGTGCTGTCCATGCAGAAATAACACCGAAGACTATATCGTCTACTGCAGAATGGGACTACAGACTGGACTTGGATTCGTCATCCTCTGACGAGGATAACTTGACAAATACTCGTCGCGTCTTGGATGAATCTACGGAAGTGACTGAATCTCGTCAAGCACTGGCCGCAGTGAGACATCAACGTAAGTCTGCTATCGGTAAGGTCTCATTCGAGATATGGCACAAGAGATTGGCACACTCGAACCCTGGTGCTGTCAAGCGAGTTTTGGGCAAGCATAATGTGGAATTCACCGCACCGTCGACTGAACGCTGTGGGGTCTGCATTGCCTGCAAAATGTCGCGAAAGTTCAACAGGACGGTTCCAAGGAAACGAGCTGATGAACCTCTGGAAAGGATAAACTCTGATCTGTGTGGACCAATTGCACAACACAGCTTCAATGACGTCACTTACTATGTAGTGTTCCTGGACGACATGACCAGGTATGTATGGGTCTACTTCTTGGAGACGAAAAAGGATATCAAGAAAGCGTGGCAACACTTGACTGCCTGGATGAAGTTGAATTTTCCGCAACATGTGACCAGGATCCTAAAGTCAGACAACGGTGGTGAATTTCAGAGTTTGTTCGTATCTCTGAACGCAGCTGGGATCACGTGGGAAAAATCACCACCGTATTGTCAGGACAAGAATGGAGCAGCAGAGAGGATGATCAAGACACTCAACTCTAAGGCTCGATGCTTGCTACACCACGCACAACTGCCTACATTCTTCTGGAAATATGCTATAGAGGTAGCTGCGTACGTTTACTTGAGAACACCGCAGCAGCGTCTGAAGTGGAAAACGCCTTATGAACTGTTGTGGAGAGAAGTTCCATCAGTCAAACATCTTCGAGTGTTTGGATGCAAGGCGTACGTATATAACCCACCAGAAAAACGATCAGGAAAATTCGCACTACATGCTCGGGAGAGTATATTCCTTGGATATGTTCATCGCTGCAAGAGCATCTATAAGGTATGGGATATAACGATGAGGAAAGTGGTAGAGTCCTCGAACGTTGTCTTTTGTGAGGATATGAGAGGATCTTACGCAGACGTGGATCCTACCACGGGCCTGGCTCGACCATACGTTCTTTTGCCTCTGGATGACGGCTATGAGTTGGTTGAAGACAAAGATCTACACTTTCGGGGTGCTCCACACATTGATGTGCTGAACAGAGAAGGGAACAATGCGTCAGCCTTGGTTACTAAGGCTTCTACTGAGATCAACGAAAGCTGTGATGACCGCGTACTATCACTATCACCAGACAATGGTATGAACACTCTTGATCCTACTCTAGCATTCTACAACTTCATTATATATTTGCAATGACTTTGTCTACTTGATTTGATGTTGTTGCCCCTGTTGTCCGCCTAGTTGACGGCGTCGAATACTATCTCAAAACCATTCTTTCTCAAGAATGAAGTTTCACACCCCGTCCGCCTGGTTGACGGCGTCGATCATTGCTTCACAACTGTTTTCCCTCTAAAGAACCATGTCCACATACACAACTGCCTAGTTGACGGCGTTGATTGATCTCTCAAGTCCATTCTTTCTCAAGAATGAAGTTTTCACTTGCACATCCTTCTACGTTGATGGCGTCGACTGTTATCCTACACATCCGTCATTCCTATCTGCGTTTTGTTGGCCCCGCCCCCCCCCCCCCCCCCCTCCCTCTCTCCCCCGCCTAGATCTGCGTTGAGTGCAATCCATGCACTGCTGTTCAATCGTAAGATTGAGAAGCTGTTGTTTGAGCAATGTTGAAGTGTTCTGAATACGAGCAGTAACTGTATCACCATATACCAATGGTAGCTTTTACGAGAGAGGACGTGGTGTTCCACTAATACTACTTGACTGTCACGCCATTGGGCATACGTCAAGCCACTTACTTGGCATTCCAACCTATTCCATTTTTTCCACGCGTTACTACTAGTGAAACAGTTCATACTACACGCACATAGCTAACCTTTGACAGTTGATGACGCTGCAGACCTGAGTGATTCAGGTGGAGAGACAGACATATACGGCTCGGCCAAATACTCAGAAGCTAGAAGGAAGTGGAACCGTCAGAATATGGATGCGCAGGTTGACCTGGAACCTGATCCAGACAAAATCCTTGCCCTGATAGAATACAATACAACGACCGTTTACAAGGATCCGACCTCTATAGAAGCTGCTCTAAAGTCGCCGGAATCAGAGCTTTGGAGACAGGCTATCATGGCAGAGTACGACTCCCTATGTGCACACAATACGTTCTCTACGGGTGAGGCGATGCCTGAGGATTGCATTCCAATAAGAGGTTTCTGGCTGCTACGGAGAAAACTAAATGAAGACGATAAAGTGAAATACAAAGCCAGGTTTGTAGTGTGTGGCAACAGACAGCGCCCTGGCTACGACTACGATGAAGTGTATGCTCCGACGGCTAGGTTTGCTACCTTACGGATCATCCTGTCTGAATTGGCGAGGAACACCAAGTGGAAGGCCTCACATCTAGACGTAAAGACAGCGTTCTTGAATGCAGACGTGGATCGTGACAATATCTGGGTATCCTTTCCCCCGAGCACAAGAATGGTCATACCAGGGGCTGCGAGCCTGGTAAGACTAAAGAAAGCCTTGTATGGGCTTAAACAAGCACCTATGTTGTGGTATAACCAAATAGATGAAGCCATTAGGAACCTTGGGCTACGCAAGTGTCCCTATGAGTCAACATTGTATCTCGGCAACGGACACTTGATACTACTATGGGTGGACGATATCCTTTACATAGACTGCGATCCAGATAACCCAGCTGTGGACCATACAATAAAGGACAAATTGCTTGCGTCATTCGATATGAGAGATCTAGGCTGTCCAAGTCGTTTTCTAGGATTTGACATCAAACGAGATAATGTCGATTCAAGCATCCCTCTCGCACAGAAACACTACATTGAGAGCATGATAGAGAGATACGCAATTGTTTCACCGAGAAAAATTTGGACTCCTATGAACGTGTCGGTCGACTTGGACAACAGGGAGTGCCTGGACGAGGCATTGTCTGATAAAGAGAAGAAGCTGTATCAGGCAATGGTTGGTAGTCTGATGTATCTGTGTTATACATATGTACACATCTTTCATATTTACCCTTCATTCATTGTTACCCTGCCTGAACAGTACCCTCCATTTCATATACCACCCGGTCCAAGAACGGTTTTAGTATGGGAGGTAGCAACGCAACGCGGCAACCACGCTTACGAGAGAGACCTTAGCGGTGCATATGTTACTGAGATTTATCCTTGAGAATAAACACAAGTACTTCACTGCGCCGCAGGTTCTTCTCCGTGAGTTGTATGGTAAAAGTGTGCACTTGCTACAATCCCATAGTAAAAAAGTTTTTTTCGGACCCAAAAATAACCCTGGAGTCGTAATGGGCGATCGTTAAAGCGCAATGTACCCGGTGGGTATATGTAAGGAGGCAGTCAAAGCTGAAAAAGATCAAAGTCTCAGAACTTCGACGTTTTAGCTTTTTGTGATCATTTTACACATTGTGCGGCCCAGGCCTTATCTGGTGGTATATCCAGAGTCCGATTGACTGTGTGGAGAGTGTTATCATTGTGTTGACACATTACCGACAATAGCCGAGTATTAGCGCCCGAATAGTTATCTAGTCGGCTGCACCTCGGGTGTTGAAAGTGTTGGTCTTCCAATTAACTCAAGACACGTCAAGACGACGGGGCGTAAGTTTGTGCAGGCTGTCTCCGCCGAGTACCCTTTACTGTTCTTATCTCTTTATCATTCTCTTCTTGCATTCTCTAGCGTCTATAGCGTAGATAGGCCGTCCGACTGTTGATCCGAAGCTGCGTACTTAAGTGACGCCGGGGAGGACCTCAGAAAAGACAACAAGGCATACACGAGCCATAAAATATATTCTAGTTTACAAACCTAAGATTGTGCCTTATATCTTTCGGTGACTACCGTTCAATCGATACTTCATCTTTCTTGAACCCTGGTCTAACACTATATATTTTATCCTCATCTTACCTTTGTTAAACTCCTATTTTGCACCTATACGCCTATCCTCTACGAATACGCACAACCACGATGGCCGATAGCATGTCAGTCGATCCTCGTGCTTCGAGCGCTGGCCCTGAGCCACCAACCGCCTCTCAGTCCGGCGAAGCTTCTTCCTCACAAGCTCTCGTTCCGATAACTATTACCGACGATACGGGTAACCAACATAAACGAATGGTTCTTCCCATCGTCAAGAAGCTGGTGAGTGATCGTCAACAGCTTCAAGAACTCGTTCAGACATTTTCGAGTCTGAGCGACGCCGAACAAGCCATTGTGCCATACCGCAACCAGATTGCGCCAACGGTCAATGATTTGTCCATCGAGATCAGCCATGTTATGAATAAACTCATTCATAAGCAATCGGTCAATGAGAATTCCCTTCACGAATTGTCTCTCTACGCTCGACAAATCAAGGATGTGCTGTTGCAGCAATCCTTTGCCATGCAGCGCAGTAGCCTGCAAAATGAAGAACAGTTCCGACAGCAGCAACACAGTCTCCAGGAATTGTGGGTCAATTCCATTGATATGGCTCAACGCTTGAACGATCGTTTCGCCCGACAAGACACACATAACGAACTTATGTTGTCCAACCAAAGCGAGTTGGTCCAGAGGATTCTATCCACAGAATCCACCTTGAACCACCAAATCAAGCAATACTGCGATGGCATCAAGGCAGAGCTTCAGTCCCAGACTGATCAGGCTCTGAAGGAAACCATTGCCAATGTTGGTCTTGCCTTCGCGGGCAAGAACGACGAAAATACCAAGGCTGTTAAACGCCTTGAACGGTCATTGCGAGAGGTCAAACTCGCCGGTAACGAAAAATGGAACCACATCGAAAGCCAACTTAAGACCTTGGCCTTGGAATCTGGCGCCTATTGTCCCAGTGAGTGGATGAAGACGAAGATTCAAGAGGCCTTGATCGAAAATAATCGACAAGTGGAAAAACAGCTGCGGGAGAAAGTTGCGCCGGTTGACCAAGCGATTTACTCCGCACTTCCACACGACAACGGCACTGATTACTCCGGTGACAGTGTCCGCATTTTCGATTTTGGTTTGCCTCCGGTGGATGTTCCCTCCACAAAGAGACCACGGATGCGCGGTGCACTTCCGCCTCCACCGCCGCCACCATTCAATAGGAATGGTATGGACCCCGATGATTCTGATCACAGTTCTTCCAGTTCCGACTCAAGCAACTCTGGGTACTCGACCGATTCTTCCGAAGAACAACGACGCAGACTGCGCCGTCGTCCCACAAGGGAGGACAAAAGAGCCAAAGAGCGCAAGAGAGAGGAACGCCGCAGAAAAAAGTTGGAGAAACGCAAACGAGATGCAGTCCCTCTCCCGACTGTAGTCTACGTCCAACAACCCAAGATGGCCGAACCACCAAAATGGTACGGCAAGATTGGGGAAGACTGGGAAACGTGGAAGGATGCCATGGAGAACGCCATGGGTTATACTGAAGCGAGTTTCCAGTCGGAGCGGCACAAGATCCAGTGGACTGGTACCTTCTTCCACGACGCTGGTCGTCGTTGGTATGAAGCATACCGTAAGGATCAGCAGGCCAATGGTTGGTATGATGACTGGAAGTCCTTCATGGACAGAGCAGACAAATACTACCGTTCCAAATTGGCTGCTGAGGATCATCTGGCGAAGTTGCACCAACTTCGCTATGAGGGTGACATTGCGGACCTTATGCAGCGTGCGAAGCTGATCAATCTTAAGGTCAACCAGACGGAGATTACTTGGCGTCATACTATGCTTGACAAGGTTTCATCTGAAGTTCGTCGGAGGTTCCATGCGAAGGAACCACCCAAGGATGACGACGACTTCAATGAGCTTTTGGTCATGGCTGGTAAAGAAGTGGAAGAGGACGCCAGGCGAGACAGGTTTTACGGACACAAGTCGGTCAATGTTGAAGTCCGTAAATCGAACAACAAACAGGAGCGATCCCTGGCCGACCGGATCACCTCCAAACCACACCAACCTCAGCACCAGAAGCATCAATCGGCCGGTGGTGGGATGCAGACCCATAAGAACAGCAAAGGACAAACTTGGAAGGAGGCCCATATCGGAATTCCTGACCATTTAATCACGGAGAGGAAAAAGTCCAAACATTGCACCCTATGCGACTATGGGCCGACTGCCGACGGCAACTTCCACCATAAATGGTTTGATTGCTACCGCCAAAAGAACACGACTGGAGGCAACCCCAACAAAACCAAGGTTGCAGCTGGACGGGTGTTCAGGAAGGGCAAGAACAAGGTGGCCGCACTCAGTACTCGAATCACTTCGGAGATTCGTAACGTCACTGAGGGACCACAAGTTGCTGCCTTCTCCAGTCGGATGCCTGTTTCGTACCATGAAGCTGTGACACCGAGTGAGGGGACTCCTCGTGTTGCCGGTTTCCGTAGGCCTGCTGCATATTACGCTGCAGTGGCTGAAAGAGACGATGTTGCTTCTCTGTACGAACCAGACGAAGAATAGCAATTAAGGCCTATTGCCAAAATTGCTGTTGCTGGTACGAAGAGGTCGGGATCGGATGCTGCCGGACAGCCTCCGACTAAAAAAGTTATGTTTTCTTCTCCTTTTTCTGGGTCACGGCCCATTTTTTCTTTCAAGTTGATGAATATCGGAAAAGACCAAAAAGATGTATTTGCGCGTGTTTTGTTAGATTCTGGCGCTTCTGTTCCTATGTTATCGCAATCTTTTGTTTCTGATTTTCACATCCCTAAGGTGCAACGAGATGTTCCACTCCAGATTTATGATTACGGTGGTAATCCTGTTCCTGAAGTGGGCAAAGCCTTTACTTTTCCTTGTTTACTCAATTTTGGAAGTCATTTTTCGACGGAGACCTTTGAGATTGCTACTCTTGACAGTGAATTCGACATGATCCTGCCTTGGTGGTGGATTGTCAAACACAGACCAGGCAACTGGTATCTGGGAGACGTCCAATTCACTAGCGATCATTGTTTACAGAATTGCACTCACGAAGCGACTCAAACTACATCAATCGATCACGATGAGACGGTTCTCGAATGGGGCGACCAGATGTATTCTTGCGGAGCGGTTCGGTTTACTCCCGAAAACAACGATTCGGTTTTGTCGGACGTCAAGTCTAAGATCCCAAACATCTACTGGGAATACGCAGAGGCGTTTACCGAACGACAATCCGAAAAACTCCCTCCACATCGCCCCTACGATCATAAAATCGATTTACTTCCAGGTCAACAACCACCCTGGGGCCCAATATACGCTCTTTCCGAAGTAGAGTTGAAGACTCTACATGAGTATATTGAGGAAATGCTGCGGACTGGCAAGATTCGCAGAAGCAACTCCCCAGCCGGTGCACCAATTTTCTTTGTTCCCAAACCACACGGTCGTGGCCTTCGACTAGTTGTCGACTATCGAGGTCTCAACAGAGTTACGGTTATGGATCGTTGCCCACTGCCTCTCATGAATGAGCTCAGAGATAGAGTCCGATCTGCTAAGATTTTCTCCAAGATTGATCTTAAATCGGGCTATAATCTCCTGAGACTCAGAGAGGGTGATGAATGGAAAACTGCTTTCCGCAGTCGTTATGGACACTTTGAGTACTTGGTTATGCCTTTTGGATTGGCCAATGCTCCAGCTACTTTTCAAGCTGCGATGAATGATATCTTCAGAGATCTGTTGGATGACGGGGTAGTTGTCTATATTGACGATATCCTGATTTATTCCGAGACTGAGCAAGATCACGTTCGTATCGTAAAGGAAGTCTTACGACGCATCACACAACACGGTTTAGCCGCAGCGTTGGAGAAATGTGAATTTCATGTCAAGTCTGTTGAATTTTTAGGCTATATTATCTCCGATCATGGTATATCCATGACAACTGATAAGGTCGACAGCATTCTTGCATGGAAATCGCCCAAGTCCGTCCGAGACGTACAAGTTTTTATGGGGTTTTGCAACTTCTATCGAAGGTTTATCGATAATTATGCATACTTTGCCAGCCCCATATATAATACAATCAAAGGAGACGCTAAAAAGTTTGTTTGGACACAAGACGCCGAAGATCGGTTTCAGAAGCTTAAGAAATTATTTACTGAAGCACCGATCCTACGTCACTTTGATCCGAACTTACCTATCATCATTGAGACCGATGCCTCCGACTATGCGATTGGAGCGGTCTTGTCTCAGAAACATGATGGAAAATTGCATCCAGTGGCATTTATGTCGAGAAAAATGAATATTCATGAAATCAATTATGATATTCACGATAAGGAAATGTTAGCGATTGTCACTGCTTTTAAGGATTGGAGACGTTACCTCCAAGGCTCTCTACACCCTGTTACCGTCTTTTCAGATCATAAAAACCTTGAGTATTTCGAGAAAAAGGACCTTTTGCTGAATCGACGGCAAGCAAGATGGGCTTTATTCCTGGCAGACTATGACTTTACCATTCATTATCGCAAAGGCACTGAAAACGGCAAGCCTGACGCTCTTTCTCGCCGGTCGGAATACCGACCTGAGGAGGGGGACAGCGCTCAGAATCAGCCGATCATGCGCCTTCTCAAGCCTGGACAATTACTTCCAACAGAGGATACGGAGATGTCAAGTTCAAAGATTTCTTCCGTACGCTTAGCTGCCTTGTCAACTCCGAAATGGTCGAATGATTTTGTTGCACGTATTAAACAAAGCTGTCAAGCCGATGCCATATACCAAGCAGAATGTGACAAGGTGAAAGCCAATAATCCTCCGAAGGATGTTTCTCTCGATGATGATCTCCTGTATTATCAAAATCGTCTTTGGATTCCGGATGACAATGAGTTGCGAATTTGGATTGCTGAAGCCGAACATGACTCTAAGATCGCAGGTCACTTTGGACAGGAAAAAACCACTGAGCTTATCAGGCGGAATTTCTACTGGCCAAAGATGGATTTATGGATCATTGATTATGTGCGCTCGTGTCCAGAATGCCAACGCAACAAGTCTCCACGTCATGCGCAGTATGGGTTACTACAACCGCTGGAGCTACCACACGCCCCCTGGGATAGCATTGCCATGGATTTCATTACTACATTGCCGAACTCGAATGGGTTCACTTCTATATGGGTGATTATTGACCGCTTCACCAAGATGGCTCATTTTATCCCCATCAAGAAAGGCATGAAGAATAAGCAGTTAGTTATGCTGTTCTTAAAAGAAATCTGGCGGCTACACGGGCTACCTTCGTCAATTGTGTCTGACAGAGATTCACGATTCACGGCAAAAGAATGGGACTCACTGATGGAAAATCTTAACGTGAAACTTAAGATGAGCACGTCATTCCATCCTCAAACCGACGGTCAAACCGAGCGACTCAATCAGGTTTTAGAAGCCTACATCAGAGCGTTTAGCAATTATGAACAAGACAATTGGTCCGAGCTTCTGCCCATGGCAGAACATGCGTACAACAATGCTGTTCATTCGGCCACAGGTGTTTCCCCTTTCTACGCCAACTACGGTTTTCACCCACGAACGAATTGGCCTACCAAAAAACAGGTCAAGAATCCGACAAGCCGTCTCTATGCCCACTGGCTCAACAACGTCCATGAGAATCTCATTGAGAATATGAGAAAGGCTCAGGAACGTATGGCCAAGCAAGCGGACAAGAAGCGATCGGACAAATATACGTTCAAGGTGGGGGATCTCGTTATGTTGAATGGTAAGAATCTCAAGACCCGACGACCCAAAAAGAAACTGGACCATAAATTTTGGGGACCTTTCAAAATATCACGCAACATCAAGGACACCGCCTTCCAACTAGATCTACCCGCCAGCTGGAATATTCACGATGTATTCCACGTATCCCTACTCGAACGTTACAACAAATCTCAACTCTCCGGACGACCAGAACCTGATGCCGGAGCGGACGACGTCGACATGGAAGAAGAACAATACGGCGATGCGGAAGAAGTTACGGAAGAATTCGAGGTGGATGAAATACTGGATTCGACAAAGCGTGATGGAAAGGTTTTCTATATGGTTAAGTGGAAGGGTTATCCCGAAGAGAAGGATTGGACAGAGGAGCCGGCGGAACACATGCTGGATGCAAAGGAAAGTCTTTGGAATTTTCACGGTCGTTATCCCAAGAAGCCTCGCGATCCAAGGGTTCCTTCTGGTTGAGTTGTTACCTTTTTCCTTTTACTTCAATGATTTATTTTTCGCTTATTCTAAGTTTTGTTTGCATTGAAGAAAGGTTTTTTAACGGTCAACTCATCTTACAGTTATTTGATTTTATTTCATTTTATTTCGTGTATTTCATTAAGTTGTTTTATTGTCGTGGACGCCAACCTTGAGGAGGGGGACGTGTTATACATATGTACACATCTTTCATATTTACCCTTCATTCATTGTTACCCTGCCTGAACAGTACCCTCCATTTCATATACCACCCGGTCCAAGAACGGTTTTAGTATGGGAGGTAGCAACGCAACGCGGCAACCACGCTTACGAGAGAGACCTTAGCGGTGCATATGTTACTGAGATTTATCCTTGAGAATAAACACAAGTACTTCACTGCGCCGCAGGTTCTTCTCCGTGAGTTGTATGGTAAAAGTGTGCACTTGCTACAATCCCATAGTAAAAAAGTTTTTTTCGGACCCAAAAATAACCCTGGAGTCGTAATGGGCGATCGTTAAAGCGCAATGTACCCGGTGGGTATATGTAAGGAGGCAGTCAAAGCTGAAAAAGATCAAAGTCTCAGAACTTCGACGTTTTAGCTTTTTGTGATCATTTTACACATTGTGCGGCCCAGGCCTTATCTGGTGGTATATCCAGAGTCCGATTGACTGTGTGGAGAGTGTTATCATTGTGTTGACACATTACCGACAATAGCCGAGTATTAGCGCCCGAATAGTTATCTAGTCGGCTGCACCTCGGGTGTTGAAAGTGTTGGTCTTCCAATTAACTCAAGACACGTCAAGACGACGGGGCGTAAGTTTGTGCAGGCTGTCTCCGCCGAGTACCCTTTACTGTTCTTATCTCTTTATCATTCTCTTCTTGCATTCTCTAGCGTCTATAGCGTAGATAGGCCGTCCGACTGTTGATCCGAAGCTGCGTACTTAAGTGACGCCGGGGAGGACCTCAGAAAAGACAACAAGGCATACACGAGCCATAAAATATATTCTAGTTTACAAACCTAAGATTGTGCCTTATATCTTTCGGTGACTACCGTTCAATCGATACTTCATCTTTCTTGAACCCTGGTCTAACAATCTGGCAGTGGCCACCAGGCCGGATCTGGCCTATACTGTGAGTAAATTGGCCAAATATATGTCTTCACCACTGCGGATGCACATGACCGCTGTGAGACATGCGATGCTATATGCGAAGACCACTAAGGATACACACATATCGTACCCCTCAAGTACCGTTGCAGGCTTGATCGGATACAGTGACAGTGACTGGGCAGGAGACACAGCCACCAGGAAATCGTACTCTGGCGTGGTGTTTCTGAACAACACCAGACCAATATACTGGCAAGCGAAACAGCAATCCGTTGTGGCCAGATCGACGTTGGAATCGGAGTTCATCGCAGCGTCGCTGGCAGCTCGTGAATGCACTTGGACGAGACTGATCTTGGGTGCGATAAGGGAGGCCACAAATCAACCTGTGGATGACTGCAAGAGGATCAGCATGTTTTGCGACAACTTGGGTGCACTAAAGGCCATCCATACGGGGATATTTAAGTCGAAAACAAAGCATATTGGTGTGGCTTTGAGGACGGTCTGTGATGACCATGCCAATAAGGTCATAGACGTGCAATATGTCCCTTCAGAAGACAATGTCGCCGACTTACTAACTAAGGCATTGAGCGTGAATAAACTGAAGAATGCACTGAAACTTAATGGACTTTGCTCGACGGTGCGGGAGAATGGAGAGATGAATGTGGATGGAGTTGCTGAATCATGATTATGCTACTAAGTAGCCATTGCTATATGGAGGATTGCTGGTGATTATGGACATGTGGCTGATTTTGCGTACGTGGTACGCTGCGTGGATTGTGGTTTTCTCTACTGATGGTTTTGTTGATTTTGTTTTTGTTTTTGATGCGAGAAACGCTCCGCAAGGTTGTGTGGAACTGAGCCACGTGTCACAGCCAAGACTGTGGCACCAAGGTTGCGGCTCTTATATCGGAGCATTACTCGATCTTCACAAAATCCATGTGAAGCGAGAAACTCACTATTGGCTTGGCAATAGAAACTTAAAACACCAGAAACTATGTACTTAGATCATTATGAATCACAAGCTTTACAGTCTGGACAGATAACAATTTCTCTTTTTCGTTACAGTAACGTGACTCTTTATTTAGACTCTTGAACGTTGTTTTCCACAATGCTTAAGGGCGCATCACAAGTTTGGTAAGATTACATGTAGATAAGACTGATTTTCAAATCTAGGCTTATGGGTTTGGAAAGCTATTTGTTTATAAAAGTCTTAGGTGTATCTTAGGGGTTTTGTAAGATCACAGTTTCTATAATGCTCTCAAGTCACAGAAATATTATACTATTGTAAGGTTTATGGTTTGTATCAGTCTTATAAGCTAGATTATGTTCACAAGCCACTGTAAAGCCCCTCTCATCCGTCGCCGCCGCCCAACCCCGCCCAACCCCGCCCCGCCTCCGCCTCTGCCCCACCCCAGTATCCCTCATGCTATTTTGCCAGCCTAGTAACTATACCACAATTAGCATTGTCGTTACCAGCTTATTCCAGAGTCACTTACCAGAGTTACTGTTGCCATAGTTACCATCGCCATAGTTACGGTCAGAGTCACTTACCGGAGTCACTAAGAGTTACTATCGAGAGTTACTATCGCCATGGTTACCGTCGCCATAGTTACTGTCAGAGTCATCAAGAGTTACCGTTATTAAAGTCACCACAGAGTCACTTACCATCGCCATAGTTACCACCAGAGTTATCATCAAGAGTTACCGTCGCCATAGTTACTGTCAGAGTCATTAAGAGTTACCGTTGCTAGAGTCACCACAGAGTCACTTACCATCGCCATAGTTACCATTGCCAGAGTCACTAAGAGTTACCATCAGAGTTACCATACCAGAGTCACCATACCAAAGTCACCATACCAGAGCTGTCGCCAATGAGTTGTTGAAAGGTCTAAGTACAAAGATTGGCTGGAATCCGCTCTTAAAGCAACGAGAGCCAGGAAATCAATCATTTTCACTCTCTAAATTCACTACCATGTTGAATTCAAGCTTCTTTACCGGCCTGTGAATGACATATAAGTCTCTTACAAAAGTATAATGGTTACAAGAAGACATAAGCATTACATAGATTGTAGTATGTTTTGAGAATGTGGACTCATGTGTTTATAAGACTTATCGTGACATGTAATGTTGATGAGCAGAACAGGCCCTCAGGAAAACTAGCCTCAGGTGCAAAAGCTCATCACATGACTCTGTTATTTCCCCTGAGACTCACTTCCACATTACGCGCCAAATTAGCACCACATGAGGCTTACATGCCATAGCCACTCCACCACTAAGTGATTATGAAGAGTAGAATAGCTTGCAATGTTCCTCTTAAAATTTCAAGGCCAGGTTACTACGTTATGATCGATATGCTTACTTACTCCCGCACAAAAAAATACCCCAGTGCTTATAATAAACTCAAAGTCGGCCGGTACAACTCTAGGAAGTATACTTCATTCCGCTACGGCCCGCAGGCCTGGTTAATATTTAACGGTTTATGGCCCAAATGAAAACTTGGAAGCTGAGAGACATATCATCTCAAACTATTGGGTGGACATCGTTGCGACACTTCGGCTGTAGATACGGCTAGATCACCTCTTGGTATTATCTATATAAAACAAACAAGAAATCTTGATACCAATGTAAAAAGTAGCGACGAATTTTGGTCCTCGTATCTACATAATATAAGGGATGGATTTTCTATAAGGCACTTTGTAGGGTAAGCTACTTGAGTTATATGTTATCTGAATGTTACACAGTCCGTACTATATTGTTGGTATTCCGACTAATACATATAGGCTTGGTTTGGACTCAGGCTACTTAGTATCCGAGATTACATGTGGTTGGGCCACTTTTTTGAATGATTGAAACCTGGTTAGATACTAGTAGGAGATACCGATTAGGGTTCCACGGGTTTATTACCGGCATAGTATTCACGAACCTAGGGTTTATCTTAAGCCCTGGTGTGGTGCGCAACAGACTACCTCAAATGATCTGCATATGCGCAATTCGGTCATACATACAGCAGGTTAATCACTGTACAACAGAGTAGTGATTATTCTTTTCATCTATCAGTTGGTCTAAGTAGGCTTATGGGAGTCTTAATTGATATTCAGGCCAACGAAATAAATGTTAGTATATTAGCTGTGGATTTTCTCAGTTTAACAAAAAGGTTATAGATATAATAACTCTGGCTAAGCTAATATCAGAAAGAACGTTCCCGTTAATCAAAACCCCGGGTCCGGGCATGAAATTTACCAGAAGGCCATTCCCCATAACCTAGACCTGGGTCCGCTGATAACCCCAATAATTCCAATATACTCACTACCCATTTTTCATAGCCAAACCTCGCTGTTTGCAGCCAGCCCCCCAGAATAAGTCGTACAGCGGAACCTCACCACCAGTAGCTCACCGGATAAACTTGTTACTGAGTCTTTAGCTTCAAGATGATTGGGCGCGGAGGCTAGAGCTGCCTGACCTTCTTTAAATTTCTATAACTAAGTCTGGTGTCGAGTCCTGTAAATCCAATATTTAGGCTTACGGTCTGATATCGTGTCCTACCAAGCGAGGTATGAGCAACCACTGCTTATTGGGTACGAGACTAACAAAGCCATAGGCCACCACTTTAGGCAAGCCTTCTGTGAGATTTCATGTCCCGACGTGGCTTATCTTCTTCTATGCTACTCTTAATTAAGTCAACACCGTAGCTATTAGGTATCCAAGCCGTCTAATAAACTAGGTATTTATTACTCACAGATATCGATACTAATGAGCGCCCCCTACAAACTTATGTATGTATACAAATCATTTCTAAGCCAGGAACAACAAAAAACAGATACCTCATCTGAATTGGCAAAAGAAGTAGTCCCGGCGGGGGTCGAACCCGCGACTTTCGCATTTTTTAACATACAAGACCCAGAAACTGAGATTCCCATATAAGAGCGACGCGCTACCACTGCGCCACGGGACTAGATATTTGATGTCACATTCACGCATCTAGTAGCTATAAAGTACATCCGTCAGTAACAAAAAATTTCAGAACACCCAAAAAGCAATTTACTTGAACTTCAAATGAGTGTAGGTTGTTCCTGACATACATATATTTATCCCACGTGGAGACGATATTTGAAATATGCTGTGCCGGGCATAACTTACTGAGGGAAAGAATGAATGGATCAACAATATAGAGAATTACATATTTTGTGTCAATTAGTATTATAGACAGGAAAGGTGTAAAGGGAAAGAGAAACTCATACACCACAAGCTGAAAAAGATGGGACAAAGAGTAGGACCGACTGTATTAAGCAATAAGCACCCTAGAAATCAAATTCTCTTTCATCCCCTTCAAGCACTTTACAGGTGTTCCATCTCAGAACAGACCTTTGTGATCAATTTTCAATTATCGTTCTTTCTTGAGCTCAATTTCATAGTTTTTGCAAATACAAAACGATGTGAAAAGCCTGTTATTTTCGAATTGGATCTCGAGAGACGTCTTTTCTGAAATCGGGCATTGGCCATAAGTAGAGTTTCGACTGTATCGACTAGCCTGAAACTCCTGTAATAATAATAGAGCTCTTCAGAATCTTTTTTTGGATTTGTCGACATGTTACAGATGCATTATAATGGTATAATCAAAAATAATCCCACGCACATTAATAAATCCTCACACCTCCCACTACCTAGCACCATATAATACACTTTCATATATGCCCCTCAGTCCGTATCCTTCCATTTCAACGTCTACTGACACCTTGGCTAACGCAGTAGATCTCCGTATATTTTTCCCTATATTCCCCCAAAACCACCTGGCTTCCTTATCGCTCAATAGTGTCCAAGCATCGCCCTCTTTACCAGCTCTAGCCGTCCGGCCTACACGATGTATATACGCCCTTGTTGATGCTGGGATGTCATAATTCACAATATGCCTTACGTGTGGTAGATCAAGGCCACGAGAGATCAAATCAGAGCAAATCAAACTGAAACATGTTAGTAAAATGACAAGAGTCGCTGATAGAGTCAAACATACAGATCAACCTCGCCTTTGGCGAAACGTTTGAGAACCTTTTCTCGACGTTTCTTTTCCATCTCCCCGGTCACAAGACCCACATTCCACTTGTTGGTGCTCTTTTCGCCAACGGTTTCAAGGAGTTTTGCTAGTCGTGCGGCTCCCTCGTTGCTTTTAACAAAGACTAGTGCTCCAGTTTTGATGCCTTTGTTTTGAAGAAGATACATCAAGCAGAGTGGTTTAAGCTCGATATTTTCCACAGGAATAACATGTTCCCGTAATCCCGCAGGCACCGAGAATTGTTCTTCAAGCTCATTTTCAGCCTTTCCATCATCTAATATGGCACCATCCGGTAGTGGTGGATCTTCTACTACAACCAGTGTAGGTCTCCGTAATCTCAGTTCTGCTAGCTTCCCCACGTCCCGGGTCATTGTTGCAGAAAGCACTACTTTTCTAGTATAATGCCTCATGGGTGTCAATCCAATATCGCTGAGATTCATGCCACCAACTTGTGTTATCATTACTCTTTCTGCAGCCTTTTCGAGACCACCAATTACTACGTCTACCCATTCCTGAAAACTTTGTGCAAGTAACCTATCTGCTTCGTCGATTACTAGCCACTTAACATGTGCAAGATCAAAACCGGGCGTAGAGCGCACGTGTTCAACCAATCTTCCTGGGGTCGTAATTAGTATGTCCACTTTACTGTTTGTTTCTCCATCTTCGTTTGATATAAGCATTGCTTGCTCAATTGATAAAGCCTTAGAGCCACTTGCAACACCTATCTTTAAACCTGTGCCTGAAATAAGTGATGTAGCGGTATTATTTACTTGCTGCACAAGTTCTCGAGTAGGCACAACAATTATTGCACGTAGACGAATGACACATCGGTTTAGTAATGATTGAATCACGGGTAAGACATAAGCCAGCGTCTTTCCAGACCCAGTTGCTGCAGAAATGCAAACGTCACCATCAGCTTTTCTCAACAATATCGGAAGTACTGCGGATTGTACAGCAAAGGCTTCTGTGATATCTCGAGATAGTAACTTCTCAATAAGTTTAGGCGATAGGCTTTCGATTTCAGAGAACGGAGCTTTTGCAGTAGGTGCCACAGTGACTGGCTTCTGAAGCCATAATGGTAAGGATGAGAACGCAGATATCGGCTTTGACTCCGTTACAGGCGCTGGTTGAGGGAGTGACTGTAGACCAACAGGTGCTACTTGCTCCCCTTGTGGCAATGAGCTGCCTTCTGCCGGTTCTGGTGCTGCTTTTGCTACGGCAGCAGAACGGGCGAGAGACTTTCTGAGCTTTTGGAGGATACGGGAATGGCCTGTGCCTGCCTCTGGCTCCGAGGATACGTCAACAGGCGCGTTTAATTTGGCGCTTTTGGATGATGAATTTTTTGTTTCTGTAACCTGTGTGTCTACCTTCGGAGCTTCCTCCATTTCGACATCAACTGCATCTGCTGTCTTCTCTTTCTCCTTCTTCCGTTTCTTAGGTTTCTCTTCTTGTATCAACGGCTTCCCGTCCTCCCCATCACTCTCCACAGCCACCTCTTTCGCCTTTTTTCTCTCTTTCTTGTCCTTCTTATCCTTCGTTTTTTTTGTGGAATTTGTCTCCGTCCCAGGATTCGGTTCGCCCTCTTCGTCTACCATCTTCTCTTTCTTGTCCTTCCGCTTAGAACTCTTTCCAACTCTTTCCGACTCTTTTGTAGTCTGTGAATTCCGCATTTTCTTCCCCCGCTTCTTCTCCTCCGGGTCATTTTTCTCCATTATTGTGTCCTCATGTTCCGCTCTCTTCCGTTTTTGTAGATTCGCGACAAACTGGGTTGTTTTATCTGGAGATGGGTCTGACGACCCCGCCGTCGGCGTCGGCGGCACATATCTGTTGTAAAATTTTGCCGACATTTTCGGTGATGTTGAGGTTAAATTTGGTATTTGTCGGAAAAAAGTTGAGCCAATAGCGTGCGGCTCTACACAATCCCTGCAAGAGCTTTGACCACTTGTAACCTCCTTAGACGGAATCTCCCGTCTTCTCAAGAAGGAGAGGAAGCCTTTCGATAACTCGAGCCCGACATGACCTACAATATTGCGTAAGCTCTCGTTCTGTTGTGTGGAGGTATAGTACTGACAGAGAGTTTACAGAATGGTCAGCGACTTCTTTTACCCCCAGCCGGGTTCGTTTCGACACCGCATCTCTCCTCTCACTCACCGCTAATCTCGTCCTTCTACTCCAGGCGGGGTAGAATCGCACATCTACCAGCTGGCGTCTAAGCTATCAGATCGAGGTCACAAGGTTATCATCATAACCCATAGCTACGACACGCGGCACGGGGTGCGCTACCTAACAAATGGACTTAAGCTTTACTACGTACCATTTAAAGTTATATATCGAGAGACCACTATGCCGACGGTTTTCTCGTTTTTTCCTATTCTTAGGCAGATATTATTACGAGAACGGATACAGATAGTACATGGCCATGCCAGTCTGAGCAGCTTATGCCACGAGGCAATCCTACATGCGCGAACCATGGGACTGCGGACGTGCTTTACGGACCATTCGCTATTTGGATTTGCGGATGCTGCCAGTATCCTTACGAACAAATTATTGAAGTTTACGTTGAGTGACGTTGACCACGTCATCTGCGTTTCACACACCTGGTATCATATATTCTCACTCATTTTTAAAATCAGATTACTCATTTTTCCAAGCAAAGAAAATACCGTACTAAGGGCTTCTCTTGACCCGTCATCTGTTTCTGTAATACCTAATGCTGTTGTGGCGGAGAACTTTCGGCCGGACCCCTCCAAAGCATCAAAAGACCACATAACTATAGTTGTAATATCCCGGCTCTTCTATAACAAAGGCACCGATCTTCTCGTAGCCGCAATACCACGCATTTGTGAGATACACCCAACTGTACATTTCCTTATTGCAGGATCGGGACCGAAGGCTATCGATCTCGAACAAATGGTTGAGAAGTATATGCTTCAGGATCGCGTGGAGATGATTGGTCCAGTACGGCATGAGGAAGTTCGAGACGTCATGGTGCGTGGCCATATATATCTACACCCATCACTTACAGAGGCATTTGGAACGGTCATCGTCGAGGCAGCTAGTTGTGGGTTGTATGTGGTTTGCACAGAAGTTGGCGGTATACCCGAAGTTCTACCATCAAAGATGACGAAGTTTGCGAAGCCGGAAGAAGACGACATTGTTAACGCCACCTGCCGGGCAATAAGCATGATGCGGCGTGGCTCTATCAAGACTTCTAGCTTTCATGGGACAGTTAAACGAATGTACTCCTGGACCAATGTTGCAATGCGTACAGAGCGTGTCTACGATGGTATATGTAGGACGGAGCAATTAGATCTGATGGACCGGTTGAAAAGATATTATGGGTGTGGTGTGTGGGCTGGAAAGCTCTTCGTTATCTGTGTGATAGTGGACTGTCTAATTTTAGTTGTAAGTTCCCTCCTCGATTTCGAAGGTCCCAACTAGAATCTAACAATTCCCCAACCAGTTTCTGGAGTTCTGGTGGCCCAGAAGCAAGATTGACATAGCTCGGGATTGGCCACGAAAAGATCCCAGCATTGCACGAAGGCTAGATGAAGAGGGGCGTGTTGGTAAAAGAGAACGCTCCCGTGGTGCAAAACCAAAGCAGCAGGTATCGCGAATCAACGGAGAAGCTACGGGCTTGGGAAATTAATTATATAATATGTAAAATATACCTTTTGGGCTTATGCTTTTTTTTGTAATGGCGGGCGCTGTGGGGGCTACATATATAATGATGACATTGGAGCACGAATAAATCGATAGACAATTCTAGAAAGATTACTTTCTAAACTCAAGTTATGTTACAGTCATTCATTTGTACAAGAAAAAATTCTCAAAAAAACCTCCCCCCAAAAAAGGTCATAGAAGTACTGTCAATAGAAGCACCAAGTCTTGCGACAAAATTTAAGTACCTCCTCATCAAAAGGTAGAAAAAAAAAACATTGCACATCAATATCATCAAACAGGAAGACAATATGATGTATGCAAATGCAAAACAAAATGCAGCTAGTACTTGTTGAAACATGTACATGTACCATTAGAAAAAAATGAAAAATGAATGAGGAACACAAACTGATGAGGTATCGTCTAACAAAATTTCCGCCGGATGAAATCAAAAACCCTTGCTGAAAATAGGCAGTTTTTCCAACTTTCCGGCCCCTCAAATGAAGCCGTGGCATCAATTAAAAAGTAGGATGTTTGCCTTGTAGGCCTCGATCTCGTGGGTAGAACCATCGGTATCCATGACGATAACCTTGGTAAATGGAAGAATACAAAGCCTGATGACGCAGCCTCGAAGTTCTGTCCAAACAGGAGCAGTCACTTTTGTGGCAACATCAAGACCAAGACTGTCGGCAGTCACTTCTTTCATCATATCACCTCGAAATTTCTCCCCAAAGTGAAAGAAGTTAAAGTGCATCATAGCATTGCGCTTAACAGCATTTAAAACAATACGCGCTGCCTGTTGAACAATACCGACGAACTGTTTCTTTGTCTGATCGTGGTGAGTATTATCCTTTGGTCGGCTCATAAGCGGTTGAATCCAATCCAAAAATGTAAGCGCACGATTTTGCGAAGCCTGTTGGATTGCATTGTATAGTTTTTCATCCCATGATTTGTCCCCTATCACGATTAGAAAAGTTTGGTAGAAATCCTCATATTTTATCACTTACTATTTCCCATTTCTATAAGTTGCCCAATTGCATTGCCGTTTCGGTTTTCAGTTTTGGTGCTTCTGAGAACCTCATGTGCGATAGAATCCAAAAAGTATGGAGCGAATATCTGCTCCACTAGAAACTTGCTAGCCATTGCAATTACAACAAGATACTTGGTTTGATTTTGATTCATCAAAAATGACTCGTTTTTGGGATCCTCGCAAACTTCTGCGATCCCAAGCTGCAGATTAGGAGATATTACTTCTGCTGTAGGAAATTTATAGAAGCGCTTTGACCAACAGCACATCGATCGAAACATCATTCCCAACTCTTTCTCCCAAAATACATCATCTGGTCGACTAGTCTCGTTATATGGTCTCACTCCTTCTTGCCGGAGCTGCCTCTTCAAACTGGCAATTTCAGCTTCACGAATGGTTATATGACGAATCGCAGTATTACAGGCGTTTTCATAATGCACACGTTGTAGTCTCGCTTGATTTTTGTACTCCAAAATAGTCTTTTGTAATTTCTGAATAATGGCCTCTGAGCTCGAGGCGTCGTCATTAGTTCCTGGTGGCGTAATAGGACCGAAAGATGAGTTAGATATCTGGCCACTAGGAATGTAGTGCTCGCTATTGCTCGTAGGAGAGAATCGATCGCCGTTGCCCCGTCCATTTGTGCTAGGAGTGGGCGGAAAGCCCTGGTGATCGATCCCAAGACCTAAGACCGGGGTGTTGTAGTTTTGAACAGCATTCCATTGCTGGTTACGAGGGTTTTTAGTGTTTGCTGAAGAATGCATAGCTTCAATCTTGTCTGGGATATAAGGATCAATCTGCCCATTTTCTGCAAATGTACGACGAGGACCCTCCGCTACCCCAGTTGCCCACTCTGCCCCCAGATTTTGTCGTACGACATTACTGGAGACGGGCATAAAACCATTACTTTGATATGTGGACAAACGAGAGTCTCCAATTTGGGGTTTGTTTCCGGTCGATACTGGACTTGAGGTAAGGCTAGAGGTTTGTGGAAACATTGCTGTATTGTAATTTGTTGGAGTTTGTGGTTGCAAGCTGATATTGGAGCTAGGTAGATTACCAGGAATTTGCCCAGTATGAAAAGATCGATTAACCACTGGGCCAAACCCATTCATACCTAGTTGACGACGAGTAGTGTCCAGAATATCAGAGGTTCCTGTATTGGCGAGTAAACCCATTCTAAGGAGGTCAGAATTAATCTCTTCTTCTGTTGGTGTTTGACGGCGACGATTGGCCCTGTCTGTAGTAGCAGGTTTCGTTGTATAAAGCTGTCTCAGGGTATCATTTGCATTCATATTGAAACTTTGGTCTTCGAGGTTCGATATGCCGTGATAAGGCCCAGGAATTGGATACTGCACGTTGTCCCCACGGGAGGACGCCATGTGTAGCCCGGGCGGCAACATAAAGCCAACTGTCTGTGATCCGGGAGCTACGGAGTGGATAGGTGCAGAAATGTTTGTACCCGCTGTTTCTAACAGTCAATATTTTTTTCCAAACATACCAATACTTAAGAAAAGACATCATGCAAACGAATGATAAATAACTTACACTCCTGGCCACTTGCTGTACGGGGCCTTCCCGTTCCAATGGCACCCAAATGAATATTACTAGATGCCATATCTTTGGATCGTTCACAATCTACGACTCGTGCTTCAATACTCGGGTCGGCAATAGCTCTTCCGTTTAGAGAGTATTTACTATACCCACCCTGAGGACCCTTGGCTGGCTGGTTATGCTTTAAGGCTTGAATATCAGACTGCAGGCGTTAGCAGTTTCAAGATAAGATATAAATGGAATAGGTGGTAAGTACACCGTACTTACTTTGGAAATGGGGTATACAACTAAGAAGTGAGTTATATCTAGGAGGCTTAGGGGATGTGAGGGAGGATGTAGCTGGGTGGATTTAGTTCTAAATCCAAGTTCGGATTCGTGAGCCACCCACACCCTACATCCATTTCTATTTAAGCTTATTTTGGAATAAGTAACTTGCTCTTCTAGCTACAGAATTTTGATCGTCATAGATTCCAATGCTGCGGAACCAGTGAATGACGTTGACTAGTAGCACAGGAAGGACAACCAAAACTGAGGCGTGTTCATAGAGAACTTTCCTTGCAATAAGGTGTAAAAACTCTATCTATTTCTTGAATATGAAGTAGTTACATATGTTGGTGTGTTTGAATTATGTTTACAACTGTACTACTCTTGCCAACAAACGATTCGATTGATAATTGATGACGGAACAATTTTCCTTTATTTTGATGGGCTAAGGGACCGTTTGGATCCTCTTATAAATTCAAGTCTTGAAGCGGCTGGTATATAATTCTTAGTACTCTGTGACACAAATACTCACTTAGAGTTTGGATCCCGTGTACAATGCAGTGTACACGTGTGCAAGCTTGGTCGGGCACACCTAAAGCTTGTGAACCTATGTTTGTATCTGTAAGTTTGGCAATCCTAGAGACTTAGATATGTCAATACAAAAACAAATAACTGATGCTTGACTCGGGCCCAGCCAGATAGTTTTTGCCTGATCCAGTTGTCCTCGCATGTAGTGACTCAACTGGGCGATATCCCTAAGTACCTCTGCAGGTACAAAGACCCCTGAAACGATTACTAACTGACGGCTAAGAAGTTGGAACAAGCAGCCTGATATGATGTATTGGTATAGGCTTTCTAAAATATTTCTCTTCACGAGGCGTCAAGTGAAAATTAAACAAGTAACACCATGTAGGTGTAGCTATCATCTAGGCGCAACTGTGTGCTGTAAAGCACAAAACGCTAATAGGTTCTAAAAAATGTAATACTCTACATCTTAGTAAGTATTTGAGTTCCTAACTATTTGGCTAGACTACAAGAAGTATGTTATCATTTAAGCTGACCCATTGAAGATGCTTAATTATCACTAAAATCACTTAGACGAATTGAATAATAACAGAAGTCTATGAAAAACAGCAATAGCTTGATGTGTATTATTCTTGGAAGATCGCTATTTCGAAAAACACCAGCTACTGAGGGCTGAGATCTATTCACCTTGGTTAATAGCGCATAAAGTTATTCTTTTCGTTAATGAAGAGCGTTTTAGTATAAAGTGGCAGAAAGCGGTCATATTATATCCATAAACGGTAAGAAATAAACTTTATTATCGACAAGAACTACAAATAACCTGTTCAGGGAATGGGACCGTTGAAAAAGACTAACGACCACCGGCAAGAATACTACTATCTCTGTGTCAACCAAAGCAGTTTTCATCATACACTCACGTATTTTTTGCGAAATTTAGTAAGATCAGCTCAGGTACGACTAGTAGCACGACCGAACAAACTAGCGTAGACTGCATCAACGACTGGGGAGGCGGAAATTCGTTTTCCGCCGAAGAATCTGCCGTTCAATCCCTGTATAGCCTTTTCGCCGCCACTAATTTTGTCGAATTTGATGTAAATCTCACCCTGACTATTTGGGTCAAGAGCAATATGGACAACATGGCCATACTTGACTTCACATTCACCCTTAACCTCATCTTCTAACTCTTTGATCCAAGTCTCACCGGTTTCTCTGCAAATTGGTCAGCATATTAAACAGTTAAACAGGAAATCTGTGAGTGTACTCTGCCGGATCAAACATATTCTTGAGAACAACACATCGGCTGGCCATTGGAACGTTGACGGGTAATGGCTTCTGAGCATGGGCAGTAGATTCATGCCTCTGTCGTGGCGCATCTTTTCCTGTACCGTTCTTCTCGGCAGGCGCAGGGTCGTCTTGGCGAGCCAGCTTTCGCATGAGTAAATCCCTACTGTAGTTATTGAAGTTCACACCAGCAACATCGGTATCATCTAGAGCGCTAGCTCCTGTTCCGGAAGCTTTATCATCAGCACGGCCAACGCGATCAGTACCGCGGCTACGTGATTCAAATGCAGAGCCTTGAAATCCTTGGTTGTATCCAGAGAATCTTTGCAGCATTTGGGCGGTGGATTCTGGTGTGAACTTATCATTGCCAAGACCCACGCGGATGGGACGTCCAGCAAGATCAAACCCATTCATTTTTTCGAGAGCTTCACGAGCATTATTCGGATCGCGGAATCTTGTTGATCAAGTTAGCTACCATGTAATACAAGAGAAGCCTTAGGACGCACTGCACAAATCCATAACCTCTGCTTCTGCCGCTTTCCTCTTTTTGTAGTTGAACGAACTCAAGTTCTCCGAAAGGCTCAAAAACGTTTGTCAAGTCGGCTTCCGTGATACTAAAATGAATATTGCCAACATAAAGTCTATGGAAAGGAACTTGGTTTGTTGGGTTTGTTTCAGCTGCGTTGACACGAGCCTGACGATTTTTCTCTGCTTCCGTGAGCTGTGCGATTATAGGGATCCCGAGCAAACGCTGTCCGGTTAGTTGGATAGCCTTAGTCACAGAAGCTTCCTCCTTGAATTCAACATAACCAACACTAGAAGCATAAGCTAACTTGTCTAAGCAATGAAGATGAAAACTTACCCTTTCGATCGACCACTAACTCTGTCTTTGACAATCTGGGCTTCCTTAACTGGGCCAACCTTCTCAAAGAAAGTAATCAGTTCCTTAGTCCTTAGTCTCGCAGCTAGCTGCTGAACAAACACAGTGCGACGATCGCGTTCATCTTCAGTCAACTGGGGTGAGCGAGTTCTTGAGTACTTCGTTAGCATTGTAAGTAATAATAAATAGTTGACAATTACCGAGACCTAGCCCTTCCTCCACGCCGACGGGGACTTCGTGATCTGCGAGGAGTACGTTCCCGTTCCCGCTCTGCCCCGCGATCGCGATCGCGTCTCTCACGATGGTCATCCCTGTAACGCGTATCATCATAATCATCTCTGTCACGGTGATCGCGTCTTGAGTAGTATCTATCGTCCCGTTCGCGTGAGCGGTGCCTGTAACGAGATGAGGATTCATAATGTTCATCACGGTCGTCGTAATAGGAGTCCCTACGGCCATTACGGCGCCTGGATATTCTTATATCAACAACTGTGATGTTACAAAAAACGTGGTCACTAACCTATCACTTTCTCTACTTCTACTTCTTCGTCTGCGATCGCCTCTTGGGCTCTTGCCATCTTTGTGGCGTTCGTCGCGATCCCTATCGTTGTCTTTATTTCTCCTAGATGAAGCCGACTTCACGCTTCCACCGCCGTTCCGTTCCGGCCTGGGGCTGGATAGGGCACTGCTATTTCGATCAGGCTGCTGCTTTGGTTTATTGCTCTCTGAGGCTTCGAGGAGGGCTTCTACGTCTAGACCCGACATCTTTCAGATGACTTTTCCCTTCAAGTTGTTGATGGAATGGATAGGGTAGTAGTGGCGAATCACTGAAATGTAACGGTAAAACCGGTGGTTAGGTGTTTCTCCTGTGAACTGTTGATGAACGAGGCCGAACCCTTTGAAGACCAAAACTTTAGTCGGGAGCTTTAGTAGATGTGATGCTAGTTGCTGCTACTACTGAGTTTGCCTTGCCAGTCGTGATGGGATGAGGAGTGCTCAGCCAAGGGCTAACCTCCCTGGCAATACGGCTTGGCATTGGGCACAGAGATTCTAAAAAATGATCCAAATCTTGTATTTCAAAAATTGGAACATTACAAATATGTTATTCACTTATTTTGTCAAAAAAGGAGAGATATGAATGGATTTCTGGAATGTGACCCAGAGTGGTTGCATCAGATAAGGGCTTGCAGCTTGCCAGTCACAAAATGTTGTGCGCGCCCACAATCACCCTTGCAATTGCGACTCCAACCTTTGAGAGTGACGAAGCAGCCAACGACTAACGCCTAACGACATTTCCAGCGCTCGCGCCAGCCACGGTACGTTACGATTCCTCTCACCGCTGACACCAATTCTCTCGACACCAAATCACGTCTTTACTCGAATATCCAATCTGTCGTACTGACCCTTTGACAGTTCCACACACGGAAGCACTAATCGCCCTCCGAACGAACCACCATCAATAGTCATGTCTGAGAGCGGTGAAATCGAAGTTGCCACGGCTGCCTTCCCGGTTCTGCCCAAGGAGGTTTCCGACGAGGTTGGAAGTATCAAGCTTTTCAACAAGTGGAGCTACGAGGATGTTGAGATTAAAGATATTTCTTTGACGTAGGATGGCCCTTTTTGCTTTAAGATCTTCATCTTGGGGTAGAGCATTCTGGATAGGGTGGCAGCTGTTCATTTGTGGTGGAATGCGTTGTATCGCGTGGAGTTGTTGGCTAACTATTGGACCAAAAGCGACTACATGCAGATCCGGTCACCCGTCTACCTCCCTCACTCTGCTGGCCGTTATGCTGTGAAGCGTTTCCGCAAGGCTCAATGCCCCATCATTGAGCGTCTGACAAACTCCCTGATGATGAACGGCCGCAACAACGGAAAGAAGTTGATGGCTGTCCGCATTGTGGACCACGCTTTCTCCATCGTTCACCTCATGACCGATCAGAACCCCATCCAGGTTGCTGTTGACGCTATTGTCAACTGCGGTCCTCGTGAAGACTCTACTCGTATCGGTTCGGCCGGTACCGTCAGAAGACAGGCTGTCGATGTCTCACCTCTCCGGAGAGTCAACCAGGCCATCGCCTTGTTGACCATCGGTGCCCGGGAAGCCAGCTTCAGAAACGTCAAGAGCATTGCTGAGTGCTTGGCCGAGGAGCTGATCAACGCTGCCAAGGGTTCCTCTAACTCTTATGCCATTAAGAAGAAGGATGAGCTGGAACGGTATGATTCACTTCATAAGCTTTATTATCATTTTTACCTTAGCTAACGGATAATTATAGTGTCGCCAAATCTAACCGTTAAACATCGGCTGGGGTGGTGGTGGTGGTTCTTGTTCGGGATTCTATGTGCATAAAAAAAAGGGAACTCAGTTCGGCGAATCTTTGCTTGTCTTATTTTCTTTCTCGCAGTTTGGGTGTTCCTTCGGTATGCTGGTGGGGTACAACGGGGATCTGTACACATACAAAGACAATTGAAGTTCTTTGTGGATCACTATTGTTCTCTGTAATCTGTGATATCTCTTGAAATTGGGTATACAAGTAGCCAGGTAAACATAATATTGTGTAATATTCATGAAATTCCTCGAAAGCCCATAATTTCAATAAATCGAATACCCTGGATTGTGCTATGTTTAGATTTATGCATGCTGAATGATGAAATCGAACTTGCGTGTGTAACAGCCATTAGGGTTAGGTGGCCAAGTTCTGGCCCGCCAAGGGATCAGCATGTCGCGGCTCCCAGCTGACTACGACAACAACTCTACACTGCAAAGTCGCATCGCAACAACACAACTCTCAATAATTTGCGACAAATACACTCAAAGAACTTATACTGTACTATACTAATAACATAGGAACAGCTTCCTCTTCTTCTTAGCTGGATCTAGGAGACTTCATACGATCTCTGTTCTTTTCATCATGGCCGCGTCAGTCAATGCCGAAGCGAACTTCGAGGATCATGCACTGACTTCAGTGTAGACCACCTAAGCAGTACGGCACTACGCCTCCTATCAACACAAATCCACCAACAAAAGAGGATAACGAACGCCAGGCCGACCTGATTGAAGAGTTAAAGGATCAGAATTGTTTTGAAACACCCGAGGAGAGTAATAAACGGTTCGAGACCCATCCGTCATACGGTCAACGGAAGCTAAGACTTTCTTTAGGATAGCGGTTTTGTCAGTTCTGCAGACTTTGGCAGAACAGTTTGTCAGAAAAACATGCTCCACAAAGCCAGGGCTACCGGACCATATGGTTCAACAAGCTGGCGGGAAAATATTTACATTTGGCTCCTATCGATTAGGAGCATATGGACCAGGTCAGAACAAGTGGGCGTCTATGGCATTGCTTTGAATTAACCGTATTCGACAGGCTCTGATATTGATACTTTGCTTGTTGCGCCAAAGGATGTCACAAGAGAAGACTTCTTTCAGCACGTACCTGGTTTGTTGCAGGAGTTAAACCCACCGGCCGAGGAAATTTCACCAGTTCCTGATGCTTTTATGCCGATTATAAAATTCAAACTTCAGTCTATATCTATCGATTTGATATTTGCTAGGCTTGATAAAGTGTACTCGGTCCCCAGAGATATGAGTTTGGACAACAAGGATTTACTGAGAGGATGCGATGAGCCCAATCTACGCGGCCTAAACGGGGTCCGGCTTACAGATGAACTTCTTGGCCTGGTTCCTAATCCTACAAACTTTCGCATGGCGCTGAGAGCGATTAAATTATGGGCTAAGAGTTCGTCCTCCAGATACTTAGAATAACTCAAATTGATAACGTTTCTTAGATCGCGCTATATATGCGAATGTCATCGGATTTCCAGGTGGTATTGCATGGGCTATGCTGGTTGCAAAAATATGCCAGCTGTATCCAATGGCCGTGAGTGCAGTGATTGTCTCTAAATTCTTTATTATATACACAAAATGGAAGTGGCCACAGCCAGTCCTTCTCAAAGATATTCTGGAAGAGGGCGGTCAGAATACGGGTCTGCGTGTTTGGAATCCTAAGGTACGCTCTAGTCTATCTGTTGCTTTACCGACCCTAATCGTGTAGCTTTACCCAGCAGACCGCGGTCATTTAATGCCCGTGATAACTCCTAACTATCCGTGCATGTGTTCTACTCATAATATCACCCTTTCAACAAAAGCAGTAATTCTCCGAGAGATGGAGAGGGCTAACTCAATTATGACTGAAATAATGGTGGGAAAGACTCCATGGAAAAAACTTTTTGGCTCACACACATTCTTTACCGAGGACTATCGGTATTATTTGCGTGTTTTGTCTGCCTCTCGTACAAAAGACGATCAATTAAAATGGTATGCTGTGCTCATATTCTAAAGATATCATTCTAAACTATGCCAGGTCTGGTCTTGTTGAATCGAAGCTCCGCCACCTCGTCATGAAGTTGGATATGATGAAAGAAAGTGTGCAACTAGCACACCCGTTCAACAAGGGGTTTGATGAAGAAGTTCTGTGTAATACTGAAGACGAAGCGTTTCGTCTAGCACGGGGCGAGAAGGTCGAATCAAAAGTTGAAAATGGAACACCCAGTACAGAAAATAAAATTACTGTTTACACCACCAGCTTTTATGTTGGGTTGGTACTGAATACTAGTAATAATCGCTCATCCATTCTTCGCCAGAGTGCTGATTGGTTATTTAGCCCAGTCCAAACAAATCGATATATCCTGGGCGTGTCAAGAATTTTATGACATATGCAAGACATGGCCTCTCTACAACGAGGACGGCCACAGTATCAACGTCTTACAGACACGAAAGTAGATCGCAAACAGTCACCTTCATTCTGACAACACAGCTGATGAGTGTCATAGTTGGGGACTGCCTGGTCATGTGTTTAAGAGTGGTGAATCGAAGCCTACGAAGCCTGTAAAGAAGAAGGTCATTAAAAAGAGAGTCGGTACTAATGGCTCCACTGCTGTCAAGAGATCCGCAGAAGAGGTAAGTTTTTATTTGTTCTCGGCGCTACATTGCTATCATATCAGTCACTCGGAATGAGGAGAGATAAGACATGGGCCAATGAGATACATTTCCGTTGTCTTTAGCCCTACATAAGTAGGACCTAGTGTCATTATACCATGACACAAGGGAGTTCTTTTATGAAGATAACAGTCTTCTATCTTGTGGAGTCTAAATACGTCCCTGGAATGATGTTGAAGCAATTAGGATAGTAAGTAGAGGCTAACGCAAAACAATAGAACGGCGGAGAAGAAGCTAAGAGGCAGCGCACGGTTGCGACCGCACAACCCGCTACTGTAGCCGCTTGATACTTACCAGGGTCTGTTGTTCTTTAAAGCTGTATACCTTACAATATGCTGGTGTTAATCTCTTGTGTAGTGCGCCCTACCCACAGTTCCATCGCAAACTACCTGCCCTCAACTACTCTATTCTATCATTTAAACTACCCCCTATCAGGGCCACATTAACAATTTTGATTTACTAAAACAATGAACTCTGACATGTGTTCTAGGTATCACTTTACTTGTAGATCTAAGAGTAAAGCCCAATCAAAATATATAAAAATCACTAATCAACATTTTCTACGGTTTCAATCTTCAACAATACCCGATTTCCTCTTTATCTTTAGGGGCTAACAATAAACCTTTCGAATGGCAGTCACATCAAATTTCAATTCTTTTTTTTTCTTCGAGGCAAGTTCGATTTCTCCATGCTCGCCCAGAACCGTCTTAGCTATTCACGTCGGACTGCCCTTTACCTCTACTCTTCACTCTAGCAGAAACAATTGGAAAGGCCTGTGGTATGCAAATGTCTCTCTTCCGGTGACGTTTGGAAGATTTCACGTTTGCGCTCTCTTCTCGCTGAGCTGTGTTTAGTATCAGGATTTATTGCTGCACCAGCAACTCCCCATCCTGTTTAGCAATAATCGTCGGTTCCCAAGGAGTGGATCTTCATAATTGTGCTAGTATCAATGGAGTATTGTACATAGCTGTAGTTTCACGTTATAATAATTAGTCTCGAGTACAAATAGTTTCTTGGTGATGTCGTGTCCACTACACAATTATGAACCTATCCTCCACATCCCGCACTGAAATATCTCGTTAGTCCGGAACTTCTTAAGATAAATAGAAACTTCTGCGTTGGTAAATTACTCACATGCATAATTCCCTCCTCAACCCACTCCCCCATCTCGGGATCCTCTACAAATCCCAGCCGTGCCCAAACATGCTTCACATTAACCTGCGCATGTATGAGGATCCTGCCGTCCCATTCACCATCTATCCTAGTTCCATCTACAGCCCTACACCCTACCTCTTTCGGGTTTGCCTTCGCAAATTCTACAGCCGTTTCCACGAGCAGTTTTGCCACACCCTTTCCACGGCACTCCTTCAGTGTCGCCAAACGTCCGATTTTTAGATAGCTTCCTACTGGTTCATGCTCGGGGCCCTCGGTGTGCGAAGGGTGGGGTGGGGTGACGAGACGGATCGCTCCGACTGGTCGTGATTCGGCGTCATAGGCTGCCCAATGCCAGCACCTTGGTTCATCTTCGTCAACCTCATTCTCAGCAGCGATGCCTTGCTCTTCAACAAAAACATTCATGCGGACCTTGAGGGCGTCTTCGAAAACCTTGTTGCCTTGGCCTAAGACTGCGGGTGATACGTTCATTGTTGCCATTCTTGTTTGCTATTCGTGCGTGGGTTTCCACAGAGCTAAGTATCCATGTAGACACTGGGGTGCGGTTGTGTTTTAAGAATAATTGTTCCCCACATCTACTCCGTAAGCTACGTACACAATGCACTTATAATTTCTGCAGGGAAACGGAATCGGTCATCCGTATTATTGCCCTAATTGAGTCATTCAAGCTATTTATAATTCTCAAAAGCTCATGTCAATTCATACGGGAATTAGAAGGACGGTTTAATTTTTTCATCACAATGGTTGCCACAATGGTTGCCATAAACAATAAATTTAAAATCGTAGCTATCATCTATATCTAAACTTCCTCTCCAATCAATTTTTGTTGGTTGCCATGCACTCGAGGGGTACGAGAATTTATGTTCTAGCACTGCACTCGCACTTGGTTGTAATCAAGTGGCACTACATACATACATTATATAGTAGCTCCGCAATTGGATATCAAATAATCAATACGGTTTATAAATATACCACTAACAAGAGATAATGAACTCCACCAGATGCCTGCGTTTGAAGATGTCCGGTATGGTAGATGCACTTACTTGACTCGACTCGTTCGACCAGCTGGCCCGTGCACTTGGCCCTGTTCTCATGAGTGTATGACTAAGCAAACCGTGCTGGCTTGGCGTTATCGGGCTTGGCACACGTGATAGCGAAAGCCTAGCCGTCGAAGTGCGATCTGTGCGGTAGCTTTACTTGTTTTTATACTCACACTTTGTGCACAGATATAACTTAATATCACATCATCTCTTACTTCACCGACCACCGTGCGTTCCTTTGACACTTAAAGTGCTTCCTCCGTGGACGTTACACAGCTGTGAGGACCCCTAATAAGCGAAGACTTGCTACATACTGACTTGGGTGGCAACGGGGAGGCTTAAATCCTGCCAAGACAAAGTCGTGTTGACACGACCAAAACAAACGCGAAATTCCGAGTTGTTCTAGAGACACAAGTTAACCACCACTCTCCCACAACTCTCACAACCATGCCTCCCATAAGGCGCACCCCGATGAAGCGACAGCCTCCTAGACCTAGCTCTGAGGAATGGGATCACGGTTTCAATCCTGAATGGGCGCTGGCACCAACTGAATCACCTGCGCAAGCAATACCTTTTGAGGCCCGGAAGATCGCCATTTCGAATGGGTTTGTCGCACCCCCAATTCAAGATATGCCAGTAGAGGACGATCAACACGAGCCATTGAAACCTCAAGACGATGGGTTATTTGAACTTGCTGTCACTGGAGTAGCGCTGTTACCGTTTATTGCATTCAGCACAATCACGACGTTCACAACGAAAACCTTTTCGACGATCGTTGGTGCTGGGTTCTCCGGTACCAAGGCAGTGGGTCGGTCATTCAGATTCAACCCAATCTCCAGGGGTGGCAGGACCCCTAATAAACCCAAATCACGAAATAGCATGTTGAATTTGCCTCCGCACATGGTCGGCGCTACCCCGTAGGTCTGCTATTTGATGTTTCATTACCGGCATTAACAGGTGTATAGAAATGTAGTTCGAAGACACAGAGGTGAAGACCCTCGCGGGAAACCCGGACTCGATACACCAACTATTGAACAGGCACGGGAGTGGTCCCTCTTCCATAACACACCACTTCCTAAGAACACCCGGCGTCAACTTCTGGACACCCCTAGGGCAACACCCCAGGGACAGCCAGGCACGCCTTATGTGCCTGTGCGCAATGCTCAGTCACTCACGGAGGAATTTCATCGGAATTATCGCAACAATCAAATTCCTAAATGGGTTGCCACATTGAATAAGCATGGGGTCACGACAAAGCAGCTACGTGCCGACATTGTTGGAAAATTCTCGTTTCCTACGGAGTCCCTTTGGAACGGAGACTCTCCTGGTGGATTGGTATTCGATCATCTTGTCAAATGCCTAAGTCATCGTGGGTTTGTCGCAAATTATCGACTTGTACCTTTAGTCCAGCATCCAGAACCAATCCCCAAGCGTTCCACCGGTGATATAGACAAGGAGTCTGTCACTCAGCAGAGAGATCGATGCTGCAGATTCTGTCGAGGGTTCCCCTGGGCTGGCAAAGCGGAGAAACGGAAGCTCTTACCTGATGGTACGGTACCAGTTAAGAGTTATCACAAGTCCGTAAAACCGTATACAGAAAGCGAAGAGTCTGCATTTAGTCGCGGTGATTACACAATGATGTTTAGACGATGGTGCCAAGAATCCCGCTATGATTGGCTCTTTGAAACCCCGGATATCCACCACCCCCAGGACTGGAAAATTCCTGATGATGATCCACGCTTGCGCCATATTGCCATGATGGGAAACCAGAATTACCATGCTCGAAATCCTAAGAAGATGTACGACCAGGAACGTGTTGACTATCGCAATTGGACCATCAAAACCTTGTCCAGACAAGACCTCGCAGCTGCAGCACTTATCAAGGCAATTCAAGGAGAAAATCCAGAATTCGCACGGAGATACGAGCTGATGGATATAGAGCGGAAACGCAGACAGGTCCATCCAGAATGGCTCTGCATCAGGCAGGTTAAGGTGGAAGATACCAAGAATAAACCCAAAGATCCGCCCAAAGTACAGGTGGTTGCTAAGACGAAACCCGAGAAAAGCCCCAAGAATCGACCTGCATCCAATGATTCACTTGGGAGCCCAATAGCTAAGTCAGCGAAGGTAGTTGTACCTGGAACAGTGTCTAAAAAGGTTAAATTTGCGGGAGAACCCGCTGGTCCTTCAATGGGTACCCCGTTCCCAAAGAACGTCAAAGGGATTTTGAAGATAACCAATGATACTGCGAATATATTCCGACAAGTTCCGGTAGATGATACCGAGAAGGCTCAACCCCCAAGTGTGGATGAACCCCGAATGGTTCTTCCCGTGGATGATCCTATTGCACAATTTGATTTCACCAAAGGCTACACAGCTGGTATGCCTGGAGACCCGCTTGGCGGATTGCCGTTGACCCAAATATATGCCGCGAATATGAATAAGGTTGGGCCCTACTGGGACGAGTTCCGCCTAGCGTATACCGCCCCTGGCTGGAAACCTGATAATTTACTCACTTTTGAAGAGAATGAGTGTGATCGAATAAACTATACAATTTGGGATCACGCAAAAACCGAACGAGAGATGCAATAGCACCAACTTCAAAAATTCACAACCATTCACCAACCATACTTCAATAGCAAGCAATATATTTATTTTGACTAAGGCGGCTGCATCTTGCCATTGTTGAACATTTGCTTTTCTTTTTACACGGCGTTTTATGCATGGGCCTTGGGGTGTTTTCCACAGCGTATTTTTCCATAGAGGTGTCTTTATTTTCTTTGTTGCACTTTTTTATAATATCTAGGTATTGTAGCTAGATTTGCGGTATCGGTGGCTTCTTGATTTAGCCACTAGTTATGTGTTAATGTTGTATGTTCTCCTACTGTATCATATAAATGTACAATTCACTCACAAAAATATTGCAAATTACGAGTAGTAGTCTTGGACGTTAGTGGCACAAGTTCTGTCTACGCAAACGTCGCCCTTGCATGTCTCAAAGTAGGCTCGTGCATAAGTCAATTGAAATCTTCAATAATTGATATCAAATTAGCATGACCTCTTTTGTTAACCTTCGATAAGTGATTCGCTATGAAAGCTGGTCTAAACAAAGTTGTAACGTAATTCCCAGAGTAAAGCTTTCGTTTTAAATAACTTGTAATTTATTAAATGCAACCCTAAACGCCATGCATGTCATCGTAATAGACACTTCAAATTGTTCCTCACCACCATCTACTCTTCTCTGGCGGTTCCTTTCGCACAGTAACATCAACCAAAACCGGACGTGCACCTCCAGAATCCAACCGAAAGCTTCCAACCACTCTAGAGCACTTTCGGCAAGTCATATTTAAATTGCCTTTAGTTCCCGGCTCGTGTTCAACCTTGAGCTCATTCACACCAGATAGTGGCGGTATACAGAATAGGCACCTAGGCGGTGTCGGTTTTGGGCGTTGGCCGCCGCTGAACCGGTTGTGATATCGGACCTGGCTGTGGTGATATCCTGGGGCTTGAGTTTGCATTATTTTTCGCAAGAGTTAATTGTTTTGTTGTTGGTTAGTTTTTGCGTCTTTTTTTGGAAGATTTCGGGATGTATATATGAGGAGGGAGAAGCTTGCAAAGGAGCTGAAGACATGGTGAAAGGACTCTTGAATGAAACTTGCATCGAAGGACTGCAAAGTTCTTACAAGGGCACGAGCTATGGAACTTTCAACAGTTTATTGAATACGCTCATGTGGAAGCTCTCGTGGTATTTGAGCAGCTCTGAAAATTACATCAGTATTGAGCTATCATACTGGGAGCGGCCACGTCAAATACTTGTATGATATTTCATGAAGAAACACTACACGTACCGATATCAAATTTCATTAAACGCATGATAAACGGCATGCAGTGGTAACCAATCAAGTATATTCTCAACCTACATTAAAGTTGGGTCCAAAGGCATTCAATCCAATGTTGTTTTGTTTACAGGCCAACCTCAAGCAACAGTTTTGAAAGAAATACTCGTTTACCTATTGATCACCGACTCAAGTATTTGTAATTTAGTCAAATTTGGTCGAGCTACGCCTGTCGTTTAGTAAAAACAAGAACAGCTACCTGCACCTGCCACGACTGCTGGAGTTGACTCAGGCAAGAAGAGTAGGTTGAGGCGGCCACTCATATCGTGTCCGCCCTAGTTACATACCTAGCGCAATGTCGTCAAAGCGTAGTGCGTTTCTCCACATTCATCTCCCGGCGCAGCCTCGTTGACCCTATCGCATGTGATATGTAGAGTACAGCTGTTTAGCCTCTGAGTAGCCGTCCGGAGGCCGGGCAGATATGGAACACCTTGATCAATACAATCTCTCGAAGATTCGCGATTTTCACAACTTTTATTTTAAGTTAAACTCTCTTTCTTGTCTTTCAATCAAAGCTATCAGCTTTATATTATAATGTGCCTGACAGCTGAGACCTGCAGCCGAAGAGCCGCTGCCATTTCGCCAATGGTGATGGGTCACAAGCATCGCGCTCGAGATAGCTATCGATTCTTACAAACACAAAGATACTTGCTACATGGAAGTAAAGATTGTAGAATAAGTGCCCGTCATATCATTTGAGATATACACGTCGCATGCCCAAGTGCCACCCGTTCGCCGCTCTCCGCTCTGGCAGTAGACCCTTCACACCCTTCGCCGTCCGGGCATAAGCTCCGAACAGGACCCCAAGCTTATCTTCGGACCTGCGTCATCTGAGCGCTGCCAGGGCGAATTCAGCAAGGTTCAACGCAACGCAACCCTTGCTCTACGCGTACTTCCCAGGCCGCTACATTGCCCGGGCAACGCCAGCTCACCTTCGCTGTAGGTTCCGGTCCGGCTGTTGTTACTATATCCCTCGCCTTTCCCCAGACTCCTCTTCCTTTCCTCTTCATCCCCCATCACCTCCATCATTGAAACTCTATCTCTGTCGCAATCATGAAGCTTTCAGTAGCTTCAGTTCTTTCGCTTGCTCTGGGAGCAGCAGCATACTTCCCTAACCCCGAGCAGCAGCCCTTGGGCGCGAGCTCGGCTGTCCCAGCTTTCCTGCAGAGCGCCATCGAGAAGGTGAAGGCGACCTACGGGGAAATCCCGGATGAGGCCGCATCCGCCTGGGCCGAGATCTCCAAGATCTTTCCCGTTGACACTGTTTCCGCCCTGCAAGCTCTTGTGAGCCCCGTAAAGCCGAAAGAGGGTATCAAGAAGCGTGATGACAGCGAGTGGGATTACATCGTAAGGGGAGACGATGTCATGACTGCCCTGTCGGGCAAGATTGACGGCCACGACAAGCTGAAAGGCAGCAAACTAAGGATCAAGAAGCCGAATGGCCTCGGTATTGATGAAGATGTGACTCAATATTCCGGTTACCTGGATGTTGAGGATGACTCAAAGCATTTCTTCTTCTGTATGTTTTCCCACGATTCTCTGCAAAACCTTTGGTAGCAAAACTAACAGCCACAGGGTTTTTCGAGTCGCGAAACAACGCAGAGACCGATCCTGTTGTCCTGTGGTTGAATGGAGGCCCAGGATGCTCTTCGCTTACTGGTCTGTTCATGGAGCTTGGTCCTTCTTCCATCAATGCGGAGATCAAGACCGTCCACAACCCCTCGTCATGGAACGCAAATGCCTCTGTCATTTTCCTTGACCAGCCCATGAATGTCGGATATTCTTACTCCGACAACCCGGTTTCCAGCACCGAGGCTGCCGGTAAGGATGTTTACGCGTTCTTGACCATGTTTTTCGACAAGTTCCCCCAGTATGCTAAGCAAGATTTCCACATCACTGGTGAATCTTATGCTGGCCACTACATTCCTCAGTTCGCCACTGAGATCCTGGCACACAAGGAGCGCAACATCAACCTGAAGTCCGTTGCCATCGGTAACGGTCTGACCGACGGTCTTACTCAGTATGAATACTACCGCCCCATGGCATGTGGTGAGGGTGGCTATCCTGCCGTGCTTAGCCCATCTGAGTGTGATGCTATGGATGCCTCATACCCCCGCTGTGCTAGCCTCATCGAGAACTGCTACAAGAGCGAGTCCGTTTGGTCTTGCGTACCTGCGTCAATTTACTGCAACAATGCTATGATTGGCCCGTACCAGCGTACCGGTATCAACGTTTACGATATCCGTGGCCCTTGCGAGGACTCCAACAACCTGTGCTACTCTGAGATGGGTTACATCTCCGACTACTTGAACAAGCCTGAGGTTATGAAGTCTCTTGGTGCTGAGGTCTCTTCATACGAATCCTGCAACTTTGACATCAACCGCAACTTCCTTCTTCACGGTGACTGGATGCTTCCATTCCAGAAGTTTATCCCTGACCTGCTTAAGCAAATCCCCGTCCTCATCTATGCTGGTGATGCCGATTACATTTGCAACTGGCTTGGTAACCACGCCTGGACCGAGAAGCTTGAGTGGTCTGGCAAGAACAGCTATAACAAGGTGGGCCTGAAAGCCTTTGAGGTCGATGATGATGAGGCTGGCCAAATCAAGAGTAGCGGAAACCTCACCTTCCTGAGACTGTACCAAGCTGGCCACATGGTTCCCTTCAACCAGCCCAAGCCCGCTTTAGCCATGCTGAACCGGTGGACCGGTGGAGAGTACTGGGAGACCGAGTAGAGTGTGATGACATTTAAAGATTAAAGGATTGCAATTGTATTGTAGTTAGTTGTGAGTGTATTATTTTAGTTTGCAGCATCTTTTGGACACAGGGTTGCGGGTTCTGGGCACGGTACACAGACTGGTTGGCGAACGTTCGTTTGAAGATTTTGTAATGCTTTTTCATGTCGATTTGTTTATTGTGATAGTTGGTTGCATCTGTCTGCGCAGGGTGTCGGAATACTGGAAGTTGTAATGAGTATTTCAGCCGATTTCAATTGAGCGCTGCAAATTAGACTGTGCATCGATGAATTTAGTGAATATTGATCTACTCTCTTTTGCCTTGTGTATTTCTGTGAGGCACAACTAGAATTTTTGTTCTGCCCAATGCGGGTGCTACAAATGCTCTCAACGAACAAAAGCTACATGCACCCCATCACGTGAAGCGTTTCACATTGTTTTCACTTGGCAGTTCCATCTTCACAGTCTACAGGGCTGTCCAAACATCTAGTACTACACATCACAATATACGAGCCGACCTCGCTATTCAGGCCCGAGCCGTAGCCAGAGCATGTTGTGTAGTTGCTCGAGAGCAACAGCAAAAAAACATATTTTGCAACAACCGGTTTTGTGGAACAGAATGGCATGTGAGATGTGCCCGCGCGTGTCCCTGGACGGGGAATGCACTAGGTACTCTACTCCACATGTACCCGCCACCCGGATTTGCATACTGTGGTTGAGGACGGATATACCTATTGATACGGCAGTAATGGTGGATTCCTGGTTGGTCGACTCAGGGTGACTCATGTTGTGGCGCTGCGTCACTCTGGTTAACGGCAGTGCGTACGCGTAAGAGCGGGTGCTGTGGCGTCACTGAATATTTACACTATACTGAGTATGTACGAGTACATGTATGCTCATGTTCCCAGTACCCACTGCCCAGTGCTCAGTGATAGACATGATGATATCAATGGATTTCAAACACAACATTCCAAATAATGCTTGCGACGTTGCCAAGACGTTTGAACTTCATGTCTGTGCAGATTGATACCAACAACTTTGTTTTTGACCGCACCCGGACTGGGTGGGTTGTGTGGTAGCAGCCTGCTGCATGCAGCGGTGCGGGAGAGTCTACCAGGAACTGCTGCGAAACGTATCTACGCTGGCACACCCGCACACTGGGACACAGGCCGACACGCGGGTGCTTGGCGTTTTGGATGTGCGACAGTGCACCTCGCCACACCTTATCACCTCATCCAGCAGCGACCTTTATCACAGTGATAGTGTCAATGGGCTAGTCACTCGTCTCCAGTTTTTTGGAGACCTGGTGGTTGTGCGGGAAGTGGGCTGACAGTATGGATGGCGGATGAATGCTGGACGGGGACCTGATACAGCAACGGGTTCAGCGGGAGTCGTGCAGGGGCTGGCGACGGCTTGGACGTGGCGGCGTGGGGATATGCTTAAATCTTTCTTTCGGTGGTCAGTGCAGGCTTGCGTACGGTAGACAGTGAGGGAGTGGGAATGGATATAAGGACGCTCCTCGCTGGTGCTGGTGTTTGGTCTTCATCCGCAGCTTCTTTTCTTCTCTTCTACATCCTTTTCAACATCTTCAGCCCGGAGCGAAGCATTCACTACTTCTTACTCTACTCTACTCTACTCTATTCAATAATAATATATTATCCCTAATCTCGACCCAGGCGGCCGAACCATATCCTCACCTTTACTTTTACGTTTATACTATTTTTAATTCCTCAATTTAGCATGCGTTTCGTGGTGGCAACAGTGCTCGGGTGTGTGGCGCTTGCTGTGCAAGCTGGTATGTCCCCTTCATTTTGGTTGGTATTGTGAGTCAGAAATGCTGATGGCTTGGTTACAGCACCGGTCGCGGTAGGAGCACCTGCACTCTCATTGGCACGGAGAAACGGCGGTGGCGGTGACGGCGAGAATGGCGGCGGCCAGGGCGGCGGCCAGGGCGGCGTTCAGATCATTGCCCTCGGCGGCGACAACAACAATGATAATCAAGACGGAAACGGCCGCGATAACAACGACAATGACAACAACAACAACAATGACGCAGCCGCGCAAATAATCGCGCTCCAGCTTGACGGCGAGCAGCAGCAGCAGAATAATGACGCCGAGCAACAGAAGAAGGATGACGAGCAGCAGAAGAAGAACGACGACGAGCAGCGCAAAAAGGACGATGAGCAGCGTAAGAAGGACGACCAAGATCGCCGGAACCGGGACAATAATAAAGACAACGACAACAACAACAACAACGAAGACGTAACCATCATAATCGTCACCGTCCAGCGCGTGATAATAGTGCTGATCGACGGCTCGCAGAGCCCCGAGCAGCGTGTGTCGCGCACGCGGATGCAGAATGAGGGCGGCGCACAGACAAAGACGCAGTATGAGATGGCAGAGGGCGTGGTGTATATCACTGAGGCGGGTGGGGCGGGGGCGACTGGCACGGCTGCGGCTGCGGCGGCTACGGGAGCTGCTGCAGACGAGGCCGCGGCGGGAGAGGATGCTGCTGCACAGGCGGAGGCTGATAAGGCCGCGGCCGACGAGGCTGCAGCTGCCGAAGCAGAGGTCGCAGACCCCGCTGCGGAGGCTGACAAAGCCGTAGCCGATAAAGCTGAGGCCGACAAGGCTGCCGCGGACGACGCTGCAGCCGCAGAGGCATATCCCGCAGCCGATGCTGCACAGGCGGAGGCGGACAAGGCCGCAGCTGACGCAGAGGCTGCCGACCCTGCTGCCGACCCTGCGGCTGCACAGGCTGAGGCCGATAAAGCTGAGGCCGACGAGGCTGCAAACGCTGACGCTGCTGCTGCTGAAGCAGAGGCTGCTGATCCTGCTGCTGCCGATGAGGCGGCGAAGGCAGAGGCCGAAGCTGGAGCTGGGGCTGCTGTGGAGGATCCCGCAGCTGCTGAGGCGGCGAAGATGCCCGCCGCTGGTGCTGCTGCGATGGCGGGTGCTGCATAATTCACTTACGTTCATACGGTGTTTACGGGGAGAAAGAGGAAAGGCAAAGGGGTATGCAAGTAATTTCTACGACCGGTTCCTTCAGCATATCATTTTCATATTCATTTCCTACATATCTATCTATTTTTTGGGAGGGAACAAAAGTTGTAATCTAGTCTTGGTGGGGAGTATTGTGGTGTGATGGGGATGCAATGGGGATGAGGTTGCGAGACGATACCCTGTAGTTAATGACTTTTCAATATCTATAATAATATGCATACATACATGTACGTTCATACTCGCTTCTGTGACGCTGCGGTGGGAGGGATGGTGAAACCTGGGGTCGATAAGCTTCATGTCAGATCTTGATCTGGATCTGGATCTGAAACGCGTCGCTCGCATGCAGTCTGAGACTACGGCTGTGTCTGTTTGTGTGTGTATGTGAGGATGGACATGCGTAATAGAGTAGATGGAGTTGAGGTGTGTGTTACAGATAGACGATATCGTGTATGATGTTTGAGTAGTTGTATGTGTTCTGTGTGTGTATGGTGGATAGTAGTGGTGTGATATATTGGGGCGGTGCTGTCACCATTTCTTCTGTATACCATGAAGAATAATAGCACCTGTTCATCTCTTATTCCTTGTTCCCCAGGCGTCTTTCAAAATCCACCTCTCTAGAGTAACATGTCACACTGTGTCCATACCGCCCAAAGCCACCGTCCCCCGGCGTCATGAGCAACGGGTCTTCACCAAGGACCAAGCCCGACGTGCCATCAATGTAGATGGCGGTTCCTTGATTGTTGGACAAGAATGTCAATGCCGCCGAACCCTAACCCGACACATCCGGCTATCCACGTCAACAAACAAACCTCCAGCTCCTAGCTCTCAGCTCACCTGTTGGAAAGTTGGAGGTTGGAGAGTGCACTGGGGGTAGACGTATTTCGATACTGCAAACTCTTGTCCAAAAGTATCCGCAGTGTACAAACATTTGATGCTTGACGTCCGAAACCACCCTAGTGTCCCAGCTACATGATCAACAAAACAGCAGCAGACCCAACCCCACATCCCACCCAAGCCCCCTCGTCCAACCATGCCTAAAGGCTAAAACCTCGTCCTCTCGCGCAGCGGCCAGAGCAACAATGTTTTTTGCGGGAAAAAGACCAAGTCTGAAAAAACCCATCAAACGAAAGAAAAAGAAACGCGGCCACGGACGTGAGTCATCCACCTCGGACTGAACCTATAGTTAGATGGGCCTATAGGTAGGATGGGGACACAAGAATCTTTCGTAATTAGTTGGTGGTGGTGGTCAGGACCGGGCTCGGTGGGGTGAGGCAGGTGTGTGCTGCAGAGAAGAAGTGGTGGTGGTGGTGGGGGAGCTGTAGTTATATACATACGGTGGCAGAGGAGTGCCAAGAGGTGAATATTCTGGTCATTGCGAGTGCAGCCCGGGTTGGTGACTCTTGGCTCTGGTGGCCTAGTTGTTGCTCAAGAATTGGGTAGACAAAACACACAGTTATGCCATACGTTTGGGTTGACAAGCGGGAGTGAAGGAGGATGTATGCATCGATATCGGCTTTGAGACATCTGAAAATCGACACGCAATGTAATTGGGCCGACCAATGGCTATCTTGTGACTTGATCATCGACCACGTAGCGGTGAAAATTGGGGTCATGCGTCGACGAGTGATGCGTGGTGCCGGACGGTCATGCTTCATCCAAGTAACAACCAAAAGGCCATTGATAATGCTCACAAGTGTCGATCTTTTTAAAAAGCATCGTATAACTAAAATAAGAAAAGCTAACTACATCATTTTGACAAGGTATCCTCCTAGCAAACGCTCGCCCCAGACCAACCTCTGGCAATTCCAGCTGGAGCTTCAAAACTCACCCCCTACAGTCTCGACACGGCCAAATGCTTCCCCCCATCCAACGGCACCACAACGCCATTAACATGCCCAGCAGCCTTGGAGCACAAAAACGTCAACACACCCTTAATATCCTCCTCCCTCCCCAGCCTCCCATTCGGGCTCTCCCTCGCCATCTTCTCCTCCCCGCCCGCAGCCTGCACCATCTCCTTCGCCATCTTCGTAATAAAGAACCCCGGCGCTACCGCATTCACCAATACACCCCTCGGGCCTAGCTCAACTGCCAAATTCCTCACCAAATGATGCACCGCCGCCTTGCTGGCGCTGTATCCATACGTCCCCATTTCCCCTGTCGCGCCGACCGCAATCCCGGCCACGGAGCCCACGGCAACAACGCGCGCGGGGTCGTCCGCCGTCGCCGCCGCCTCGAGCAGCGGGCAGAGGTCGCGGATCAGCGCGAACACCGCGCGCACGTTCAGCGCAAACACCTTGTCGATCGCGGCGTCGGGGTGGGTGTCGAACGGCGCGCCCCACGTGGCGCCGGCGTTCGCGATCAGGATGTGCACCGCGCTCACGTGCTGCTTAATCTCAGCCACGAGCCGGAGCACTTCGGAGGATTTGGAGAGGTCCGCGGGGATGGAGATGAGCGTGGCCGACGGGAAGGAGGCTTGGAGCTCTGTGAGGGCTGCGGAGCAGGCGGAGGCGTTGCGGGAGGTTATGAAGAGCGTGCTGACGCCGGCGGCGAGGAGGCTGTGGGGTGTTAGTGGGGAGGAGACGGCAGAGATGGGAGGACGGACCCGTGTGCGGCGTAGAGGCCTAGGCCGCGTGAGCTGCCGGTGACGACGGCGGTCTTGCCGGCGAGGGAGAAGAGGTCTGCGGCCATTGCTAATCCAATCTGAATTGAAGGTTCAAAACACCACGAATATATAAATAAACAAAACTTGTTGGAATATAGAGAATCGAGATAGCTGTGTTGGTCTGTATCTCAGCCCCCCTACGCCCTCTGCATAGCTGTCAGAGCACGGATACACCTCGGCAGCTCGTGGGGTGGACCATATGCATGACCCCAGCCGCGGCACAGCACCAGCACCAGCCCCAGCTCAGCACCCAGCCCCAAGCCCTATACCCTATCTCCCCGCACGTCGCGAGCCGCAATAAATACGCACCAGAGCGGTCCCCACCCGCGTCCCGCCCAGGCAAGCAGAAAGTTTTTTCCACGCTACCGCCACACCTTAAAACGGCGTACGTTTCCACTATTTCCTTTCCCCCATCTACTACAACGCCCCCAGGCACACAGTGATGAAGACGACGATACCATGACAGCCGACGTGGAAACACGGTGCGGACAGAATCTGTTATATGCATCACCACCTTCTGATCTCACGCCTCTCTAATACACGATTTTTCTACTCTTCTTAGAAGTGTGGGAAGGGATTGCTAACACTTCGTTCCGTGAGCGAACACGGCCAACAGAAATTTGCAAAAAGGTACGCATATTCATTCTTCACTTTTTTTTTTTTTACCCCGCCGCCTTCTCAATATGATGAGACCAAAGAATTTATATCACAGACCTGTTCTGAACATACTATGTGGATTCCTTTCTTGGAGACCTTCTGATCCTTTCTACCTTCTATCGATTTCTACATCATCATCTGGGTGGGACAAATTGGCTAACTTTTGTGTTGGTTAAAGGTTACAGAATAAGCAAGCTATATCGCAAACTTAGATAGAGAATCAAATAAATTCATTATCCATAATCTGATTGTTCCAAGTGAAAAGAATTAATTTGCAGAGCCAAGTCTACTATGTTCATACCGTGAAGAAAACTTTCGATTGGAGAGGATCTGTTAATTTTATTGCCATGATGGTGCAACACCAAAGAAGTTACAAACACATGACTATTATACAGGTCCAGGAAAGGTTAATGTAGCACGCTCGTCCCAACTATCATACCCGTACAAACTCGTGCATCATTGCGTTTGCGTCCAGACACAATGAGTTCCCATAGACTCTCTTTGATCATTTTCTCCATGTCTTTCCCACTCATCAAAAGATAACCCTAGCACTCTCGCCTTGTATGCTATCATAAGAGTCTGGTAAAATTTCTTTTGCATACAGCTCCGTAAATAACGCTTTCAAAAGGGGATCCCCCACATGCTTCATGATAGCTGATTGGACCAAGTGTGGTATTGCGTCCATCGAGTCAGTATTCACCAAAGTACTGGGTAACAATCGCATATAAGATGTCGCCTCATTGAGCAAAAAAGGAGTAACCCGACTCAAAGTTTGGTCCAGTATTTGTGTAATCATGTTATTTGCATGTTTTTGTGCATCTTCTGGTGTGGTAAAATACTCCGGAATGACTTGAACTGTTCCTGGCTTAAACCCATCTACCGGTGTCACAAAATATTCTGGTATAACTTGATCTGTTCCTAGCTTAATCTCCGTCGCCGCCTTATCATCTTCACTCGTCACGGTATCCCCAACTTGAGACTTCTCTGTTGATGAGTGTGATTTTAATAATAAATGCAGCTGTGAGTGCGGTGGTGAGTATGGCGGCGGGCAACTACTGGGTTCACTACCAGTTTCGGAGGAAAGTAATACTTCCGTATCCTCTCCAGATGTCTTTCCTGGCTTGCTGGCGTGATACCCATAGGCGTCGAAAGGTTCATATGTCTCTGGCGGTATAACCGGATAACTTCCTTTTCTAGAGATTTTTAAATCTAGACAACTAAACCCATCGGTGCTGGAACAATTGTCTGGCAAATCTGGAGAACTTCTCCTTCCCTCGTAATAAGAATCTTCAGACGAGGATTCCCCAATAACTGCTTCGACAGTATTAATAATTTCAATAATACCTTCAATTGTATCAATGGAAACCTCACCAAGCTCTACATCTTTGGATTCAGGCGACCTTGACGGAGTAGTCTCTGCGTTGGATTTCATATTTTGAATAATTTCTTGTAGCACCTCGTATCTGCTATCTTCTTCGTCGGCCTTTGAGTGAATTACTGGTTCTGGTGTATTGATGCCCAACCCATATATTTCTTTGCATGTATCCGCAGGCTCAATACCTGTACTCTCCTTCGACATCTTAGTCTGTCCTTCGTCTACCTCGGGGGTCTTGATAGTCTCCTGTCTCCCATGTGTATCTATAGATCGGGTATCCTCGCCTCGCTGTTCTAAAGATAGTGATTGGGATAGAGCTTGTTCTTCGGCAAGTGCAGTCTTCTTGGCTTTCTTTTTCTGTTTGTTTTTTCTTTTCTTCTGTCCCCTCGACTTTTTGTTTGCCTCCACCTTGTTCCCAGATTCATTGTTTGCCAGCGTAGTTGACGTGGGTCCCGGATATTGATCATTATGATCTTTTATGCTTAGTGTAAGTTTGGTTTCTAGTGTTCGCTCCTGAGCGTCCACTATCCCAAGTTCCTCTGTTATAGCGGTCCTGGAATTGAGATTTAACAGCTCCTTTTTTTCGATTTCTACGTTGAGTGTAGGAGAATCCAGTTGTGAATCTACATTGTATACCTGGACTTTTGTAGCACCCAACTGTGAACCTATATCGTGTACTATTTGTTGTCCATACGACACTGGATCCCGTTTTTTTGTGTATAGTTGTATCATTTTTTCCCCTGGTTGGGGCCACTTAAATCCAATCTCATTAGGTTCAACCATCAAATCTATTTTGACCTCAGGAGGATTATCTCGCTCATCTCTGCTTATCTCGTTAGTCCTTTTGATGACGACTAAATTCCAACTTTTGCGGTAGCTACTCACAGGTCTTCAGCACCGAAATGTCCCCACGACATGTCATCTAATCTAGGATGGCGTGTGGGTGGCCCCGTGACATTCTTCTTGTGCCATTGCAAACCCGCAAGAGATGGTAATCGTGGCAGAGGCATTTTTCTTCGTTTTGTTGTAAAGTACTATATCAAGTAACTGGGAGTGCGGTACGTAGGAGAGGTTAGAAATAAATGATGAGAAAAGAGCAAACACTGGAGTCTATGGGTTGCTATTGAATTTGCACGAGTAAGAGAGCGAGAGGCTGAGCACTGAAAATTTATTTAAATTCGCGCTTCTCAATCCGTGTCCTGAAACGAGCGAGCTCTTGTGCAAAATTCACTTCGCTGTGATGTTGAGGATGCAAACCCATTTTAACTAGAAATATAAGTAATTATTCCTATATTTCTTGGAGAGCATATGAGAAATATGGCAGATAATTTAAGCAAATTTATCTGGGTCTGTTTTTGTTGTGGACCATTTAAACTGGAGTTTCATTCACTTCATGAGGTAGTCTCGAGCCCAGCCGTTTTCGTTGTTGTCCCTCCTGGTGTAAGCGAGGTTACAAGCAACCACTGGGTACGAGACTACACTTCATGTACTCGGCAATAAAGGTTTTACCTGCAGCTTACTGACAGATCTTTAATATCACTACGAGTACTTTGCAATGTAGGAGATCATGCTTAGTGCCTAAGTAACTGACGGGTACTTGGCTGCCTTGTCTCATACACAATTGCAAGGGGTTTCCACAAAAAAATTGGTGATTTACTTAGGTATTTACCAATATACATAATTGAAACCACATATAAATGTGTCAGGCAAATGATAAGAAACTACAACGCCAAAGAAATTCAGATACATCAAAAGAGAAAGAAAAAAAGGACCACATCCCGGAGACGAGTCATTGTTATTTACAACTAATTTGGTCGGAAATTTTGCTCCCGTCAACTATATTATTGAAGAATTAGCTTTTAATAGCTGGCGGCGACTGCCATTCCTTTCCTGGGGTACTGTTATACATTGCAACTAGGAATTATTGCTAAAGAATGCTCACCATTCTTGTGGAAGCGTACCTTCGAGGACATTGATCTTTCCCCCGGGGTGAATTTCTAGCTTACAGCTATTCCGTCCGCATTGGCCATCATTCTTTAGCTCGACTATCTTGGTCGAATTCATGCACTCAGAGAAATCATCATCATGATATCCGCACAGCTCTGTCTGCTCCTCAACTTTGCAGCCACAAGCTTTGTAGACGGTATTTTGGTAGTTGCACATTATGTTTTTTTTGTGAAGGTTGAAGGTGGAGAATGGTTTAATTAGGTATTATATTCGTAAATTTGTGTGTTGTGCGGAGTTTGGTTACGTAGTTTTAGACTTTTAATTGATGGAAGTCGGTTAAATTTGTTTGCATTTCAGCTCAACCAGCGACGGTAACTCAGATATGTGGTGTTTCTGGTGAACTGAGGAAGAGAGTCTTTTTAAGCTGGCCGCTGCTGGTCCTTTTATGCTCTTTGACACCACTCCCCACAGTAGTATTTCATTCCACACCATCATTCGAATTCAAAACCGGGACTGTGGGGTGGATAGCGCGTGCCGTTCAAAAAAGAGCAACCATTATGTCTCACCTATCCAGAAGCAACAGCTGGATCCGAAATGTGTGTCCAATTACTTCTCCTCGTACGAGAGGAGCTTCCAATTTAACGATTCCGGTTGTCCTGCATGAGGAAGGGTCCCGGACAAATTTTCAAATGCCACTCTCTGGCACCTGGTTCCTCTTCAAGATCGTGATCTTCTGCATACCCCGCAAGCGACGATATGTGGGGGCGCCAAGGATGTTATCCCTCATCGAAATCTTCGCTGAAGAGATCGAGGACGGAGAACATCTATCCGTATTGCTGAAGGAATTCAACTTTTCTCTAACTAAGTACCTACTAATACTGTGGGGAAATTCTGTGTAGTGACGTGAAGAATGCCTAGGAAAGACATCTTAGAAGTTAATTCTGGTGATACAGTAGCTTGTTATTCTGTTTGTAATCTGTGATCGACAGAGACGATTGCCAGTGTGAGTGGGGCTCCGATGAAGCCAGATGGTAAACGATCTCATTTCTACAAGTATTGTGCTCTACATCTCACAAATTCGAACTGAAAAAGCCTGTATTTAGCTGTTTGAGATTTTGTGCAGTGTCTTCTCACTGGGAACGAGAGCACATGTCCCTACAATATGCCAATCGGTTCTATCCTGATACATAGCACTATATTTTATAAAAACGATCGGCCTAGTAACACCTCGTTCTCGGTCGAAAATAAACTAATTGAGAAGTAGGTACATTTTCTTGTACATCCCTCTGACCGTCGGCAGAATTCATGGACAGTGATCTACAGGAGACAAGATTTCTGGATGTCAACAGTAGACTTGATTGCACTAATCTTAAAGTGTATTACTAATATGTGCATGAAAATAACCAGAGAGACACTCAGTCGCTCAGATACTATTATTTAGGGTAGCGTACATAATACTTGTAGAGTACTCTATTCTACATGATGTTGATCAATTTTGGTATGTAGAGTACCCATTCCTAAAGAAGGCCGACATCCGAGCCGGACTTTTTGTCGTCTAAAATGGGCTACATCTGAGGTTTTTAACGTCGCGTGCCTCTTGAAAGATCCTGCTGCGGAAATCGATCAAGAAGATGTCTCCAAGCTGTGGCATTCCACCCCTTGAGATGTTGTCATGGATAATTAGAACGGTGTGAATTTTGACACAATTTAAGTTAACAATCGGAGGAAATGCCTCAATGAACATTAAGCGGAGTCTCGAAATCCGGGTGGTCGACATGCTACCAGCGGCAGCTGCCGAGTTAGATACGTAGCCGTCTCCTTAATGAGAAATGATCGTCGTAAAAGTTGGTGTTTTTCGTCGTTGTTGCCCAGAAATGATGATCCTCGCTGTAGGACATTCTCGTTGCCCGTCCAAGTACTTGTCTACGGAGATGTAATGTTGCACGTGTACACGTGAATGTAGAAAAATGTAGAGTACAGTTTCTAGGTTCTAAAACTGACCTGACAGGCTACCACCACTGCACTCCAGTCGAAACAAGTTATGTAATGTCCATGTGCAGATGCAAAAGATGCTCTCGTGGCGAGGATAATATTTTCCAGGTGGCAACTAAGAAGAACACTCGAAATCAAGATGTTGCTGGTGTAAAAAAAAACTTGTGTTCTTCCTGGCCTGGCACTGGTTAACTTGCCGCCTAGAAAAGATCCTCCTCGCAACGAAAGCAACGCATAGGAAGTATCGTACGTATTCCGCACATGGAATACTAGGATATGAACTCGTACTTACCAAACCTGTCAAACTAAATGTTATTCCAACCTCAGTCCGTTTCCATTGGCTGCCACGGCAATAAACAGCAAGGGTAACGGCAAGGGACATAAATTCTCACGCTAGTTTGTACCAAGTCACAGGCGAAAGCTTGATATCAATTAATTTTGTGACAACATCGTTGTCTTGTACCCAGCCGGACAGTTTTTTGCCCGAATCCCGATCCAGCAAGTATTGGTGCCTGCGATGGGCGGATGCAATATGTTTAATTCACCGAGGAACCAGGAAAGCGCGGGTTCGAGACTAAACACCGTCGATTGAGGTCGGCTGAGATACAAATTTGAACTATAGAGAAGTGGAGTCTCTGAGTGATATAATATAGTGTGTAAGGAATTTTCAAGACCACAAGTTTATGTAATAGAACTCATCGATATCCCTCATGGATAGTTGAGTCTGCAGCAGTATCTGTAATATGTTTATCAATATCTCTCTGCATGTAGACTCGCGAGGAGTTCTGATAGTCATGTAGTAATTGTCTTCCCATCATGAAGCTTGGAAGTTGGAAGTATCACAATATGAGTCGGGTGTTTTTAGCAGGATTGCGGGGTGTTGGAGGCGCCAGAAAATTATAGATAATTGATGCCATATAATAGCGCACATCACTTTCATCTGAGACAATCAATTATTGAAATCCGAATACCTAGCATTGGTCGAGTTATGGCTTGTTGAAGTGTTGATTGCTCGCTTTGTTCCGTGGGTTGCTATGCAATGGCGGGTTAGGGTTGATTCCCGGCCGGATCTACTAATGACGTAATAGTATCACATGCTAACAACAGCTGACTCGTGCGACTCTTGAACACGTCTGTTGTCGGACACTTACACTTGTGTTCTGAAAACAAACCTCGACTGTAGCTCCCCGCAATTATGGAAGACCCAGGCATGTAATCATGTTTTTCTAATAAAGACAACTAAAGCTAAATTTCGTCCTTCCAGTTTCCGAAATCCCTGGTATAATACTCTCACTCACCACCACAGCTCCACACATCCAGCGACGGACAATCGACACATACTTCACGCCCAGAAGTTCATTTGATCATCCATTATGCCAAGTTCCACCATTCACATTCCCTTTCAAGTCGCGCGACATCATCACTGCCATCTACCGATGGTACAAGATCTTGTCTCCGGTGATCCACATTCATATTGATAGTGTTGCGTTCGACGTGGAACACCTTACACTCTATGTCTCTGCACGACAAGAATTTCGGTTCTGGTTTCTTCCGTGGTTACGGATACCAGCTGAACTGGTGACGGTAATCGGGCTTGAGAAGCGGCGAGTACGGCCACCGGTACCAGGTGATAGCAGTGATGACGAGAGAGAGCACACAGACGAGGATGAAGAGGAGGAGGAGGAAGGAAGGAAAGTTAATGGAGTAGACCCCGAGCGATATTACATCATCTCACAGAAGGACCTGTACCAGTTTGAGCAGTGGGTGGGGTTCTTCCCGCTGATAGGGCTCGGGCTGCGGTGGTTGGTGTTGGTTACCAAATGGATGGCGTCGATAGTGTGCTTGTTCGGTGTCATCGCGATAACTTGGTTTGGAAGAATGTTAGGGGGTGGGTATGGATGGGGTGTTAAGGAGAAGGACCGTGCAATGGAGAGGGTGCTAGGTGTGGAAAGGAGAGTCATTGAGAAGTTTAGAGACGGTTGATACATAAATTGAGGAGTTCTATGGTTTGGTATTTCTGCATGGCATGGCATGGGTCACAAGTTATGTACTGTCATGAGGCTAACCCTTATGAATTTTGTTTTATCAATCCTCCTTGCATAGATTATTGGATAGTTTTTCGAGTATAGTTATACCCGTGTATCAAAAATTTTACACGATCTGATCTTAAATCTTCTCCCGTCTATGTATCATACGAGATGGCAAGAGTGTATGTATATTTGCATCTATCAAACTGGTACTAGTAGTATATAAATTCGCGTTAAACAAGTTGAAGCTCCCTGGAAGAAACTTTAAACCTTCAAATCAGTCATTCGGCCGCCTTTGATTTGTCTCACTTCTAGCAGCCAGCCGCTCAAAAAAAGTGTGATTCATCATGTCTCGCCTTCCCCCTTTCTTATAGAATTGTGAAGCACTTACTGAGTCTGGAACGAGACAAACATTTGATGTCCTATGCAATTAAGCGGGCCTAAACCAAGCAGGGCGCATAATAGCTAAACTTCTGGATAAGTACTCAGCTAAAGCCTGGCTATATACTAGATGCGCCATAGTTGTGCTATACGGATGTCTAAGTTTTCTGCAAATTACAGGATTACTATTTTCTTAGTTTAAATGCCTCGCTTTGTAAAAGTACTAGTCTGTCATCGGTGTACTTTGGTCTCAGTGTGTTTTGTACACCAAAACAATTGCGCTAGTATCACGTCTGCGAGACTATGAATTGCAACATTATTAATCATTCGTTAATCTGACAAATTTCCATAAACTCATTCATCCAAACATTTACTCTTTCGTTGGTACATTGAGCGGAGGCACATGCGAAAGTAAACACATGGCGTACTCTATCATAATCATAATCGTATTGTAGAGGGAAGATTCCCATTTTACTCATACCCACCCGGCCTGCCGCTTCTCATCTGTCTCCGGTCTTATTCTTTTCCATCTCCCATGACTTCATCCTCCCCATCTTCTGCCCGAGGAATAATTTCATCAATGGTCTTAACGACCTCAAGGTTCAACAAATCATCTTCAAACAGATCGGCGGTGTTTGTCCAATTATCGTTATTGCTTATGATAAACAGGTCAAACATATCTGCTAGGTTCATCCGTTCCATTGCCAAAGTTTTCTGCCGTTTCAGACGACGTTTTGTCTCATTTTTCTTCTTCTTCTGTTCGGTTGTCAGGCCTGTGCCTAGATAATTATACTTCTCCTGGAGTCTACGCATTCCCAATTCGTACAGGCACTCTTTCCAGCTGTGAACCATTATTGAAGTCTCGATTTCAATAGAATACGGGCTCAGAAAACCATTGAGACATACACGGATTTCGGGGAAGATAACCGAGTAGATGCGACTACTCAATTTCTCCGATCGGGGATCCTCGGCTTGGTGAGAGGTTGGCTCGAGAAGGTCTTCGAAGCAGTGTAAACAGAAAACAGAGTTTTTACCGTATTTGCAAGTATTAACTTCTAGGCATAGTTTGGCGTAGTTTGGCATGGCCAATGCGCCTTCAAATTCTTGCCGTCGAAAGTCGAAGCTTTCATCGAGAAAGAGCTCTTGGCCTTCGGGTTCCTTGAAGCCTGTGGCAGGCTGTGTCCAGATGGAGGGCTCAAAGGAGACCCGGTATTGACCTATGGCAAAGTCCTTCAAACAGTGTGGATGTCTACAGTTTTTCCCATGAAACTCTGTGCTTGTGGGATCAATGCATTTCTGGACAATTATATGGTATTTCTTCCGGAAGCACTGCTGAACCCATTTCCGTGTTTCTATGAGGATTTGGCGGTGTGGCGTGGCATCTTGCAATATTTTAGCCGTTTCATTAGCCAAGTCTAACTCTTCAATGTTCTCTAGAAAGGCCGTAATAAGACTTTCAGCGGATTTTCGGGTCGCCCTTTCTGTAAGTGATTCCCCATAAGGAGCCCCAGGGCTTCTAGGCTCTGGTGAGTACTCGGGTACTGTTCGAGGATTAGGTTCGTTATAAACGTCTTCTTCATCACTTTCTTCACCACTTTCTTCATCACTTGAAGTTTCCATGGATGGTTGCTGAGTTGGCTCTGCGGCTGGTTCGGGTTCGGGTTCTGGTGACGGAATTTTAAATTTTATCTAAAAGCATTCATCATTAAAAATAAGTTCCGTTAAATGTTGAATTTGTCTGCTTATTTGGCAGTAAGTACCTTGATACGTCGCACATTTGGGAAGGCTAATGTCCGTGATTCTGGGGATGGGGATTCTAATGGTGTTGGTGATCTTGTTGGTGATCGTGTTGGTGATCGTGTTGGTGATGATTTTTGTGAAAGTGGTGTAGTTGGTTCAGATACAGGGTCATCATAGTTCCCCTCAGCCATTTTAGCATAGTCAACCTTTTCCTTAACCCTCAATTTTATAGTTGTCCTCCTTGAAGACGCAGACGCAGATAAAGGACCTGGTTCGGTATCAGATGCCGGTGCAGGCGTAGCTGTACTCTCTAACGGTGTATTTTCCTTTTCCTTTTCCTTGCCCTTGCCCTTGGACCTCTTAGACCTCTTAGACTTACGACGAGCCATGGTGAGATATTTTTTGGGTAAGACTGATATTTTTCCAAATGATGAGCAGTTAACAGAAAGAGTCACGAATTTAAGAACATATCAAGAGCAGCCACAGAATGTGTCGACTAGACCCCTGTGAAGTATATCCAGAAGTCTGCCAAATGTGGCTTGTACCCAAAATCCGCCTTTAGTCACGATCGACTAGAAATGGCACCAAACAGAAATGGTTTAACCTAACTTGAAGTACTAATTTGTATTCTTTTGTCTATGATCGAAGTACTTGCAGCCTGGTATAAAAGATTCTCTTTATATTAGTTGAGGTTCTGATTTTCTCACTTGCTTTAGATAACTTACTCAGGAAACAATTGAAATTTGAGAATCGATACATTTTAAATTTCGGTCTAGTGACTGAGGTCTTGCTATAAGTTGTACACGGAAGGTTGTGATACGTCTAGTATGTAGTAAGATGTATACACGAGTACATATGCAGTTACAATTTAGTACACTGGAAAGGTTTGGAAAGACAGGTCCACCGTCCACAGTCTAAAGCACGATTTGCAAACGGCTTCGCCAGAAATAGAATCTTCGCGGTATGATTTTTATAGGGAGAAACTTTAGCATCATAGCTGGCATTATGGGATATTGAATGTTGTATCATGTTCCTTTTATGGGATTAATGGTGACTTTTCGGAAAGTACTAGTTGGAGTTAGTAAGTCATGTCTAGCCTCACGTGAATACGTTAGAAAATGCCGATTAGATAGCAAGAGGGCCTCTACATAATTTCCTTTGCAGGACCTTGAAGATTTCATTATGCAAAGCGCAAATTCTCTATTAAGTGATGATCATAGCCTAATTGTTCAGCAGTATCCATATAATCTACCCCGAGGGTCGAATATGGTGGATAACATATACGAACTAAGACTACACGACAGATCCACCAAGCCGTGCTTTATATAAAATCTCAAGACAATTGACATAGTGTGCCTGCGCGCAAGAAATTCGGACCAAAGACTAATTTTAAGTGCAAAGTTCATACAAAGGGTTCCGATCTTGGAGGCACGGATATATCTCCGGAAAACATTCCCACTGTCGATCACGAAGGTAGGGAAGGGCTACTTCTTAATTATGCATGAGAAGTACGTACTGGGGTAGAAGGGGGTGCCGTCGAATATAGTACTTATTAGCATACAATTCACTCACACTTTACGCAAATACTTTGAACATGCGCATTCATGCGTATTACTATCGCTCTGCTATCGCTATAAACTTGCAGTATCTATATCATATCCCACATTGCCTCTCATCCTCTACACCAATAGCACTTAATTGTCTTTCACCTCGGCCACTCGTTCATTTGGCTGCTGCATTGTCTTCTCATCTGGGGTGACGGCGCCGCTCCCAGACGACGAAGCAACGGCAGGCTTCGCTGTCATGAACGGATAATGGCCATTCTTTTCCTGAAACATGGCGATCAAGAACCATACGGACACAACTATCCAGTAAACGTTGTACGTGATTACTGAGCTGTACGTGGCAGAGTTTTGCCAGCCAAAGACTAGTATGTGTTAGTCACTGATCAATCCACCATGTGGAACATGAAAGCATACTTGAGTTAAAAACACCCCATCCAGCACCTCCATTAAACTTAGGAGAGCAACAGTTGACGTGCCAGACGCTCTGGTGGATGTTGTATGACCCGGGCCCTGCGCCGGTCTCAGCCACATCGCCGCCGGCCAGTTTAGCGTATTGGTACATGTCGAAACTCCATGCAGCCTTGCTCAGAAGGCCAGCAGCCACGAGGTAGAGAAGCATAGTAGAGGCGATCAAAAACCACTGCAAGTTCACGCTATTACCGCCGCGATAGATTATGTAGCCAACCATCGCGCCTGCAATGAGCCCGGTGATTGTCGGTAGTGGGAAGGCGCTGGCCGGCTCAGCCAGGGAAACACCGCCGATGAAAACAACTGCCTCAAGACCTTCACGTAGCACAGTAATAAGGGGGAGCAAGAGCATGGCGTATTTCTTGGAGAAGCCTGAAACACCGCCCATCTCTTTGGCTTCAATTGCTGCCGTGATTTTTAATTTCCATTTGGCCTGTAGCTTGGATACACGCAGAATTGCAGCGCCCATGATCTACACAGTGTGAGACATGACACGAGAGAGGGAATAGTGAGCTTTACCGTAATTATCACACAGGCAAGGACACTAAAGATACCTTCATACAGATCTTCGGAGCCGGACCACAAGTTCTTGCCGAGTGTATAGAAGGAACCGATCAGGGCGCAGCCGACGACAAGACAGATAAAAAGCCCCAGCCCGGTTCCCCACCAAACCTATTTACAGAATATTAGCAATTGAATTCAATTGAGCTGTCTACAAGTAGAAGATACCTGCTTGATGAGTTTGGATTTGGTGACTGCATCTTCCGGCCCGAGTGTTTGTTTGAGAAACGACAGGAGCACCGCAACAATAATCGATGTCTCGATTGTCTCACGGAAGACAATGAAGAACACTTTTCAAAAAACATTAGCACAAGAACTATAGATCATGAATTATGCGCAATTGATTAGAAAAATATGATGCATACCTGGCACTGCAAATACGTTCGGCATTTTTGAGCTCTAGTCTTAGTCGTCGAAGGTTATCAGATCAAAGCCTGGGGGAGCTCTTTCTCTCTCTCCTTCTCCGGATACGGGCGACAATATCAATATAAGCCCGATCTCAGACTTGGGACGCACCAGCATTGTCAGGGAGGGGGTCCTTGGCCTACTTCGCGGACTCCGTATCACGCAAATCACATCGGAGCTACACCAATAAACCCTACAAGGATACTCAAGCTGCCCATCCTCCCACAATGCAGAGCTAATTCCCTCGAGCCGGGATATCCGCATCCTATTTCGTCTGGAGGTCATCTGTGCGCAGACCAAGACATTTTTTCAATGTATGGAGAAAAATCTCGAATTGGTTACAGGACTGGAACTTCACAAGAAAAAAGAAGCAAGAAAATTACCGGAGCACAAGCGTTGTCTGATCAACTGATTGAGCCATGGATGACACTTCACCTTCTCGAGTGAGACAAACTGTTGTGTGATAGGAAATATCGTGAGCTAGTTCGCTGGTCGCCTCCAACATGCCATTAGAGGGTGCTGCAAGCCACCAAGTCCTTCAAGCAGGAATTTCAGCCCCACACGCGCAAGAGTGATTCGGATCAGATTTTTTTCCACTCACGGATCAGATTATGGCGACATCAGCTGAGGCTTGCCGAACGGCTTACCTACCGGATACCGAGCTAGAGTAGTACTTTTTGTACGGTTTCAAGTCACCCCGTTGAACTTTACACGCGTATCCAACCCGAACCTCTCCGATGTATCATCTAAATTATATTGCCAATTCTTTCCAAGAGTCCAAGACACTATCCGAGATCTTCCAAGAAAGCTTAGTTGAAGCAAGCCTTTTGGTTAATGCAAATCCCGCAAGTCGCAGAAGCGAATCGGTGGTAGGGATTTTGGGAGACACGGCCAAGCAATGCCTACTGCTACCAAGACCACAGCTGAGGTTTTAGTTGGTTACTTACCAGGCTAAACATTTTTCCTAGGACGGTTGGTTTAGGGGAATTTTAGACGACCACGAAGAAGAGGGGGAGGATGTGGAGGGATGGATGACATGTTTTTTTTTCTTTCTGGCCGGCTTTGTTTTGATACATCTAACACCTACTCCGTAGTGCATTCTGCAAGGATCTGACATGGAATCTCACTGGTTAACCCAAAATACACAGACTACCTATGCTTGTCTGATCCGTTGATTATCACCATCAGTCGATACTACCCCTCGCGTGGGTCGGGGATGCATATTCTGGGACCGACTGGGCCTATGGGCGTTGCTCTCGGCGCGTGAGAGTGGGGGAGGGGCTTACGCTTTTGCTTTTTCGGATGGCTTCAAACTGATAACTGTGAAGTAACGTCGCCTATACGATCAGATAATTACTTTTCGACCAGGGTGCACCAACCATCCATCCGACGATAATGACGGTGGTGGTAATTCAAGATTGGATACCTGGGCTGTGACGGCCTAGCAAACTGAAGCTCAAACATGCACTAGAGGACTATCTGCATGCATGGATCGGCCATGCGCTGCTCTCAAACGAAAAAATCAGATTTCGCACACTTTTGTATTTGTCGGAAGAAGCACGAAGCATGTGCCGTGTATCCAGACGGCGAATCCGATCGCAAATACAACTACCATCTGGGCAATTGGCGTTGCGAATTCCTTCTTGTGACAACTAACTTGGTTACCCACGGAAAGCTCCTGCATCCTAGTAGTGTACCACAGTTTGGACAGAACAGCAGACACGCGTGTGAATTTTAGTAGTATTTAGTTATGCAAACCCACAAATACTATCTTGCGCGCGCCATACACATAGCTGTTAGCCCTAGCTGTTACTTGGCATGTTTCTGGTAGTACCAGGGGGAGAAGAGAGATCCAGAGCGTACTGTCTGGCCAGGCCTCCGACCCAGGAATTATAGAAGCAGCTGTCCGCGCGCGTCCTCCCTGGTCCCCGTTGGCCGAAATTTCTTCACTTCGAAAAAAGCTCTGCAGCAGCCTTTTTCAGGTGCGACTCATCATGATTCCCATATCTATCCTCCTCTCTTCTTTGCTATGGGCTACAGCTCTAGCAAAAACTGTCACCTACGACTTCAACATTACCTGGGTGCAGGCAAATCCAGACAACAAGTTTGATCGCCGTACCATTGGAATCAATGGGAAATGGCCAATCCCCACAATCGAGGTCAACAAGGGCGACACGCTGGTTGTGAATATGCACAATCAGCTTGGAGACCAGGACACCAGTTTGCATTTCCATGGACTGTTCCAGAATGGAACTACACATATGGATGGACCTGCGATGGTAACCCAGTGCCCAGTTGGCCCTGGACAGAGTATGAAGTATGAGTTCAAGGTTGGTAGTTTATATCTGTGAACTCCGGAAAGCGATAAGCTCATTTTTGGTGTAGGTTGATCAACCTGGAACGTATTGGTACCATTCGCACAATAAGGGACAGTATCCAGATGGTCTTCGTGGCCCTTTAATTGTGCATGATAATAAGGACCCACACAAGAACCTATATGACGAGGAAATCATCTTGACTTTGTCCGACTGGTATCATGAGCAATTGTCCGTGCTCAACAAACAATTTCTGTCCTATGTCAATCCCACCGGCGCTGAACCAGTGCCTGAATCGGCCTTGATGAACGACTCCCAGAACATAACCCTGGCTGTGAAACCTGGAAAGACCTATCTGATCCGCATGGTCAACATGGCCGCATTTGCAGCGCAGTATGTCTGGTTTGAGGACCATACTATGCAGGTCGTCGAGGTCGATGGCGTGTACACGGAACCCAAGGATGCAAAAATGCTTTATCTCACCGCCGCACAGCGTGTCAGCGTACTTTTGACAACCAAGAAGGACGCTTCTAAAAACTTTGCGTTCCAGGGTAGCATGGATGAGGTATGTCATCAAAAGCACCTCACTCACTGTGTACTGACATGCTGCAGGACCTCTTCGATGCCGTTCCCGAAGGCCTCAATCCCAACGTCACTGGTTGGCTGATGTACTCTGACTCTGCCCCAAAGCCCACTCCCAAGGAAATCGCGGAATTTGACCCCATGGACGACTTCGAGCTTGTCCCCGTTGACGGCCATGAGCTCCTCCCCGAGCCAGATCTTACCGTCACCCTTGATGTGACCATGAACAATCTTGGTGACGGCATCAACTACGCCTTTTTCAACGACATCACCTATGTGCGCCCCAAGGTCCCCACCTTGTACACCGCACTCACCACGGGCGAGATGGCCACTAACCCCGCCGTCTATGGCGTCAATGCCCACGCATTCGTACTCGAGCACAACCAGATTGTTGAGATTGTGCTCAACAACATGGACCCCGGCAAGCACCCGTTCCATCTGCACGGCCACAACTTCCAGGTCACCCACCGCTCCGTCGAAGAAGCCGGCGCATTCGATCCGAAGAACACGACCACACCCCCCAAAGTCCCGATGCGCCGCGATGTCGTTCTCGCACCACCAAACGGAAATGTCGTGCTGCGCTTCCGCGCCGACAATGCCGGGATCTGGCTCTTCCACTGCCATCTCGAGTGGCATCTCGTCTCCGTATGCCCACCCCTCTCCACACCGTTGCCCACAGCACACTAACACACGTACGCACACAGGGCTTGGTGACAACCTTCGTCGAAGCCCCGCTTATGTTGCAAGCCAACCAGAGCAAGATCCCCGACGACCATCTGGCCGCCTGCAAGCACCTCTCCATCCCGACGGCCGGCAACGCCGCCGGGAACACGAAGGATCTCCTCGATCTCGCAGGCGCCAATCTCAGCCCTGCGCCGCTGCCCGAGGGCTTCACGCCGCGCGGGATTGTGGCGCTGGTGTTCAGCATCATCGCTGCGTTCATCGGGTGTGGGATTATTGCGTGGTATGGCATTTCGGAGGTTGCGCCGCCGGTGAGTAGTGCCGCGAGCTAGGGAGGCACGGCCGCCGACTTGGGTTGAGGTGTTTCGGTTTTTTGTATATAGTAATGTAATTTGTTGGTTGATTCCTAAGGTGGACCCTGTGTGCGAGAGGGGAACTGTTGGGTATTGGGGAGTGCCGCTGTTGATGGCCATACTTCTCGAGATACGAAGGCACAAAGAACGACATCGTAGCTTCCATAAAGCATGAGAAATCCCCAAAACAGATACCACCAATCCCCCAAACAAGCAAAGATTACGACCTTCACCTACTAGTCAATCCACAATAAACCACCAGTCCACCTGTCTTCTCCTCTTCGTGACAATCTACAAACGTGGCCAATGTGACAATATTTTAACCACAATAAACTAGTAGTTCACAAGAAGCTGATTTTTATTCCTTTTCCTCCGTGACAAACGTAACATGTGTTACCAAAATTGGCATCTCCGTCGACCAATTGGCCCGTCGGTCATATCATCTTCGTTTACCGCTCAACCAATACCCCACAAGACATATATTTGTTGCACCGATCACCCGGTATCGAAATCTTTAATACGATTCCCAAAAGAAGATTAACGGCTTTAATTTCCCTGCACGCAACGTGAATAGCATGAGTAGTGTACTCGTATTGAAATCTCATCCACACAGGATCAAGATGGATGGAGTTGATTCCAAAAAGACGTTCATTGCCGTGCATTGCCACGGTTTCCCGTTGACCAACGTCTAGTTGACCGACAGGCCAAGTTCTGTACTCTACTTTGCCAGCGCTCGGTAAAATCGTGTACTAAACTAACCAGTACGTACACCAAGCGACCAAGCAAGGGCGAATGCAAGTCCACGATCATAGCTAACTGGTATTATTTTGTCCATGAAAGAATTTCTCTTTAAGTCCAGCCACTATTGTTGGACTTCTCAGTTCTGCACCCGGTATCACTCGGGTTAGGCCATCTGTGCGGCTCAGATCACCTTTTTTACCGCACTCATTTCTGCTATTCTCTCACCTCTACCTGTACACTTCACACACTTATGCCATTGAATATGATTATACGTTCAACAACTACTGCCCAGTACACTTCGCAAAATCGCAACGATCTGATAGCATGAAAAGGGTTACAGAATATACACTGATTTGTCCAGATAGCAGCAACCCGAAAAAAGAAAACACTCGGGTATGTACATGTCAAAGAATAGAAATTCACGACAAATTGTTATCACGAAAGATAATTTTAACAGCTTCATCATCGTCATCTTGCTTTTACCGTTTGCTCTCGTTTGTCAAGTTTGGTGGATAGACGGAAACACTCACCACTGCAGGTCGCCATTCCTTTGCCGTTCACGGAGAGTAGCGATAGCGTAAAGTGCATACATTTTGGATGAGACATCGTCGACAGTGAGCTAAGTTTGTTCACGGTACAGGGTTAGGTACACGGCACAGTGAATTGCCGCGTGCAAGATCTCGAGTGACGTCCTGTTGACGACTCTAGCTAGCTCACCTGCCAACCACAAATCCTCAATTCTAAGCGTACATACTACATACCGCCCCAATCAACCTCCTACAGAGAAACGAAACAAACCTGCTTTAAACATCCAATACAACATCACCATCACATCTTCAAAAACGGGAATGTTCACGGACAAACCCAGCAAACAATTCTATTAGCCGAGCCCAACCCTGCGGTTACCCGCCCCACACTACTCTTCAAGCCACCAACACCACGCATCACCATTTTTCTCACCCCACCACAGCACAGGCACAATGCTACGCCGCACCCACACGCTCCCGCGCGCGCTTCAGCCGCACCTCAATCTCCAGCTCCGCCTCGCGTCCAGCAGCAGCGCCGGCGGCGGCGACGGCGGCTTCCGCTCCTACACCCCCAAGGCGCCCAAACCACGCCTCTCGGACCACCGTCGCGAGGGCGAGCGCTCGCGGCCGTTCTCGGGGCCGCGCAACATCGCGGTCGATGTGGGTCCCCGCAGCACTAGCAACCGTGGTGGCGCCAGCCGCGGCGGACGTGGCGGACGCGGCGGGCGGGGCGGAGGCAGGGGAGATCGCGGCGGAAGGGGCGGTGGGAGGGGTGGTGGTGGACGAAACATGACGTCGCAGGAAAGGGGGCCGGACCCGGCGTATGAGATGCCCCCGTCAGAGGAGTATGAGCCCATTGCCGTGACGCGGAATACGCTGCTGGGGTACATTCCCACGACAGCGCTGCGTGCGGGGTGGCAGGAGGAGGAGGGCATGTTGCGGAGGGTTTCGAAGGGGATTTGGGGGATCCGGGAAGTGACGGAGGCAATTCCGCGGCCGCAGGTTGAGGGAGCGGTTATGGACGGGGCTGTGAAGGAGGCAGCGGAGGTGGCGGGGAGTGTGGAGCAGGTTGCGGATGGTGCGGAGGTGCTGGTCAAGACTGAGGCACCGGAGACACAGGCTGCAGAAACACCAAAACAGCCAGAGCCAGAGGTCACGACCCAGGCACCAGAGACGCCCCAGGAACCCGAACAGACACCTGCGCAGGAGGTTCCAGTAGTCTCGCAGACCGACAAGCTTGCGACCGAGCAAGCTGTGGCCGCCGCCGACAGCGCTGCAGCACCTGCAGCGGCACAGCCAGATCTGACGGAGCCCACCATCGAGGAGCTGAAGCCGGTCGAAGTGCAACCCACGGCAGAGGAGGCGAAGCCGGTCGAGACAGCAGCAGTCGAGGACCCGACGCCAGCGGCAGAGCCAGCCACGACGCCCGTCGTCGCCCACCCCGACCCAGCGCAGGACGTCATCGAAGACGCCGTTGAAATCGGCGAAGCCCCTCCACACGTCGCCAGCACATCCCCCGCCTCCGACTCGGACTCCTCCTCGTCCTCCTCATCCTCCTCCTCCGAATCTGACACCGACACCGACACCGACTCGGACTCGGACTCGGACTCGGAGGCCGTGCCGCTGGCCATGCCCACCCTCCAGGCGGCGCCCACATACATAACCATGCCGATCTTCGCCGAAGCCGAGGTCGACGAGCCGCCGCGCGTCAACATCATCTCCTCGCTCACCGCCGCCCCGACCCCCGACCCCGAAACCTCAGCCGCGTCGCAGGCCCCGGCCACCGTCTACGCCGCGCCGCCGCACATCATGATGCCGATCTTCGCCGAGACCGAAGTCGACGAGCCGCCGCGCGTCAACATCATCTCCGCGGCGACGGAGGTCGTCAACGCGCAGGCGTTCATCCGCGAGGTCGCCGCCGATGCCGACGGCGTGGTGCCGGCGACGATTATCCGCGACTTTGAGGACCTGCTGGAGGCGGGCACGGAGGTGCCGGAGGCGCAGAACCTGATGCCGCGGCTAGAGGCTGACGCTGGGGCTGTGACGCCTGAGGCGGCGCAGGCGAAGATGGATGGCGATGTTGAGACGGCGGAGAAGCTGGCGGGGGAGGTGAAGGAGGCGCCGCCGCCGCGGCCTGTGAGTGGCGTTGATGTGTAGATAAATAGCATAAATAGCATAACAAAAATGGACGGTGGTGGTATGCATGTATTAAGATGTATTCAATAGAGCTTCTTCTTCCCAGCACAAACGCCCCAACGCCGTGACGCAATTGTAAAGCAGACTAGCATGCGATATCATCTGTCTACGTCTTCTCCGCAATCCCAAGCTTCTGCATCCCCGCCTCCACCGCGCCCGTAACCGCCGCCACAACACCGCCCGCCCCCTTCTCCCCCTTCTCCCCCTCCCACTCTTTTTCCACCTCCTCTGCCTTCTTCTCCTTCACCGCCATGTCCGCCTCCTTGACCCTCGCCACAACCATCTCCACCACCCTCCTCACGCCCTCCATCTCCTCCTCCGGCGCGCCGCCGCGGCCAGCGCTCTTGAAGCTCATCGAGCACCCCACGAACGCTGGGCGGCCACACTTCTTCACGAGGATCTTTGCGAGGCGGGTCGCGGTCTCGACGCTTTCTTCGCGGACACAGAGGGGCGTGCTGAGGGGGAGGCCGCCGGTCGCCTGTGTGTGTGCGCTGTCAGTGTGTGTGTTGCAGGGAGCGAGGGGAGGGGCAAGGGGCAAGGGCAGGGGGGAGGGGAGTAAGGGAGGGCGTACGGAGGGGAGAGCATAGACGAACGACCCGAGCGGTGCGAGCCCGCCGGAGGAGCCGTCGGAGCTTGTCGTGGTGAGGAAGAGCCGCAGGTGGTGCGGGTGCACTGTGAGGTGTGCGCGGATCGTCGCGGCGGCGGAGAAGGGGAGGGGCAGCGTGAATTGGTGGAGGGTGCCGTTGGCGAACACGGTGGTCGCCATTGTTGCTGTTGAGCTGTTGGAGTCGTGAAGGTGGTATGGTGCAGGGACGGAGGGATGGTGGAGGATGGTGGGGTGCATGCAGAGCCGCAATAAGCGAGTGAGATCACGGGACGCAGGGGGTAGATTGACACTATTCATTTGGTTCAAGATGGTATTCCTTGCGCTCTCTCTGTATTATGGTCTTCGTCTCGCATCGCATCCCCACAACGCCGCCGCCAAAATCTAAAGAACTCGCTGCAACACATCGCTTCATCAACACATGCCTACGCTTCCCCGAAGAAAACAAAAAAAAAACCAGCACAAAACCCATCCGTTATAACACCTAAAAACAGAACATACAAAACAAAAAAAAGAGATGCCTCTGCGATATTAGAGAGACGGAACGTAGGAGAAAAAAGAAGGGCAATGTTTGTTGTTGGTATAGTATTTTTGTACATGAATTTGTTGGTTTTTTTTTCGGTTGGCAGCAGCTAAATAATCGGGGTATTTAAAAACGAAAAAACTAGATAGTAGAAAACCGGTGGAGGAATGGCAAGCCCTCCTATGCAAAGTATAAGTAAACGCTGTGTTTGTGTTTGTTGATGTGCACGACATAGTAATGTTCGTCGTAATTAACCTCGTCCGTCGTAATGCGTGACGTATAAAGCAAAAATAAAATGAGAAAGAGCTCATAATGGGGTTTAGAAATAATGGTAAAAAGTAACGCTGTTGTTCCATGGTACGCCTTTCCTGTGTTGACTCCGGCCCAGATAAATTCCCAGAAATGACGCTAACGATTGACTTTTAAGAAGTGGTTTGAGAAAGGAAAAAAGAAAGAAAGATGTGTTTAGTAACGTAATTTTCCAAGAATCGAGAAACTGTAAGCTGCTTCAGCTTCTCCTTTCATCTGCATCATATAGACTGTGTTCTTTGCACCGATACCGCCGATATCTCCAGGTTTTCCAGTGCCGTCAGCCTCGCCCTCACTGGTCAGAATGCTGATGGCAATGCCAGTCCTTGCTACACGTTCGAACGACTGCTCGCCGAGGACAGTATCTAGAAGGATCAGATTGCCCTTCTTATTTGTGATCACCACACGTTTGTCGTTCATATTCTTTGCGGTATCGGGAGGGTTCAAGACATTCAGCCGGGCATTGCCAAGGTCGCGCCATTTCGATGGAGTCTCTCGCAGATACAAACGGACCTTCATAGGTGCCATTGTAATGAATCCGTTTTCGATACCTGGAAGGTTGGACAGCTCTGTGGGGGTGCCGCCGCGGGAACCGTCGCCCATCATGCTGGTTGTGGCACTGGATGCAACGGAGCTGAGAGAAGAGTTCTTGAAGATTCCTTTCCCACGGAAACGGGAGAATGCTGAAGCAATGCTGCCAACCGATGTCTCCGAAGGTGTTGAGACCAAACTAGGAGTTCCAGTGCTCATGCCGGCACGATATGTCTTGCCTCTAGTCCAGGCGAAACCACGCTTAATGCTTCCGCCGAAAGTTGCAGACGAAACACTGGTGCCGCCCATCTCCGATGGAACCATGGAGGTCAACATAGTCGACACTTGGTAGTCTGCAGGGTAATGAATGTTACTCTGAATTCCATTAAACAACATTTCACATTCGTTTGGAGAACGAGAACGCAGCATGATGTTAGCACCTGCAAGGCTGGAGCCCTTCGGGGTACGAATTGAGATGTCTACAGCTGTTCCGCGTCGGATGGGTGTCTCTGGATTTAGATCTAGCGAGAAAATACTATCCTGCAGGGAAAGCATGGAGTCGTTAAACTTTAAACCGTCCGGACCGTCCCTTGAACCTGGTGTTCCGGGGGAGCTTGTAGAAGAACTGTCCAGAGGGAACCCTTCGATATGACCAGGAGTGATAACGATTTTGCATTCCCCAGGGATGAGCTTGTCCCAGGAACTAGTTCCCCATTTATACACAAATGCTCGGAACTTAATACCGATTTGGGGAACAGGAGGCGGTGCTGTATCTGGTGCTTGGATCTGCGTCGTATCCTCCGCGCGAATAGTGGTCGCATCATCATTGTCATGGAAATCGTGTCTAACATCCTCGATTTTGGCAGAACTCGAGAAGATGGAAGATGCCCGTTGTCTAGGGATCGAGATGGAACCTGCCGATTTTCTCGACATGCGACGTGGAATAGACAGCATAGGTGGGGGGTAGTCGCCATCTTCTTCTTCCGAACATAACGATACGGCATCATCTGATTCCTCATCCTCTGAAGATGATTCGGATTCGGATTCGGATTTATCTTGGTAATCCATTACGTTCCCAATTTCCATCGGAGTCTCATGCTCAGACCCCGAGTCAGATGTAGACGAGGGGGCGTATTCATGTTTGAGCGGGCTAGATGTACGCCGACGCCCCCCAAATCCAGATCTAACAGACGAAGCAGGTGATGATGGTACAGTTGGCGAGCCTGGGGGACTTTCTGGAGTACCAGATCTTGACGGGGCTGGACTGCGGTGGGGGGGAACTGGTGGAGGAATATCGGCTTCAGGCTCGGCTTCAGGTTCGGATTCAGTTCCGGATTCGGATTCAGGTTCCGGTACAGGGGAAGGCAGTAAAACAGGGATATTCTGAAGGCCTCCGGAAATCTTTCTCTCTGGTCGACTTTCTGCATCTAGATTGATAGATGGAGATTTATTGAGACTTGCAACTTCGGCTAGGCTTTCTTGTGAATCTTTTTCCGCAATGCTCGGATCTTTGTTTTCATTTATAATATCCTTCTTGCGTTTTTGAGACGGTCGGCTGGCTCGACGGGATCGTGTGATGCTGGAAACTGATTTGGTGCTAGTACTGGGCGATAAACTACTGCCTGCATCTGTCACAGTATGGAGGGAAGACGACCTATCAACAGAATTGTCACCCGGCTTATCAGTAGACCTATCATCGTCAGCCTTTTGAACATCAACATTTGGGAGCTCGAAGCCTGCTAACAGTTTGGCCAGATCTTCGGGAGCCGTTGACACAGAAATGTCTGGAACTATCCACCCATGTGCCGAAGGTTCCTCTACTGGATCCACCTCTTCCTCTTTAATAGAACTTGCAGTCTGTGGATCCGGCTTCGAAATTCCTAGCCCTTCTCCCGCTTGTAGCTTAGGAGCCTCTGAGCGAAGTCCATAGACTATGTTCTTTTTACGTTTTGGTTTTTCGACAGGGGTTTGATGTCGGGATGGTGCAATTGATTCCTCAATGACTGTTTCCAGGTATGTTGGCTCATGATGTTTTTCTTCTGCAAATGGACCTTCTGGAGGGATGGGAACAAGACCGAGCATCTGTACCCATTCAAACCCAGCTGCAGTCGAGGAAGCCAGGGCCATGATTTCTCTCCATTCTTCTGCATGTTGGTTCAATCCTCTAACCATCACTACAATCTCCCCTGCTGCATCACCAGTCCGAGCAGAAATCGCAGACAATGCAACAGGAGGAAATAGAAGCCACTTGTGTGTGCCTTCTCCCAGCTCGACTATCAAAACTTCCCCTTTAGAATACTTGCTTCTTGTTGACGGATCCCGAAGAATAAGTTCAACATTACGCTCGATAATTTGACCTGTCGAGTGATAGAGTCTCATAGCAAACACATCCCTTGCCTTTACTCGGCGACTTTGGTCCAGAGATACATCTGCCCGGGGAAGCAAAAGATTCATATCGCACACGCTGGAAACATCCAAAGATGCAGCTGCCTCGTCTTCGATCCGGGCTTTCTCGTCGGAAATCTTCTTGCGTGCCATTGTTACCAGCGCATGGAATGAATTGGACAACGATTCGGCAAGTGGAGAGGCGTCAATGTAATTTATACGCTGATGAAAAAAACAGTCATATCAGCCATTGAACAAATGAACGTTTTAAAAGAGTGACATCCTGAGAAAGATTCTAGGTAGGAAAATAGATGAAAGGAATGGAGATTAATCGAGACTGTAGCACCTGCTACAGCTACATAAGTGGATGCAGTATAGCAATCCAAGGTGTTGATAGAGGGAGGGGACAGGAAGGGAGGGTCCGTGTGAGAATGGATTTGGACTGAAAATACCGATGGCTAATTTAGTCTAGCCTGAATCCACGTACCTTGAGCAGCTTTGCCAAAAGCTTCAACCGAACCAACGGCCTTTTCAACAAAAATGCAACATCAACTTGCTCGTCTTGCTCCTCCTCCTCAGGAACGGGAGGCGGTGGCATGGCCCATGTCGACGGATCTCCTTCATACTTTGCATTGGTATCTATCCTGCCATGTAGGATTTCGAGCTCCCTCCGAATTTGTGCATCCTGACCAAGAGGAGTAGGATCATACTCATCATCCGGAGCGGGTGGCATAGTCACGACCACATCTTGAAAGCCCATTCTCCAAACAGAAAGATATTCTTCATAAACACGCTTCGCATCGCCGGCCCACATCAAAAATTGGTCATGATCTCTTGGAATACGCTCATGCAGCGACTTTAGCCTCTCCAAAGTGATGCCCATATCAACAATCGGCCTGGTTGGATTTGAATGAAATCCAGACCGTGAATTGCGGCTACTTGCTGTGGCCGATGTGCCGCTGCTGCTGGTAGATGCTGTCCGGCGGAGATCGTCATCGGCACGTCCCAGGACTGTCTGGAATAATACTGGAACTACATCTTCGACCAATGTACGCATTTCACGCATATATCTTACCTCATCGCCAGCCAGCTCGTCCATCAAATCTGTGATTGTTAATGTTTCGACAACCTTCTTGCGTCCTTTGCTACGTCCACTACGACTACGAGCTGCCGACCGCATACTCTTGTTTGATCTTGGAACCGAGAGTATTGATATAAGATCTGCGTGCTTTGTGTATTTTCTTTTGAGGCTAGGGGCCTTAACCGAAACCTCTGGATTATACCAGTCTTCTGTCTCAGCTTCTAATTCTGCTACCACCGCCTCCGCCGTTGTTTGTTGTTTGGACGGAGGTTCATGATTCACGACCGTTTCCAGTTGCTTTTTGGACTTGTTGAACCGCAGAGGTTGAACTGTTGCAGTCGATGCGTCTGACACGTTGCGGACAGGTTCAGAACTGACAGCCGATCTGTTGTCACTACCAACTGAATTTCTTGGAGTAAGAGAGCCATCACTACCAGTACGGCTGTGTACGCTCTTTGGCCTCGGGGGCGACGGTGTATTACGCAAATTCCTACGGGGTTTTGGCAATTCCGGAGTATCTTGTAGAACTGGGGTCTTGGGTTCTTCAGGTAGTACTTCTGGCTTAGGCTCTTCCGGTAATACTTCTTGCTTTGGATCTTCCTTTTTGATCGGATCAGCCTTTTCTTCGATAACCTCCCTGGGCTCCTTGGGCCCCTTGGGCTCCTTGGGCTCTTCGGGCTCTTCGGGCTCTTCGGACTCTTCGGGCTCTTTAGGCTTTTCGGGCTCCTTCGGGTTTTCGAGCTCTGAAACGGTTTTATCCTCTTCGGACTCTGAAATTGTCTCCGGCAAGACAACTTCTTCAATAGCCTGTTCAGGCCCTGTGCCTGATTGACTGTCTGACGAAGATGAGGACGAGGACGACGAGGAAGTTTCGGAAGAGGATTCTGATAGTGATTCCTGTTCAGATGTTTCAACACCCTCCACTTGTTCTGGATTTCGTGATGCCCCCTTCACAGTACTCTGGGACTGTTCACTGTCGCTCTCTGATTCAGATGGGCTCGTCGATTCAGAATCTGATGCCGACTCTAATTCCGGCTCGGGCTCAGGATCTAATTCCTTCTTCTTCTCGTCGACACGGACAGATTTCCCCTGGAACTCTTCTTTCAAAACTTTAAAGAATGAGCTAGTCGCAAATGAAAGTTTCGGTCCAAAAGGACTATCTGTTTTCTTCCGTGTGCTTGATTCTTCAGTTGGGGTACCAATCTTCGGCATGCTGAGTGGACGAATTGGAGGAGTCTCTGCCGGCGGCGGGCTTCTAAATTCTCTACTCTGATCTTTAATTGGAGTTGATCGGCTGCTATGTATGGTCTTTTCTTTCCAAAGCGGTAAACTATCAGTGGAAGAGTATGGCGTGGATTGGGCACTTTTAGTTTGTTCTCTTTTTAGAGCAAACTTGTCGATAGTTGAAGTGTGAGTTTCCATCATTGACTTCCGTCTTTCGCGATTGGGACGAAGCGGTATATCCGGTGTTTCCCGAGGCTTCTCCTGAGGCCTGCTTTCGGGTTTGACTGGTGTTTTCACCGGAGGGTTTTCTGGAGCTAGAGGTTTCTCGCGAGGCTTCTCCACAGGTTTTTCCTGGGGCTTCTCCCGCGGCTTCTCCCTTGGCTTCTCTTGCGTCTTCTCTTTTGGCTTCTCTCGCAGTTTCTCTCGGGGCCTCTCTCGTGGTGGATCTGGAGATCTTTCCCGAGGAGGTTCTCGCACCGGTTCTCGTGGTACCTCCCGAGGTCTTTCCTTAACTGTTGATCGAATTATATCCTCCCTCGACTTTGCATTCAGCGTCGATATCCGAATTCTGTCATCTTCGGCTTCTTTCAAAGCCATCCGCAGCTCCCGGCGTTCACGACGACGTCTCTCGCGACTACCTGTCGGATCGCGTGATGGACTATGATCTGATCTTGCCTTTGGCTCGGGAGCAGTGACGACAGGACTTTGATCATGCCGGCTTTTTTCGGGGGTCTTTTGAGCAGGACTCTTGCTTTGTTTTTTGACGTTGCTTTCAGGCGAATAATCCAAGGGCTCGAGTCCCAAATCAAACCTCTTGGCCCTATCCTTGACTGAAAGAGGTGTCTGTGGCTCGGTGTCTCGGCGTAATCGTGTTCGACCGGTTGGAGTTGCGGGGGCCGATCCTGGGGCTTGGATCTTAGTATCAATCGGAGCTGGCGTCCTTAGAGGTTCATCCAGATCGTCGGTTTCAGCTGCATTCTGAACCTGATGCAGTTGATGCATGCTTTTTGAACGCTTCCTGCTAAGACCTTCGCCACTCTTCTTCCGCCTGGTTGACTTCCTTGTCTTCAGCGGGCGGACTCTAATGCCATCATCATAGTCCTCCCATGTTTGTTTCGGCGCCGTTGGTAAAGGCTCGGTCGCTTTCTGAAGATAGAGAGATTCGTGCTCAGATTCCAGAAGCTTCTCCTTGGGCTCCGCAAGCTCCTTCAGACGGTTTTCCTCTTCCTGTTTCCGAACTAATGCTTCAAATTCCTCTCTGGCAATTCTCTCTTTCTTCATTTGAGCTTCAAATTCCTCTTTCCGACTCCGTACACTCTTAGCACTCTTTCGAACAGAATTTTGGCGACCAGTTCGTTCCGACTTTATTAGACCACTCACAGCCGTGATTGGCTTAACCGGAGTGCTCGATTTGCTAGCATATATCCTTATACCATCGTCGTTGTCCCATATCTTAGTCTTGACTTCCGTTTTCCCTGAGGCATTGGACTTCGTTTCATGTTTTGCTTGAACGGAAGCTTCGGGTACACTGTAGTCGGTTGGTGTTGTTGGTGCGGGCGCTTGCGGCTTCTCTGACGAGGTCGGGGTCAGGGGCACTCGCGGCTTCTCTGGCGGTGTCGGGGGCACAGGATCTTCGGCCTCGTTACCGGTTTCTTCAATGGGTAGTTTGTCTCGATTTCGCCGTTTCCGTCTGCTTCCGGATCGTTTCGTCCGCATTGGGGTAACTCGGATTCCATCGTCCTCTTGGAATGGAGTAACTCTAATGCCGTCATCATAGTCAGGCTTTAGAGAAACACCACCTTCCTCCTCTTTCATAAAGACTCTTCCTTTTCCTAGATTGGCATCGGGATCGGGGGTCAGGCCTTTACTTTCAACCCCACGGTCTCTGTCTCGCCTTCTTTTCATCTTTCTTGCTCTGTCCCGACTCTTGGCCCTCTGTCTCTCGGCCTCCTTCTCGGCCTCGGATGCACTGTCCCATTCTTCTCGATTTATCAAGGCTGGTCCTCGCGGTGGTGACAATGGATTTGATAGCATATCGCTCGCAATTGTCGAAGATCTTATGCGCTGAGTTGATCGCATTTCGCTCCCGATACTCGAAGGAATCCCGTGCGACGGTGCGCCTCGTCTTGTTCCAGGCGTCGGAGTTGCCGGTGAGATGGGCGGTGCATCCACTATTTCACCGGGCATCACAACACCTCCTCCAGCCGCCTGCCACTTCCGCACACGATCCCGAACATTGGGTGTATCATAAGGGCCATGGGATTGGCCTATGTCAAGTTTGGCTCCTTCGGAGCGTCCGCGCTTGTGGTCAGAATCCTTCTTGGACATGAATTTTCGGGACAGTCCTTTGAATGGATGGTGGGATTGCGATGGAGCAGTTGGTTGAACTAGATTTATGCGTGGAGGGGGCTCATCAGCATTGTGTCTGGGATTTGGTGGGGCCTGCGATGCCGAAGAACGGGGAGATGGCGTCTTGCACGGTATGTTATCATCGTCTTCGGAGCGCATTTTAGCGGATTAGATTGGTTATGGAGAGTAGTTTCTATATTCCTAGAAACAGACTCATATCAGAAGGCACTCTCATAGTTTCCATGTGGTTCTGCTAATAGCCGACCTTAACAATGCAGCGGGAATACGAATTCTCGTCCTCGCCCAGCGAAAACAGATACCGCACGAACGATATAAAAATTGCAGGTATATTGGAGCTGTATGCGATAGTCGAGTTGTGGATGTTCGATGATTGTTCGATGATGGATGAGTACGGAGACGACGTGGCGCTTGGCAGATTTTTAAAATCGGCATGCAGGAGCTCTAAAGACGATTACAATCTCAGCAACTAAATCATTACTGATATATGCAAGAATATCGAGAATGGCTGTGCGCAAAGCGATGAAGATCAGATGCATCGACGTTTGCACTGAGCCGCACCCAATCCAACGTTGCCTCCAACGGTCTCGGAGGGCAATACCTACAAAACTCGGGGAAGCTGATGATCGGTAAACGAAGTCAGTGACAGCGAAATCGTGGACGACACTGGCGCCCTATGGCCTGGACTGCCAGTGAACTGTTGAATCTGGTGATGCGGCGGGGGAGGTGAGCTCAGGCGGATCAGCAGAGGCCCTCAACCAAGTATGTTGTCGTTGATTACTTGCGTCGTTGGCTGATAGACAACCCTGAGGGGTTTGTTTATGGACTGCATAGCATACTAGGACAGGGGTCATGCAGTTGGTTGCGATGGTAACCAGGCACCCACTCGCCAAGCATCATGAATGGTTCTCTTTGGTTGAGTGTTGACTATATCACAACTACAGGGGTAAAGGCCCAATTGGAAGGAACACCATGGTCTGTTTCATACTGTTGTTATTATTTTGGTTTGAGAGAGCCATAGGATACTTATTGGATTGGGGAAGCACAGCTTCCAGTAGCAGACTGATTTGGAACTGCCTTGTTTACAAAACACCATAAGGCCCATGGCAATTGTCAGATTAGCTTATTCTCGGCACGGGCCTAATTAGAAGTCAATCTCTGACGTAGATGTTTTTCGTTAATCGAACTGCAATCTTGGGGCCTGTCTATTTTATGCACAAGAGTAGGATGGTACCGAAACTAATCTGGGCCCGCCCACCGGCCAGACAGGGAACGTCACGCAGACATGGCAGTTCTCCCTCAAGCGTTTGGATTAGATTTCGATACAGTGCCGGCAAAAGCTTAAATATTCATCCTAGACCTACTTTTTGGTAATCTATAAATAATGCGTTATGTAAACTTCGTTAATTATACTGCAGACAAGAAACGGTCTGCAGCCAGCCACTGCGCCGGCTGAAATGGTGATATTATTGTCGGGAGATTGCATTGTTTATCAGTAACGTGCTCAGTACTTTAACAATGCTTTTTGCATGGTGACATCAGTAGTGAGACGACACAATCAATTAGCGATAAAAATAAAAATAATTCAGGAACTTTCCCAAAGATGCATAGTTATAAAATATCTGATGGTAAGCAAAAGCCGAATAACATACGTATCTTCGAGGGTTTTCTGAACCCTAGAATCGGTAATCAACTATACTGGAATTTCCTAACTTGAGATCTTCGACTATCTTTTGTTCAACGAATTGTTGATCATCCAAGACGCAAAAATTCACCCAACTTCTACGGACACGAAACTTGCGGTCTACTTTTTGTGATTTGCATACTCCTATATGTATTGAGTATATTAATCTGTGGAAGTAAATGAACCCCCGAATAACCCTAGTTTAACCATTTGCCATGCATCGCACAGGGAAGCAGCAGAAATAAAAGATTATCGCGTCAACTGGAGGCACTGCAATACCGACAACACGACGGAAGATGCTTGTGAGCAAACCCAAAAGAAGAATCGCCCGCTTTCTAGATAGATAACCAACAAATGAAGGCGAAGTTTTCGCCCTTTCAGTTATTAAACTGAAACTGAACTTTATACAAGCCAAACTGCAAAGAGAGCCGAAGAAGAAAGAAGACGATAGGTATTATATATATCATTGGGAGATTTGTTTCGGCGGTAATCTGCCCAGCTATGTTTCTAGGCGGAGGTTCAATTCTCGTCATGAATTAGATGTGAGCGAGAGTCAATCATACGATGGCACTCGGACGTTCTCATGGAGAGATCAGCTCGGCACCACTGATTTTCAATGTGCAAAGCAGAGAAACACACGCGATGGTTACCATTCATACTTTAATTGTGCTGAGCTTACAAAGCGCGCAAGACCAATTACAGAACATATATGGGATTCATGATTGTGTGAAATTCGATACAATTCCGCTCTCACTTATCTTGCCATCGGTTACCTCGTTCTTTTGTTAGTTAGGAAATCAGAAAGCACAGCCGTCGCTTTAGAAGGACGAGTGATTATGCCTGCATGAAGCTATTTACTCCTTGTCTCGTTCCCAGCCCACTCATTATCTAATCCGATCGTACCTCGTGACGTCTCGGTGAATTTAAGGGATACATATCTCCCAATCCACCGCAGGCACGAGGAAATTCCGTATTGGAAAAAAAATTCGGCTGGACACGAGACAAATTTACTCCAAGAAAACACTTTTATATTTTGCTATGGCTGAGTATATTTGTCTCGCAGCCATTCACTGAACGGTGATATACTAGTGCCACAATGTTTTGATGGCTCCATCGGGTGCATAGACTCAGGATGGAAAAGAGATCGCCAAAGCCAGAAAGACCCTAACTTTAGTATCTTTTCTAGTTGAAAGTTTTTTCTTGATCAGGAAATCTCGTCTGCGGTGGATCGGGAGTTCACCGAGGAACGGGGTATGATCATTCAACGAATGGTCTGGGCACGAGACAATCCTCAACAGGCAGAATTGACTGACCCGGAAGGCATAATAGAACATGCTTGAAGGTTGAACCGCTCACCCCATTACATCTATTTTTCGTGTGTTCGGTTGCACCCGTATGTATGGGGCGAGCGACCGCACCGTCAGCCTGCAGTCTACCGTGAAAACTTAAGACAATTGAGTAGCGTCTAATTAAGTAGCAATGGAAGTACCAGAGGCTTATGCGGTGGTTCAGTCACTGAGCCACTGCTCAGATACTACTCAAAATTATCCAAGTTTTCTACGGTAACAGACGGAATAGTTTTCCCATTTCTAGATATTTTCGAACTGCTATATATTAGGATTTATTTATTTTTTGTACCCCAAATTACCCTACTTATGTATCAATAGACCCCGGTAAGAGTGCGTAGCCATATGAAAAGTACGTTTAAAAAGTGGACTGAAAATTTCTGTACTCTAGCAAGCTGGCCCCCTATTTCTAGACTTTTCTGCTGCTTTGGATTGAGCTACATGATGCATAACGTGAGGGTCACTCCAGAAGTGTCTGCTAGCTTAATAACAAGCGCAACGCCCCCATCTTGTCCCGTCCTTTGGTTGCGCATGCATACAATTTCCAGGCATACATATACCAGTTGTGCCACAATGTACGCTAGCACGTACGGTAATTTACGCCGGCCCCTCCCCCGCAACCCCTCATCCTCGCTGTACTGGCTGATTGGAGCTTAGTCAACATCACCTCCACCGTGGAACTCCTCTGGTTCTGGCCGGTCGGGGCAATCAACGTTTCACCATCCCTGCCAATTGATATGTCTCGGCGGGCTTCGGACGCTTGTCGCTCACCAATGGGGTTGCCTGTGGCGCATCATCCTCTCCACATGCAACCATGCCGTGACACTGCTGCCTCCACCTCCGCCTCTAGGCTCTATCTCCCGCCCCGCATGCATGCAGTGAGGCAGCGTTGGGAAACTATATATATAGTGTATTCACCAGCCAGATTGCTTCTGGATCAAGACTCCTAACACTTCCTCCTTTGCAAACAACCCGAATTCGAATAATGTCGTGGGAATACGCTCGTAACGCGCCGTCGGCGTGGGAACCTCGCACGGCGAAGATGAAGTAAGTTGCTCCTTGGCCATTGATGCTACCACAAGCTAATTACCGCCTTGCTTATAGTTTTTGCGAGCTGGTACACAGCAGCCTCGTCAGACATTCGCGCAGCTAAGATAATGAACGATGGCCCTTAGGACTATTACATGACGCCGTACATCGCCGAGTTCATCAATACGATCTCGAACGTCTCATATCTATGGCTAGCCTGGCATGGATACCGCCAGTGTTGTCGTAACGGCGGTAACAACACCATCAAGCTGGGCTATGCGCTACTGGCGTTTGTCGGCATTGGCAGCATTGTGTTCCACGCCACATTGAAGTACGAGTGTCAGCTGAGTATGTCCCCACTCCTCGTAGTATGTGCGGGTTAGGCAGGAAGGCTCACATTACATGTAGTCGACGAGCTGGCCATGCTCTACGCTACCGCCCTAGTGCTGTACGCCGTCTTCTCCACACTCCTCCCGCCGGTCACCCTCGGAATTTCGCTCAGCGGGATGATGGGGAGCATTACATATATTAACGCACACACCGGTGGAGAGTCCCTCCTCCACCGCGTTGCCTTCGGAGCTATGATCGTCACTGTCGGCCTGCGCTGCATGTATCTCATGACGCACTTCCCTGATCACCGTGACAACCTACGCGTGATCTGTACCGTTGGCAGCATCAGCTTTGTCTCCGGTTTTGGGCTCTGGCTAACGGATGTGTTCGCGTGCGAGACGCTGTTGGCGTGGCGCGATGTCGTGGGCTGGCCTCTTGGTGCAGTGCTTGAGCTGCATGGATGGTGGCATATACTCACCGCATACGGCGTGTACTACTATATTGTTTTTACCGAGTATTTGCAGGTGTGTATGGAGGGCGGAGATGCGGGATTAGAGTGGACTACTTGCGGATTGTTGCCGCATGTTGTCAGAGGTGGAAAGGCAACAGCAAATGGAAATTCGAAGACGAAAACAACCTAGTTACTGGAAGGTTGAGGGTTATCAGGAAAATCATATGTGCTTTTAAAGTCTATAAAATATCCATAGACTACGCTTGCAATACACAGAAGTAATTGCATATTCTACTGCTATATCCAGCCTCGACATGTGATAAAGACTACGTGCTTTGTGGCACCCTATACGAAATTAATGGATTTGACTTGATCGATACTGCCGCTTCCCTTTCTCCAATTGTCTTTATTAAGGTTTTGACAAAAATGCCCTTGTGAAAACTGCAAATTCAAGGGGTGTTTGTGTGAGTGATTTTCTATGCAGTTCACAATTGAGACAGCCCTGGGTCAATCATGATAAACTCCAAGTTTACCAAGGTATCGCTAAAGTTCAAACAAATTCTTTAATCCTCCGATCTATAAACTTCCCACCACGAGAACTCTAAACCACACCTTCTCCTAGCATCTATAGAGTGACTCTTCCGAAGTAGCAGTTGTTCAAAAACTAAAAGTTTGATTCTTTGAAATATTGCAAGAAGGCTGTTCTATTTTGGTAAGTATACATTTGTCATTGACGGGTTGAGTCGGGTTTTCGTGGTTAAAAGCTCGTGCAGGTTGCGGTCACTGTTAATTCCGAAAGCCACATTGTGTGCTCACTGTTAGGCGTGAAGTTACAGTATTTTTTGTATGTAGTTTATAGACGGAATCCACATAAGCTCCTTGATATATGATAATTAATTCGCAAAGCTCGGGAGTTGTCTCGTGCCTAGACCACTGATTCTGACCCGAGCTTTCTTGATTCCTCGGTGTATTAAGTATGTTTCTTGACCCCTCACAGGCGCAAGAAATAGATTAGTTAAAGTTATATCTGAGCGGACAGGAGGCGAAATCTCAAGGCATACTCAGAGCAAATTCAGTCACTCGGGTTGCAATCGCTTCATAGAGAATCACTCGCTGACAGTCGAGTCGGACTTGGACAGTTTGGGAAAAGCAGATTGACCCAGGAATCTTTGCAACATTAAATAGCTATGGTATTCCTACCAAAAGCAAGTTGAATCAACATTGAGCGCCATGACTAATATTGTTGAATGCCAGAGCTCTCACTCGCTCCGCTCTCGCTGTGTACTGTCCCCTGAACAGTTTCAACCAGTGCCTCCAATTATCGCTAGTTGTACATTTCAAAACTGGATATTTTCGCTATCCTAGAGGCACAATATAAACTCCATCAAAGAATCGCAATAGCATTACTATGTAGGTTTCCGAGTGCTGTCTTGTGATTGTTCAAGTCTGAACCTCTGTTGCTGTCCTAGCCCCCGAATACTTTCAAAGAATAGTCAATGAGTTGACTATTTGAAGAATATCATTCCAATGCCGAGAAAGTCGCAAGCTTAAGAATTGAGTTGCAAGAAATAAGTAAAAACCACTTAATCCGCATTTAATTTACACCCGGCCGAAGAACACAAAGACAGACAGGTTCTGTGGAATTAGTTAATCATAGGTATATCTCTCTCTATTCACCAAGGTACAGCCAAAAGGAAACTCTGATTTGTACTTGGCTCAGTCAGCGGCAAAAAAGTATGGCCCCTCTACTTCTTTAGCTTCTTCATCCTGAAAAAACTGGAATTAGAAAAGCAGCATTCTTGATTTAGGAATCCACTGGCTAAGTACTTACAGATCTTCTGATCACACATGCAAAGTAAGCATTCACTCTCCTCTTTGTATCGTGCCTAGCTGTATTATTTTTCGTCCGATCCGTCAATTCCTGGTGCCTGTGGTGGATCGGGCAGTGCCCTTAATTCACCGAGGAGCGAAGAGATCTCAGATTAGGTAATGAGTGGCCTGGGCACGAGACAAGTCTCCTCTGATTCAGAGAAACGGAGAGGCTGCGCGTCTACTCAGTCTGTGACCCATCGCCTGTGCAAAATCGATTCTTTTCTTTCGGTACAAGCTTCAGGTTGCTGTAGAGATACCTCAATCTTACGGATCTTTACTCTCGTTCTCGCTCTCGCTCTCGCTCTCGTTCTCACAGGATATACGGAACTTCCCATCACGAACTTATGCACAGCAGCTTCAACACAAAGACATCGCTGAAGATCCCATAGCGGCACTTTGTCCGTGACGCTCATCTGATCTATTTGACAAATACCATGAAATTTGAGCCGTGTCGATGGCAAGGTAGCACCAATTCGTCATGTAAGTGTCTCTGGATCGAAATTTTGACAACACATACGCACTCTTGCTATGCCCAGCTGATGGTCTAGGAAAGCCGATACTTTCTCGAAGAAGATCAAAACTGTTTTCACGATAGAGAATACGGAGAACTACGCGTTCACACACTAGCTTTCGCAGATAACCGTGTTGAAGAGATCTACTGCCGATCCTCATCACATCTAGATACGCTTGCACACAGGCCTTCTGCACGACATCTCTTAAGACGCAACGAAGGCTATAGAAAAAAATCATTGCGTTCGGCATCTTAAATGCCAACCTCCGAGACAACGATGACGCACAATTGATCCGAGCTCACGAGTGATGACAGATGCAGGGCTCCCGAACAAGGTTGGCACTCGGCGGTTCGATGGAAACGTCACAAAGCACATTCAAGGGGGATCCTACCATTTCTCAAACACAGATATTGTTTTTTCCACCAGTCGCCAACTGCTATCTTCGGGATTCGAGTCGTCGGTGCATGTGCGCACTTCGGTCGGCCCACGGGGTACTCCATGCACTGTCTAGATCTTACAGAGCCAGGACCAAGACTTTATTAAGTCACCGTTCAAAAGATCTGACATCGCATGGCAAAAGCTACATGACTTGACGTTTCACCAGTGGTGATTCGTCGACCGGCTCTAAAGGGTCCATATCCTGCTATTTCACAAAGTCAAGCTCTCTTGGGGTGCATGCAGGCAGAATCCTACGACCCGGAGAAATCGAACTCCGGAGAGTACTCAGGTACTTGTGTTTGATTTTGAGTTCATCGAAGCACCAGTCGTACGAGAAGGCAGAGTTGCACCGTGGTTGAAAAGGCCCACAGTTTATACTTATTATCATCAGCCCATAAATATGTAGCGAGTTTATTAAGAAGCTGCATATACTTGCTACAGCTTAATATTACTTTCAATCAAGAGGGGTAAAAACGCCCATAGCGTCTACTCACCGGAATGCGCCTTATCAAGCGAGTAGTACACAACGTTACAAAATAGTCGGTAATTTCTTCACGAGAACGGAAACGAAGAGATGGAAAAATCAGCGCTACGCATTAGTAGTATTCATGCGAGCAAAAAAACACTGCCCACTTTGTTTGGCCAATTTGACGTGTTAGAGAAACAAATTCACGTGCATTTGATGAAAACTTCAGCCATGGACCAAAGAGCTAGGTAAGGTTTCTGGGTCACCCCTGTCTGTGCACCCAATTCCAAGAGATCTCAGCGCAACCAAATAGGGTTCGCTCTCATCAGCACGGCAATGGATGATATCATTTATTTATTTTCTAAAATCATATGCATTCTGATTATCGTCAATTTTCAGGAAGTACCTCCGACATGTATAGAAATCTGTTGAAAAGCTAGAGATCTACAACCCAACATTGAATCCGATCCGATCTTATCTATGCCTATGAATTACTCGTACGGTTACCGAGGATGAAGGCAATATAAACACGCTCCGGCGGAGTATGCATATACTCCTCATCAAGAGACGTCACACTGCTTTCACGAATCTGCCCGTTCCCCTCATTCCGAACGTCTGGAGAAGCGATCTGTGGAGCAGACGAGCGATCTAACCAGGTGCGCGGCTTTATTACGCACTTAATTTTTTTATACAACTACATACATATATCGTTTCGTAACAATCTATTTTCTCGTCGTGCGGAGAAGTATAGGTGTTGTTGTACACTTGTGATGCTTTTTTATAGGAGCACGGTCCGAAACCCCGCGCTACTCGGTGTGGGTATTTTTGTGAGCGCAACAGATGTCCCGACAGCGAGGATCGTCCAACTAGCCGCAAATTCCTGGCTATAGGAAACTACACATATACTTTTATACTGGGGATAGGGAGTATAGAGACGTGGATTGTTATGTTACTCTTGCGAGGCAATGGGAACCTGGATGAGCTTCGGCGGTAAAATTCCTGCGCAAGATGCAGGAGGCGGTGCCGATCCACCACGTTTTCCATGCGAATGTCGACTCCACTATGGCGGGGTACAACTGGAATGCGATGACGGTATTATTCACGCATTTTAAAGTATTAGAGTTACTTCAATGTTAATTGTGCCTTTACTATGATGCGATGCGATGCTTTTTGAGTTTGTTCGGAGTCAGCACATGAGTTTATCTCCACCACCACACTAATAGCTCTAATACCGGTACTACTGCTGGCGCTGGCTGCGCTGAAGATCATCGCTGTCAGGCAAACTCAAGCTTCTTGGATCCCAAGGCTAAGGATTAGAGACACGGCCAGGTTCTCCAACCGCCCATCTCTCAACCATCATCCCAGATCGCTGTCGAGATCTGTGTTGAGTCGCTCCCCCCTCTAAGCCTTGCCAACCCTCCCCAGGGGCCTTACTCTGCGACCGCGCGGCTCTACTGGTCGGCGGTGCCAGCGATTGGCCAGCGCTGGCAGGAATAGGCGCAAGCTAATCCGGGAAGATAACCCATACCCAAAATAAGGGGGAGGATCCTTCCACACGACGGCCCGAAACAAGCAGAGCCTGTGCAACGGGAGGCTCTCTTTGTTCTAGCCGGTGGCGTTAGTCCAACCGCATGTATCTAAGACAACCTCCAAGAGACAATCTCAGACATGTGGGATGTGTTTCAGCACACAAAACAGTGCAGAGAGGGACAACGGGGGACAACGGCGCTGATAGGGCGGGCATACTCGGTTTTGACTTTCCTGTTGGGAAAAAATAGTAATGGCAGCGACCATGCAGGCGTTATGAGACCTGGGTTGCAGTTAACGATGGCATACATTTCAATTGTACGAGTATGATTGGAAGGAGCCGGTGGGTTCTGGTGTCACTTTGCGAGTACATACGTACAGTGGCCCATGATTACTTGGGGACTGGACTGATCTTAGACTAGACAGGCTGCATATTTTACTTTTCACTTTCACTTTTACTCTCCTCCATGCTCTCTTTACCTACTTGACCTTTCCTGCACTGTGCAAGGTACCGGACCTCCACTCCATCTCCCTCGTTCTCGCTTGATATGACTTAATATCCACGACACGTTCATTAATTGCCATTACGAGAGCTGTCTGGCACCACCTCACACCATCTGCTCTAGCTAGTCCGGAAGCTGGGTGCGCCTGGACCGTCTTAGCATTCTTTTCTGTCACAGCCTGCTGTTCTGCGTTCAGCTCACACTCCCATATATATCTTCAACGCCTATTCCAACCATTGACACTCGTTACATCTCCATTGCCACCAGCTCCAGCAGCGGCCTCGTGCATAGTAGTATAGGTAACCCCACCTGTCTTTGGTATGAGGTTTCAGTGTGCAGAACACGATGCTAACGAATGCAGCAGCGGATCCCCACATACGGCCACTAGAATCATCCAATCCACATTTTAAAAATCCCCGGGAACATTTCTATGCACCACCAGATCATAGCAACACAGCAGAAAACCGTTATTTAGCTAGCAACATCACACCGTACGAGGGTAGAGCTGCACGGTTCCGCCTGGACTGCTTACATCGTCTCGTATCCCTTGCTGTGACGAGCAACATAAAGAGGCTGGAAGGTCATCTCGACCTGACTCCCTGGAGGGGCAACTAGACCAGTAACTCGTTCACTCGTTATCAACATTCTTTTGTCAAGAATCACCCACCCACCTCAACTTCCCTTCATCATGAAACCCAGAACCACAATACCAACAGTCCTACATATGCTCGCCGCCGGGTCCATGACGACCGCTCAGCAGCTTGACCGCCGGCAGACCGACCACCACCACTTCAAGGGCGAAGCCATCCCTGACATCAACTGGAAGTCTACCGACACCTACAACTTTACCTGGGGGCTTACAGGTGTCGACAACTATGAGAACTCACGGTTCGCGTAAGCATCCCTCATCTCTCTATCTCTGCCTATTTTATATTTTCTTTTGGCGTTTGGCCCTTGCCCCAATCAATCTGAAACCCCACGGACCCCCAACACCAACCGAAGATTCCGCGTGGCTAATATCACATTCTACAGGTCTAATTTGTGGCTCTCGTGCGGAATTCTCGTGCTCGTGCTGCTTGCGCATAAACTGTTTGTCAGTCATGTCCACCATACCCGCCTCCTGGCGTCCCTCGCCAACCCAGAGCGGATGGCCGTCTATTTCTCGCAGCCGCTGCGCTCGTGGCCGCTGTTCGTCTACCAACACCTGCTCACGGCCCCGTTGCTCCGCCGCCGCCACAACGAGCCGTTCACGCTGGCGTTCTTCAAGCTGCACATGGGCACCCTGCCGTCTCGGATAAACGGGATTTTATTGATTGGTTATATTCTGTCAAACATCCTGTACTGCACTCTGTTGCTACCATGGAACGGCAGCATAGGCCCCAGCGGTAAGCTTGAGGCCCCCACCCGCGCCGCCCTGATCTCGGAGTTCCGTGGCCGCACCGGCGTCATGGCAGTGGCCAACACCGTCCCGCTGTTTGTGTGTCTGATGCGCAACAACTACCTCGGCCGTGCGGTCGGCGTCGGCTTTAACACGTGGAACCTCTACCACCGCTGGATCGGCCGCATTGTGTTCCTCGAGTCGTGGGCCCACTTCGGCGCGTGGACCACTAACAAGGTCGAGCAGGCGGGCTGGGCGGGCGTAGCCCAAGTCATCGCCGAGAACCGGTTTCTGCAGATGGGCCTGCTGGCCGAGATTGCGCTGCTTATGATTGTCATTACCAGCCTAGCACCACTGCGGCACTCCCACTACCAGGTGTTCTTATTTTGTCACCAGGTGTTGGTCTTCCTGTTTTTGGTGGGCATCTGGCTGCATTGCCACATCGACGAGCTGCCTCACATTGTGTATGTCAATCTGGTGATCTGCATGTGGGCCTTCGAGCGCGCCCACCGACTCATCACCATATGGAGCAAAAACTTCAGCTTCTCGCGCAAAAAGCTCAGCTGCAACATTGCCGTAGTCGAGGTTGTCCCCGGCGGCGAAGATGCCGTGCGGGTCACTGTCGCCATGCGCAACGGATGGGAGTACAAGCCTGGCACCCACGTAAGTCCCTAGTCCCCAGTCCCCCCTCCGCAGTCCCCGCTGACATCCCTAATTAGGCATACCTGTACATTCCACGCTTGTCGTGGACCCAATCCCACCCATTCAGTATCGCCTGGTCTTCCACCTCACACCCCGCCTCACCCCTTGAGCACATCTCGCTCCCGCTTCCACCCCAGCAATCACCGGACGGCAAACACACCTCCGTACTCCCCTCCGCCCACCGCGACCTGCGAACCTCCAAATCGGTGACGAACATCCACTTCATCATCTCGCGCCGCAGCGGCTTCACCAACCGGCTCTTCGACGCCGCCAGCCGCGCATCGCGCTTCCCGGACCCGGAAAAGCCGTACTCCGCGCCGAAGACATTCTACGCCTTCGTCGAGGGCCCGTACACGAACGAGGGTTACGCCTTCGACTCGTTCACGGCGCTGCTGTTTGTGGCCGGCGGGTCGGGGATCACGCATCCGCTCGGCCACCTCCGCCGTCTGCTCGTGGACTCGGCCCAGGGCCTGGTGGCCGCCCGCCGCCTGAAGCTGGCGTGGATCGTGCGCGACATGCGGAACGTGACGTGGGTGTCAGATTGGCTCGAGGAGCTGTGGCATCTTGATGCGGGACGGGGCATGTTGGAGATCGAGATCTACGTGACCCGCCCCAACCCGGACCACGCGCCTGCGGGAGCCGAAGGGGGGAGTAGCCGCGTCCGCTGGCTGTTTGGACGGCCGAGTGCCGATCTCCTCGTGGGGGGCATCTGTTCAGACGCCGGCGGCGCGGTGAGCGTGAATGTTTGTGGCCCTGGCGCGTTGGCGGATGGACTCCGTGCGGCGTGTCGGGACCGGATCTCGGAGCAGAGGGTAGAGTTCTCCGAGGAGAGCTTTACGTGGTCGTAGTTTAGCATTCTTAGGTGCGGCGTTCACTTACCTGTGCCGCCCCAATACTTAAAACTAATCTTTTTCTTCTTGACAGTTGACACTACGTCCACCTACCTATCCATTTTTACTTCACCGTACATACTTTTTTCCGATCCTGGCAATGCTGTGTCCATATGCGCGTGCTTTCATTTTCTACTCTCTTTTCTGTGTTGGGCTTGGTATTGTTTTTTTTTTTTCATTTTTAGGGTGGGCTTTTACTGGGAGTTTGGCTGTTGACACATTTGTTTTTGAATCCTACGTATACCATAACCTCTTATTCGACATAGATTGTCTTGCTTTCGTTTTTCTTCTGAGCACCTACCTGTGCATCCATGAGCGTTATTCAATAGTCTGCGTTTTAGTCAGTGCTGGAGAGAGAAAAATGCAGATTATAGCTATTCATGCTCCTTCTACTGTGCGAATGCTGCAAGACTTCGGTGCATAGACGTGAATCAATCCTGATGCATAAGTTGCATTGACGTCGTCTCCATTGGGCGGCGGACCCCATTAATTTGCCTTGCATGTCTCAATCTACTACGCCGCAGAAGCACTTACGGGTGTGGCCCGTACTTTGCGGGGTAACCAAGTAGCTAGTCTACTGGGCAGGAATCCTGCACGCCTAATTCATGCCTAGACGCAAAAGTACTACTCTTGACCCGGCGCGGAACACCTCTACTCCAATACGAGCGCTTCAATTTACGCAGTCCCATCGCAGACCTCCAATCTCCAACCGGCCACACCCTCCCCACGCGTCCGTAATAGCTGTCATATACCTGGAACCAACCTAGCCGTGCGGCCGGTCCCTCGTGCAGCATCTATAGTACATCATATATGGCCGTTAATCGCATCAGCCCACTCCGTCCACCCAAGCAGCCCGAGCTAGGCCGTATATGTGCGCCAGCGTCCCCAATCCGGTGGATGCGGTGCAATACATCCCCACTAACCCTAAGCCATTCTTCGTTCGGGTTTCGTTTGGGTATAACGAGTGCTGGTGTATTGAGTGCTCGTATTGCGCTGCGTCTGCTAGTCCTGAATGGGCGCGCTGATGCTGGCGTGCGGTGGGAGGGGGATGGGGGGTGACTAGCGGCCCCAAAAGCGGCCAGACATGGCGAGGGCGGCCAGGTACGAGCGGTGCACGTGAGCTATGGCGAGGGCGTGGAAGTGGTGTCGTGACTCGAGCGCGGTGCAGGTCGACTCGGACGCGCCGCTCGAGCAGGAGACTAGAGCATGACGTGTGGTGGGTACTATCCAGCCAAGTTGTGCCAATCAACGTGGCTGAACGACGGGCTCGCCGACGGGTCCGACGGTGCTGGCAACGGCGGGCGGGGGTTCCGCAGAACGTACAGGATGGTACGGGCGGCGTGTTGTGTCTCACTGTGGAGTGATGTCGTTTTTCGTGTTTATGTGGCGGCGGATCCAGCGGTGACGGCTGTGACGGTGGGTGGGACGGGCGCGCCGCCATGTGCTATGCCATGGCCTGATGCTGTTCCTGAACCCGTTCCAGCGCACGCTCTAGAAGTTGCCACCGCGCTGTTCTGTTCTATTCTCAGCACGCGTCCGCCACGCAAACTGTAATCTTGGGCCAGGGTAGTGCGGTGGCAGGCGAAAAATACTCTGCCCCCCCTTCTGCCCTCTGCCCTCCCCTCTGCTCCACCCTCTGCTCTCCCCCCCACCCCCCATCAGCACGCGACCAGGGGGCGCTGGATCCAGCCGGCGTGCGCGTCCCCACGGCCGGTGTGGGGGAAAGATCGGAGCGGTGTGTGAGTGTGTGTGGCCGCCTCCCGTGCGCTCGTATCGCCTCCCGTCACGTTGTCACGCAGCGCCGTGAGGCAGCCACCGGTTCCGCCATCTGTGCTGCCCAGATCTCGTATGCACGTCCGGCCGCCTGTCCTGTCTGTGCCAGTATCCAGCTGCGCGCCACCGGCCGGCGGAAACAACGAAAAATAGGCAGGCTGCGCGTGCAGCAGCATCGAGCGCCCCAACGCGCCGTTGCGTTGCTTTGATTAGATGGTGGAACACGCCCCGTATTTTCAATATCGCGATGGAGACAAGGCTTGGTGCCTCGTGCCGCCGCTGTGTCGACCCGCCGTGCAGCGCCCCCCGACCCCCGACCCCCGGGGCGACAGGCCCCGGGCGCCCGTGGCCGCTTGCGGACGGGCATGGGAGGACGCAGACGCGCTTCCAGCGTGTGTGCAGCTGTCAGACGGTGCGGTGCGTGTACCAGCGAGCGTCGGGGCGCTGGGCCGCGGGCGCTGCACGCGCTGGCCCGGACGTTGGAAGCTTATTTTTGTGTTTGCGGTTGGCATGGCGGCCCCCGAGTGATGGTAGCTGTTGCAAACCCGCTGAGATTTCATGGCCCGGCTAAAGTCGGTTCCCATGGATCGAAGATCTGAGGAAGCTCCTGCACGCCCCGGCTTGGGTTGTGGAGGTCTCGTCGTTTTGCCGTTGCGGGGATGAGAAGGGTCCCGGATGACCTCCTTCTCGAGATAACCCATAGTACTCTCAAGCCGCCGTTGTCATTACAGCCATTGCATGCAGGATGATGTCGACAGGCATTTCGAAATGATCGTGCCGTCGGAGATATACAGCCCTGGAGCCGTGTAGGGTGTATATTGAGACAGATGCATTAGAGGTCTCCGGCCGGGTGAATAGATGTTCCGGAGAGTAGTAATATCGGGCCGCTAGTCCCGGAAAGTTTGTTGCAGAGGTCACTGTCGAAATGTTATATGTGAGCATTTTTGAATCGGGCGGTATGGCTAGATCGTGGGGACGGAGCTGATTGAGCTGGTTTCCGGCGCCCGTCAATGTAATGACGATGGTGGGTGTTTTGGACACATGCCGCGTTAGACGTTTTTCGCTCCTCCGAGATCGATCGTGAAGGTCTGGGCCAATGCCCCAGATGCCACAAACGTGCGTGCCTATGCGAAATCCAAGTACCTGCTCTCTCGCATGGGCCTACTTTGCCTTTATTTCCGTTCGTCTTATCGCTCCCTCCCAGCGGTCTGACATGGCCTTAGGCTATCCACACTCGGGGCACGCCGTACCTTATTTTTGCAGGCGACGTCGACTCCGTAGCGAAAAGCGGCAGCGGCATCCAAAGAACTAGCACCAGAGCATATCCGTCTGTTATCGCAGCATGGGGGCGTCGAGCGCTGGTGGGACCTGGGGGGAGGACGTCGGGCCAGGCATGTCAGGCTGAGACGAGCGTCGACGACTGCCACATATATCAGCGGCAGGCGTTTGTTCTAGCCTCTGGCCGGTTTGTCAACCAGCGAGCCCTGGATAGACGCTTTGTCAATGCGAGGCCGGCCTCGAGCTCTCGGCTAAGGCTGGTCTTTCTGCACCTAGGTGTGGTAGGGGGTGCATTTTGGCTATATTCACCCTCCATATGCGAAACTGTAATGTACAGTCAGCACTTACATCTATTACGATGAAACATAGGGCGTGCACGGTGTACTTGAGCTTTTACAGTTTTGGGCAGAGGGATTATGAGCTCGGCACGAATGAGGTTGGGTGGAGGAAGTAATTTCATGCACCGTAGATCGCCTTTCGGACCCTCTATAGGTGAGGCAGTTAAGGCAAAACGCTTTAAAAGAACTGTATAGATGATGTTGCAGCTGTAACCGTTGTATTTTGACGTATGATCGTGTTCATTGTAAGGCTGATAAATTTACAGGAAGAGAAGAAGGAGAGCAGAATAAGAGAGATGAGACGGAACAAGACCTGAGCCCACATGACCAAAATCGAATGACCACCGGTGTAGATGTGTTGACGACACGTATCAAGGAGAATGAGTAAAACAAGTTGTGTTGTATTGTGAGCAATGAATTGTAAGTAACAGAGTAAGTTCAGGGAAAATACAAACAAGCAAAAGCTAAGTAGTTGACAAGGTGACTAAACAAAACCGATGAAACCGAGTGACATGTCGTGCAGATGCTGCACCGCCAACAGATGCGCTATTTCTAATAGTAACCATTGCTGAAGTATGTAGGTAATAATTTCTTTAGTGGCCGAAGCAAATCCGAGTGATCCTTCCGAAATGAGTGTAAACCTGAGGGGTCTTCAACATCGTTCCTCGCAGGGAGGGAGGCGAAATTTGTACTGTAGAATGTATTTCTGGGAGAGGTTTTGGGTACAAACTTGTTTGACAATAGTACTTGGTTGATAGTGGAAAGGTGGATTTAAGGTTAAGTGTAGGAGATGCAGGTACGCGATCTGCATATGCACTGAAGATCACTCGAATGTTGGGAGTCTACAACAAATTTCATCATCTTTTTTTCTTTTCTGAGGTCAATCAATCATCAACGGCATTTTTTCGAAAGTCTAGATGTTAATGGTATGACATCATGTGATTGGTAACGCAGTGATCAGGTACCAACCGCCGGAGAATGATGCTACCAGTGACGCTGTGACGCGAGTGATATACACTGTACTCGAGCCATAGGCCGACGGGATACCTTAGTGTATCGGTTAGAACATATATCGAGAGGTACTGGAAACTATGCCGATTCACTACCCTGTAGAATGTTTTCGGAATGTTTACATATTGGTACAACATGGCGTTCTAGATTCGTTGTAGGCATCTTTCCATCTGCCAATATCGACAACGTCGATCGAAGCTGAGTCGAAACAGAGCACGACACACCTTACACACGTTTGCCGACAAAACCCGCAAGCAAAAATCTCCAGTTATCATCACGGCCGAGGACTTGCCAATTAACCACGACAGCTGGTAACTTACGGTATTCTGACGGCCGAACAGGTCATCCAACCGAGTGATACCACACCACAAATTCACGCTAGGCCGCTGTCCCCCGACCACCACTCGAACCCATAATAATGAGGAATTGTTCGAATGAGGTGATATGAACTTTTCACCACCAGGCGAGGAACTAGCATCGACACACCGACTGGGCACGAGACTACTTTTCGGGTGAGTGGTGATGATTTGGAGTAGTGTTCAACTGTGTACCTAGAGAGCAAGGTAGATCACAAAAAGATCGAGATGAGCACTTCAAAGTATCACTCGCATTGATTAATATTTCCATATATATTACTGATTAGTACTGCGGCAGCATGTACAGCAGCCCTACACACATATTACGCCACAACGCTAATTTCGTAGCAATATGTAACCATAATCCCTGGCCTAATATGTCTCATCACTCGCACATCTCTTAGTACTCATACAATGCCCCTATACAAAAAGGTGTAAGTCGAGAATAAACACTCATCTCAAAAATCTAACATTAGGTTAAGCCTTCTTTTCGGCACTGTTGTTCTAGATTTAGAACAGTGCGCAGGATTCCACCAACCGGATGATCCCGCTGTAAATAAGATGTAGATCCCTTTGGTCGTTGCTATTCATCAACCTACTTTTGATCAGTGTACCTGTGGGAACCTGCAACTTGATAAATTGGAAACTCGTCCCATCCGTTACAATCCCTCTTGTGATACATCCATTATATTGATTAGGCGACGCCCCTCCACATATAGCTAGATAGGTGACGAGTTGGGTACGAGCTTGCTTGAAGTTGCCCGAGTCCTTGGCAAAGACACAATACACACCAAGAGAGCTGTCACGAGCTAAATCGAAGGGTCTCCAGCAAGCAGCCCAGTCTGCTGTTCCATGGACAATATGCGATTTGTTAGTTAAGGGATGCTCGAGCTGAATCTTCCTTTCCAATTCCTTGCTTGGTGCGCAATAGACGGCTGGAATTGGTTCAAAGTAGTTTGCAGATCTTGCTAAAGCCCGTATGTGTGCCATGGTAGCATCTAGTATATATTCTGCTCGTTTTCGACAAGCAGCAGCACTCCTCATATCATAACCGGAATTTTCAAATTCACTAATGTTTTCAACTTTTGAACTTAGAAAAATATATCCAATAATTAATCAAAAAAGCACGTACTAAGACGATCCGGCGCTCTATATTTGAATCTTAAGAGTTCCGTAACTTCACCAGGCTGCTCCTTGAGTGAAAATAATTCGTGAATGTAGGATTCCGTTGCGCTGCTCGCATCCACCTTCACGTATAGTCTCAGTTGTATGAAAACACTCTAGCCTAGAGACTTGGAAGATCTTCGCTACTTACCTCATAAGGATCACGGGCCGATTTTTCCAAGTCCAATTTCATGAGTTGGTCTACCAAGACCAATGGGTTACATAGTTTTGCCTCGTTGATTAGACATGCGAATAGGGAAAACGCCCATATCTTTTGTTCCGGCCCATTTTTCAAGCCTGCAAATGTATAATCCCAGCGGCGAATAAGCTCTTCTGAAGGTTCGGGGTTCACGATCATACTAGAAAAGTTCAGGCTGAAATCTTTTGAGTCCTCATAAATTGGGGAAGCTTCTGAGGTATGCGTTGCATGAGACTCATAATTCGTAGGAAGCGTCGAGACACCCATGCTAGTCTAACCTATTAATTGTGATTAAGAATATGGTTATGAAGTTTTAAGAAATAGATGCTTTAGAGATACAGTAGATAGGCAGAGTCAAATCGAAGGAAGGTGTAGAATCTAGATTTTTATCGAATGTATCAGCATTTGGTCGCACAAGCCCAATTCACTCAAGATCTGATAAAATCCACTGTTAATCATAAAAAATGAATTATTGAGCTAACCGGCTGTACATAAATATAAGAACTAACTTTTCTAAATAGCAGTAAATTTGCCAGTATATGTGTATCTTTCGAGACACAAGTGGTTCCCGTATTCATCCATGTATGAGTGAGTGAGCATGACGAGATCATGGACTACATAGACACTTTCTATCACTGGAGAGTACCTTCTTGTCTTCTACATGAATTGAGGTTCAAAAGCACGACTGCCTTCAAATCGACGGATGCATGGGAACTTGATGTGCCCTCATTCTCGCGAACCAAATTACCAGACAAGACCTCAAGTTCCGTGTAAACCGCTCCATTGCCGCAGTTGAACTAAACAGAAGCAGCGCAGTATCTGCAAACGTGCCAGTGGGACTACTTAAGCAGTGCACCCTTCCAACCTATCCCTCTATCCATCTATCCATCGCATTTTATACCATGGCCCGTGCACCGGCAACCGCCAAGTGATGAGATCAGCCAGCCTCAATCGGATGTCGATAAACTTTTCGAAGACTCCCATAGATAGCTGCAACGGAAAATTTACGCCAGTTATGTGTTTACTGATTGTTCTTCGCAAGTTAGGGATATATTCATGTGATCTGAGAAACAACAGGTTTTGAATGGCTACTTGGATCATATGTGAGAAGAAAAAGTAGTTGCAAATACCAGCTCCCACGAGCGAGAAGATTGCCTCAAATGGGTGGAAACGCAACATTTGCAACCTCCATTCACAACCTTCCAAACAACCACATCCGCAGTATAGTACTATCCCACCAACGAACCCCCATCATCCACTCGCAAAAACCGCTCTACTACATATCCATCCCTCACTTCAGGAAGCCCACTCGCACGCCCAGCATTCAGCCCTACACCGTGGCTGAGCCATGCCATGCCAGCAGCGTTGCCGTTCGGGAGTTGCAATGCGCGATATAAAGTGCCCACGCATAGCCGAGGACCGCGTATCGGCGGATTATTCCGCTGTCAGCCACCCCACTACACATAACTCATCTATAAGACTCCCCCACATTCCGCCGGACTGAACGTGTGCTCTGTAGATTATTATTTTTTATTCTTGATTGCGCGGGCGGTACATGCGATACTATCTGGGGTTCATGGTACATAGTCTGCTACTTATGGGATGACAGAAACTGCGTCGAAAGCGGCGCTACAATCGTCGGCCGACATCGCCTGGACAACTCCTAGACGGCAAAACGGAGAACCGAAAATGAAATGAAATTTATGGACTAAATTATGGAGACAAAAGCAAAGAACCGCAACCGCCTGCACCTGCACCGAGAGCCCTAACCAGTTGACAGAAGATATGTCCGCCCGTCCAATATCACCGCCAATTTAACCCCATACCCAAAGCTGCGCCCGAAAAACACGTCCCGCCATTTTTTTGCAACATCTCACACCTCTTCTTTTTCCTCCCAACTTTTTACATTTCCCCCATCTTCTCAAACAAAAACACACGACACGGTAGACCCACGCACGCTTACAGCTCCTTCTTCAAAAAGTGCTCAGGCTTGTGCTCGCTCTCCCAGTCGACGTGGACGTATGCGCGCTCGACGTCGGGGAGGTTCTCGAGCTTGATCTGCAGGCTCTCGGCGATGTCGTGCGTCTCCCGCAGCGTCGCCTCGGCTGGCATGACGATGTCGACCTCGACGATGATGCGCGGGCCCGAGTGGTAGGCGCGCACGGTGTCGATGTGCGTGATGCGGTCGGAGTGCGTCATCGAGATGTATGTGATGAGGCCGCGCATCTCTTGCGGGGCGGCGACGCCGATGAGGAGGAGCGACTCTTGGTAGACCACGCGGGTCCAGGCGACCAGGATCACGATTCCGATGATGATGGCGCCGAAGGCGTCGACCCACCATGCAAGCTTGGCGCCGGCGATGGAGGTGAGGAGACCGAAGGAGTTAACGGGGAGGTCGTTGCGGTGGTCGCGCCAGAGGATGCCGACTTGGGAGTAGGTGTTGCGCAGCGACATGCAGTAGAAGAAGAGGGCGAGCTTGGTGAGGAGGGCTACGGAGACGGCGATCACGGAGGGCAGGTGGAAGTCTTTGGTCTCGCTGGTGGAACCGTCGGCGAGATCACGGAGCGACATGACGATCAGGATCAGGGACACGGCAATCATCAGGAAGGAAAAGCCAATGTTTCCGGCAGTTTCCAGACGGGCTTTGCCCGACGGGAAGCGGTTGGAATCCACTTTGTTGACGGCGCGGTGGGAGAACACTAGCAGTAGGTTGGACAAGGGGTCGAAAATGGAGTCGGCCATGGCTATTCACACAATTACTACGAGCACGATAAGGGACTAATGGAGGGCAGCATACTGGCAAATAGCGACAGCGATCCCGACGAGATTGCGGCATACATTTGCAGTGCGGCCAGCAGAATGTTGGCAGCAAGCGATCCATGCACGGCGATCAAAAACCTACAGAACTACTTAACACTCTTCCTTTTGACCCTCACTTATCGATAGGAATAAAACGAACCTAACCCGCGTGTCGGTCTGCTCATCCTTGGCCTCTTGCCGGTGGTCGTCCACACTCTTCAGCATGCGCTCGATGTGTGCATTCTGGGTTTCATAGAAGCTCTGCAGTCCCTTCACATCCACCTTCTGCTTCTTCATGGGGCCAGCCGCGGCGTCGCTGGTGCCATCGCTGGACGACGAAGCCCGCGAATGGAACGGCAGGCGTGCATGTGTAGTTTTCTTGTTTTTCGTGAGCAGTTCCGAGATTTCCGCCGGCGACTTGAGCGCGGACGACAGCCGATACGGATCGGACGGCGAGGGCAGCGACGACTCCGGGTCGAGCTGCTGTGTCGTAACGGTCGTGGTGGTTACTGTTTCTGTGGACGTAGCCATTGTGCTTCGTGGTGCGGTGGAGAGAGGAGGAGGAGGAGGAAGGGAAGAAAGAGGGGTGTCGAGGACCCTTAGTACAAAGCTTAGTGCGTTGCGTAGAGCCGTTCGGTCTTGGTTCGGAGGTTCTGGGAGGGTTTCGCAGGCGCGTGGGGACGTGTAGTTTGCAGCACCAAGCCGCCTTGACGGAGGAGGCGTCCGCCTGCACCCATCCCTGGCTGCTGCCGGGGGCGTGGGAGATTCACGCCGCGCGCGGCATTCTTCCGATTGGCTCGACTGCGGACTAGCCCGCGCGCGACCCTGCGATTTGCAACATTTACCTGCGCGACGACGGCGACCGTGGGCAGGAAAAAAGCTTGATTGATAAGAGCGTTGTCATGGCGCTAGCCGCACAGGAATAGCAATTTTAGCAGAGTGGGCGGCGGCTCAGGTAATGTACGAGGACATACGAGTGCTTGAGTGCATGCTTCGTAAAGGAAAATGACGAGCATCGTGAAAAGCATCGACGCGACGGAAGGCGACAGATGAGGGCTGGTGTGCATAAATTAAAGCTGCCCATTGGTCGAATTGGGAACGAGATAAAGGCTAGGTCACCCCCGAACAATGGAACTAAACCCACGTCCTGGTACCGCCGTTTGTAGCTGTACGAAGTGCAAGTTCTTGTACAGAATACAGGGTTTCTATCGAATTTAACAATCAATCTATTAATCTCCGATCGTGAAAAAGCACACTCGTACAAGTACAAGTATATTCCGTCCTACTCATTGTTGCCCGGCCAGCGACATACATCATGATCATGAGAACTCAACAGCTGCCAACTGGCAACGGTGTTCCCAAAACCACACCCGCGCACCCGCGCACAATTTCATAATCTCGCCCTTTCACCAAACCCCCAAACCCACAAAGCACTTCTCTACTGCGCCATCTGAGCCTCATGTCTCAAAGCCTTGCCCTTGCCGTTGATCCGGTTCGACTCTCGAGGCTCGCAGATGTCCGCGGCGTGCATGCTCTGCTGCCTGATGACGTTTGTCCGCGCGGCAAGGCCTCCCACGGGCCACACACCACCGGGATTACCTAAGCTGAGACACAGGCTACACAGCCAATCGGCGTGTAGCGACCCGGCGCCGGGATGGCGAGCGGGTATAAAATGTGTAAATAGAGTGGAGATGGACAGGCACTGGGGTGCCGTGGGGTTGGGAATTTTGAATTTTGATGGATGCGAGAGGGAGGAGAGAGGAGAGGAAAGAAAGTGATGGTCACCTAGCATTTGATGCGCTGACTGCTTGGGTGACTTGATCTGATATGCATCTAAAAAAATTACCGACAGGAGAGAAACTGGCCCCTCAAAACAGGAGATGTTGGCATGTTTCTGATTGGCGGCGAAACCGTTTTACCTAAGCGGAAATACCGCCTATATAGAAACGCGACTGACAGTTGGTTTTTTGTTGAGATGATCACATTGGCTCTATAATAGCTCGTTAAGGAAATTTACAGAAATAAGCTTGGTGGATACGTTATAGTAAACATATAGGCTGCTTGGTATTTGTCTCTAATACATAAACCATCACTCGAGTATTCTCCCACAGATCAACCTAAACTTGTACTAGTACCATGAACCCCAGCACATTTTCGAGATCGATCTTCAAATATCACCCTGAATTCACCATAAATTTAGCAAGAAGCTTCAACATCAGAACAGTGCAACACACAGTAGCATGGTAGTCATTTCCGTGCAGTCTTCGTTCTTCTCTTCGCCGGCGGTCTACCTGGCTTCCGCTTTGCCGGAACGGTTTTGGGCGCGACTACTGGCAGAGGCTCCGCAATCGGTTCTGCTGGAGCTATCAAGGTCTGTTCAAACTATCAGTGAACAGTTCTATTGACCACGTCTCGAAAACTCGTGACCTGATGTACCTCCGGCTCCTGCGGCCTGACCGCCAATATCTCCTTCGCCCTAAGCGCGACCTTAGAATACCTAGACCCCACATGCGTCTCAAACTCCTTCAGCAGCGCAGCATGCCCAGCCAGCAGCTCCGTCATCTGCGTGCACATATCATCGGCAGACATACTGCAGCACCGTCAGACACCAGCATTTGGAGCAGTCAATACAAATGAGTGCAATACTTGTTGTTCAGAAACTGTCGGAGCACGAAGAGGCAGATGCGGTAGTTGCTGTGGCCAAGGCAGTCCTCGACGTTGAAGAGGAAGTTGTCGGTTGGGAGTGTCCAGGCGGGATAGGCGGGATCGCGGAGGGCGGGCAGTGAGGCGCCGATTTGGGTGTGGGGGTACAGGAGGCCGTCTTGAGCTAGAAAGTGGGCCGGTGGATCTAAGGCGGGAGGCGGATTGCTTTGCTGATAATATTCATCTGGAAAATGGGTTGGGCCAGGGAGACTCTCAGTAGTGAAGTGTGCCGGTGTATCTAAGGCGACAGGCGGGTTGTTTTGCTGATGGTATTCATCTAGAATAGGCGCTGATCCGGGGAGAGTCTCAGGAGTAGGAGGAGGCGGCATGGCCATGTCCTCAACCCCGCCCATCTTCAGCACAGGTGGCATCGGACTGGTCCTACCCAGCACCGGCGCATCAAGCACCGCATCACCATCACCGCCAGCTTTCTCGTCGCTTCCCGCCGCTTCTCCGTGTCCCTCCAGCCCCCGTCCTTCACCAGTGTCTGCCTCGCTCGAAGCCATAACTGCAACAGCCTCTCCCGTCCCCGAAGCCTTCAGTTCCACGACAGCGCCCCCACCGAGCTCATTGTAGGAAATCACATGGCTATGAAACTCGTCCATCCACGTCGCCGGCTCGGGACTCGACTCGTAGCTGTCGACGCCCAGCAGCACGCTGATGCGGCGGTGCGCGTCGTCCGGCTTTGGGATTTCGCTTGATTTGATCATGTTTCTGCTGGAGAGTGTTGGAAGGAACTAGTGGCGAGGGGGCTGGAAGCTGGAGAGCCTAGAGGTTGTGAGAGTGGATTTGGGGAGCTGCTGGATTTGTCTCAATTGGGAAGTAAATGGACGGGTGCCCGAATCAGAGTGCATCACTCGAATCTCAGACCCCCGCGCATTTTGACTTTCAGCTCATATTCTGGAGGGCGCAGTTGCCACCATTCAAGGGTGGATGCGCTAGGCACTGTCCCCCAAAAATCAACAATCCAGAGCCAAACACTCACGAGTGATCACTCGACGACTCGTCCGAACCCGGTGGACGAAACAGATTACATGAAATAAAGGTCGCATGGCGTGCGTATAATCTTGCTATAGTCCTGTCTTCCTATTTCCATGTTGCTCGGGCTTTTTGTGTTTCGCGATTTTCATCATGAATTCAGCTTTCGTCAACCGTTGTCCCCGTGGCTCGATCACAAGATATCACATCGTATTAGAATTAGAAATAGAAGGAAATACTTTGCATTTCCGCTTTACAAGCAGTTCAGGTTATGCGTAAGTCGGGGACAACATTGCTTCAAGTGTGTAAACTTCCGTATTCTCGGGACAGACCGATTACAGCCCATACAATTTCACCAGGCTGTAGTACGAGTATCATAGAACGTCGATGATAAACAAAATTGTCGAGAAAGTCGTTTCGGGCTCACTGGAACTCGTTTTTCACATCTAGAAAGAAAGAATAGGCTGTATTGTTACTCGGAATAGCACAGGCTCACTCGTGACTCGCGCTTCGCAGTAAACAACATTCACAGCGTGCGAATCCGCCTGTGAATCCGCAGCCCTACAGGCTGCCTCCAAAGCCATTGAATTCGCAATTGGGCTGAGATTCGGCCTTTTAAGGATTTCAGCTATAGTCCACAAAGCTCTCCCACCTTCAACCCCACCCCCAACAACACAAAGCTCCTCCGCTATCCAACCCCACACCGAACCCTTTTCCAGCACCCTTTTCACCAACACACCAAAGCGCACGATGGAGGCTCCACGCACACTGCGCACCAAGGCGTCCACCAAGTTCGGTGCAAAAATCAAGACAATCTATGTCAAATGCTGCACCGTGCTGTCCGAGAAGTGCGCACACCCCGTCGGCGAGCGCCTGCACTTTGCGCTGATCGAGTGCCCTTGTGAGGCATGTGAGAAGATGTGGGCCTGGATCCGTCAGAAGCGCAACCCGGCTCGGATGTCCATCAGCAACCCGGTGCCAGTGGCGATGCCTGGCGAGCGAGCGAACGTCGATCCGGAAACCCAGGCATTGTGGGACCAGAACGAAAAGTTGTTTCCGAAACCTCCGTTCGAGATCGAGGAGCAGCGGCGGCGTCCGCTTGCAGTCCCGTTCGAGCTGGCAAAGATTCTGGTCAACCCAGGGTTTCCAAAGACCAGGGCGGGCTACCTGTTCTTCCAGAACGTGAACCTGTGCCAGCACCTTCTGTGCACCGAGTACGTGCTTGCGCGCTGCAAGAAAGAGAACTCTGAGCAGACGAATCTGGACTTTCTGTGGGACGGCTGTGGTGACTGGTTGGTGCCTTTGCTGGTCCGCGTCCTGGAGTGGGATCATCCACAGAGCTTGGGCGATGAGCCAGGAGGCCGGTACAAGATGATGCTGGATATCTTCACGCTCATTGCGGTTGGGCTTGCAGACACGGCGACGGATATGTTGACCGAAAAGAGGACTCTGGAGCGGATTTTCTGGGTGCGTGTCATGTTCGACAACTACAAGATGCCAAAGTTCTTTCCTGCTCGGTGGTTGTTGGTCAAGGCGCTGGACTATGCCATCACAAATCCGGATTATGTTGGGAAATCCAAGACCGAGGCCAAGCAGAAGGAGCTCGAAGACAAGCCTCAGGACAGGATCGAGGAAATTCCCGACGACAAGCCCCAGGCGGATCACCCAATCCAAGAACAGAAATAACCTAGACATGGTAAGCAACCCCTCTCCTGACCCTTCCCTCCAATACTGACCTCAATTTCCAGCCAGTCCCCTGTTACCACCTCAGTCAACCGTCAATTTTCCTGAATAGTAACAGACTCCACCGGCGTTTAAGGCTTTCTTTTTCTTTCCTTTTCGGGTTAAGGGCGTTTTCTTTTTTGTTGTCTCTAGAGTGTCCTTCTACTCGTGTCAGTTTCATCGCATGTTTAGTGTTCTGAATGGCGAAATACAAGTGTAGTGGTCTCTTCATTATGGTCTCTTCTTCTTCCGCAAATCGTTAAACGTGATGTGACCCCCCGTGGGAGCGCCCCGAATACACGGCATCATTTTCATCTTCCACAGATAATTGTTTGATCTGGGCGATCATCTCGGCCTCACGGGTGTGGGTAGTTAGATCTGTACATCTTCCCTGTACAGACGAATATACGGAGCTTTGTCCTTCGTGCAGCAGTAAAGCTGCACGAAGGCACCGTTCTCGTGTATGCATCAGGCGGTCCAATAGGTCCACACTAGAAAGGGCGAAGCAAATTCATGTTAGAATATTACGAGACATTCGGGGTTCCGTAGACCGACCTTCGCAGGCTGTAGACAGCCGCCCCTATCACCGGCGACCCTTCACTACAGTAAAAGTAACAAGACCCAGAATCGGTGATGGGACCAGGGATAGCGGTTCGAGAACTTGATGCTCAGTAGCATATTTTGAGATGGACACCATCGGAGTGTGTATATTGAAGAAAGAGATGGAGATGCGGCAGCGACGTCTTTAAGAGCAAGCCAGCCGAAACACACGAGGGGCCGTGCGCAATGCACAATGACGCACAGGCCGCTAACGAATGCCCCGCCATGCACGTGCCCTCTCCCGCCCACAAAACAGCCAAAAACGTCACCACGGCGCCCATCGCTTGCCAGAACCCCGCAATCGCATTCCAATCCCTCATATTTTCATTTTCCTCACCACCTCGCTCCTCACGGCAGCCAGGCCAGCAACGAAAAAAAAAAAAAAAAAGCTTATCGCTTTGTGGCCAAAAAGTAGTCGACACCGATGGTGCCGTTCCAGATGTCGTCTGTCGCGTGCAAAAAGTCATACCCTGTCTAACGAGCACGGTTCTGACTAACAGGCATCGACCCAGTTGCGGCGACAGAGGACAGGTGGAGTGTGATAAGGAAGGAAGAGGGAGGGGCGGGGTGGGGGGGGTATATATACGTAAAGCCGGGTAACAAGTTGGCGGTCATATGTGTTCCGAACATCAGTGCTCTGCTATACTTGATCAACTGGTTGCCCGAGCGATCAAGAACAAAATTTTGTGGTTCACTCGACCGAGGGATCAAGTAAAAGTTTTCAAGATCAATTCTATAAATAGTAATTCTGTGTGATGAATAACGCCTCATTGCAGCGACACCTGCTGTGTTAACATCCCCCTCCGCGCTCATTCTGGAGCACCATCGCTTGAATTTGAAAGAAATTGAAAGAAATTGTCTGTGCTGAGGAAGCCCGCTGCTGCATGTGGACGATAATATCGGCAGAGGTTGATTTGAAATGGAAGCTAGCTCCGGTGTCAACGTCTAGATCTCTAACCAACCTCCGAAACGCTTATGGAAGGCATTCATTATTTTGAGACCTGCTGGATTTTCGCAGTCATGTTTATATGAATGGTAATAGACAGAACATTGCACATCATCGGACACGGTACTCGTACTTTGCTTTGCAAATGCATGAAATGGATATGCGAGTATTTATTGTTTCTTTCGCTGCTGCTGCTGCGTGTTATGTAATTGGGTGCAACAGGGCATCATTCAGTTCTGTTTCTCTAGAAAAGTAGGGTGGTGGGTTAACCGAACCGTCCAAAACAATTTTTATCCAAAGGGTTGACTGAACCTTCAAGAAATGATGTTCTTGAGTAACCGGTTGACCGACTGATAAAATTTACCGGTTGATCAACTGGATTGCTTGATGTATGGGTCAGAACATATATACTTCAACATGTACTCGTACGAGCATCCCCACTTAAGTTCTGCACCGTTCCATGGCCTAGAGGCAAATTACTTAACATGGATAATGAGGAGATGTAAAGCAGGCTTTCCTGGAGACGGGTTCTTGGAAATCAACGACGACTTCTGCAAACAAGGTTCTGGAATAACGTGACGTCGTGTTGATTAGCTAAGAAATATGTGTAGACAGTGTAGAGGACATTTAATTCAGACACAGACATCCCAACATCCCTTTGCTATGACATGTTGTCCGACCGGTATACCAAGAATTTCCGTCGACCTACCGGTACGTCAAATTGGTGTATTTTCCCCTCGGTCGACCTAGGTTCCAAGAGACCGGTGTCTAAACTCAAGAAAACAAGTTGCATCAACGCTGCTTATGAACGCCACGTACCGTCATCCTAAAACTGAAGTCTTTTCCCAGCCTCTCCTACACGACCCAGCAGATAGTAGTAGCTCCAAATCCAAGCTATAAAAAAAGATGATTCGCTACAAGAATGACGCTTTACACATAATAGCTGCCCTGGCGTCTACTAGCAAACGGCGCTGTCTGGGAAATTGTTGATAGATACAAGAAAGAGAAAAGAAAACTGCCATGTCGGTTGTCATACGACTGGACATGACCACTGTACTCTCCGTTCTGTAGAAACCTGGACAGAGAGTGCTGTCGTTGATAGAACCGCAATCATGCAACCAGAAGAAAATCAGTATCTGAGCTAACGCACAAATACAGCTGTTATGTAGTGACAAGCAAGGTGCACGGGCAACTGTTGGAAAAATCCGGTTGTGCATCGATATGATGTGTGAAAACTCCTTGGTCTTGTGCGCAGTGGAAGCGTCTCGTTCGCGGTTTCCAGGCCGGTACGTCGTAGGCAGTGTAGGTCACGAACAAGGTTTACGAGCAGCAACAAAAGCGTTCTGCCTTTTAACTTCTATCACGTCCATTCAATTGGGTACGCATGAGACCCACCTCTCGAAAGCCACAGCCCCCTCCCTCTAGCAAACCAATCGTGGTGTCTCCCAAGTCTACACAAGTCCATGTGCAACACTGGCTACCGATCTTCACACGCACCTTGATTCACGTAGCTCCACCTTGCACGAACTCTTCTCCATTATCACTTTCTACTCTCCACTCCTACATTACCCCCCCACCCTTCTACATCCCAAATCATCCCAAATCATCCCAAATATCCAAAACATCCCAAAACATCCCATAAATCCCAAAAATCCCAAAAATCCCAAAAATCCCAAAACATCCTAAGGCACCTCCCAAACCCTCCCTCCCACTTTAGTGTACACCACCCCTCCTTCATCGCCCCCACTATACCCCTCCCCACCACCAGACGACCTCCCACCAGACGACCTCCCACCACGCTCCTCGTCTTCAACCTCCTCAAACCTCACCTTCGCCCTCACCTCTTCAAACCGCACCCTCGCCCCCTCCCTCGCCCCCTTCCTCGCCCCGCTCCTCGTCCCGCTTCCCTCGGCGCAAACACCCCGCGGCACGCCCAACGTCTCCTCCAGCGTGTCCTCGATGTCGCCGTCCCCGTCGTTCCATCCATCCCCTCCATCCCCGCCCTCGCCCTCGCCCTCGACTGGGCTATCAGGTTCCACAGCTCGCCCCTTGCCCTTCACGTCCACGTGGCCCGGCGGTTTCTGGCCTTCGTAGATTGCGTACATCAGATGCCGCGGCACCCCTTCCTGCCCCTCTGGCCACTCCTCCTTCTCCTCCTGCTCCTCCTCTCCGTCTCCTGCGCCCTTTCTCTCCCCCTCCTCCCGCTCCTGCCCCTCCTTCTCCTCTCCCTCCTCCTCCTCCTCCTCCTCCTCCTCCTCCTCTTCAACATCATCAAACTCCACCCTCCCCCCCGTCTCCACTTTCTCAACATCATACACCCCCAACACCCCCCCCCTCTCATCATCCCCCCTCCACCTCTCCACCTCCACCCTCGCCCGCTCCACCCCCTTTCTATCCCCCTCCGCCTCCGCCTTCGCCAACCGCTCCTCCCACACCGCCCTCTTCGTCTTCCTGTACTCCGCCATCACCTCCTTCGCAACCCGCTCGCGCACCGCCTCGCCCTGCGCCTGCCCCTCCAGGCGGCCACGGAAGATGCGCAGCCGCCGCCACCGCGCCAGCCCGGCTGCCCCGCTCGCGGCCGCGTCGGCGATGAGCGCGTCGATGCGGGCGCGGGAGGTGCGCATGTGCGCGGCGTAGCGGGCGCTGGGGCGGGGCGCGGGGCGCGGGGGCGAGGTGGGGGCGATGGTGGGGGAGGGCGGAGGCGAGGGAGTTCGCGGCGGCGGTGGGAACGGCAGGCGCGGCGGCACGTTGGCGTCGGCGCGGTACTTCTGCGTCATGGCGAACAGCGCAGACAGCGGAGTGTCGGCGAGCGCGGGGCGGCGCAGCCACGGGCGGCGCGAGAAGTGCGAGCCCCGCTTCGGGAGGGAGGCGGGCAGCGGGGCCAGCAGCGAGCGCAGCGGGACGGTGTAGAGATAGCTCAGCGCCAGCACAGCGAAGGCGCGTAGCGGCGTGGGGCGCGAGGGCGCGGTGAGCAGCGCGAGGAGCAGGAACAGCACTGTGAGCAGCGCAGCGCGGGGGAGCGTGTCGGGGTAGCGCGTCGGCAGCGGGACGGCGTGCGGCCGTTCTCGAACGGGCTTGGGCGCCGGCTGCGGGAGCAGGAAGCCGAAGACCTGCTCCGAGTACGGCTGGAAGCGGGTCTTGCGGCGCCGCCTGAGTTTGCGGCGGTCGCGGCCGGGCGGGTTCGGCTGCTCCTGCGGCTGGGTCAGGCGCGGGTCGATGTACGCGGGGGCGTTGTCGGGCGCGACGGCGCCGGGCGGGAAGAACGTGCCCATCTGGCCGGGCACGACACCTGGTGGAAACGTGGGGAACTCGCCGGGCTGCGGTGGATATGTGCCGGGCATATAGGTCCCCGGTGGATACATACCAGTCTGGACTGCGCCCGGTGGAAACGTGGGGAAGTCGCCGGGCTGGCCGGTGGCTGGTGGATAGAACGCGTCCATCGGAGGATACATACCAGGCTGGACTGCGCCCGGTGGGAAAGTGGCGAACTCGCCGGGCGGCCAGGTGGCCGGTTGATACATAGCGCCCATTGAAGGGTCGGGTTGCTCTGGATATGCGCCGGGCATATACGTCCCCGGTGGATACATGCCGGACGTATCGGCCCCCGGTGGATACATGCCGGGCTGCACGGCGCCCGGAGGATAGAACGCCCCCATCGACGGGTCAGTCGCGACAGCGCCGGGCGGGAACATGCCGTCGCCCGCAGGCTGCGGCGACTTCCACTGCGGCAGCACCGCGAGCTCCGGCGCCGCCCCCTCAGCGCCCAGCTTCCTCCTCTCGTCCTCCATCTTGCGGATCATCGCCAGCTCGTCCTGCATCTCGCGCAGATAGCCGGCCATCTCGGCCGCCAGCAGCCTGCGCTCCTCGTCGTTCTGCGGCTCGATGCAGTCGCCCTCCTCTTCGTCGCGGGCGGACACGAACACCAGCACGCCGGCCGCGGCCAGCTTGCGCTTCAGCGCCTCGTCGTCCCAGTCGTGGTACGGGCGCGGCGGCGGGTGCGGCGGATTGTACCAGCGCGAGAACAGGTCCCAGTCCGCGTTCGGGCCCTCCGCGTTCGGGTTCGGGCGCTTCGGGCGCTTCGGGCGCGGCGGGCGCGGCGGGCGGCTCACCTCCGGCTCGACGTTGCCGGCGGTGTCGGGGTCGATCTCGAACTCGCCGTCGAACTCGCCGTCGTCGTAGTCGAAGTCCGTCTCGAAGTCGCCTTCGTCATAGTCGCCGTCGTCGCCGTCGGGGTCCATCTCGAGTTCGCCGTCGCCGTAGTCGGAGTCGCCGTCGCCGTAGTCGTCCAAGTCGCCGTCGCCGTAGTCGTCCAAGTCGCCGGGGCTCGCCCGCGCCGCCTCCTCGTCGCCGGAGTTTGCCAGCGCCGCCTCCTCGTCGCTGTCGAGCGGCGGCAGCGTGGGCCACGACGTCTCGAGTTCCTTTTCCTCGTCGCTGTCGAGCGGCGGCAGCGTGGGCCACGGCGTCTCGAGTTCCTTTTCGTCGTCGGAGTAGGTCGGCTGCTGCTCCGCGGGCAGCGCCGCCTTCTCGAGGGCGCGGAAGAACAGCTCCGTGTCTATGTCGGTCCACTGGCCGCTGCCGGGCGTGGCGCCGGGCGGCGGGTCGACGCCGATGTACTGCCCCGGGTGCGTCTTGCGCGGGATGAGCGTGCGCGGCGGGCGCGACGCGGAGTTGACGGTGTAGTCCTCGGGCGGCGGCGTGGCCAGCGTCGCGTCGGGGCCCCACAGCGTCAGCGGCCCCGGCTTCGGCTGCGGCTGCATGTAGTGGTCGCCGAGGCCGCGGGCGGCGATGTCTTGGATCACCACGGTGGTTTCGAGCCGCGCGCGTTCGCTCAGCACGCGGGCGCGCGTGCGGCGCTGCGGGATGCCGGCGGCGGGCAGGTGCGCGTGGTTGCGCAGCAGCGCCACGTCGCGCGTGTCCAGCATCGCGAGCGTCTCGTCGGCCGCCGCAATGTGCAGCGGCGCGCGCGAGAACAGCGCGCGCCCCAGGTGCGGCCGCCGGGCGCTGGCGCGCTGCATCTCGGACACGGCCGCCAGCGCAAAGATCGACCACAGCTCGATGTCGTTGAACGGCACCGGCGCGCCCGGGTGCGTGTGCGCCCAGCGCGCCTTCCACTCGACCAGCTGGATCGTCTGCAGCACGTCGCCCACGCGCCCGGGCGGCGGCGGCTGCTTGCCGCCGTCGCCGAAGCGCGCGAGCACCTGCCGCTGCTGCGCCTCGGGCAGCCGGCGGAACAGCACGCTGGCGTAGTGGCGCGCCAGCCCGGCCGAGATGCGGTCGTTGTGCAGCGCGCACGGCCGGTACATGTCCGCGTGGTGCGCCTGCACGATCAGCTCGCGCAGCGCCGCCGTCGAGATGTTGTCGCGCACCCACCCCTTCAGCTGCGGCCGCAGCACCTCCAGCTCCGCCAGCAGCTCGTCGCGCGCCTTGCCCGCCGGGTCCCGCGGGATCGCGACGTTCCACCCGTCGGCCTCGCGCCCCGCAAAGTCGTCCATCCCCGGCTTGTCCCAGTACGCCATCTCCGCGTCCCACGCCTGCTCGCGCGTCAGCCGCATCTGCTTGCGCCCCAGCCGCAGCGCGCGCCATATCAGCCCCAAGAAGCCGGGTGCCAGCACCGGCCACCGCTGTTGCCCCCGATACATCCCCGCCCACATGTCCGAGCGCCCCCCGTAGAAGCCCCACCACGCCAGATGCGGCATCCCCGGCTTGGACTCAAGATACAGCGCCTGGACCTGGCCGCCAAACAGCAGCCACTCGAGCGTGTCGCCGCTCTCGCCCCCGGGGCGCCGCTCCAATTGTTTCGTGTGCAGCGGCGGCGGCGTGCTCGCACCCCACGGCGCCTGGTAGTGGTTCAGCGCCGTGACCAGGTAGTGCGCAAACTCGTGCGCGATGGTGGCCATCAGCGCCGTCAGGTAGGCATCGGGGTTCTCGCCGGCCTCGGCGGCCTTCTCGATGAGGGTGATAAACTTCGGATTTATGCAGATGCGTTCATTCTGGTCGGGCGTGACGCGCAGGTGCCAGGCCCACGCTTTGACATAGAGCATTGTGGGATCGGCCTCGGACACCACTACCACCTCGGGGAACGCGGCCAGGTGCTTCAGCACCATCTCGACCTCCCATTTCGCCGGCGCCGGCTCCTTCGCCAGCTCCTCAAACCCGTACTCGTAGCTGGACTCCCAGTGGTGGCTGGCCTGGCGCCGCGCCACGAACCGCACTATAAATACGTACTTGGCGGCATTCTCGGCCACCATCAGCCCCTCGCGTACGTACGATATGAACTTGTACAGCCAGTGCCCGCGCGCCAGGAAGCCGGGCGTTTCGCGCTCCGAGTTGGCGCGCTTGTCCCACACCCATAGTGCGCGCTGCGGCGGCTTCTTCACCTCGTCGTCGCTCGGGAACGGGCCGGCCACCAGCGGCATCTTCTCGTAGCGGAGCGGCACGCCCATTCCGTCTCCGTCGGGTACCAACTCCGGATACCTGGGGCAGTGTGGGATCTGCTTGAGTCTTTCCTGCGGCGTGTGGAGCGCCGGAATGCTGAGGTGGTTCAGAATGCGCGCGTTGAGGGCAGGGTAGAAGGCCGGCGCGGCGGGCCGCGGCGTCCAGTGGTAATACATCATGTTTGGCAGGTACAGCGTGTCACGCTGCTCCGCCGTCATCGTGTCCCATGTTAATCCGGCCGGCCGGGAGTGTAAGTTGCGTTTCCAGTCGTCTTCCGCGAAGGGCTTTAATTGGAGGAATTCTTCCATCGTTGCGGGTCAGGGCCGGAGGCCGGGGCGCCAGGGTCGTGCAGGATGTAGCGGTAGTATCAAAGCCGAGAGATAGTTTTGGTATGGCTATGGGGAGGGGCGACGGGGCAGAGGGGGACGGGACTTTGTATACAGACGTGGACAAAGAACCGCCGCAGCAAGACCCTAACCCTGCCCGCCACACAATGGGCCTTTGTTCGCACAATGCCACACGTCGACAACAGGGCGTGATGCACGATGGAATAGTAGAATACCTACTGCGTCGCAAATGCAGCAGATGAACGGGGATGTGACGTGGCGCCAGCGGGCGGGCGGTATCGGCCTGGATGGCACGCACCCCGTGTAGCCCGGAATCACAGGCGAAACGATCGAGTCTTGCAAAGCGATGGTGAGCACTGGAACACAAGGGGAAGCAGAAACATACTATTTCCATGACGTACCGTTCCAACCGCGTGCCATCTCCAATACCGGCTCCCTTCAACTCTGCACCGTCCAGTAACCAAGGCAGCCCTTCACGGGCATATAACACTAGGGTTTAAAGTACGACATTGTTTTCGTGCAGTATCTAGGCATAAGGTAATAGGATAGCCATAGTAGAATGTATGCTTTGGTGTGGTTGTGGCGATTTCTGGAGAGTACAAGACTTTTTGTCTTGGTTGTAGTCAGTGTCAGGCACGGCAGAGCCATCAGCAGTAGCGAGAAGAGAGAGCTGTGGCGTGTTGGAGATGGATGATGGATGGTGGATGGTGGAGTGTGTTTGTTGAACAGAGGAGATGAGAGCAGGCAGAAAAGTGTGAGTGCATGCACCCGTGAAACAGCACAAAATCGAATGACCACCGGTGCAGCTGTGCCATCCTCAGCATTGCAAAGCCAAAGCCACACGAATCTGACGGCACCACTGACGAGACCGATATCGATGTTCCCATCGGCGGCGATGCGCACCGGTTTTCCACCACGACCATGATAGAAGATTACACAGAGAACAATATCATACTCCGCCCCAAGCTTTATTAAACTATAAACAACACCTCTCCAACTCGCTACGCGACCACCGCCCCATACCAACACAGCCCCAACACGCCGCCCCCCACAATCGCCACAGCAGGCGGGACCTTAAACCACTCACACCCGACAAACGTCGCCGCCGCCACAACGACCCACCACGGCTCTCTCCCAAGACTCATCCCCCTGCTCTCCTCGGGCGTCAAGAACCCAATCTCCCACAGCCTGTAAACCGCCGTAAAAACCAGTCCGACGGCCGCCGCATTCACCCCCCGCAGTATACTAACCACACTCGGCCTCGTCCGCAACGCGCGCCACAGCGCCTGAAACCCCACAGCGAGCGTCAAGCCGGGCACAAAGATCCCGACGAACCCCAGCACCGCGCCGACGACCGTCGGCAGCCCCGTGTGTGCCAGTGCTAAGGCGCCCAGGTACACCGCGAAATTGAAGTTCGGCCCCGGAAACGCCTGGATGAGTGCGAGCCCGAGGAGGAAGTTGCGCGGCGACACCCAGCCCGGCTCGACGACGTATTCACGCAGCAGCGGGATGACGACGGGACCGCCGCCGAAGATCACCGTGCCCGCGAGGTACATGTTCTGGAACAGGCGCAGCGCGAGGGGTGAGTTTTGTAGCACTCCGCGCGTGACCATGAGTGCGATGAAGGAGGCGAAGAAGGCGGCGATGATGACGAGGCCCCATTTGACCGGGAGCGTGTGCGGCGGCTTTTCGTGCACGGGTGCGGCCGGCGCGGCGGGGACCATAGCGGCGGCGCTGCCTGCGCTGCGGCGCGATGTGGCGGCGCTCGCCGGGTCGACGGCGCCGATCGGTACCGCCTCGCTCTCCTCCGCCTCGCGCGCGGGGTTTGCGTGCCGGCGGGCGCGGGCGGCGCGCCAGCGGCCAACGGGGGCGCGGAGGACGCAGTCCCAGCCCCACGCGGCGGCGCCGCCGAGGACCATGATGGCGGGAAAGAACCACAGCGCGTTGTAGCACAGGCCTGCGCAGCCGCTGAGGGTGACGAGGATGCGCGTCAGCGGGTCCGTGATTGCCTTGCGCGCGAGCTGCACGGCGGCGAGCGCGATGATGCCGACCGTCGCGGCGTTGAGCCCGGAAAGCAAAGCGTAGGCCGGCGCGGGGAGGGTCTCGTCGATGTTCTGGATTCCGAGGGCGAGGGCGTACATCCCGACTGCGCCGGGGAGCGACCAGACCAGGAAGACGAAGAGCGCGGGCAGGAAGCCGGCGTGTAGGAGGGTTATGCAGAAGACCATTTTCGTGCTGCCTGGGCCTGGGAGCGCTTGGCAGATTGCGAACAGCTCTTGGTACTACGAGACACGGGGGTTAGCGAGCGGCGGCGGAGGGCGGAGGGGGAGGGCCGCGTACGGTCTGCTCGTCGATCCACGCGGGCTTGCCGGCGCCGTCGACGAACTTGCGGTGCAGAATCTGGAAGTGCACCGGCGGCCCGCCGAACGACGTGAAGCCCAGGTGCCAGGTGCGCACGAACACGTCTCGCAGGCGCGCGCCGAGCTTATCATAGTTTGCGGGCGGCGCCGTTGACGGTGTCGCCGCTGCTGCGTTGAAGAGGGCCTGCAGAGGCATCGTCAGGTGTCGCTTCTGCTGCTGCTGTTGCTGTTGCTGTCGGTAATTCTACAAAACTCAATGCAGTGCTGGCTGTCGCATCTTTAAAAGAGCTCCAACTTTTCAAGCACGCCGCTTCACGGGACCTGCCGGGGGAGGTGGGGCGCCGCTGTGCAATCGGGGCAGCGAATGGTGTGCGAGGGCCTGCGAACGTGGCGGCGTGCGTTTAAGCTTATCCCGGACGCCGAGCCGCGACGTGCGCTAGGGTGGCTGCAGCGCTGCCGATCGGGGCGGTGACATGGCGAGTGACATGCTGAGCGGCGTCGACGACCTCACTGGAGCCCTGCAACGTTCGCGACGAGGGCGGAAATTGCAGTCTGGCACCTTGGGGGACGGTGGATGAGTCGATGGAGACTCACCATGAGTCGAAGTTGATCACGATAGTCGTTAAAGCGAAGGGGAAAGTAGAGGGTATGTGCCGACGGGAAATTTTAGAGTTGAATTGCCGGAGGTCCGCACCTGCAGTCGGTAAATTGCTTATGGGAGTACCCGTTCTTGGTAATTTACGGCTGCAGTTGCAATTGGGTCCTTAGTAAGCGAGCAACAGGTTGTAATCCACGGCTGCTACTATCAATTGCAGAATGGCATCGTTCAAACTTTGTCTAGGTTGTACCAAGTCTGTCGGCAACTTATGTGAATTTCCCTTTATCCTTCCACCGAAATAAACATGGCACTTACAGAAATCCTCATGTAGTCCCATTAGAATCCCAACTACTCCAGTCTCTACCAAAAACAAGACCGTTTGCCGTAAACTTAGGTCCTACCATCGGACATCCAGCTCCAGGACGCAATCTAGGTAGCCTTTCAATCCAGTTAATTATCAGCCGATATATTCCTTGAGTATTTCCGCGAGCCAGTGGCCTGGGCATAGCCTGTTCTGATCAAGGGTAAGTCCGTGTAGCTAATCCCTGTGTTGGAGATTCACGATAAATTCTAAACTGTCCAAGAGGTGATGGGCTGAGAGATGCTGAGTGCAGGCACAAAGTGCAACATGGCGTATTGGTCGCAGAATCGGATGGCCATCGGTGCAGATGCGCAATCTTCAACACTCTGGGGCTGTTCATTGACCGCGGCTATGTCGCAGAGACCACAGTATATAGCTGGTCTCTCATGGCGATTGGATTGGCGGTCACATTGATGCCTATCGATACAGTGCCTATAATTCTCAATCTACACAAGCATGGGGTCTACTCCATACCCACACACCTAAGCATTTCAGTCCAGGCTCTTGAATTCAGTGCGACCGAGAGCTATCAGGAATGACGATGGACAGGAAAATAAAGTAAAGTCGAATATACAGACAGAAATATTGAACGTATAATTGTGTTCATCGGGTTAAGTGTTATGAATTGTACAGGAAGAGAATAGAGTAGCAGAAATAAGTGTGATAAAAGGACATCTGAGCAGCACACATGGCCTAAACCGAGTGATACCGGGTGCAGACTTGGGAACTCCAACAAGGAATATATACGCCGGCATAACAGCTCCGCCGCCCTGAACCACACATCGTCACTCGTCGTTTCTCCTAGCTCTCACACCCACCCACTCACCTCCCCACCTAGGCGCTCATACTCCCTCCCATATCCCGCGCACCACTTCTCCTCCAAGCCACCGTGGCACCTTTACTCCCAGCTGCCGGAACCAAGCCCACTCTCCAATGCTACCCAACTACATGCGCCGGCCAAGTCCAGACGGTTTTTCGTTGGGCAGGGCCTTACAATGCAACACATGCAGAAGTATACCGTTTTTGGCACAAAGGTTGTTTAATACTACCGCGCTACTTCGGTGGTGCTATGCCCTGGGCTTGCGGAGGTCGTGAAACACAATGGGTATGGTGTGGTATGGTGTGGAGTGCGCGCATGGGCTCTCACTCAGATGATGTTCGGCTCTACATTTTGGGGGGTTCCTGGCCTCTGAGTTGCAGACTTGATCCTGCACGAGTGGAGGCTACCGGGATATTGTGCTGTTATTTTGGAGCATAAATGATCAGAAACGTCTAAGTTGGGACGAATACTCCTAGAAACAATCCTGCGAGTTGGTGCAGCATATTGTATCTTTCCTATGTCCGCTGTCACATCAACAACGTTCGAATTCGTTTTTCGTGTAGAGAAAGTGCCACAAGGCCCTTTTTTTTTAACGGGGCAGTCGATTAAATACGGATTCGATGGGTTATTGCAGATTTCGGATTCCAGCCAGCTCAGAACACTCGGTCTAATCATAGAGGCCTCATTCCCATGGGCTGACGGAATACCTTGCACTACCCAGCTAGTTTTCAATACTCCCGAGAAATGTATACAGATCCTCATTGTAACTGCCGCCGTCTTGTATCCGTAACTGATCCAAAAACATCTCATAACACGAGTGAGATACTGTGCACAATGTTTGTGTCGCTTGCTGACGTAAACACCAATCCACTAGCCCATGCACAAAATGTAGAGCCGCAGGACTCGAGACCCCGGTGACAAACAGCTTACCTAATTTGCCAAGTTTGCTCAACTGTGTCGGCTACTGCGATCTAGACCCCACAGAAAAATTCACCGCGAAACGGTCGCGATCGAAGTCCCCGCAGCCAAACACCCTCACACTCTCTCACGATGGGTCTCGCCGGTCCCAAGAAGTATATTCGCCCGAGTCCTCGTTTTATTTCTAGACATTAACAGAATTCTCCGCTTAGCAAAACCAAAATCGGCAAGGACCCACGAAACACCTTCTGGTCCGGCAACACCTCGCGGTTCGGTCACAAGCATCTTGAGGCGCTCGGATGGACCCCAGGCGATACTCTGGGCGACAAGAACAGCACCTATCATGCCGCCGGACACATCACGGACGCATCGTCCAGTGGTGTGCGCATTCACCTCAAGGACGACAACCTGGGTATTGGCGCTAAGCGCGGTGCGGCCGAAGAGTGCACGGGGTTGCTAGGGCTACAGGGGCTTCTGGGACGTCTCAATGGGGATGACAAGGTGGTGGAGATGGTGAAGAAGGAGGAGAGCCGCAGACAGGACGCGTTCTTTTCACAGAAATTCGGAATGCGCTTTGTGAGGGGCGAGGTTCTGCATTCAGATGACATCTTGAAGTTGAGGGAGAAGATGGTGGCGGAAGGAACGGCAAAGGTGGTGAAAGAGGAAATTGGTAACAGCGAACAAAGCAGCGCGAGCGAGAAGAGCGAGAAGAAGAAGAGGAAGCGGGAGAGCAGGGAGGATGGAGAATCTTCGAAAAAGCGACCAAAGTCCAAGTCCAAAAAGTCCAAACGCGACAAGTCCGCGACTACAGACGATGAAACTGAGTCTGGCAAGAAGTCAGCCGAGACTAGCGATTCTGAGGACGATGGGAAGTCCAAAGCGAAAAAGCGGAAGGACAAGAAGAAGGCTAAGCGGAAAGACAAAGAAGAAAGGAAGAAGGAGAAGAAGGAGAAGAAGAGAAAGAGCAAAAAATCGAAGAGCTCAACACCAGACTCCTCGTCCGATTCGTCATCGGAATCAGAAGCAGAAGCTGCACCGGTTGTTCCGGTGGCTCCTGTGCGGACAGCTCTGACCGGCAGGAGAGCTATACGTGCAAGATATATTGCTGCAAAGAGAAGTGCGACCATGGATTCAAAATCGCTTAATGAGGTTAGTTTTCCGAGCAACTCTGATCAAGTAAGAACTAACAGATTACTCTAATCAGATTCTTATGGTTACCGCATAGAACGAGAGAGGCATCTATAGAGTTGTTGAAGAGATCTTAATTTACATGGGATGGCGTTCAAAAGTATATAACGTTATGCTTCCTCTTTGTTACTTAGTGTTCCAATGCTTGATACCAGATCAAAAATACTCTATTTTGATGTCTTCACGTATCCATGCGGTGTCCGAACCTAAATGTCTTGGCAGTATCAACAGTTCAACTTAATTTATCACCGTCACAAAAACTTAAAATATTCCACTACATCTTATTCTACTGTTTTATCAAACCTTGTACATTCCCCAGCTTAGCTCAAATCTCCTCGGTGAGAGTTTGTATTGACGTCCCCTTGAAGGTGCGTCACTGTGGCGCACTTTTACTTGGTTCCTTACAGACAAGGGTTGGATTCGTTGCCCCTCAACCAACGGAGCCCCACGTATTAAATCCTAAAACCGAACGCTTGGAGCTCCATCTCTATCATTCATCATCGGTAGAGCTCCATCACCCCATCAACTTAACCGTCGTCTCCCATCGCCACTACTACATCCAGGAGAGCATTTCCGTTGCACCCCATTATAGCCATGGACGAAAAGATCGCCCAATTCACAGCCATCACTACCGCAACGCCTGAGAAAGCTGAACAATACCTGAGAGTATCCGATCTTGATGTTGAACAAGCAGTCCAGCTATTCTTCGAAACTGGTGGCGCCGATCTAGACTTGGGCTCTGCGCCTGCACATGCGCCAGCGCTCCCGCCCCGTCCACAAGAACCAAGTACAAGCAGCCGTCCAATCACAATCGATGATGACGATCTGGAAGACGCCGATTTGAGAGAAGCGATGAGGGCGTCTGGAAGTAACAGAGCTGGTGTTCCTGAATACGAAGATGACGAAGCTATGGCAAGGAGGTTGCAGGAAGAATTATACGGTTCGGGGGGAAATAATGAAGACACAGGAGTTCGTGCACCAATACCCAAAACCAGAGAGACACTAGTTGGAGGAATGGATGATGATGAGGATGAGGAGTTATACTCATATCCGCCACCAGTAACCCGATCCAGAGGAGGTTTTACTTCCTATCGAACTTTACTGATGCTTTACATCCAGCTAATCTAATCACACAGAGGGCCGGCCCGGTATCTTTTCTCAGCGGACAACCGTCTGGGAAGACCCGGACGAAAATGGACTTTCGTCAGAAGAACGCCGACGACGTCTTGCTGTGGCTACTGGCGGAGCTTCGGAATCTTCATCTAAAGCTAACTCTTTAGCTGAGATGTACCGACCGCCCTTTGAGATCATGTCTCATTTGTCATTGGAAGACGCCCGCGATGAAGCTAAGGACGCAGACAAGTGGATTATTGTCAACGTCCAAGACCAGTCTGTCTTTGATTCTCAGATTCTTAACCGAGATATCTGGAAGACTCCCGAGGTCAAATCAACCATCCGAGAGAATTTTATCTTTCTGCAAATGAATCGGGAGGGTAAGGACGCCCGAGACTACATCAGATTATATATTCCTCGAGCTGCCGACCCCAATATGAGAAGTGCTACGAACAATCTGTTTCCACATATTGCCATCATAGACCCTAGAACCGGCGAACAAGTCAAAGTGTGGACTGAAATGCCGAAGACGTCTATGGAATTTGTTCATCAACTTCACGAGTTTTTGGAGCGGTATTCACTGAGGGTCGATGCTAAGAACCCGGTCCAACGGAAGACCAAGCCAAAGGTTGATGTTGAGCACATGACAGAAGACGAGATGTTGCAAATGGCGATGCAGGCTTCATTAGATCCAGGTGCATCTGCCTCGGCAGGCCAAGACCCAGATGCTCTCACTAAGGATGAAGGCGATCTTATGGATTTCGAAGACGAAGTCACCGCAAAGGGCAAATCTGTAGAACTGTCACCTTTTCAGAAAATTGCTAATGATAGAAACCATTCGGAACCACCAAATGGTCCACAGTGTACTAGGATACAGTTCAAAATGCACGATGGAACCAGGGTTGTCAGGCGATTTCTTCTCAGTGATACCGTCGAAAGATTATTTGAGTATGTCAAAGCTGATCTTTTGCCTGAACAACAAGCGAAGAAAGGTGAAGAGGTCAGCACAAACAAAGAATTCGAACTGGTAGCCATGAGTAAGCGGCTGATTGATATTCTTGATCAAACTGTTGAGGAAGCTGGTTTAAAGATGGGTACCATCATGGTCGAAACACTTGAATAGATGATAAATAAATGATATTGAGCGAGGTTTAGTTTCATCAATTAGTCTTTTCCTTGAGGGATCTTTTCTATTGCTGGGGGATAATACAAGGTGGATATCTTAAACGAATAGGCTTTCGCAATGGACAACAATAATTTCTCAAAATGTAGTAGCCCCATATCCGGGTTCAACAATTTTTTGTCAAGAGAACTTTGTAACTCTGATAGCAGGTAGTCGTGCCCAGGCGACGACATCGCCTGGGCACGACTAAAATCATAGAATTTGTGAATATGTGGTGGTAGTAATATCATATTAGGCTATGATACATAGCTCTGTAAGGCGTTGGTAGTACCGTTGCTTCAACATCAACACCCCTGACTCTTGATCATCGCGTGTCCAAGCGACAAATTCTCCGTCCCTTCTTGGCTCACTACGTCTCAGTAGGGGCTGCTTGTCTCCGAAACCTCCCCCCATTTGCATCATTTTGGCTCCACTCCAGATCAATTGAATTTGGTATTCTCGGGGGTGTTGAGCCGCCTACAAATCTGCTTGTCGACAGTAACTCCACCGCAGCGGCACGCCGAGCGTTCTTTTCAACTCTCCTTCGAGTCTATATCACTGTCCCCTTCTTACTGTCCATTTTACCTTCACACTTGCTTACAAAATACCACGGCCGGTCCACTCTTCACAACAAAGCAAGGGCAACAGATATTTGGCTCTGCAAGATAGTCCCTGCGACCAGCCCCTTGATCGAATCCTGGCGAGCAACATTTACCTACCCACACACCTCCCCCTTCTTCTACCGCTCCGTTTTCCGACCCCAGACTCGAGAACCCCCAGACTCGATGGCTTCTAGTCGATATTCCACCTACAGAGAACCCTCGGATAGCGGGATGGACTCTGGCGGAGGTCCGAACGGGCTTGTTGACCCCGAAACGCTCTACACGAAACAAAGCCAAATTGGTATGTTAGAACATAATCTCAAGGGGTGTGTTTCTTCGGGGATGTTTTACTAACTGCAATTGGTGGACTGAACAGGTGGCGGAAGTTTCGGTAAGGTCTACAAAGGCGTCGATAAGCGGACCGGCCAATCGGTAGCTATAAAGGTCATCGACGTCGAAAATGCAGAGGACGAGGTTGATGATATCATACAAGAAATCAACATTCTCTCGGAGCTGCATTCTCCTTATGTGACCAAGTACTATGGGTCGTACTTAAAAGGCTCCGATCTGTGGATTATCATGGAGTTCTGTTCCGGGGGTAGCTGTGGAGATCTCATGAAACCAGGCCCCATTCCAGAAGAATACATCACCATTATCATAAGGGAACTGTTGATGGGTCTGGAATACCTGCATTCTGACAATAAGCTACATCGGGATATTAAGGGTTTGTTTAACTCGGTTTATCCAAAAGCTATAGTTTTTTCCTGACATTTTTCTCAGCGGCCAATGTGCTTCTCAGCTCGAACGGACAGGTCAAGCTTGCAGATTTCGGCGTGTCAGGTCAATTGACGGCGACCATGACGAAGAAGAATACTTTTGTTGGGACACCGTTTTGGATGGCCCCGGAAGTGATCAAGCAGTCCGGATATGACCAAAAGGCCGACATATGGTCTCTTGGGATTACTGCAATTGAGCTTGCCTTGGGGGAACCACCTTATTCTGACATTCACCCCATGAAAGTTCTGTTTCTCATTCCCAAGAATCCGCCACCCACGCTTGAGGGTCACCAGTTTTCGGAGAGATTTAAGGAGTTTATCAACATCTGTCTACAGAGAGACCCGAGAGACCGTCCGTCGGCAAAAGAACTACTCAAACATCCTTTTGTGAAACGGGCGAAGAGGACTACCTACTTGACCGAGTTGATCGAGCGACACGAGTCATGGATCATCCAAAACGGGAACAAGAAGGATAGTGATGATGAGGATGAAGGTACCTTTGGTGGTGGCCAGCAAGGAATGGATGAAGAGGAAGAAGACAGTGTTCTATGGGACTTTGGAACAGTACGGGCTGTCGGTGGAGGGAAGGGGACATCGGGGCTTAAGAGTCTTAGCGCGGCTCAAGCAAACATAAGATACATGTCGCAATCAATTGATAGCGGGAACTTTGAGCAACACAAGCCCGAGGAGAGGGTGTCTGCTCCGCCAGGTTATGCGCCGATGAAAGAAGCCCAGTCTCCTCCGGTCCCGCCCCATGGGACAAGAGACTCAGGATATGCATCGACAGATACAGTGCGAGGATTGAAGAGACCGCTGTCTTATCAACCATCTGCTCCTGTAACCCCACAAGCTGCTGCACACCAGATGCCAGTTTATCATGAAGGGAGTCGGCCACAACAATCCGTTCAGCCACAACAAGCTCAGCCACAACTTGCAAACCATAGAAAAGTTAGCAGTGCTAGTGACATAACTATACAGGAGGACCTTGCAAAAGATCTTAGCTGGATGAGCATTCAGGCAACTAGCGTTGAGAACGATAGGACGCCAATAGCACCCCCCAGGATTGTCCCTACAGCGTCAGACATTAGTCGGAGTTTGGGCGACCATGCAGGATTGACGGCTTTTCCTCAACCACAACTAGGTAGGCAGAGTTCGAGTGAGGTGGCTCAAGAACAGATGCGGCGGCAAGTCCTTCAGCAACAAAAGGCTCGGGAAGAGCAGCAGAGGCCATTGCAGCCCCCGCCAGGTCTACCACGGAGGACGCCTAACAATCAAAATCCGCCCCAGCCTCCCTCGCATGCTCAGCTGCGAACGTCATCCTCATCCAACCACTCATCTCCTGCCCTGCAAAATGATAGACGCTCAATTACACAAGCATCTCAATACCAGCAGCCGAGACAACACGATGAGAACACAGAGGTCACCGCCCTGCATGGCGTGATATTACCCGCACTGGAAGCGGCCCTACAGAGGCGCACTTATCATCTCCAACAGACGATGCGCCGGAGTCCCAAAGGCCAGCAACGACAGCAGCAAGTACACGACAAACTCAAACGACTGGCAATTAAGGCTGCCGGTGTGTTTAAGGAGATTGAAGAGTGGGATAATGCAGCACCCGTTGGCATGGGCGGCGAGGTTAGTGGATTTTTGGAAGGCTTCCTCGAGGAAGTGTTAGTACGAGTAGAGGCCGAGGAAGAGGATGATAATGGGCCATCAATGCCGATTCACCAGACACCTCAACACACAGCACAAAAGAGGTGGTAGATACCTGTCAACGATTAAGCACGATAATGAGCGTTGTTTTAGCGGGGTTTCTTCTTTTATTTCATTGTGTTTCGGGTTTTATGTCTATTTTATAAGGGGTTATTAGGGAATAGGGTGGGAGTTGAGCGGCATTCAATACCAAATGTGCATTAGTTATGCTTCATTCAATTGTAGGTGGTGCATCGAACGATTCGGATTCGAAAAAGAGAAATGAAATTATGGGTTTATGCCGGAATTGTGTGATTTGTTTATACACTGTATTTGATACTACAGCATGCGAGATTATCAGGTTGAATGTAGATTTTGTAGTCACAGACTCAACTCATCATCAAGAAGTCTAGATATATTCACGCACTAGGAATCACACCGAGAACCGTCAAGAATTGATAAGGCACAAAGCTAGACTCGAAGCCCATGCGACCCAAGAGATACTCGAAAGCAGACTTAGCAACACCAACCGAGTACGCCGATTTCGGATACCCGTGATGCCCCTGCAGGCACCATATCATAGCGCCGATTATTCGATCTGCGATTCCTAGTCCCGGATAACACAAAACCAATACCACAAACACACGTGTCTTCATGGCTAATTTCTATAAAGCAGTAACGATACCCATCCGAGTCGGAGCCTGGGACAAAGCCATTATTCAAATATGCCGATAAATAGTCTCCTGCAGCTCTTCCACGGCAACAATTTGAGGATGGCAGAGTCTTGGCGGTATCCACAGGAAAGTGCCTCTTCGCTAGGGAACTCTAGGTAGAAAATGTATAAAGAATTGTTGTGTCTCCTCGGATTGTGCTAAATGCAGCTAATAATCTTCTAGCTAGTCGAGTTATGACTGACGTAACTAATTCCGCGAGTTGGGCCTTGTGCCTGACTCGAACTTTCGCTATCTGTATAATAACCTCCAGGAGGCCTAATGTGTGGAAATTTACATGTCTGGAGTCTGTCATACTCTTTCACTCGGTATAAAATGCGAATATCAAATAACTTGTAATAAAAGAATAATACGCCTATAAACAGAAAATGAACGCTAAGGCTAAAGGAAACTGACCAAATGAAGGGCTGTACATCCTAAAAAACTGATGCATGAAATCATTTACACATAAAACGAAGAAAAATAAACATTATAACCCCTATCCTATCCGAGTTCAGTTGTTAGACGCATTTCAATGTCTACGCCACCCTAGCTCTCTTCGTCGCCCTTCCCTCGTCCTCATCTTCCTCCTTCTTCACCTCCTCCTCCTCCGTCTCATCCTTCACCCGGTACTCTTCAGGATCCACGATGTTCGCCTCCGTCTCTTTCAAGAAGTCGCTGAGTGCCTGGATATCCTTCTTGACGCCCCACACATCGAAACCGCGCCCCACGCGCTTCCGTTCGCGGATGCGCCGCACCAACCGGCGGGCCCGCTCCTCCACCAACTCCAGCCGGTACTCGCTCCACTGGTGGTACAGCTCATCGAGATCGCTCACAGGGCGCACGGTGAGCAGGTGGCTGTCTTCGGCCATCATGGGGTCACGCGGGCGGAAACTTGTGACCATGGTGATTCGTTCGCGGGTGTTTGTCGCTGGAAGCGCAATATGTTCTATGTAGCGGCCCTGAAGGACGACTGCCGATCCCTATCCGTGTCTACGTAAGCTTCGTCTTGACCGAGGGTGCGCGGGTGGGGGGCATACCATCTGCGGCCCGCGGACCTTTTTGATCTCGCCGGTTCCTGTGCGCAGCGCTGTCTCACCGCCGACCATCGAGCTGGCGTCGGAGAGCATGAGTACGCACACAAACGGATACGAATCGCAGTGCCAGTTCACGACTGGCGGGGCGGAGTTGGTGCTGCCCGGGTCTGAAACGCTGATATTAACGTGCCCAATCTCGTAGTCGATATTGGGCACTAGATCAACGCCTGCGATTTTGGACACAATCCGGAGTGTCTCTGGATGGGTCCAGGCGTCATAGACGAATTTTGCATATCTGCCCTTCCGTCAGTGTATATCCATCTACAAGAGATGATATTGCTACTCACTTTGGCGCCATTCCGCGTAACTGGCACGCTGCAATTGACGATGCGAAGCGGCAGTTGTCCCACACTTCGTCTGAAAGTACCTCATTACGCATGGTACGCACAGCATCAGGCGTAAATAGTTCAAACGGCTCGCTAACACCGATAGGCGAGATACCTTTGTTCTCAAGCCCAAGTTCGGCCATTGTGTACCGTTCAGGAAGTGTGTGGTAGGCAATATGCTGTGCAGGATTGAATGGGGATTTGAAGTACGTGTTAGGCGTCTGTGGCCGCTGTGGCGGAAGGTGAAACACGGGCTTAGCAGCGTGGGCATCAGTCCGCAAAGGTGTTGGGGCAGCAATCGCAGCTGTGGCCATGATGAAGATTTTTTAATTGGGGATTGTATAATTTCGATCAAACGTTGTTGATTGATGAGAGGAAAGGTGTATGAAGGTGGAGATGTTCCGATAGCGCAATAACTAGTATTTTGGATCCACTCCTGACAGATGTCAATTTCTGAAGCTAAAGTTTGAAGATTGAGGAATTTAAGGCTGGCGTATATCATAAGAATATGGGGTGGGAGGAACGAGCTTTATATGTGATGTAGGCGTACCCTGCGATACCACATATACTCCCGATTTCGATGATTTCCGACCAATTCCGATGGTTTCCTCTCATCCCGTCGAGATGCTTTCCACCCTTGACTCCTGCTCCCCCTCCTCCTTCAATCATTTTAGCAGCAACCATTATAGCCCTCCACACCTTTTGTGAGTTGTTGTTATGCGCGAGTACGTATGTATGAACGTTCGCTCATCTGTTACGTACCTTAAGTATACACACTCTAAGAGAACTACAATAGACTATGGCACAAGGCAAGATGCGTCTACAAGCTCGGTAGGCTAGTCCAACATACATTGCCATCCATGAAACTCACATTGTGTTAGATGTATGGAGAAATAGTAGGAGAATTGATAGCCCGGGTAGTTGTGGCGGCACAATTCAAGTGTAACTGCTCGGTGGCTAGGATATGCCCTCCGTGATGCATGTATGCTATCAAGACTACGTAGACACTACCTATTACCATGTCCATGCAGGCGCACGACCATGGCCAAATGAAAAACTTTCCGTCTCTTTTAGACTGGCTCAAGATATGGATGGACCTGGCCTAGGAAATAATTTCTACTTCGGGTGTTGAGAATGGAATATGAGAGGCGATTGATCAAAAATCTAGCGAAAGGTGTGGAGGGGTAATCACAAGATATACCAACCACTCCAAATCGATATCTTGTGTGAGAAGCAGTAAGGCACACATACATACTAGGTAGTCGAGGTGGCTAGCTTCGGGTTTATGTGGTTTGGCCTACACTGGCCCGCAGGTGCCGTCCACTCGTAGTACAATGCGGGCTCGACTTCGACGGCGGCCGCACCGTTTGATATTGAGTGATGCGAGTCGGTTGATCAGCGGCATGGTACGGGTGTCCGACTCTACACCGGCAGTTTTATCATCACTTGTGTTTCACTTTCCTATCCGAAGCTTAGAACACACAATTGAAGGCTGCCTGTATCCTAAGATTATGATTATGGTTGAATTGGAGTATTTCGTCCGAGTTTGCCCTCTCCCCCTTCTTGTTGTATGTTGCTAGCGCTAATGTTATCGATAACAGTCCAGAGTTAAGAAAAAGAAAAGAAAGGCGTATAGATTAGTGTTTGTTATCGGCTCGGTAAGAAGCGGTCTCCCCCGCTAATTGGCGTCCCGCCTGGATAGTTTTTCTACATCGGGAAGGGACTGCGACCTCAACACCACGGCGGAGAGTTTTTAATAATGATGATATTTTGTGCATCTCTCGTTCCTGCCAGCGGAATAAGCAGCAATGAAGGGGGTAGGGAGAAAGCGAAATAGAAAAAGAAAAATTAAAAGGAAAAACCATGGATTTGGGGAATGATCTCACCCTGATAGAAGACACTCAAACCGCAGGCAAAATGGTTGCTCACAATGGATAACTTCCCGTAAAATCTGGAGAGTCTCAAGTCTCAACCACAACAGCTGTACGAGACGAATACCGCAACAAAACATCGGAAATTTAGATTCCAAAACTGGCGAGGGTCACTAACCATCGCCAGAAATAATGATGACATTCCAGATTAAAATCAATGATTTTCGCTGTTGGAAAATCCTAGATCTGAGATTAGGAGAACCTCCAGGCGTTACCGGAAGTTATCCATTGACACACATAGACGATGTGAACGCATGTTCTGCCCAATTGTGGCCTGAACAGCCATCGGCCATCGTGAACTCGAACATTACACTTCATCCCCTCGCTTCTTTCCGTTGTGCATAAGCTTGCTTTTTACCACCCTAGCTTCGAGTCTAGATTTTCCTCTGTTCGTTTGCTCCACTCTGATTAGAGGAGTTCTGCCACGGATGAAAAATACTACTTTCGAGTCGTACCATTGAATCTAGGCATGAAACAGGCTTGCAGGGTGCCTTTCCAGACTCAAATAGTACGACTCGAAAGTATTGCTTTCAACCCGGCGCGGAAGGTCTCTCATAATTAAGAGATATTGGTAGGTTATCATGTGGACGCAAATGGTACACAGACTAAGCAAGCGTTACCAAGCCAAGTAGTAGGAATGGAGATATGCACAATCAGAATGAATACCACGTGGAGTTTGAAGAAATAGATAATAGATTTCTGCTACCGTTGGAGGAGTACCCAGCCTTATAAATGCTGGTACATGGAGTCACAGTTATAGCTGACTTCACAGTTGGTATAAAACTACAACCCACGTTCCAGTCGGGCGTTTTCGTTGCACTCACTTTCACCGCGAGGAACGAGCTCAACGACACCGCTGGGTACGACTATGGCTGGACCTAAACCGAATGCGGCGCAAATTAATTGAGATCTTTCCATTGTAAAATCTATCACTTATTTTGTTTACATTAACATATGCAAAACTAACTCTATGCTAGATTTGTACTTAGACTCATATGATCGATAGAATTCAATACAAGTTACCTGAACGCCCTTCCCATGGGCCATGGTATTAGGTGTCCTAATACCGGGCCGAAACTCCTCCATATATACAAATCAACCCGGCCAAATAAACCAGCGTGCAGAAACGTTCTGCACAATCCCAAAATTTATGTACTCTACATGTCTATTTATACAATCTATGCGCTTGGCCCGTAGACTCAATGCGTAAACAACTGCTCTATAATATAACGGTTAATCATACACCGCCGACTTGGTGATTTTTAAGTTTATATCAATAATCGAAGATTATAATATTTTTGTAAATAGACCCTTGGATTAATTTCTGCCAGCTGAAGTTTTCGTCCATGCCACATTTGCGCTGCACACTGTAGACGTGATGCAACATGTCGCTAAACACCCTAATATTTTTGCCAATCGCACCAATCTGAAATTGCTGGAGCTGTTTCGCAATGTACGTCTTCTGGGTGTGATCTCTAGCTTCAATTCCAGCTAAAAATAGTGGAAATACCAAAGAGCCAAATCGAATACCGGTAGAACTTGTTTCGGTATGGATTTTTATGAGTTGCTTTAGGTGCCTATCAGTCAAATACATGATCCGACCTACCGCAGCGTTAATCTCTTCCGCAGACCTCTCTGTTATAGTTTTCCGTTGGTTTTGCCAAATGCATGTAAGACTAAAAATTATGGACGCAGCATGTAGGGCAATACTCTATTAATTGTTACTCGAGTAAGAAAATACTCATATTCGATATATAAAAAAGCTAACAACGGATATTCTTACCTGGACGTATATCTCGTAGATATGCGGGGAAAGGTTATGTTGCAGAAAATCTTCACGTAGATCCGATAGATGTGCAAGATTCCATTTTTTCTGGAGTTCATGGAGTTCTTGAATTAGGTGATTGAAGAAGTTTTGGTACGGTATACTATTAGGCGGTGGTAGTTGTTCCGTTCCTAAATTTTGCATGTTTTGTCTAGACAGTCTGCCCAACTTTGCAGCAACAATAACGACCTTGTTTTGAAAAAGTAATATATTTTCCGGAGTAGGTAAAATTCCCAAATCAGGAATTTCCAAAGGTTGAGGAGTGGCTAGATCAACTGAGCGAAATTGGTATGTATGTTCTAGAGTATTTTTGGTCCGGACTAGCCAATGGATGAAATGTCCCCCTCCTCCACCAGATAATAAAGCATATGTATCAATCACGGCTATATTCCATACAAGTAAGGGATGTATCTCCCGACCGATATGTCGTTCTCGTGCCTCAATGTAAGTGGCTATTTGCGATATATGTGATTGGCCCAAGTTCATGACCCATGTGTTGGGATTCAAAATCTCGAACATGAGTAGTATAAAGTGCATGTATATACGTCCGTTGAAGTATTCGGGATTTGCAATGTGAGAAATTTGAAGTATGTAGTTGGTATTGTGATCTCTCTGAGAGAGTACATGTGATTTTGGTAGTAGCGAAAGACATTCTTGGTAATTCCGGACGGCTATTTGACGATCCAATTTAGGAGAATTGCCTCGATAATGCCAGCTGAAGACCGATAACGCTTGAATAGCATTTAACAACTTTAATTTATCTACAATTAGAAAATCAATGAACTCCTCTAGTTCTAAACTGGGGTTATTACCAGTGAAAATTTCTTACTTTCGGCTTCGAAAACATCCATGGTGTTGAAAAGCTGGCCTGGATTATAGAATCCCATGTCGTGCATTTTGAAGATTCTAGGGGAAATGATTTCACGGTAATATTGGATGCAGAGTCTATGATGCTTGCTATTTGACTCGTCGTTTTCCGAACTCTGACTTGCTAGCGTCTCGGACTCGAGCGATCCTACCGGTGATATCGAGTTACGTCTGAATTTTGACGATGGGCCTGAAGTGACTGATCGTCTATTTAGGTTGGGCTCTTCAAATTCCCGTAAAATGACGCTTCGTGGCTCGTTGCTATCATCGTCTGTATCATCGTCGTCGTCGTCGTCGTTTTGATTTTGGATATTGGACTTTTGATTACGAATTATTGACCTATAATCTGCATCGTCCTCTATGGGCGAGTTAGACTCAATACTGTCGTCCGATTCATATTTTCTATAAGAGTTGAAAGTATCGAAATTGTAAACAACGTGGTATGTTCCTGCAATTTTGCCGGCAGCCTTTTGTTCCCTGTCTTCGTCATTTGTGAGCTTCGAGAATTTAGCCAAAAATTTCTGTTCGGGCTTTCTTCTTGGAGAGGCGCTCGGCTGATCCTCAATTCGTTCCGCTAGAAAAAGTGTTAATACAAGAACCGTATTATTATTTAGAGGTAACTGACAGCCCCAAACTCCACAGCCCTCTGTAATTATACCGGGATGGCGCTCTATAATTCTTCCGGTATCATTTCGGAACACGACACGGGGAGAATAGTCGCAATCGTGTGAAAGTCTATCACATTGCTATTTAGGTCAATACATCTAAGCCTTTTCGATATGTATAATATACTCACGCCGCATTTTGGATGTTTCTCGTCACACTTAACTTTGCGTGTCTACGAACCATATTAGCCAGCCTGGTTGGTGGCAAGTAGTATTCCATGACATACCCGACAGGTCCTGCATTATAAAATATAAGATATTTGCTTTTTATGATCCATAAATTCATGTAGACCTACCAACATCCGTTTCTTGACCTTGGTGGTGGTCTATCCCTTGTATTTCGTGGCATAAAACAAGGGTTCGGTCTATTTATCACGTCCAAGTATGGAGACTGTGGCTCACTACCCGCACTTTTGGGAGCAATCGGGGTTAGTCGATTCGAAAATCCCAACTGAGGTGTCCTATTTGTCAAATAATTATTTCTTAACTCGATTGTTCGATCTACCGGATGTTGATATAGTTGTTCGAATGACGTTGTAGGGCTACTCATTGAGTGTAAGCTATCTGGAGCTGAACAAGACCCTGGTAATGGACTAATTACTGGAAACTCCTAGGTTCTTTAGCAAAAATTCTATCATCCATAATCCAGAGGTAGCTCGCATAAAACCACAAAACTAATAGTAGTACAAACACGTCGTATAATTGTTGTTTGGATGTAAGGCAGTGGGAGACCATGACATCTAGCGTATGGACCTTTGAGGAAAAAATCAACAGGGGCTAACTGGCCTTATAGATGGGGTACTGAAGCAAAACTTAATATAGGTAGATTTACCCCACGCACGTCAGTCTGGCCTTGAGAAAATGATCTGACCCCCCACAATACGCCCCGTGCTTCAAGGTAAGCATGTGTGAATGTGCATTGAGCTAGTCCATATGCATTACTAATTATATGTGTTGCATTTACAAAAATTGCGCCTTGGAGGTAATGAAGCACGTATAATACTTTACATTCAGTGACCAGTCCATAGACTTTGAACGGAACTTAAGGCTCCGTTGAAGTACCACACAAGAAACCTACTAATTATTAAGTTAAAGATGTGAGAGTATAAGTAAGCCAATGTGCATGTATATTAACTTACTCTACTTAGTAAGTTTGTAGATAGTGAAGCTTTCGAATGTGGAAAAAATCTAGATTCTACGGTGATCTGTTTCTAGAAGAGACTTTAATTAAAATAAAACATAGACTAGCTGATGCCAGATGGTGCAAGAGTAACTACATATATATGTATACACGAAGTACATACTTTTAGAAAAAACGGGGTCTTTCAGAAAACAGAGGTGCTCCGCCGTTTGCATGCAGAAGACCGCCGTTCAATCTTCAGCTTCGAGCTTGTCAAAAGGTGCTCCATATTCGTTCATGTGATGGTTTCTTCAAACTCCCCTTTTTTCTAATTGTAGTTTATCGTTCCTAATATCATGGTTTTAATTTCGGGTATTGCGATCCTCTAAAGTGTCTTTAAATCATTATATTTACCGGTAATTATCAATTACTAACTAACTCGTAGAAATATCGGATAAGCGAGTGATGGTGCACTGTTCTAGGAGCAACTTTTTCGAGGCTTCGTCCAGCTTCATCTGCGTACATTAATATAGCTGGGTCATGCTACTGGCACAATGCACCTTGGAGAATCATCTTAATCTCGTTGTAAATATATAAACTGCATAAAAAGTGGTCTAGCTCCCTAGGTATGCAGTACAAACCTTTTGCGAGTCAATAATTGATATTCTGTGTAAGAAATCGATCGTTCCTGTTTGTTCCGGTCCATCAAAGCGAAATCTAAAATATCCTATCCTCCAAAAATAATAATATGTGGCTGTCAGCCTATAAGTTGTGGTCTTTTTGGAAAAGCTAACATCCATGTATGGACATAACAAGTACTCGTACATAAGTAGCTATGGCTGCTATCACAACAATAGGGTAATTCCACACTGGGCTACGATTATCCAAAGTAAAATCATTGGTGCTTTTGGAGGTACTGACTGCATCATGGCAAACCTGTAATACCATTTGCTCAATAAATATTAATATAGGAGTTTTAGCACTTCAAGAGGCACGCTTAGCACCTTTGCAAAGCAATCTGAATGCTTGATATTGATTTTTAGCAACTTAAAGTGGCCAACTCGACTCATCGAAGCAGCAGTAATTTATACGGCATACCATGCTCACCCTTCGAAGGATTGTACGACTTTTTATTGGTGGTCAAGTACTGGGGTTTCGATGCTTGCAGAAAAAGAGCTATATATATATTTGTGATCACCAGTACATTATGTTGGATCGAATAGTTGATGCCAGTGGGAAAGGCAAATCCTCGCTATAAAACTACTGGATGAGTTCATGATGTTCTGATGAGGGCACATGTTTTTACGTGCATTGATTATTGTGGTTACGGTGATAGTGATAGCGAGCACTCGCTAATCATTGGACGCTAGGTTTAGTCTTGGATCACGATCCAAGTGTATACGAGTTATGTACCGGGTCAAGACTCACGGCCAGCTGCATGTAACCGACAGTCGAGAGCAAGAGTCCCTCTTCGAGCTGTAAGCATGATATGATCGACAGGCTGGCATTTGGGACAGATACCATGTGAGCAGAGAATGTCAAAAAAGCCTTTCTTAAATAAGCGATTGGCTCATGTCTTTAATATTCACGTGCGCCTTGTGTGAACCGCCGATTAATATTCCCCTATAGAATTATCATGAGAATAGTCCCCTATCCAGTCAGTGTTGTTACTCGTAACCTGGCTGGGGGGATAACGATTTAAGTAGATGGGAACGAGAACACGTCACTGCTAAAATATAGAGTTTGAATATTTTCTGAGCGCATTATACCAAGTACTTGAAGCTATCAAGGGATGTCATATCACTTTTCAAAACAAGCATCAGTGAAATGAAGTTTGTTAAGACAAAGGATAGTCCTGTCTGACTCCAGATTGTATCTACCGTACCTTTTCAAACTCGATAATATGTCTATCATGAGCTATACTATCCGGTTCATGCATGGCGCAACGTGCTGGTCCGCGGTATGAAGCTAAAGCCACATTTCAGCATGCCGTCCGGTGGTTATGAAGTTCGATGTGCTAATTAAAGAACATAACGCCTACATACTCTCGGCTTCCCCGAAAAGCATGTGATTACCATTTTTAAGCTTGATTTGCGTTCGCCTAAGGACTTCCGAATCCCGATCCGATTGTCGCACCAAAATTGAGAGGTTGTCCGAGACGAGAAATCGGACGGCCGACCGAAGGGATTTTGTCGTTACTCTAATTTCTAGGTTCCGAAGAAGCGTCCGAAACACCCCCAATTCGGAGGATTTGAAAAGGACCTCACGAGATCCTTTTCAAGGCTCGGATCAATCATAGGCGAACGCACCCTTAATTAAATATATAGCTTCTATGTGGCCAGTGTAAACCTTTGTGCTTCGCTTTCGACACCATTAATCACTCGGTATTCTAAGAGAATTAGTAATTCGAACGCTAAACAACACAGCCGCTGGCTAAAATGTGAGAGGACTTCCACGTATAAGGGTAAGCCCATTAACTAACTTGTCAAAAATTAGTTCAGTGAGTGGATAAAAATTTCACACAGTGTACTTACTCGTCCTGTGATAACTTCAAAATATTCGAAAAATACTAACGATTGGTAACCTCTCAAATCACATTCCTCCCTCGGCATCTTGTCGATACAAAATTCGCCGAATTATGACGGAGTTGGCTTTAGCGATGACTACTGGGACTATAAACGAGTACTAGTGTGTTAAGCACATTTCATAGCTTAACTTAACTTATATTTGTTCAACTTGGCTCTACGCACTGTACGATACTTAGTAACATCAATTGGAATATGCTACCTACTGATAGGAGAAAAGTACTGATATTTGGTAGAATTCTATCTACGTGTTCGTTCGTTTCAGGCTTTTTTCACATATTCACCTGACGAAATCTGAGTTTTTCATGTGGTTATCTAGCAAACAAGCCCATAAGCGAACAGGTCAGCTCTAGGAAATCCAATTTTGATTGGACACAGATCACACGTGACGAACTCATATATCGACAGGTTAGAAGTGGGTACCGGAACCCCACAATCCGAAAACTAATGACGTATGCACTTAGATTGTTATTGTATTATTCAATGTTGAGTGTGCTGATATCAAACTAAAATATAAATCACTTGATTTTTCAGCCCTAAGGCCCGAGCACTGGAGCAGCAGCTGGTCTGAGCACATTGAGGACCATCGGCGATTTCTCGTCGGCAATTGCCTTTTCGAGATCTTTCCTAACCTTCGCTTTCAAGTCTGTGTCAAAGTCCACAAGTTTCGCAAAAACCCCGATGATCTTTGCGGCTTTTATTCGCCCAGCTTCGTAGTTTCGGTCCCGAAGGTGCTCGAGAATGCGTGCCCATGTCTGCAAGAAAAGTTCTACCCACTCAGGACTCTTCGGGCACACCTTTGAAGATATAAGACGGTCGAGGATAAGACTAAGAGATTCGATACTACACGCTTTCAGATTCAAGTTGCCGCCGACATTATGGGCGGCAAGCATTTTGAGGATCTTTTTGTATTCGTGTATAGATTTCTCATCTGAGGATTAAATGACATTAGTGCATCGCCTAAAAGAAGTTCAAAGTTGGACTAACCTTCAGATGGGCGGTAAGATTGTGATAAGGCCTTCAGTCCATTTACTAATGTTGTGTGCTGTCTAAAAACATATCCTGTTAACGCATGCCATTAAAGACAACCATTCTAAATGTACTCACATCTGCTTTTCGGATCGCCCGTCAGTGGTATCAATTTCCATATCATCTTCGTCCCTAGGCTTAATTGCCGTTTCAACTATATTATATACAGGCTCAAATAGGTCCAGAGATTCGAACCCCTCAACAAAATCTCCTAAACTTTTGAGCGCGGGCCCACGGTAAGAAACGTTATTACGTTTTGCTTCACGTAACACAATCTAGTAAAGTCAGTAAAAGCTCTATCTACAGAAATATTATGCGATAAAAGCCAGAATCTAACCTTTTCGAGTTCTTTGACTTTATTTCCATCCTTTTCTAGGTAAGCCTTTCCGTCAATCGCAAGAACCACAAAAGCTTCCAAGACTTTTTCTTTGCCAACCCAACTCTTGCCGCCAATAGCTGTCACCATAGCGCTCCACAGTATTTCCATTTGCGCGCCCGTTATATCGATTGCTAGGAATGAAGTCAATACGAATGACGCATATTTTTTTTGGGGGGGGGGGGGTCTCACCAATAGACTTTGCCGCATCAGCAAGCGCAAACGCGCATGTTTGCTTGGCAGACCATCGCGGTGAGGCAATATGCACCATGGCAAGTCCAACTATTTCCTTGAGGTAAAGTTTGATAGCTCCTGTTCCCCCAGTATTCTCCGTCCATGTATGAGAAAACTCTTCTGCAACCGATTCATCAATATCTGATTTCCCAATGAATACAAATGGAAGGAGATCTATAGCTAGATTGTTGGCTCTATCGGTAGCACTGTTTCAAAGTATTAGCCAAGCATATTCCACATGTGTCCGTAGTTGAATATTAATAATCCTGATCTTTATATGGGTACAAGACCAGATCCATGATTGTGGATCATATTCCATCATCTACACAAGAATTATAAAGGAGAAACTTACTGTTTGAAAACTGCCGCAACTACCGCGCCTGCCGCCCTTCTCTCTCGTTCCTCTCCCTCCCAGTAACACGTCTGGGTCCATTTTAGAACCTCTAATATTCCCTTGTCACTTGCAATTCTGCACAAATATCCAATACTGACGGCGTAACTATGGCTCACCACCTCGCTGCGATCCTTTACAGCTCCTAGCAACGGTTTCAATACCTCATCTGCGTACTTCTTAAATAGCGTAGGACGTCGCATGACCATGCTGACGATAACACGGCTACAGGCAATTTTCGAGGGTAGGCCGAGTGATGTGCGGATTGATTTTAAGAGTTGTGGTACTAGACGTGCGGTGCTTGAAGCGTCCAAGTTATCAAGGAGGTCTTCGATACTAGACATTATGGGGGAAGAACGGATCGAGTTCAGACGTATGCGGTCAATGTCGTCTCCTGTAGTATTGTATTTGTCGGCATTCATGACCAGATAGTTTACGGCCTTTCAGCGGTTAGTAGGTCTTGTGCCGGGAAATGATAGACCTACCTCTGGTTCCAAATCACTCAATATCAACAACATCTTCTCAACCATCTCTGGTATCCAGGGCCTTAGTGTCTCTCCACCACACTTGATGATCTGCAATAGCGTATTCAATGCAAACATCTGCACTTCTTTTGCACCTGCCTCCAACCCTTGACTGCCTATCAAGAAATCCATCAAGATTCCTAGAATCTCTTGTTTCTCTTTTGGACCCCCATCACCCTCTATCGCTCTTACCATACCTGCTGTAAGCACTCTACACAGCTTCATAGCAGCCTTCCTCACACTCTCCTTAACATCGTCTAATACTTTGAATGCAATATTCCAGATACCCTCCAGATGTTGTTTATACTGACTGACTTTGCGGCCTCCTAGGAGATCGGCCAGCGCGCATATGCTTGCTTCCCTTACCCGCCACTCTTTCCCGTTGATTGCACCCTTCAAGCACTCACTCAAAATCTGATCCCGCCATCGCTCAATTGTTTCCACTCCACCGCCTAATGCACTCCAGATTGAGTCCATGCTCTGCCGCACCCCCGCACTTGGATCAAATCTATACCTGAATAGTACAGGCCATAATTTATCATTATTCCTTACCTCATCACTGCTGCTCAGCATACTTCCAATTCCAAATCTGCCAAAAGCCGCGCGAGATGCCCACACACTGTTGTGTCGTGCTAAGGTCATGAATTTATAAACCAAACTAGGATCTCCGAGTTCTGCAGCCAGAGACATTATATCCCCATATGACCCGACACTTGAACCATCACCAGTAGGTAGCTGTCCAGGCTCGAATAACTGTGTGTCGCGGTTGACTTGCATCTTTTCCCGGACCTCACCTGTAAATGATGATACTAGGGAACGGACCAAGTCTTTTCGAGTAGCTTCATCAGACATATTGTAAACTGCGGTTAATCCACGTGCAGCAGTTTCCTGTATGAATTCATCTCTGTCGGTCAAGAAGCTACGGAAGGCTTTCTGGGCATCTTGGAGACGATCCTTGACTACATCATCATCAGCACAGAGCTCGAATATACTGAGCAGAGCAACGACTGTGACGCGTCGCTTTCCGCCGCCGCCGGGCTCGCCAGCCCTTGCGAGGAGTTGGGACAAAAGATCTTTAGTGCCTGTTCTGCGAGTGCCGGTCCATGATACACCAGCTAATTTTCGGCCACGTCGGACCGAGCTGCTCCCCCATCCTGCAGCAACGTTCGTTAGGGCTTCGCCAACAATGAATGATCGTTCAACACCACCGTCTTCGCCGAGCTTGATGAGTTCTGTCAAAATGTCCTTGGTCTCCTCGGAATCCGAAGGATAGATGAACGTAAGATATCCTAGTGCAAGGACTGCCTTTTCGTTGCCACGCTTCGCCTTTTCGCCCAATATGGTCCGGATCTTTCCAGCATCCACCATATCTGCAGAGAACGCTGTGGATACTGCCAGCTCTCCGAAAGCCTCAATGGCTGTTTCGACAAGAGCAGCATCGCGTGATTCTATCAATATTGCCACAATGGCTTTGACGCTGCATTTTACCAACTCTTCGTCAATCGCTGCAAGCCGGCTTCGGAACTGTAGTCTTGATATAAGAAACCCGAGTGCTGATACAGCGCCAATCTTGTTTTTCTCAACATCCTCAACCAGCGCCTCTACAAGATTCTTTAGTATAGAAGATTCCACATCACAGTGGCTACCTAATAAACCTACCGCTTGCGCGGCTGCAAGCCGAGATTTAGCCTTCGGTGCGGTTAGTTGCAACTTCACAATGTCTAATTGTGGGACATATCGCGCCACAAAAGCGTCGGGGATAAGAACGGCGAGGCTATTCCAAACATCGGTTACTCCCTCGACTCCCTCACGTTCAAAGACCATCCCATGCCAGGCTTGATCTAGAAGGATCTCAACGTCTGTGATAAATGTTTCCAGGAATTTTTCAACGTAGTTTCGAGCAGTCTCGTCTGTGATGACTGCAGTATCAACTGTGCGCTCCCAATCTTCGTCGTTTTTGATCTCCAGGTGAGGTTGCAAAGCATGCCAAATAGCGATACGTTTTGAGAAGGCCAAAGCAGCTGCAAATGTCTTAGCTGGAAGGCGGCCATCAACAAGAGCCTGGGTACGAAGGGAATCCGGGAGGCTGTGGCTCGCAGCAAAAAGATACTGGACAAGAGGAGCAAATTCAGGAAATGCGTATTTCTTCTCGGCCGTGTCATCCTGATCAATATCCATCGCCGTTTTGGCGTCCTCTATAGTTGGCAAGGCCGCCTCGGGGTTAATAAGACGATAATAATATGGGTGCAAGGCTGTCACACGTGTCAGTCACATATGTTTAACACAAGATATTACCAGTAAAAACTGTATGAAGTAGAATAAATTCCACAAAATGATTTGGAAAATGACCCACCCTTTCCACCCTCCTCTGCTACCGTGCCTCCCATAGCGACAGCCAATGCTCCAATCCATCTCCCAACAACATTTCCAAATCCCAGGAGCCTTCCGGCCCATTTTACAGCCTGTCCCACTGCCCGTGTTTCACGACTTATTGTTCCTATCAGGAGCTCCTCCAAGGCAGATCTAACTATGGGATCAAGCTGCTCTTTTGCAATCTTCGCGAGCAGGATGCTCAGGGCCCCCTCAATACTAGTTGCAACGCCACCCTTATCATCGTCTAGTCTCTGAAAGAAGAATCGAATAATGTCCAGGTGGGGCTCCAAAACTATCGGAAGACATCGGGATGCTAATAGTGCCATATTTTCATATGAGTAACCCTTTAATTCAGCTGGGGCGTCCGGGTTGGACAAAATCCAGTATCGCAACTTTTCCACGGCTCCTGGGGCTAGCTCGTGAGTTAGGCTATCATCTGCCAATCGAGCAGTCCAAGTTATGAAACTGAACACTGCTTGCTTAAGCTTAGGGTATGAATTTGAGTCGAGACCAAGCTCGATAATTTTATTTATCTCTACTTTCCTAGTTCCAGAAACAGCCTGCTTAGATTTGGAAATCAAACCGACAATTTTGGCCTGTAGAGTGGGCTTTACAGCTGGAACACCCGGTTTCCCTAGCAGTAGTTCGAAAAGCTCTTTCACTATTTTATCATCTTCGAGTGATACCGATGATGCACAACGCTTGAACGTATCGTCTGCGGGATCCGCTACAGCTGAATTCGTATCCGTGGATGCGATAAGAGTTACAAAGTACCTTTCCTCTTCCGTAAACGCCCCTGAGGATATAAATTTTAGGACAGCCACTTTGATTTCAGCAAGCACCGAAAACGGTGAAAAGGTTTCCTTCTTGCGATCCAGCGTCAAGAAATCCACGTCTGCAGGTGTCAGCCCGGGTTGGGGGGCATTAGGCTGAAGAATATCCAGCCTCAACAGCATCAGTTTCCGAAACCAACCAGCCAACCATACTGCATCTTCCGGTGCCCGAGTAAACCCCAATTTCTCTCGCAATGCAGTATCTTCCGTTGATCCTCTAGGAGGTGGCGTGAAGTGTGGCAGAAGCTGGAGAATGATATTTAGTAAAGAGCGCTGGTGGTGTTCATTATTAAATTTAGATATGTCGCCCACAAGAGCAGGTAGCAGTTCCAGTCTTTCACTGACGGGTATCCGGCCAAGCCCAACCTTTATGTACATCAAATCGAAGCTCCTGATAAGCTGGTTTGTACCGCCTGCAGTGGGATCTTTAAATTGTGTTAAGAGAGCGACAACCGGGAGTGTAAATGTGGTAGGTTTTATGCGTGTAGATATATGTTGACACACGGCGATTACCTGACCGCAACAACTGTAAGCTTTCCATCTGTAAACGGTGAAACGAGCTGCTAACCTTGTTGCGCACAGTAATGTGCGGGGAGTTTAGCTTAAGGATGATCGGTGGAAGGTAGAGATTCAACAGTCTCTGGAGCTTCCCATCAGTGTCCGCCAGTGCAATCTTAAGCTCGACATTTTCAACAAGACGAAGCTCTTTCGCTTGGTCTGGCACCTCGGCCATAACTATTCTGTAGTATGAAAGCTCTGTGTAAGCTATAAGATAAAATCCGATGGAAACCGATGATTAATAGATGGGCGAATTGGCGAAAGCTCGTGTGAACAGTGAAGATGACCAGACTCGTTGTTGCGGCTCTGTCGGGCTTCACATAGTGGGGTCCCGACTAGTAGGTAGCAGCTCGTACAACGAGGCTCTCATACTAGACAGTTTGCGCTATGGGGCTGGCCCCAAAACTTTTGCCAAGCTCGTGCTGAGATTTTGGGGCCAGGCTGGCCCCAAAAGGCCGATTATAGGGCCAGACTGCTCGACACTGCTCGAATATGCTGAGAAGCTAAAATTTTGATAGCATATTATTTCACTGCTTATTACTCTATAATCCAAGCGAGAAGTTATAGAAAGGTATCTGTGTTGAGATAGAGCTTTTCAAAGACGTGGTATTTTGGTGATTTACTATAGCATCAATGATCGACATGTATTTCTCAGAACACCTCGGGCCAGCCCCATAGCGCAAACTGTCTACTATGAATAAACCCCTATCATTGTAAAAACAAGCTAGTAAAATCAACGTCTTCGTTGTAAAGTGCGTGTATGTAAATATTTCGTGTAACAATTCCAGAAAAGTTACACTATACAATAATAACATTTGTAGACCAACAGAGAGGCACGACACCATCTTCAATTTTATCCACTTTGATATTCGTCAAAATAGATGATGCAGTCACATCTCGCTCAATGTAATACATTTACTCATATGGCCTACGCGCTTTCACTTCCCTTTGTTTTAGAGTATCGAATATATCAAAGACACCTAGAGGTCACATAAAAGTTGGGTATGTTTAGTATGTCATGTGCATGTTCACAAACTACATAAGTATCCGTAGTTTGAAAGGCGTCTATACGAACTGTAGAGTACATGTCTACCGGTTAGTATTTAAATCCGAGCAATAGCATTTTTCCATTACACGTTTTTCAGTGAAATCATCATCATCACATGCACCGAAATTGAATAATTTAGTCCGTTTATTTAGCTTGGTAAGCTAAATACCGAATACTCAGTTGTGAAAAGCTACTTAGTGTTACTTTCCCAAAAACAAATGCGCTAAAATGTACAACACGGATACCAACAGCATGCTAAGGATATTCTAGAATTGTAAACCCTTATGCTCTTGCAAAGAAAAACACATTAAAAAGAACTGCAAATGGACCGAATCCCGAAAAAGAATATTTATTTAGCAAAACGTCTTGTAACTATATTAACACAAAAGTTAGCATGAAATCTTCTTGATAATTTACCAGAGTGTAAAACAAACATTTTCTTCCACTTCGGCCATTTTGCTTGCTCGGCACGCTCTTCGGCAAGTATTTGGGACAAATCCAACTCCCGGCGTCCAGTAACCAGATCCATGTCCTTGGCCCGGACAAATGGTGTCCGGTACATGACCTTGTAAACCACATAGCAGAATATCACGACTGGTACTGCAAGGTACGAGGAAAAGAAAACCTCTGCGTTTGGATCCTCGCCAATGGGCCACAAAGCGGTCCAGAACTGGGCAATAAGCACAAGAACGTTGAAGATGAATCCAATCCAAGATCCAATAACACCAGGCTGAGACTGGAAAGCAAGCTCATCAAGAGTGTGTCCCTGTAATTTCCAACCACGGCGGAATCGGATGTGGGCAAGGCAGACAGAACCCCAGGTGAAGATGCTAGACAATCCAGAAAGAGCCAGCATCCACATGAATGCTTCACCCTGCTTTTCGGATGCAGACAGGTAGCCCAGAAGACCGAGCGCAGCTGATAGCAAAATGCCAACCATAGGACGTCCCTGGCGATCAATGTAGGCGAAGATGCGAGGAGCCTGGCCCTGCTCGGCGAGCGCCGCAAGGGTACGCGAGGAGCCATAAACGGACGAATTACCAACAGAAAGAACAGCAATCATAATAACCACGTTCATGACGGAGGGAAGTCCGCTGATACCAGCATTAACGATGGCAATGACGAATGGTGATGCGGCGGCATCTGCACTACTAGAGCCACTGAGAAGGCTCTTGTTATCGTAAGGTACAAGAAGGCCGACAATCGTCAGGGAAACGATGTAGAAGAGAGTTATACGCCAGAAAACCTGTTTGACAGCACTGGGAAGGGTCTTTCGAGGGTTGGCAGTTTCGGCCGCAGCCAACCCAACCAACTCAGTACCGGCGAACGAGAAGGCCGCTGTGACGAACACACTACATAGACCTTTAAACCCAGAATGGAACGCGCCCGGGTTACTCCAGTATCGGCCTCCAATATAGCCGCCATTGGGACCACCACCACAGTTCAATATTATTCCAAGGATACTATTACGTCATTAGTCACACTGTTACTTGCGAACTTTGGTTATACACTCACATAAAGCCAATTACGGCAATAACCTTGATCAATGAGAACACAAATTCAGCCTCACCGTAACCCTTAACACCAAACAAATTGATCGCGACAATGAGAAGCCAGAATATTGTAACCCAGACAGCAGGGCTTATGGTTTCGTCTTTGTCCCAGAATTTTACTGTCATTGCCGCAGCGACAATTTCGAGTGGCAAGACAATGAGCCATTGCATTGCATAACTACATCATTTAAGCACTACGTCAGTGCACTGTGCCATATTGCATCCGTGTGTTTTTTTTTTGCGGGGAAAACTTACTTCCAACCCATTGCAAACCCCCATGCAGGATCCAAAAACCGGGTAGAATATGCAGCGAACGAACCAGCAACAGGGAACAATACAGCCATCTCTCCAAGAGCATGTACCACGCAAAACAGCATCATTCCGATCAATGCAAATGCGATCAAAAGCGAAGCGGGACCACCAGTAGCCAATGCCTTGCCAGAACCAACGAAAAGTCCAGTACCAATGGAACCGCCGATTGCAATCATCTGCAAGTGACGACCCTTAAGCCTTCGCGAGAGTGGTGATTCTGCAACATTGAGGGCAGCTTGCTCGAGGTCAACCTTGCCCCCAGCCGCTGCATGGGCAGCGGCCTTCTGCTGTGCAAGCTGGACGGGATGAGGTCTAAACGAGTCGACGAAGTTGGACACGAACCCGCCATTGCCACTCGACCCGGCCGAGTTCGTGTCCGCATAGGCTGGAACGCTGGCCTCTTTAGAATCCATAGCTATCGAGTTGATTGCTGCAGAAGCTGAGGGTGTGATTGTAGGATAGACTGCTGCAACTACTGCCTACGGGGATGGAGCAGCAAGCAGGCTATTGCTGGAGGAGGAAGGGTGGGTTTGGTGTGAGTGGGAAATTATTGTCGCTCCAGAAGTCGGAGTGGGTGTGGGAATGATATAGTATTTATGTTTTCAAGCAGAGCGCCGAAGTCCGGACCTGCTCCCCAAGCATGAACAACCAGATACGGTCCCAGCAGTCACTTCCAACAACCTAGCCAAATCCCTTCCCCCCAGGCGGCAATATTAGCTGCGGACCCCAGGGCAAATAAAGATAATGAGCAGAGCAGCAGCAGTCATAATGCCGATCCGGTTTTTTCTCGAAGGCAACTAAGTAGGAAGTACAAAGTGACATACTCACATAGTACTTCGTATTATTTGTTAGTGCCACATAAGGGCACACGGACATGAAGGGAAGTCACCAAAGAAGTACTAACGATAAATTATAGCAGAGCTAACTAATAACTAACCAGCCTCTCCCGAATGGAGTAATAACACGAGTAGCGCCACGAAAATTATCCGTGGGGATTTTGTGCGAATCGGCCAATGGCAGCGCAGCTAGAGATACTTACTTGACCACCTACCGCTCTGGAAGCACTCCAGGGGGGGGCGGGGGGGAGGGGGAATGTCAGGAAAAGCATGTGGAGACCAGGAGTCAATAGGGCAACAAGGGTAGTAACTAATGCCCAGGCAATGGGAAGAGCGTACGGAGTATAGTCATACTGCAAGGGATCATGACCATGCAATCGCCGCCTCGCCCATTTCTATTCATGAGCTTGTATCGAATCACAGTGAGGGCACTGGCAGCCTTTGCAGCTGCAGTGCAATTGATTATTACTCGGTAGAACGTTAACTAGCACCAACCCTTGCTTGTTGAGCATATAGTATGTACGAAGTACTTACTCTAGAGTACTTTTGATACCTACTCCGTACATCTCGACTACCACACTACCTAGTAAAGAAGTGACTTCTTTGTAGACTGGCACACTGGGTGACTGGACAAACTTGCTGGGTCCCGTACGTTGCATGTTTGTTTCTGCCTCCACTCAGTTAGTTCCGCACCTTCCTCAAAACAACATTGGCTCACGGTGTTCCCGCCCACCCGCCCAATCAAAAAAAAAAGCAAAAGTCTGGGCGAACTGCACGGCCGATCGGGGCAAACCGTAAATCTTAGCAAGGCGCTACGCATCTCACTTGCGCATCCTCAGCCGCGGTTCTCTACGCAACACCAACGACCGTTGAAACCATATCTAATCAGGCGTAGGACCGAAAAGCTTAGGCTTCTTCGTGGGTTGGCGCACACAGCCAGGCGGAACCAGACGTACCGAGCGTTGAATGCATACGGATGTGTTGAACCACTTCAGCACCATCCCATCAACACCAGGTAAAATAAGCACGGGGGAAATGTATCGAGATTTACTACTGCCACCGGGGCCCGCCACCGCAGCTGCGTTACTCGCCGCTTACATTTGGAATCCTACATACATGAGTCTGAATAGTCCAGGATCAGCTGTTCTAAATTGCTACTCAAGGAGTTTTAGGAGTTTGATAATGACCCATTTGTGGAAGCTGGTAAAAAGAGACTAATGATATTTTGATGGATCTTCTGATAAGAAGTATTCTCACTAAAATTAACTAGGCACACGGGGTACCGGGTCTCGTCGCTGTTTAATCTTACACACCTGTAAAATCTGTCTAAGGCAATTCGTCACATGCACATCGCTGCAGAGCAAAACAATACTGGTAGGAAGCAGCAGATAAGGTGTCTTGGACAAAGTAGCTTGTTTGCGCCTCTAGCGAAAAAAAAGCCCACGTTGGAATTAAAAAACAAGATGGAGAGCAAAGGTGATCCCAGCTGGGCGGTAATTTTGAGATCACGCTCGGCCCGTATTCACACACACCACACATTGTGAGTACGGACACTCCTGACAAAATATGTATGCCTCGTGGAGTATCTACCTCAGCTGTAGGGCACACAGCGTGGCTGGAAGACGTACCAACTGTACTCGTACAGCTATGACAAGGACAACCCATGAGCCTGAGCGGTTTCTCAACTCTGGAAGCAGGTTCCCCACAAAATGGGGAATGCATTACATATGGTCGGCAATTACATAAGATCTACTCAGGTCGGAACCGGCCGTCTCCACATTCGTCATGTTTTCATAACGGGCAAAACAATGTGCGGAGTGGCCGACCCTACAACCTTGAATCTACGGAGTAGAATCCTTAACCAAACATTTCCTTAGATACTCGTGTCTCCGAATAATTATCAACCAGACACGTAAAAACTCTGGTACCGAAAATTTGGGCTTACCCCCGAAGCATGTCTTTCAACGCACTCAGGAAAACGTGGGAGTTCGCCGCCTGGGGCACTAAGGTGTCTCTTTGATTCAGGGTTCGATTTTTGATGCTTTGGACCCTGCCACCATTCTACAGGTCTGCTAGGATAAAGCTCGGAAGTGCTTACTTTCAGTCTTGTTTAATATTATTTCCAAGACCTCACTTGGAATGAAACACCAGAATAGGTCAACGAACGGGGTGGTGTTACCTTGTGAGACCTTATCTTCGGAGCGGAATACCATGGTGCCCGTTTCGATCCTCTCAAAATTGTAGATATCCGCGATTTGTGTCTCCAATAACTAAGAAGTTATTGCTCATCAATAAATTACCCTCAACGCCTTGGCCGGCAGACACACCACATATCTAGTAGATAGTTTATTTATTGTTTAGCACAAGCATTGACACGCAGGAACCCCTCTTGTTGCGACCCGTGGGGCATGATGAGCAAGTATTGAACTCGTACTCTACTCTACATGCGGGACTACCTACCTATCGGCCCTTTCCGCGGTAGTAATTTTTTCGTGGTGTAGTACAAAATACCAAGGCTGTTATCAACTTGACTATTTCTGGAGTTTGATACAGTGAGTATAGTGCAGTATGCAGTGGCACGAGCAACGCATGATCAAATACATACGATCCAGGAACTAGCTGCATACATATTTTCTTTTTTGCTCATGGAATAGTTGAAAAAGCGGTTCTTCAAAAAATGTCCGCACGCAAGCTGAGGTCACCTCGGCACCTGCGAAGTGGTGTGAACATGTGGATGCGCTCAGTGGTGTTAAGACGTCCAAATTATTATTGACTGCGGCGACGGCGACTACGGTGGAATGTCGCCACAGCCCGCCATATCCCACTACCACGGACGAGCGACACAGCTCTGGTGGGGCGGTTGCAGTCAAACATCCACTCTCGTGAGGCAGACCAGGTTTCGTGGCACTTCTCTAAACGGGGCGATGAAACTTGCGGCAACTAACTTTTGCTGACATGGGATTACATACAACCTGAAAAGGAAGCATGTCCGACTGGCAGCGGTGGAACCATCTAATATCACTCGTGCATATGCAGCCAGCGGCATGCCGCACAACACCAATCAATAACTATCCTAGATATCTCAGCTTTAGGCCGATCTCTTACCACAATAGCTTGCTTTTCTTCTGGCATTTTCAATGACTACGGCCTAGGTCTTGATAAACCCCCGAAAGAACAATTATTCTGGTTTCTAGAAGGAGCTTTGACCGAGAAAGCCGGCCCTGCAAGCTTAATTCCAGGAATCTAATAAGCTTTCGTTTCGCCTCTGGTGCCGGATCACGGGGTATCATCGTTGGTATCGGACGCACACGCCATGCACGATGTCCTAAATGACGTAAGCACGGCACGGTCCAGGTCCAAATCGATCAAGATGCTCCGGATGCGTGCCCCACGCTAGAGAAAAACAGCCCGACAAACATGGTTTTATGTCAGCCGTCCAAGTCCCCACTTTGTGGATCGAGCAAGGCATCTTTAGCAAATAGATGTGGCGACGTTTGGAAAAGTATGTAGCCCAATGCAATGAAGACTCCATCCTGACTTACTTTGACATCCATTGATAGAATCTTTTACGAAAAAATAGTTCTAGATTCTTATCATGAGCCACAATTCCTGACGCCTTACTCCGTAGACAAGGAAAGCCATACTAGTGCATGGCTAGCTTACCATTGAACCCTTGTCCCTGGCCTGGCAACGGCTCGCCGTTACAGATATTCTAGTTCCCGAGCTCCTGCCACCCTGCTTAATTACTGAGGACGTGGAGACGATTTGTCCTAGCGAAACACAACCTTTTTTCGGGTGGTAAAACTCGGATACTACTCCTATCTACGAAGTATACTTGTGAGATACTTATGTTTTTGTATTTGCAACTTGGTATAACGAGTTTGCTCGTGCGATAATCCGGCGTTTTTTTGAGGAACGAATGCTGGGAACTAGGTGTTTCCTTGTACGGGAACACTCAAAAAACCTTTGTTTCAGCATGACTGTCGGTATTTATGAAATAGTTTTCATTACACATATCTGAAGTGAAATATAGGAATAGTAGAAAATAGAAACCGGTACATTGTAAATCAGGCCATTTAAACACACCAGAAGTAACGGGGAAATTCCTACATCGAAGTTTGAAGTGTCGAATCAAATTCAAGGCACTGAAGTTACTGATACGTCCCGAAAGAAACAGTTGTTTGTCTTACGTTTGTCTGGCCATGCATTTCAAACACGATAAGCGAACTCTGTAGATCTTGATTATGAGACAGAAAGCTGTGACGAGTTGGGTGCGCTTAAGAACCAAATACCGGAACCGATAATCTATAATTCGCGATGTAGTAACGTCTTGGGGGTCACCTATGTAACATTGATGCTTGTCGGATAAAAAAAATAGGCATTCTCAAGCAGGAACTGTGCACTGTAAACCCAAATTATCAACAAGCTTATGTACTCTACCTTATTAGAGAGTCATCGTAGAAAAGTCTACAAGTCTTTTTAAGCACAAACTATTAAGCAGGAAGGTTTGTCATTTGGTTTGTAGTATTAAACTGCTTGATCGAAAGACATATAAATTAAGCACATACGTTATAATCAAACTCCGCTTAATTATGCACAGTCAGAACCCAACTTAGTCTGAATTCACTAATATCATAGAGCACGTGCCGATTAACACAATAATTTTTGACATGCATGGCCCCCATCATGCGCAATTACATACATCATCTAACAAATACTAAAGTATAGTTACTACTTTGCATACAGATCTCCCATAATTAGGCAGGCGCGTAAAAAATATCATACCATGTATCTTGCGGTATCTGAGAACGTATGGACTCCTGCCTCTGTTACTACAAGCGCTATGATGGCCAACCTTTCTTCTAGCGGCTGGCTGGCCAGTTTATCCGGAATAAAACGTCTCATGATTGTTTCCACCCCACGCGAGCAATTGCTAGCCTTCTAGAAGCCTTCTACGTGCTTAACAGTTCCTCGAGATAGAAAACTGTTTTCGTCGCCGAAGTACAGCGGTAGCCGGTAGTGTAAGTAGCGTTGGCGTTGTATAAGCCACGCATGCCTCCAAGGTATCTTTCCTCCCACCCTTACCTGCTGGGTTATGTATAGAACCCACATGGAAATGAAACGGGAGTTTTCGAACTCGCGTGTGTTAATGCGGCAGTGACCAGGGATATGGAGCGAGTGTTCATCGGTGTTGCGGATGCTACGTCGGGTGCAGTTAATGTAAATAATAACGCGTGTTCGTACATATGGACGGAGGCCTTGCAGATCTGCCGTCTGGCGAGCGAAATGGTCTTTTACTGAGCTGCAGCTCTATCCATGATATGGCGGCTAAAGCGGGATTGGCCGAATTGATCGACGTGCTGAACACTACGCATGTGTAGTTCAAGTAGAAAGAAGAAGTGGACTCTTACCAGCAATTCTCTCGCTATGAACACCGTTGGCTGGTCCCTTTTGAATAATTTCTATAGGCGAACCTCCCGTTTTAACACCAACGATTCTCGTACCCACCCAGTTTTATTGTCGTTCCTCCTACTTATTATCCATCTGATTTGGTCCACTTTGGTCACCGTCAAGTGTTTCATGACCCCTCGCTGGGGAATACATATTTTTAATTATAATTTTAGCCTTCTGCAAGTATAGCCTAACTTAGAGAATTGCTGTTACTTGCTGTGCTGAATTTAGCTAAGGCTGGAGTATGATACATCATAAGTCACTCGGAATACAGTTCGGGGCTATTTTTACGAAAGCGTATTCCCGATGATTTCTTTCAGCAGATGAAAGAGATTCTTTGTGTGTTACAATCACATCACATCATTGCTTATGGTCCTGCTGAGATATTTCTGTTTCTCATTCTCATGATGTCATTGATTGCTGTTCCAAGATTAGAGAAGATGTGTCTTGGCGGTGTCTATCATAAAATGCAGTAGTCGTCTTCGTTCTCAAAGCTATTGCATGCAACAGATAGAGAAAATATACAAATGGCTACTAATGCGGCGTCCTCAAATCCTATCGGTCATAAAACAGGGCCTGTGGTAGACAGTGTGCCTGCCGTTTCTAGTGAAGTCAAGAGTGCCGTGCGTGCTGCGGCCAATGAGAGAATTGCGCCTGGATATAGGAAACCTAATGACACAGGTGGGTATTCGTCTTCGGGATGCGGTGGATACCAAAGCTCATGGATTGTAGGACATACACAAGGAAATGAAGGAGTTATCAACGAGGGAGGTGACGGGTGTCATGAGCCCAAGATAACTTGAGAGCAGTTAAGGGTTAGTACCGAATGGGGTTGTGAGCAACAGTCATTTTTTGAAACCATCAACATATATTTTTTCCATCTTGAAATGTCCTATCTAAGTTCTATATGTAGAATAAACGACATCAAACATCAGACATTAACGTGATATACTGTCATCATATCATATCATAGACTTTCGAAACAGTTGGCTACACTACCCCTCGTTCTCTTCACAGCTTCTGCGACCTTTTCAATCCCACCAAACACTTCAGCACTCCTCAGCACTTTTCCTATGCCGTCCTCAGCTAAAACACCGTCTACAAGCACCTGTATTGCGTCATCATCCTCAATCTTTGCCTGTGACTCCTTGCTCTTGGTTTCAATGTCTGCCTTGAGAGTCTTGATAGTCTCACTCAGTGTTGTGATGGCGGTTTTCGGTATTGCTGGTTTAACCGTTTTTAAGGTTCCCAAATATCTTATAAGGAGTTCCGTCACGGCGCAAGAATCCTTCACCATCCACAATGAATGAAGAAGGCTCCAATCGGCTTCTCCTTCCGGTAACTTATCTAGGGCTTTAGGCAACATGGTCGTATGAATTTCTTCGAGTTTCATCAATGCAGCGTCCCCATCTTTCATAACCGTGGCAACAATAGCTTCTGACATGACACTGATTAGGCCGAGATACCATTTTTCAGCATTTGTGAATTCTTGATCTTTGGACTCGGCCTCCTCGTCAGCCTTAATAGCTTCAGCGATCTTACTTGCTGTATTCTCCGGGACTACTGGTTTTGTCGTTATGGCACCGTTAGGAGCACCATTTGACTCTTTTCCAGCGGCCAGATATGATTCCAAGTACCATAACACTTCTTCGGCAGCCGCGAAAGCTCGCACCCATCTCTCAGAAGGCGTGGGGCCGAGTCTGCAGGATTTCTCAAAAGAGCCAACTGTGGAAAGTTCACAGTCGAGGACAACGGCGAAGTCTCTGTTGTCCCACAGCTGGCCTTTGATGCCAACCTCGCTCATAGGACCTAGGTATGGGAAGTTTGTTAGACGCACCAGTCGCCGCAGCTCAACTTCCCACATGCTCCGGCACAAACTACCAGATACACGGTCTGAGAATTCAAGAAAACCCATCATCTGAGCATAGCCACCACGTTCAAAGGCAAGCTGGATCATATTGGGGGCTTGCTGACGGCTAGAATCGTATATGCCTCCAGCCTCGCTTAAGAAAAACGGAACCCTCTTTTCGCTTGGGAACAAAGTTGACATGCGAGTTAGCAGAAAGTGAGAAAGCGTGTCATTTTGAATCTGTTTAATATTGAGTCTAGGGTAAATATCAAGCGCCAGCCCGATAGCACCAATGTATAGGTAAATCCTCACAAGGATCAATAATGCTTGATAATTGTGTTTTGATTTCTGCAGTAGTGCTTCCAGTATTATGATAGTTTGATAAAGAGGGGTCTGGTCTGTAGGTGTGAGATTAAACAGCCGGACGAGTCCCATGACTGCCAAAATCGCAGCGTCGTCACCATGTTGATTGTCGGTAGTCAAGAGAGATGTTCCAAGAGATAACGAAGATGCGTAGATATCAAGAGCTGTCTTGATGAAATCAGTGATTATCTGTGTAGTATCCTGGGACGCAGAATTGAGAGGTGATATCGTTAGAAGGTAAGCAAATTTCTGTTGGTTGATGATAGTAGCGATCTTAGCGATCTTGGAATTATCATCTTCTGCAGTTAGTTTACCAACAGATCCCTCTAGGTGTTTCAAAAAATCTGTTTTCTCTGAGTCCTCCAACATCTCGAGATACTCCTGTAAATCTTCGTAGCAGCAACTTTTTGAACCAATTCTATCAAAGTACTCTTCAATGGCCTCCAATAAGGTAGGTGTTCCTTCAGGACCATCGTTGCTGTCGTGAAAAAGACTTGAAAACTTGACAAGAGCCAAATCACCGTTCCTTGAGGCCCCAATAGATACTTTCTGACGATGATTTACAATTAAGTCCAACGCCCTCTTCGATACTTCCTTGTCGCCCTCTTCGTATAGTTTCCCTGCAGCCTGAACAAATCCCTTCCAAACCCTCCAGTCATCGCCTCGACCACTTGTATCTTTGTCCTCTTTTGTTGTAGTATCCTCAGTTTTTACGACCTCTGTGTCGGTGTGTGTAGGTAACAGTGATTTACAAGAGTCAAATAAGCATTTCCAATCCTTGGTTTCTTCTAATAAGTCTAATCTCTTCCGCGCAAGGCCCCACCAGTCGCCGGATCCCACTGTCGAATCAACTCCAAGATTCTTTGAGTTAAGAACTTCCAAGGCTTCCTTTTTGGCATCACCTGGAGCTACGTAGGGTAGCAACTCTAGTAGCAGATTGACTTCTTGACTAGTTTGAATAGCTCTTGGAGGAATGACTGTAGTATCTACAGGTGTCTCATCCCGAGCCTTGGCGAGCATTCGGTACGACAGAGTTCCATACAGTTTTCGCTCAGGGCTATCCTCGGGCAGGGAGTTCTGTCAAATTTGTTAGAGACGACTCTCAGTAATCAACCTAGGATCAGCCGCATACATGTAGCAACAAGGTTGAGACGACGGCCCAGAACCAGTATTCCCTACGTTTGGCGAACGTTTTTTGCAAATTCATTGCAGCTCTCTGCGCACCCCGCCAATCCATGATCTTGACTGTACCCCAAAACCATTCTCGAGCGAGGTCTTCGTCCAGTGGCTGCGCTTTTACAGCACGTTCCCACATCTTAGATATCTCGTCTATTGCCGAATCACCTATGTTGATCCATACTCGGCCGAGCAACCGGAGAACATCAAGGGAGATGCATGGCGGCTGTTTTTCAGCTACAGAGCGTGCGGTTTTCTCAGCTTCTTCTGCATATGCTATGCCGGGCATATTCGTGAGGACAAAGGCTTTCAGCGCCTGCATGACCAAGGTCAACTGACAACATTCCATTCTCACCAATGATGTCGAGTACGCACAAAGAGGAATTCCGACTTCTCGCCCTTCTTAATGCGCCGATTGCAGAGCTGTAGCGCCTGCTTATATTGATGAATATCTATCTGATCCCATACTAATTGATTCTTTCGATCGGCGGGTGTCGACATAGTAGTGGTAGCTCCGGGGAGTGATGATTGCGGGATACTATTCAATGGTGAACGCCGTCGCAATCGCTAAAAATCACCGAAGGAAAGAGTGAATCGAAGTAGAATAAAAGGGTATTTACACGAAACCCCCGAGCTAGTTGGCTATGGTATTTGCTGCGAATCTCAATTGGACAGGTGGCAGACCGGGTAACCATCTCAACTTGGGCGCCCCCGATCCGACATCTGTAGAGAGAACAATAAAAGGGCAATCTCCTTGTCACGGATCAACCCGCTCCGCCATACCATAAAAATGCCGCTCATTTCTGCCCATACATTGATCCGAATTGTTGCATCTTTTCACTTAACATTGGGCTATCTCCTCATTAAATCACCCGAGACACTTTCACGTGTAGACTCCATTAATGTTCTTGGAGAGGCACTCGGCCTGGTACAGAAATTCCCATTCACGGCTTGATAGAAAATGTTCGCTAATTCAGACGGGTTTTTTTTGTTATAGCAACAACCAAATTCAGCTCTATGGCAAAATCCACTCGCCGCCGGGATTGCTGGCCTTGTCCTCATACTCTCCGGAATATCGGACATGATTGCCACAGGAGGGCAGGAGGATACAGCTAGGAATTACTGGGGTAACCAAGGTTTGGGCACATGATGTCCGATTTTCGAGATGCTTTGCTAAATGCGCATTCAGGACCGGTGCGGTGTACGTTCTTTGCATTTGTGACAGGCTACATCTACATTTTCAAGCCTGGGCTTGGGAATACCAATTATAAAACATCAGAGCCTCTTCTAAATAGTTTGGTTTTTGGCTGGGCATTCTTTGAGTCCATCTGGTGGTTTTGGGTAACTCCTCTTCTCTGGAATAACTTGCAATAACTTACCATTTTCTGAACAGATTTTCACGAATTTACGAGAGGAGAAATCCGAAGCAATGGCGCGAATTGCCCGTCGGAGGAAGCACCAGGAGGAATTGGAGGAGAATTGAAACTAGGGTGGAGAATTCGACATAAACAGGGCTAGGGTTATATTTTTTGTATTCCAATTCAGCGACGACAACTAGAATTATGCTTTAGGATGATAATTACTAATGGCTATTAACCACATATGTACTATCAATTTCCTCGAAGAATCTGAAATGGCCCCTCCCTGCATCTATCCCCTCGCACTTGAACCCCGATATTTTAAAGGTAAGACGTTGCGACAAGCATTAATAGTATCAATGCTTCTATAGTTATGGTCTCTAACAAAAGCTTTGTTTTGTGTTTAGCTTAGTGTAAAAGTATGCAAGTAGTAAGCTTATCTATGGGTTGGCTACTTGTGTATGTACTCACTTCCAGCAAATACAATCGCGTCCGTATCTACCACGATCTTACAATTACTTAGATGCATATATTACCTAAAGAAGCGCAAAGCTAGTAGCTACATATGTAGAGATTGACTGCCATGATAAAGTACTACATGCTTACTCATGGCCTTGAAATAGCTAAGCATGGCATATTTCTTAGCGGTTAATGGAGGATACACTCCCGCTAACATGCACGTGTATCGACACTGAGCTTTTTGAGTCTTTTTACCGCTGGACCAATCCTCCAAAAAGAGTGCCAACTGCATAGATTTACATGGACCGTTGATTACTTGCGAGGTAGTTCCTGTCTAAGTCTAGCATAAAATATGATAAGCGCTGGCTCATAGTCACAACCCTTCACTCGTGCATGCAGTTAGAAAAGTACTTTTTCTCATGAAAATTTCTTTCCCATGTGCAAAGATTCAACACCTCATCAGTATCATATTTTGAGGGTGTACCCGTATTCGCTGGCATGCGATGGGCTCTTCGTTTGGTGGTTGAATGCCAGCCACGTGTGCTGGGGGCTCAAAGGTGTCAGACACAGAGCGAATTCGTTGTTCTGTCTGGGGTTGTACAGAAGTAGGGCTGGAATGTTGGTGTGTGTTTCGTTAGAAGAAACATTGTTGGTTTATATGGGATGCGTTGTTGGTTATGTACTCCGTCATAAGGCAGGGTGGTTAGCGTGCATGCGTTATGTAACTGTGCAGTGTATATGAAGTAGACATGAGAAACGTCTTGCGACGATAAACTTCAACCTCAACCTAACTTTGGCAAGAGGAATTACTTCTATCTTCCTATCATAAAATTAAATAGATTCGGTGACACATGAGTGCATACGACAAGAGCAGCAGAATCAGAAAAATTTCTCTGTCTTTGAGTCACATTAGATAGCAAACTAACACTTTTGATGTACATATGTAGTATCTGTTATGAAAACGTTCGTTTTAGTTGCCTGTTGCATGTCCGAATGTGTATAGGTAATGCAATTTGTGGAGATCGAAAGTTAATGTTCATTACATGGCTTGGCAACAATACATGGACTTGTCTTGTTTCTCTTAGTTTCGGGTTTCCCGAAAGGTAGGCCCACGGCCCACGACCAACCACTCCACCGAACACCAGCTTTCTTAACTCTGCCTACCTCAACTCCTCTCATCTTTCTTAATAACGCCGTCTGTGTCTTCTCCAGCAACTGTGTGTGGCCTATGCCTATCCCACATCGCTGCCGCCCTCATCCCAGCTAAATTCAACAAGGGTACCGAAGATTGACGAACGGGGTCTCAGCTACTCCCAGCGCCGGTATCTGCAGCGGCCTGACCAAGGCGAAACGGGCAGGACAAGAACTATTATTCTATAGTTTTGAACCTCATTCGCTGGATCTAGTGGCTTGAAGTCAGCTGGAAAGCAAGTGAGGTATGTTACGTGTTTCTTCAATCGGATATCCCATTTTCCAGTCCGAGCTCTTGGTGGATGTGGTAAATTTGAGGGTCTTCCTTCTCTCTATTGCTACTCTCCTACTCTACTCTCCTCCATATACTCGTGGTTTGCTTGCTTGCTTTCCCTTCAATTCTCCTTGCATAGCAATCTATGAGCTTCCCATTCTAACGCTTGCTATTTGCCCCCCCCCCCCCCCCCCCCGCCGTATCCTGCACCATCTACATACTGCTCTCATGCCGCAACCCGCTGGCTGCAGTTGCTATCGATAACGCCTTCTACGCGAATAAAACTGACGGAGACCAGCAAGCTCACAGGCTGTGAAATTACACACGAACCATTCTACGCACAAGAACATCACTTTTTTCCTGACGAGAGGTTAATCAGACATTCTTTTTACGATCCCCACGAAACGACCTAACATCCAACGACTTCACGGCGATTGTGCAGTGCATATTCAACAACCCTCACCGACGAGACATTAACCCGACACGGTAAAAACATCGACAGATTTTATGAAATGGATCCCAACTACAACAACTCACCTCGCAAGAATATCCCCCCAGGTCCTGGTAGACAGACATCTTCCTCCTCAATGAAACGCCAAACATCTGGCAGCTGGTCCTCATCTAGTATAGATGGAAAACAGGAGAAAAAGAGATCGATCATGAAGGGAGGCTCAGACGACACTTCAACTACTAAGAAGGGGTCCGATGGGGCTATCTCAGATGGACTTCGATTAAACACTCAGCATGACCCTCGTGATGACACTATCAAAGATCTTAAAGGAGAGCTAGAAAAGCTGCGAAGGTCTTGTACTTGCGTTATCTGCCAGGAGCTGCTCTTTGAACCGTTTTTCTTCCAATGTGGACACGTTTATTGTTATGGCGTAAGTTCGTTGGGTATCCGGCATGAGCTAGAAAACTAACCAGTGGATAGTGCATTGTGCAATGGATTGGACAAGCGACATCAAAAAAAAAGAGATGGTGTCCACAATGCCGGGAACTTATTAAATCAAAACCAGGGCCTGCCTATCTGGTCTGTCTTACTCTATGCCAAGTCCCCTCCGATTATTTGCTAACCGTCGGTTCAAAGGTTCGAGACATGGTTGAAATATTTGTCCAACGCGCCGAATTGGTGTCTCCAAAAGGTTCTGGATCAGAGTTACGGAAGCAGCAGAAAGAGATGACCTTGGCCCTCAAAAAGGATACATCACCAAAGGGGTTGGGACTTTTTAGGGGATTGTTTGACGATAATAAAAACACATTACTTGCAATCCGCGACGAATCGGACGAGGTTCTCAGATGTCCTGCCTGTACTTGGGAAGTTCATGGTGGGGTATGCCAAAACCGTAACTGCAACGCACGTGTCCGAGATGCCAGAAATGCATTCACGGATGACAGTGAATCTGGAAGTGCCACGGAGGGAGAAAGTGATCATGGAATAGCTGCACCGGACAGATGGCCGGAAAGTGTTATGGGAGAAGAGACTGCCGAAGAAACGGATGATTTCGACGGCTATGATGATGATGGTTGGGAAGATGAGATCGAGTCACCAGGAGTACGATTGTCCAATAATCCAATTAATATTGACGACGATGATGACGAAGAGCCTGTAACCAACAGAGCGCGACAGACAATTCGTCCTCATGGTTTTGTTCAGGAAACCGATGACGATGATGATGAATCGGACAATGATACTGAAGGGAGCCTGGCGGAGTTTGTAGTTGACGACAGCCCTGAGGTATCGCGTCGGAATGGGCGAAACAGAACTGGGCCTCCATGGGCCTTAAGCTCTTCCCCAGTTGTACCGGAGCGAGTTGCTGGACCCCCGAGAAGAAACGCTAGGCCCATTATAATAGATGATGACGATGATGAGGACCAGTCTTCTCTCTCCGAGGCCTCAGAAGCACCTGGACAGTATTCTAGAGGTCTAAGGCGAGGATTCCATTCCGCACGTGATCACAGGAGTCATATTAGTATCTCTAGCGATTATGATGATGATGAAGACCAAAGTTTGTTGTCAAATGGATATCAGTCACTAGGTGGGCACCAGACCGCCAGTGAAAATGAAGATGAAGGGATAATGACACCCCCGCCTCGTTTACAACATCGGAGAAATTTCAATGGAAGTGTGAGCACCCCAGGCAGCGTATTCAGCGTACCAGAAGAAGAAGACGAGGATGAATATGGAGATGCCGACGATAGCGAGGACACCGAGGACGCAGATGGCGATGTGAGGATGAGTGAGAGTGATTCTAGAATGAGCAACCCTAGACAACCGAACAGACGTCAGGGTGGACATTCCAGAATACAGACGATCGATCTAGATTCTGCCAGTGAGTCTGAGGTTGCGTTGTCGGCCACACGTAGACAGAGGCGTCCAGTCCAACAAGCCGTATCTGGAAACAATTATTTCACTGCCCACCAGAGGAATGCCAGCGGTGGACCCCGAAATAACAATAATGCGCGCAATAGATTAAGTGCTTTGATTGACCCTCAACTGCAGAACTTATTTGCAACGCACCACCAAATGCTGGCCGAACAACAGTACAACTCTCTTGGAGGTCGAACTTCATCAGTATCACCAGCCAGATCCCTTACCCCAGTGCAACGTGATATCACTGGCGCCCGACGCGCTGCCGGATCTCGGACCGGATCACGCGTAGGTTCCCGTGCTGAATCTCGTAGTATTGGGAGTAGAGATACAACACCTGTACAACAGTCTGTAGATAATACACCACCACCCTTTTCTCCACTGCAACCTACCGAGCCGCCGCCGCAGCGAACTCGACAGGGAACAATCGAGCCGACACCAAGTCCGGGCCAAATTGCTCCCGGGAGTCCCGCGAGCTCTTATCACTCGGCGATTTCGCCCTCGTCTCGTCTTGCATCGCTGTCTCCACGAGCCGGGGGTTCTGGATGGGGAATACCGTCGCACATACAGCCTCAAGTTCAGAGGACAGCTTCACCTGGGTTTGGGATCAGAGTCCGTTCGAGGACAGGTTCTAGGCCTGCACTCAGAAATTCAGCATCACGCACTGGTCTAAGAAATAATTCTGCCCAAGGCTCACATATGTCGAGTTTTACTGGTGGCACAGGCATTGCCGGTGTCCAAGGAAGACATACTCCCCAGCAACAGCAACAAAACCCACCACCGCGACAGCAACAGTCTCAGGAGCAGACCCGCAGTTCAAGTGGTATGCCCCCGAGACCGCGTTATCTCACCAGCGAGGATGTGAGAGCTCGGGGACAACTTGCCATCCAACAACGGCAACAACAGCAGGGATCAAGATCTCAAAGTATAGAATCAAGATCTCAAAGCATGGAACCAGTGCAAATATCAAGCCCAGGAAGAAATAATAGTGGAACCGGCAATGGTCATGATCCCGTAGAGCCTGCAGGGCGTGGTCGCAGACTTGGAGCTCTGATTGGAGGCGGGGCAGCCAACTCAAGAGGAGGTGGCCCCATGCTGGTGTTTGGTAATGAAAACGAGTAAGCAAACCCGCGCCAACGGGTGATGTTTTTATTATAAGGATTATTTCTTGAGTATTCCATGGTTAAGTTCTTGTTTGTCCCAATGGTTAATGATGGTTTATTTTTTTCGTGTATGGCGGATTGCGACTATTTTTACGGGGTTTGTAGTCATTTCGGGTATGGAGACATTTGCATAGCTTTTCTTTGGGTAACTGGGGGCGTGATGTCCTTTCCTCTTTGGGATTTGCATATATTGGTGATCTTAAAAGTCGGTTCGCACCGGCTGAAAAAGTGATTAAGCTTTGAGGTTCATTTAACGGTATTTTATGTAGATATCAGCGTGATGTGGAAGCTTACCTAAATGTGAGTTCTGGCCAAAGCTAGAATGCGGGTGGACTCGGCATGCCGAGGAGCCGCCACGAAAACCCATGATGTTCGTCACAAGTGATGATGCGTTGATTGCGGGATCCGTCATCTTATCTGATGTAACTAGTGCGTTCACTTACCTTTGCGCAAGCAATGATTGGTGGAGAGTCGCTCGATTAGCTAATTCCCCTCTAAGCCCGCAGGCGCCCGAAGGCCGGCCACCCGAGGTTAAGTGGTGGGTCATTCTAGCAACCAGAGGCTCGTGCCTTTTCAACCACCAAACCCTTCTTCCCTTTCTCCTCCGCCCACGAACCTTCCCGCAATTCTTGCTCCACCGCCACCGACAGTTTCCGTGGGTACAAAGTAGGCGGCTGCGCACCCTAGTTCCCTGTTTCTCCCTCTTCACTTCTCCACTCTCTACTCAGTTCGCTCAGCACTATGAACACCACACTCTGCCGCAGCGCTCTACGCGCATGCTCCGCCGCCACACGCTCGCCCGGCATCATCCCCGCCGGTGTCCGCACTCTAGCCTCTGTGGCCACTTCGCAGGCTGCTCCAGCTGAGAAGACAACACCAAAGATGAAGAAGTTCCAGATCTACCGGTGGAATCCCGACACTCCCGAGAAGAAGCCATACATGCAGGAGTATGAGCTTGACCTGAACAGCACAGGTCCTATGTTGCTGGATGCACTTATCCGGTTGAAGAACGAGGTCGACCCGACACTGACATTCCGACGAAGCTGTCGTGAGGGTATTTGTGGCTCTTGCGCCATGAACATTGAGGGCACCAATACTTTGGCCTGCTTGTGTATGCTCCTCCGGAATAACTTGTTGTTGGTAAATGGCTGACAGTACGACCAGGCCGCATTGATACCGATACTTCAAAACCTTCCAAAGTGTACCCACTACCCCACACCTACGTTGTGAAGGATCTCGTCCCCGATTTGACGCAGTTCTACAAGCAATATCGATCAATTAAGCCCTACCTCCAGCGTAAGGACGCCCCCGTCGCCGGCAAGGAGAATCTACAATCTATAGAGGAGCGCAAGAAGCTCGATGGACTGTACGAATGTATTCTGTGCGCTTGTTGTTCGACTAGTTGCCCCTCATACTGGTGGAACTCTTCAGAGTATCTGGGGCCCGCCGTACTGATGCAGAGCTACCGGTGGATTGCCGACTCAAGAGATCAATTTAAGGCTGAGCGAAAGGCAGCTCTCGATAACGAGATGAGTCTGTACCGGTGCCACACGATCATGAACTGTGCCCGAACCTGCCCCAAGGGACTGAACCCCGGCTTGGCCATCGCACAGATCAAGAAGGAGCTGGCTTTTGGTAGCTAATCTAAATATTATTATGAGAGAACAAAAAAGGACGAGGTTGTTTTTTCTGGAGGGTTTCTAAGGGAGTACGGGATGTCGTAGGTCAGAGGTAAAAACTGTACAGGGATGGGTGGGTAGGGGGGGCCGGCGTATTCGATTAAGATCTTGGACTTTTGTCCTTTTGTTCAACTCCGTTTGCTTTCGCTTTACATGTCCAACTAGTAGTTGTGTTCTTTGCATGTACTGTAGCAAATGTTTTTTCTTCATCCAAAACGTCCATCTTCGCTACATACTTTATGGGTGGTTGCCGTTCAGGGAAACCCCTTACGTGAGACTTTGAGAAGGCTTGCGAAGTACGTAAACCATTTTTCGCCTGGAAGCTCGTCATTGCTACCTACCTAGTTTCCGTGCAGTCAACTTTCGCTCCCTCACATGATAACCGTTACATACTTGCCAAGCCGACCCGGCACTTCCCGGCGCACGATCGATCCCAAACCTTAACACAACACCTCAAATCCACCTAGCTCTACATACCCCGCCAGAAATGTCCTCCTCTTCTTCATCGCAACCCAATCCTGAAGTCCCGGCTGAGGATCAGTCTGAGTACCAAAAAGGGCACAAACAATTCAATACGCAAGACTCACCATCACCGTGCACCACCAGTAAACAAGTAGCTAACTAACGGGTATGAGGGCACAGAAAGCAACGGTCGGAATACTTCGACCCCTGCCAAGAGGCTGCGAATAGAAGCTATCGGTGTCTGGCACGTAACCAGGGCGACAAGGATATGTGTGCCGATTACTTCCAAGCGTACCGTGATTGTAAGAAGCGGTGGACGGACGAGAGGAAAGAAGAGAAGAGGAAAGCTAGTAGGTGGTTTTAAAACGGCGGCTTGTTTGAATATCATGAGAGATGGCTTGTACGATATCTGTGGTCGAATGGCAATTAGTGCTTTTGAAATGGCGGGTATTCAAATTGGCAGAGCTGGTGGCGGGTGGCGAACGCAAATCTCCACGAGAACATATACATACAGCATTGTAATATAGAAAGATAGATTGTGCGTGCTGGTGAAGTAAGACATCTTTTATCTATCTTCTAAGCACATGCCTGAATTTGGAAAAGCATGAGTGTATAGTCATGAGCAGGCTGCAATCCTACTCGAGTGATTCCTAGTGAAGTGTAGTCTCCCACATGGTAAGTCACTGTGTCGTTTGCAAGTTTTGATGGTCAGTGAATCATGGCCTGTATACATACACTACACTCTAGACTTTTAGGGCGATATAATAGAAATTGATAAGAACTCAGAGGTGAAGCCTGTATACATATCGGACCACTTTTTCCCCGATCCACTCATGTTTCAGCATATTTACCAACTAATTCCCCGAGGACTTCATCTCCATGCTTGATCGGGGATTTAGATAATAATGGTCAATGTCCAGATGCGGAATATCTAAGTGGGAGATTTCGGTCCAACCGTGTACCACGATGACGCGATTGATTTCTCACAGCGCTTGACCGAGATACCATCTAATACATGTAACATGTAATATTTTGCTTTGACGTTACATATGTACTGCTTTTACCGAGCCTGTATTCACCTAGCGGTCAGTCGGGGGTTTTCGACGAATAATCTAGAGGGGTGCGCTTTCTAATGAATTCAATGGTCAAGGGCAATTCAAGCTAGATACTTCTCTACTGATCATGACACAGCCCCTTTGCATAGGAAAAAAACCTCACAAATAGAAAATCGGAGGTTTAGGGGAAATATGATGGGCCGGTAGAGACTCATATTCTCTGCTTATCGATCCCGCGACGTGATCCAGAAGAAACTTCAGTGGCTCTATAAAGGCTTTACAGTGGTATAAAAGCTCATGCCATACGTCCGATAAATTGTTAGCAGATAAATTTCAAGCCATTCGACTCTCTCATTGATTTTTTAGAAGTTGTAGAGTCAGTCGGATTAATTGTACGTCAAGTTGGTTCACGCTATCTAATTTTCTGGAACACATCGTCTTTTTGCAAAACGGATGATAATCGATAAGTAGAATACTAGCAGTGACACCGGCATGGCTTACATAAGCAACTTCTTCCATGCAAAATACCGAGTCTTACCATGTGATTTGCCTAGCTAGCTCGGCAGATTCGCAGACGAAGATGGTCTCAGCTTTTCAATCAGAGCTCGCTTCCAATGCGGGAGCGATGGGGATGTAAATCTGAATGTGGGTGCTTAGATAAGTATTTAGTGCGATATCGAGGTGTGTATCCAGGATGCACCTGGAGTGAGGTGCACATAAACACACTCAGGAGAGATGATTACTATGAACAAGCGAGCTAGAAACAAACTCAGGCTATGGGTCTATAGGCATGCATTCATGCATAATAGGAGAAAGCTTGGGGAGAGGAAATTGATGAGGTTCATGCTCTCAATGCAGGTACGCGATCATTGGCCTGGTTACTACAGTGTAGGCGTTGCAAGCAATCTGCCCAAGCGCCATCCTGGCGGCAAGCCGTTAGCCCCGCGTGTCCCCCATCAGCAAGTCAGTCTCAGCGACGTTTCGGATGCGTCTCCAGATTTCTTGGGAGTGGTGATGATGTCGTTGATCTCAGCTTATGAAGAACACGTTAGCAATATGTATCTGGTGCAATCAATTTCATGAGCGCGCCATGATTAATTTGTAATATAATAGACTTCAGAGAAGAATTCCATAATTGCTACACTCTAAGTACTCGTAGAATTGATCTGCACCTCGCCTACCGAGTGCATAATGCAGAGTCTGACAAAATTTGGTACAGTACGTCTCCGCCGGCATCGCGTCCCCTGGCCAATGGTTGCATCCATGGTCTGGCATAATTCGCTTCATGTCCCCTCGCGTAGATTGCTGCCTGGGACTGTACGGGCCTTACCCAACCAGCAACCAGCAACCGTCATATGCCCTGGAATTCCCACTCCCCACCCCTCAGCCCCCACGGCCATTGTCCCTTCTCTCAGATTCTCTCACTCTCTCACCTACATCTCTGTCTTTTTCTCATCTCACTTTCCGTTCTTTCTACTTCCTAATACACATTCCATTACATATTCAACACCTCGCAGGTTCGAGTAGTGACAGCTAAAGGACCAGCCTTGCAGGCTCAAGTTTGATCATATTCAGAACGGATGCACATGGATACTTGAAGGTTTCTACTATATATTGAGAATGCAGATATTGCGTGCTGGCAGAAGAAGTAATTTATTCTGAATCGCACTGGACTGGCGACTGGACTCAGTAATCGATCGCTCTACTTCTCTCGTTTGGTCGATTCTGTTATTTTTAATAGCCCCCGATATTAATGCGTACGCTTCAATATTCCAATATCCCATTATCAGTACGCAGTATACTCCCGCTTCTTGCGACTACAGAAACATAGTACCAAACAATGCGAGTCTTAACCAACTTCCGCCGCTCGCCCCGCAAATCCGACATCAGCCCGGAAGACCCCAACTCACCTCCACGTAACGTTACTCCGTTCAAAGCACCCGAAGCTCCCTGGACACCGCGCTTCCGTATACCATCCACTACGCCGTCGGCGGTCTCTGAGGGCACCGGCCGTAAGATCCAGAAACATCTGGATGCAGGAAATCCGATATATATTGGCGTAGACCCGGGTAGCCTCCCACACACAAGCATACCACCGTCGTGTAAGCTCGGGGTGGAAACAACCGAGACCAAGTTGCGGGGAGGAAACGTTGATGAGGAACTGGGAGGCGCGCTGAAGAGCCGGAGTACTCGGCGTGCGGCATTAGAGAAACTGCTGTGCGGGCTCAGTCTAGACTGCTTCGCTAAGGGGACTTTCTCGACCGGACTATTTCTAGCGCTGTATGGCATTCAGATAGGTCTACAGGGCTTCATAGGTATGTGCAAATCCCAACGCATGAGCTCTCATCATATCCCATCCTATCGCCCAACTCCTGCTAACTGGCCACTACATAGGCTTCAACACACCGAGCGATGGTAATCGGGATCTCTACTCAATCATGCTGGCCATGCAGATTTCTTGGGGCTTCATCTTGGGCGGGGGCTGCATCTTCGGCATGCTGCTGATGTGGGGGGCCTGGCGCCGCTCTCCCAGCGTTGCCCTGATCTTCACGGTTTTCTGGACCTGCACCACAGTACTGGCCCTCGTAGTGAGCGCTATCTACTTTTATATGTTCTTTACCGTGCGCACCGCTATTGTCAACGACTGCCGTGCCAAAACTGTGCGCACCACCTTGGAATTCTCACCCTCGGCGCCACGGCGCAGTGCACCGCCCGAGGAAATCGCGGCCTGCATCGACCGTGCGCGCGGCAAGGGTCTCGAATACCTCATCTGGGGTCTCATCTACATCGTCATGTTAGCCTTCAACACCCTTACTATCCTGTGGAGCCGCGACTACCGCAAGCGCCTGCTTGAGCTCTCCCAGCTTGAGATTCTCCAAGAATCACTTTCGAATCCTCCGGTGTCCCCCGTCGCACTCATGCTCGGAACACGCCCGCCCCTCATGCGCTCACGTGGCACCCTAGGCCCCACGAAGGCCGAATCTGAGAAGAACGGCAGCGGCAACGGCACCTCGCCCGTCAGCCCGCTCTCGTCCGGAAGTTATCCGAGCGACGCAAGTTCCGTGAGCACCATCGTCACGAGCAGCGGTGTCATCCCGGTGATGCACCAGCCAGATACGAGCGAGGATGAGCGCAAGCGCCGGCCAAAGAGCTACGAGGTGCCACCGCTGAATGTAGTGGTACGCCACAGCGAGATGTATGCGAATCCGTTGCCGGAGCTAGTGGTAGAGACACGATCGCCGGCACCGGCCTACGATCAGAAGGAGGTAGTGCCGAGTTATGAGGAGCCGAGGCCGGTTTTGTAGGCTGAGAAATGGGTCTTCTAGAGCTTTTTTAAATAGTAGAGGTCAGAGGGAGTAATGGTGTAAAAATACTATTGCGATTGAGAAACCGTTGTACTACTCATTCTGTGCTGGTGTTTCTGGACATCCGATATCACTCTAATAACTCTGAAAATGCAGCTCCTCATTAGAACAAATAGTTCAATATAGTACTCTAGAGCATATTTTACTCAATCAAAATCTAGTGAATTTACCATGTAGTGATACCGCAAAGCCACATTCGAGCATCCATGGTCGCTCGTACATGTATGTACTACCAAGCAGTTTCTTGGTTTTATCACAAAATCTTATCATATCAACTACCTCTGATGATTAAATAGCCGTATACTAGCAGGTACGTACAACACTTCATCATATTTCCGTTTGATGAGCTTAGAGCTTTTGAGAAAGTGACAAGCTAGCTTCGGCTTGGGTTTGCCCTCGAGCAGCCATTCCGACCGCCGGCATCACGGTCCAGGGTTCCATTCGGCCTTTGTTACGGGACAGCTGGCTGCTAGGGTGGTGGCTCCAACAAAGCTGCATACAAGTGAAGTGTACTCTACAAACACGGAGAGTTTAGATGTTGAGGAACAAGCAGCGCTCGGCAAGCCAGCCCAGCCCACCATGCTAGCTGCCAGCGCCCGGCCGATGTCAGGCCATACTTAGCCGGCTGTGTGGGTGTTGATATTTTCCCGAACCACCTACATGCTACATCAATAGTTTACGGCATTCTCCGTGCCCTAGCTTTGTTATTGGGTCGGAGGTTGTGAAAATTTGCAGGCGAGTGACAAGCAAACCATTACACCCCCTCTGGCGACATCACGTGCATGCCGCAAGTATCGGACGATCACGATGCTGTTCGGACGTATGTCCACTCAAAAGCTCCTTCATTAGCTAAGGGGATATAGTTGGCGCTCGTATGATTATAACTTCTCCAGCTAAGATCATTATGAGTTATGTGTTGCTCATCTGACTAGCGACAATGCCTTTGCCCACATGCATGTGGCATCACTCGGCTAACGCCCGCCTTGGTGTATTCTGGCAGGGTTGAAACTACAGAGATGGCGATGAGAAATGGGAGACGCCCCGTGGCTCAAGCAATTCCAATCAGACTCTAGGGCTCTGAGGACTTGAGAGAAGAGGGGCAGCCAGAGGGTTCTGGCGCCCCCAGGAAGCACGCCCACACCGGCCATACAAACGCTGGCTGGAGGACCCCATGTTCGTGGCTTCCGCCAACGCGTGGAGTTGCGCTGAAGCTTGTCCTAGGCGGGATTCTAGCGTGGTATGGAGAGTTAACATCCCACTTCCATTTTTCACAGCTATGGCTAAAATTCCCTACATGATGAATTTATTGGACAATAAAACACGAGTCCCATCAGATCTAGTTTCTTTTCCCTCTTTCAGGGTGTGCGCTCTCTCTATTACTCACTTCATCCATGTTCGATCCGTTGATTCTATTTCTGCGTGAAGAGTTTTACTCAACAACACGAGCACATTCTGTCTGTTCCACCAATTTGACAGCTGGTTCTACTGATATGGTCCTCTGCATAGAAGAAGCAATTTGCTTGTGTGCAAATGTATAAATGGTTAGTGGTATGGGAAAACTTCCTGTGCGGCAGTTATCATGCATGCATCACTATCGTTCCCCCAACCAGTGGTAGAAGCACAGACGCAAAAGATCGAAGAACCATCTTGGTATCACTTCAGCCGCTCACATTGTCTCCGTCTTTTATATCCATGTTAGTCTGGGCTACTTTACTCCTCACGGAAGCTCAATTCTTGTCATCCAGTAGTTAAACTCACCATTTTTCACGTACCTATATCATATCCAAGTTGCTGTCTGCCCGGTATCTATTGTATGGGGCTCGAACTGTCAAAAACTGATCAGATACCCACCCACCATCATAATATTTCCAACAAACGGTCAGTGCGTTAAAGGGAAATAATATAGCCTGCTGCTGCAGGTAAGCAACAGCAAAGAAAGGAGCCGGCATCCCGCTGTACATCCGCCCGTTCCTAGCCGTCGGTCTGTCCCTACTGGATCAAATGATACGAACTTCGCAGGATAGTATGAAAATACTGTGCCAATTCGCTGTTGATCTCCTAAAACTCAATTACTACAACCTATCAACTTGAGACCATCAACAATCGAGCGCCTCTGCCGCAGAAGGATGCCCTGCGGGTGTAAGGTGTCGCTATGTGTCAGTTAGTATAAGATCAGGGAGTGACAGAAGGCATCCATCCCTGTAGTAACTGCCCACTTAGGGTAAATGATAGGTGGCTCTCTCTTGCGGGCTTTTTTGGAGTTTTGATAGGCTGTCAGTGTTGATCAATGTCCTAGTCCATGGCCCTGAGCTCGTTTCAGTACGGTTGGCGAGGAGCACGCCTTGAAAGAATGACTACCTTGCATGGATGTCCACATGACGAGCAGCTCAAGCTCCAAACTGAGAGATATCAGTGGACAGAGACTTTATCTATATTCAGAGAGCTGCAGGCGGGGAATCGAGCTCTTCCACAAGCAACATAACGCACCCGAACAAGCATCCATTCGGTGTGGGGGTCTTTCAAAGGGGCTATCGGGCTAACCAGGGTGCACCAGTGCCCTATCTGACAAGATTGTAGGCATAATTTAGTACGAAATATTATGATGAATAGTTGGCCTTACGTGTCGTGAACTCAGCAAGACACAAGCACGGTGCGTATCCTTGAACGAACTGTTAGCACGTTACATAAACAGCATCAGATCGATATATGGCCCACGGTGATAGAGCTTCTGAAAATACGCAACTATTGACGTAAGTATGTGTACTCACCGGTGGACCCAAAGCTGAAAAATGAAAAGAAAACGTGCATCAAGAGATATTCATCGCCCTCAGCTGTCACATATCTTTCCGCTCCATGTGGACAAAAATATCCAAAGCTATTCCTATCTTTTCTAGGTTTGAAAGGTGAAATTTAATTCGACCTAAAGCCAGCCAGTGGGTACGAGTAGAGTATGTATGTACATGTGAAAACCAAAGTTCTTGTTGACGACTTTGACACGTTGATGTATCATGCAAAACTCCCAACCTGCATGAGCAGACAACCCAGTGATGTGGCAAAGGTTCATAGATTACATCAGGTACGCTCAACGTTCGAGTCCGAGGAGTGAGGCACAAGCTTCAGAACATCAACCATCCTTAGATGTGTGGCTTGAGCTCGCTTGTCTCGGTGCATTAACCTTAAAGATTTTCCAGCTGAAATAAGGGTTCCACGTGGAATTCGTATGCACATGGCTGAACATGCTACAGGACCGCGTGGCTGATACCATGCATTTGAAGGCTGTTTACAGTATAAAACTCAATTGAATAAAATACGAACGTCGATTTGAAAAACCACTCTGCATAATCATTGAGTCCAGAAAATTCCAGTGGCAATTTTGAATATCAGAAGTACGCGGCTTTGACAACGAAGTACAGACTCCGTAAATGTGTGTGATCAGCCGTGCTGTTGATCCATGTTGACGTTGAACGTTGCGCGATTATGTAACAATGGCATCAAAAATAACACGTCGAGAAGATCGGACGACGACAAGAAACGCGTCAAATCTAGCCTTTAGTTTGAGGCTGCAGTGCAGAAGGTTGGATGTCCGAGTGCAGATGAGCGCACCGATTGAGGCCGAGATCCTGTGGTACGCATTGAGCTTCCCCAGAGCGGCTGTTGTTGGATGCGCGGCAACGCCTCATGGCTGCTGAGTGTGGACACATCGGACATATCCAGTCTGGAATATCGGCGTTAGTTCGTCACGACCCTTTGAGTAAGCAACGCGAGTGCCATGAGGAAGAGGGTAGTACCTGCCACTGACGGTTGTGTGAACCAGTCGAGACTAGGAAGCAGCGATGCATTAGAGATATTTTCCCGGGATCGAGCTTTTGCGGGTCGTTTTGCTTGTTTGTGTGCTACCTGCGCCCACTCCAGCCATTTGGAACTGGCCCCATTGACTTTCCGGAGCCGAGGCTGGTACGGGGTGACGGGGTACACGCCGCCTCTTTGCCACTGCGTCGTAACCGACTCAACTCGAACTCCACAAGCGCAAGTACAGGCAGCCGCAATGGCAGCGTCGGCGGTAGATGCCGTGGAAAGCAAATTGATGAAGATTTTCAGCGGGCTGCAAGTAATGATGGATTATCACTTGCAACAACAGGAATTTCTGATAGATTATCCTCCTGCTTCTAGCATAAGTATTTCTCGAGTCTCGACAACTTCTACTTGGGCCCTGAAAGCTCGGTACCTTAAAATGAACCAACAATAACCCTTGTCAAGCGATCGACTAGATAAGGTTATCGATCGACAAGCGACCGAGACACAGCCATGATGTGGCTCTCCCTTTGCGGAGATATCCGCTGTGATGACGTACAACCATTTCGCAACACTATCTTCTAGAACGACATATCTGCATGCTCACATGCTCTGTTTGAATTGTAGGTTTTACCAAGTAAGCCTAACAAAGTTCTACTCTAGCACTTGTATGCAGTTGAACACTCTTCTTCCCAGAAAATATCTTCGTAATTACCAATTCGTTGTTGCGGCCATTCTGCACAAAGTATAGGCCAGTCCCATAACAATTGATGGCACTGCTTAACCTTACAATGGAGGTGTTCCACCCCATGCCAAAATTAATACCCTCAAGTACTCTACTCTCTCTAACGTCTTGGAGCATTTAATCCGTAGACACTTTGATTTGCTTTATACTCCGCATGCAATGCTTTCGAGTCAAAAGTGTTTATTTTAGCTTAGCTTTAGGCGCGCGAAACACTCCTAACTCTCTAGAGTTAATGTCGCATTCTGTGTTAGTCTGTGCAGCCGTAAAAACCTGTGTGTTCCACCCGTGGTATGCAAAAAAACACTAACAAAGGACACGGCTGACAGACTAAGAAAAAGTTAGTAATTCTGTGTGAACTCGTTCTACCGATTGTGGCTAGGTCCACTCAATTTGTTTAATTCTGTCACTCTATCAGCTTTGAACTCTAACTGGCCGTATTCACGGTCGGAAGAAGAGCTTTCATGGAGAATCTTGTAGGGATTCTTCCTCGAAAGTAGTGGGCTGTAGTGGTGAGGCAAGGGCATACCAAACCTGAGGCTGTGCTCTTATGACGTCAGTGGCGGCCTGTACTGTAATTTTACAAATAGCCGCCACGACCCGTGCACGGGAAAATAAGCGCCGCCTACGTTGGCCTGTTTCGCCAATCTGTGCCGTGTAATTTTTCTGTGCCAGATGCTAGCTACTCCGCTTTGGCATGCTGCCCTTAGAGAACGTACGTAGCAAGTTTGTGTTTCTCTGTCTCCGCGGGTCCTAATGGAAAAAGAAAAAAAGTCGGGCTCCAGTGCAAAAGCAATCAAGCTTGTTCCGCAACAGTGGCAGTGTAGGGGTTGGAGGGGGCCCTTTGAATGTGGCGCCCGGGAATTTTGGACATGTCGCCAAATCCCTGTTGAATCTAACGTTAAACAAACCAACACTGCCCACGGACGTCCAATCCGAGCAAATCGTGACGGCATCGCAAGCATGGATTTTCGGCTCTAGTCTTGATAGGTGCAGATCGGGTTGTCTCTTTGGCATCTTGTCATGGATTGGATCGCATCTCTCGGGACATCATTGCCTAGGTTCATGATCTAGATGCTCTGCTAACTCACGATCAGCGGATGGTCAAAGACGAAGATCGTTAGATGTTTCGATAGCTCTAGCCCCCAAACACAGATTTCTCACTCGCGAATTACAATCCAGACTGTGCACGGTTGGGCGTGGCCCAATTTTAGCCACTGCACATGCCATTGCAGTTGCGGATTTGTAAATCCTACTAATAACCGGGCTTTGGCCGGGCAGTTGCGCAATAGGTAATTCCTTGTTTATGTTACGGGCTTAGGCAGCTGTTATCGCCGCCTATGTGGAATAGTTCGCATTGTACGGGTGGTGCCTCCTGTATTGGTTACAGAAATTTTCCAGACTCCAGTTTGAGGCATTCCGATCGTAATACAGCGGTCACCACTGCTCACTTTTGTAATTGTTTGCCTTGCACACTCGAGAGTTCTGGAACCCATCCTCTCTGCTTTGGGGTTGCTGTGGCTTACCTTTCTCGGGAACCTCAATCTCAGCTGCATCCTACCGCAGCATGCACACACACACACACACCACACGGAAATTCCCAGCGGCAACTGTACATATGTGGCCTGTCATGCCTGCTCGCCTACAGCTGATTTCTTCGAAAAGCATTATTACTTTTTACTGGTTTCACTCGTGCCCGGGTTTGGGGGTTCAGCCACAGCACGATAAAATACATTGAAGCGAAAACTGCAGTGAGCATGCTTGTAACCAGCGTGCCACAAAGTCAGTAGTAATTAATATGTCAAACATTCTGAATTTGCCGGTTGCACCGGTTTTCCGGAGTGGTAGATTTTTAAAATTGTTTGGTACGATTTTAGTATGCACATCTGAATGTATTTACCCAGAGCGGTGAACGCCACTGGCTGATGCGACAGCCAGCTAGCCAGGGTCAGCAGCCGGGGCGTTGAGCAACCAAACTGCTGCAAGCTCGGAGTTTTGATAGATCCTGTCCGGATCCACAAAGTGGGAATGGTTTTGCACAACCGCAGTCTACTAATTTTGATGGGATGCTACCTAAGGCCCGAGGCCGCTAACGAACACACTGCAGCAACGATTGCTTGTTTGGTGCTCTGCTTTTGCCCATTGTGCCATGCTAGTGAGGGAGGCACTTCGTACTCTTTTACACCGGTGCAGGAGAAGTGCAGCAATGCAACGAGCGAAGTACAGACAGACTCGACGTACGGACGGACGAACAGAGAGACAGACAGACAGACAGACAGACGCTGTAACTTGCAGTGCAGTTGAATGTGATGACTCCAAATGCATGTCCAGTTGTGCAGAAATAATCAGCAACTGCTAGAACGGAATCGAACCAGAAGCACTAGCAGACAGCGGAACTCGCTTGTTTTCGGTGCTTGATTTGCTTTTACTTTTGTCTGATCACTTTTTAATTACTTCTTATTCATCTGCACACCAGCTCCGTTCGAGTTTCTACTCTGCCCGACTCGACAAAAAAGGCTGGGCCGCGTCAAACTCGCCACGCTCTCCCTTGCACGAACACACATGCAGTTGATGCGTGTTGTTACATATTCAATTAGGCTTCGTGTGCTCTATTATATGCTTATTTGGACGGCTAGACTGTCAATTGCGCAACAGAGCTGCTCTTACTTGCGTCCAGCTCTTCCCCGGAGACACGTCTGTCTGTCGTCTGCTCTTGACAATATACAACTCCTGCGTTTATTCCAAAGACAGACCGACACACGTCAATTAGTTGGATCTGCCGCGCGCTCATTCGCCTGGGGTAAGTCTAAAGTCTCTGGTTGGGAGTGTTGCTTTACACTGCTAAGTACGCAGCAGGCTGGGTTCCCGTGGTAGCTTATATTGAAGCCTTTTGGCCCCTCCGGAGTTCTGCCCTGCTCTATCCACCGTAAATCCTAATCTAACGAAGTCTAACCCGCCTGCATCCTCGTCGCCAACTCCATTTACACCGCAGGACCCTGCTTTTTGGTTAATCGGTACACCGGCGACAGCAGCCCACCAACCACAGGCCTGAGAAGCCACTCGCCACAGTAATCCTGACACATACATATAGGCGTGCAACCTGCAATTCCCGTCACCAAAAGCTGCTCGAACCAGCTGCTTGGAGGTACGCCGTTTTCTTGCTTGCCCGATCCCGCTGTCAAGGGCTTGCCTAGGCGTTTGCCTCCGTGGTACCCCACTGTTTTATTATTTTATTTTTCCCCAGGGCTGGCATCTGTGCTCTGCTCTTGCGCTGCTGTTACTCAATCTTTCCCCTCATCCGGGTCCTCGTTTCGATTGCCTCAGAGTTGCCGGACGGCATTTTTGTACACTCTCGGGATTTACTTCTTGGCTCTTCGACCAAACGGAGAAGAGACATTCTGCATTTGTCTGAGTCTGAGACATCTCACTTGCATTCTGAACCGTCTTTATTTCTATCTGAATTGATCTATTGGAAGAACTCCGGTGGCTTGGTCGGCATCGAATCATTTAGACAGCTGCTGGGGGAATCTATTAGGTTAGTAGGAGCCTTCCAGGGCTTTTATTTTTGAAGCCTGTCGTGATTGTCCCCTGGGTTCCCTTTCTCGAACAGTTCTCAAAATATCATGACCTCCTATTCAGTACATGCAGGTCAACATGCCTGTATAATCTTTAAAGCCCTACTGCCTATCTATTTCTTAGCCCATGGCGAAAGTCCAACTCACTAACCAGGGTTTATTATTTAGATAAAATCTGCTTGAAGCCCGAAAACCGCCCATCTGCAATGGATAATGCGAATTCAACTGATCAACCCTCCTGCAACGTCAATCAGGACGAATCCGTAGCCCCAGAGCAGGAAAGCGCCATACCCACACAGTACCTACCTCAAACCACACCTGAGAACATGGCTTCTACCTTTATCTCACCACCACCGCCTCAACAATTCCTCCCGTTTGCGCCGCATAGAAACGGTCCACAGACATTCATACCAGTAGCTGCTAATGCGATCCAACGGTCACCCAGTGTCGGACTTCTGTCTCAACCAAATGCGTTCAATATGGGAACTATGCAACGTACCCTCTCTGCACACTTACCACACCCGCATCCACAGCAGCATTCCCAGCAGCCACCACCACCGCCGCAGCAGCAGCAACAGGCGCATCCGCCATCACATCCACATTCAAATACACGGCAGCAATCATCACAGCGATTCCAAACAGGTCCTTCCACAGCTGCTTTGGCATACCAATTGTCGCAGCAGATCCAGTATCAAACACCCGCCACACTGAATGAATCAGGGTACTATGGACAAGTTCTATACCAGGCACCGACGGGTTACTATGATCCATACGGTCACTATACAATGGCTCACGACCCAGCATCCCACAATGGAACCTTTCAAGTACCGTATTCTTCTAGCTATCCTCCGCACTCCGCGCCTTTGACAGGTCCACAGTGGTATCCACAAAGCCCCCCATATTATCCTGTTCCGCCGATGAACACCGGATATCCGGTCCAAGTGCCTCCGCAAATGCAACAATATCAATACCAGAACTATTCACAGTCCAGGAGGCACAGTGTACCGGTTCAAGTACACCAAGCACCCAGGGTTACTGATACTAGCATCCGAAAGAGTCCGAACACATCGTACTCGATGCAAGGGCCACAGAATATGCTTGGTTGGTGATATTCCTCCCATTTTTTATTGCTCTGTATTCACATTAGTTTCAAATAGCTACTCCAAGCAATGCAGAACAGTCCCAAATTCTCTCACAGGCATCGTCTACACCCTCACTACCTCGAGGTCCTCCCAGAAAGCCAAAACAATCTGGAAATGCCTTATGGGTCGGAAATCTTCCTCCAGAGGCAACAGTCGGCGAGCTTAAAGACCACTTTTCCCGAGATGCGAAGCAAGACATCCAGAGTGTTTTTTTGATATCAAAGAGCAACTGTGCATTTGTGAATTATCGCACAGAGGCCGCTTGTAATGATGCTAAAGATCGATTTCACGACTCGAAATTTCACAAAGTGAAACTAGTCTGTAGACTTCGGCGCAGCTCAACACCAGCGGCAGGATCGCCTCAACCACCGCCCACTCCGAAATCTCCTGGAATATCAGCCGAAGCTAGTGGAGATGAAGACGCTTCAGCTGTCGAGTCTACAGAAACATCTGATACGGCTGTGAAGAGTCCCCCTTCAGGTCCCGCTGGACCGAAACCCAGACCGGACGCAAAAGACAGATACTTCATCGTCAAGAGTCTTACTGTTGAGGATCTTGAACTAAGTGTGAAAAACGGAGCATGGGCAACCCAGAGTCATAACGAAGCGGCATTAAATAAAGCATATGATGCAGCCGAAAACGTATACCTTATTTTTTCTGCAAACAAATCTGGGGAGTACTATGGTTATGCCCGTATGACATCCCGAATCACAGATAACTCGTCAATATCTTGGATGCCGACTTCACAGGCAGTGGATACCACCCTTCCAAAGTCAATTTTCACTGCCGAGACCGAGACGGCCCCTAAGGGCCGCATAATCGATGACTCAAGTCGAGGGACGATATTTTGGGAAGCTTTGAACGAAGGGGCGGGGGAAGATGTGGCAGAAGCTAAAGACAATGAGGAGGAACCAAATACATGGGGAACGCCGTTCAAAGTTCAGTGGATGTCGACGGCGAGGGTACCTTTTTACCGAACACGAGGGTTGAGGAACCAATGGAACTCGAATAGGGAAGTCAAGATAGCAAGGGACGGCACGGAGCTGGAAGAAAGTGTTGGCCGACGGCTGATACAGATGTTCCAGAGGAACGTGAACGTATGATACTTCTCGCAATCATGCGCAGATTCTTGCTGATAGCGCTAGGTGAGATGAACAAGTTTTTAGAATCTAACGAATGTTGATGATTTTACCTTTATGTGGGTTTCATATTTTACTTTTCTTGTAGTCATGATGAACTTATCACATGTGCATGTGTATAACGTGTCGAAGAAGATAGCAAAAGTCGCTCTTTTTTGGACGATCTTTACCTGACGCTATTAGGGAGCATGATGTTTTTTTTTGGTTGGTTTCAAGAGAGCAGCATCATCAAGACCCCAAATAATTCTCTTAATAACTTTTTGTTGATGGCTTTTCTGGGAATTAATGTAATCCTGTTAACTATTTCTTTTTGGACCATCTCTTCATCCTATGTTTTATGTATTGGACCCATTTCCTTTGGTGTCTCACGGCAGTCAATTTTGTTTCTCGAGACTAGAACTGTTTGACAATTCTTTGGTTTCATTGCATTGCGGAAAGTTCACTGGGTGTTGATATTCTTCGGGAAATATCATGGGGTAGGTGGCGTTTGGTGGCGCTTGGTGTCCCATTCGGGGAACACCCTTTTTTCTCTGATGAGGCAGTGTGCGGATTCAAAAATTTCCAATATACCCCCCTCTTCTAATCGAAAAAAAAAAGCGTTCCTCTCGTATCGAGGTGCCTTCTCTGGATCGTGTAGTAGCCCCGCAACCGAACATGAGACTTCTATCCCGCCCCACACCTTTCAGATTAAGACGCGAGACATGCATGAGCATCAACAGTTATAATGAGCCCTGCTGTACGATTTACCTTATTAGTTGCATACACTGTCTGTACCAGAATACAGCCGTTTTTCTTCAGTCTAGCGCAATCTACTATGCAGGTACAACGTCCCAACACCTGCTGGGCCTTCCCTCCTCAGCCAGGAACAGAATAAAACCGTACACGTCTCTTGAAAATCCGGGCTATATTGGTGGATAAGATTTCCCTAGCGCACGAGCACTGTACTCTGTTTTATCTCCGCTGCATGTATCAGGGGTCATGGAATAATTCCCGGTAGCGGAGCACACACCATTGCGAGTGCTAAGCCATGCTGGCGTGGCTCCCCAAAACTACTCTGCAATACAGCTAAGGCATTGCATGACCGGTCGCAACTGCTTACCGTTTGCTTCCAGCGCTCCCGACGCCGACAAGCCGACCTAGGCGCACGCGCGCGCTGTGGTGCACTGCGACCTCGGAATCGAGTGAATGCAGATGATCGGGATCACCGGCCCGACCCGAACCAAACCTTGAGAGGCTAAGTTGGGCCTAGGGTAGTACTCTAGAGTACAGCAAGCAACAAAATTGAAGCTGACGGCCTCGGTTGGCTGCAGAGAGTTACTAGCAGAGTAATAGATTAGGGCAGACCGGCAAAGCTGAGAGGGTTAACCGGCACATCGAAATGTGGTAAGCTTTTGTAAGAAAGGCTGCGGTCATGTATCATGGTCGGTCAATCGCCACTAACCCTAACCCGTCAAGAGGTTCGGAACCCGGCGAAGAAAGGCCGGCAAGATCGATATATGTCGGAGAATTAATTAGCGCTGTAATATGTATTTATATAGCAAGAATGTGTGGTTTTTGTTTTACAGGTGCCCCTCATTGACCCGTTTACTTTCATGTGTATGCAAGTTGATATGCTACAAACACATGTGTTGGTATCATATCTTTGTGGCTTTAAAAGCCAACCTAGGATAAAGTGTGGTAACACAATATTCCTGAGGTTTGGCATAGAATGTTTTCCTCCTATAGCTGAAGTTGTTCGTCAGCATTAGTCGCCTAGTGTTGCATGCGCACAACTTCACAACCGGCATGCATGAGCCTGGACGGAATGATTAATTCTCACCAGTTTTGCTGCGACACATATGCATGTGGACAAAAGATAGAATCATACCGTATTTCGTGGAAATTCTAACCACATGACTAAGCAGGTATCTCGAGTCACGAGTGATTTCACATTACTAATTCTTAAGATCAAGTCCATCTTGCCCTCAATATGAATGAAATCTAGATAATACCAGTATGTAAGGCGCCTATTTTTTTGACCAGTAGGTAGATAGTAGGCATACATATTTATAAGGCCGCCATATTACATTTATGCCCTTTTAGCTAGAAGGAGGATTACGACCCAGTAGTCACTCGATGTTTACTCTCCAAGAAAAGATAACTAGAATCTTTCAAAACTACTGTCTTATCAAAGCTTCCTTAATAGTATTCCTACTAGGAAGCTCTATAGATGAGACGAAAGTCTTTGAAAATGTGTGATGCCCTATGGTATGCACGCGTCCAGAACGACAAAAATCTTTAGTATGGTACCGCCCTCGGGTTAATTGACTCCATATATAGTGGAAACCCCGATCTCATTGAAAACACTCACTGACATCAAAATCTCACGTCCAATGGATCGAATAGAGGGGATCACAACATTCGGGTGCACATCTCCATGTGCAAACTCATAACATACAGATGTATATGTACAGAATTTAGACAACCGGTCATTACTAGTAATTTACATTGGTATTAGAGGTCCAAAGTTTTTAGTGGATACAAGATTATTAAGGAACTGGTAGCTGGAGATCTGATGTATTAACAAAGGGAATATATTGAATCGTGAGTGATTCTAGCAATCGCGGTGGATTGCCAAGTCTATTTGAAATTAAGAATTTTCAGTAATGAAAATAGCATGCGTGATAAAGTGCTCCGTGTCCATGTACAGCGCAATATTTGACCCCGCCAGAAAAGAAGATCCGAGACACATCCCAAAAAATCCAGAATTATACAAGAAATGAGGCGATAGCAATGCGTGCCTATGTACCTCTCAATATCACTGCGCCGGTTGTCGCAGGCGTAAGCTCTAGTGAAAACTATAAGAGATGATGCTCCCAAAAAAATAGACAATTCCGACCTGGTATCGTATCGCGAATAAAGGAAAGAACGGAAAAGAGTGCTTCGTGAAAAAAAATAAATAGGTATTTTGGGCAAAGGATCGACATGCAACGCTCTTGGTATAACAGACACACAGCTGATTAATAAATTAAACGAGAAAAAAACAGATCTATCCCAATATAAAATCGCCATTTTGACCGATAATCAATGTGTCGCTGGTCTCTGTGGTCCATCGTCTTTGGCAATGTCATCATAATCATCAATAATTAAAATTTCGTCACCAAGGTCGGGACCGAAATCTAGAACTTCCTCGATATCTTCCTCGTCTTCCTCTTCCTCTTCAATTATTCCACCATTATTCCGCTTTGGTACAGACATACTACTGCCAGAGCTATCACGCTTGCCGATGTTTAGGCTTGGCCCTTTAAAGACTCTTTTCTTTCTCTTTGCAAATGCTACAGGGCCTGCCATTATAGCAGACTCGTTGTATCCACCCCTTGTAAGACGGACATGTGTTGGGAAAGGACTTGATGTCGTGGGCGTAGCTGGTAACATCTTGACCGATCCCCTTGGGGATCGCGGAGATTTCAAAGTTATAGATGAAATTGACGCTGATGATGTCGATGATGCCTTGGAATGCGATTTGTTGTGAAATGACCTAATCGAAGAAACAGACGAAGATGTTGAATTGCGACCACTAAGACCTCTACCAGAAGACCGCCGATACGAAGAACGCGGAGTTAAGGGCTGGGGCGAAAGTGAATTTCGTTTCGGTGGAGGTGTTGCCCGGTGAGTAGCTATGTAAGTCATACTTCCTCTTGAATTGCGCCTTGGTCCCGATTGTGACGTCCGGGGTGCTCCAGGATGAACATATTGATGATAAATATGATTCTTTCCGTTGTGCGAGCCCCTAGCAATTTGGTGATGGGGGTGATGACTGCCTTTCGAGTTTGGTGAGGTGGCACGCTTTGCAGAGTCCAAGAACCAATGTTTGATGGAGGCCAATTGCATCATGAGGGCTTGTTTGCGATTCGGTCTACCTTTGTGTTCTTCTGCTTGAGCTCGCAGATCTGGGGATGATCGAACCTGTCTCTCTGATTGTGGTGGTTTGAGATACGGCCCATAGTCTCTATCCTTTTCTATGGGCGGCGGCGCTAGTGGCGATGTAGGTGTTCTTGGGCGTGGAGATTTTGTTAGTGGTCGATCTGGCAGTATAATAATGGCTGTTCTACAGATCAGCTCTTACGATTCCATCTTAAAAAATTACAAGTAAGAATCCTACGGTTATTCTCTGCTTTCTTTCCTCCCGAGTCTCTTTTTAAAGGCTCCTCATCAACTTCTTCTACAGGAGGAGGCAGCATAGACTCTAGGTTCGAGGCCGCACTCATCCTACGGCTTTCTGCTTTCTTTCTCTGCCTTCGACGCTCTTTAGCCTCCTCTTTCTCAATCAGAAGTGTCCACCACCCAGCCAATGCATCACATTTCCGTGCCAGAACGTTCTCTATGACCTGGTCGATATCTACGCCCGCAGCCTTCATCCGATGCAGGCAGTCCTTTTCGATCCTTGTAGTAAACAGAGGTGGGCTCTGCAGAGCCAGAATTGCACGCTGTGCACCAGCGTGCTCAGCAAGGAAAGGATGTGCCAAAAGGTCGGAAAGCGTCGGTCTTAAACTAGGCTTCTTTTGTAGCATGGCCTTTAAAAGTGATACCGCGTCTAGATACTACCATCAGTCTAAATTTCATCATGCTACCTCAAACAAAGGCTTACCTTCAGAAATATCATCAGGGTATCTCGGCTCTCCTGTCAAGATTTTGAGTTTCGTGTCGTCTTCGATATCTTCGTCGAACGGAAGTTCTCCACACAGCAACGCATAGAGGATAACTCCCAAAGACCAAACATCAACAGCTGCATAAAAGTCAGTTCCACATATCTAGTTGTTAATTGAACATCGAATTACAGCAAAGCGAACTGGCGGGAAAGATAAGTGTATTGGATGTGACAAAATAAACAGAACCATTCCGTACCATGCGCCATGTACCTTTCTCCTTTGAGCATTTCTGGTGCTGAGTAGCATATTGTGCCACAAAACGTCTGCAGAAGCTTGTTTCGCTCATATTCTCTAGTGAAACCAAAATCGCATAGTTTGACCTTCGTTGACAGTTAGAAGACAAAACCCAAGACCTGCAATAGTCTAACATACGTTTTCGTTCTTGTCCAGCATGATATTTTCCAGTTTCAAGTCACGATGGACGCAATTATTAAGATGTACATAGCTAACTGCACCAACTAGCTGTGTAAATATTTTCTTTGCCTTTTGAACTGTCAATCGGCCCTTTTTCAATAGATAATCGTATAATTCGTCTCCTAATTCATGTTAGCGAACCGGATTTGAGAAAACGTTACACCAGCATACCTGGGCAATACTCCAGTACCAGCCAAACCAACGTCTCTGTGACAATTACTTCATATAGCCGGGTGATATGTGGATGTATCAGCTGTCGGTGATGGTGGATCTCCCTCGCTAGATTGGCGTCATCTTTCTGTGCCGATTTCAGAACCACCTACTCAAACCTCAAATGAGCTATAACACAAGAATGAAGGACATATATTTCCACCTTTGATCCATTCGTCAACTTGTGTGTTGCCAGATAAACCTTTCCAAAGCTTCCTTTCCCAATTAACCTCCCAACCTGATAATTCCCCACGCTTCGAAGATCGGTTGATGAGAACTCCCTGCATCGTGGCAACTTAATTTTAGTATAAATTCTTATTATTCCCAGGAAAATGGCTCCATTCTGAACAACGGTAGAGAGCTCTATGGCTCTTCGTGAATCGGTTATCGTCCACAGATAAATTACAGTCCGTCCGATTCCCAGGATTCAGTCCAGGAGTGAATGACGTGAAAATAAACATATGAGAATTGGGTAATCGTACGTTAAGAGTTCCTGATATGAGTTCACTAACTAATTTGGCACACGTCAGCCTTGCATCTTCACAATCATGCAGCATTCATGTGCTCCAGTTTAGCAACCAAATAAAAGCATACCTTTGCCCGCTGCTTCTGCACCTCCGCTTTGCTCTGTATCGGTGGCATATCTGTATTCCTCCTATTGCTGCTACTACTCTCGCTGTTCTCCGGCTCTGTCTGCTTTATCCCACCTGTCGGCTCCAACAGCTGCCGTTTCCTCAACCCCCAGAACGGAAACTTCCGAATGATGCCGATAGTATCCAACCCGGTTTTTAGGTGTGAGAACCTCTCTATGAGTGGTTATAGATTGGGGCGTACGATGCCTCGGGGGTCCCGGGGGACAGGCGTGCGCGACAAACGTCAGGGGCGAGAGAATACTCGAACGTACTGTTATCGAGGTAATATAGTTAAATGCAAATTCGGTAGCTGCGTGTTATTATAGTCTCGAAAATTATTGACGTGAATAATTGAAAGCTCGGGGATGTCTCTTATGGTGCCATCACATCACTGTGAATTGTTTCTATAGACAAAGGGATTGTTGAGAGACCCTGTAAACACCAGCCACATTTATCCGCCACAATACTTTATTACTATCAATCTCAATTCCGAAGACATAACATGCATGAAGTCCAAACAAGCAAGCTTCCTATCTATTACCTTTTGATAGTTGAAAAGGAGAATCTGAATCAAAATACATACTTAATGTAACGACAGCACGTCTCCTACTGATTGCACTAGTCCTTCGGTTCCCGCAAGTTAATGCTGAGAATCGTGATATCCGGAATGATAATTATACTAATACTTAGCACACAATTATGCCTAGAGAGTACGAGTACTGCTTGCATCCATGAGCCAACAAATCGTTGAGTTGAACAGGAACAAGGGCTTTAACCACGTTTGAAGGTAATGCTTTTTTTTACCATGTAGAACGGAAGTCAAGAGGAAATAAATTCAAAGCTTCTGTGTAGGGATTCATTTATTGATACACCCCGTTCTCAATTAACCAAACATATTTTGTACATTAGACTACCATTAGAGTTGACATTTGCTTTACACATTCCCCACTTTACATACATACATACAAACAGGCGTCTTTACCCACTCACTGTACGCCATGAGTCTCACATAAAACCCCCCCTTTAGGTTATACAACCAACTCTCACCACCTGCTACCTTTCAGAAAGAGTGTAAAAAATATTCCCCATGAGATTCACATCCAACAGCTGCGTAAAAACGAATGTGCTGAAGATACGATAAACAAACAAGATGAATAGACGCAAACCCGCTATTCGACCATTAATCGGGAACGATTTCAAAGATGATTAAGATGATTCAATGGTGGATCCAGAAAAGGGTCCGATAAGGAGGGACGCCGAAATAGGGTATTAGAAGTCTGCAAACTTGCTCGAGTAATATTCTCGGTAGCCTCCCGAGCTCCGTTACACTCGCAATCTGCCAATCAACAACCAACAACCAACAACCAATGCTCAACATCAAACAAATACTCAATCCCCAAAGTACATTACGAATGCAATATGAGCAGGATATACAAGAGGCCTCGATAGAACCGAAATGAGTAAAACACTCAAGCCTCAACACTCACGTTGTGTTAAAGAGCAGAGAACAAGGAAGCATGAAAACATTCAAGAAAGTAAAGAAACTCAAGATCGAACCGCCTTCAGACGATAAATCCAGGGAGTAAGAGAGCCCCTCTACCTCGCTCGCAGAAATCCGTGCGCCAACGAATGCATGGATCCATTGAAAACCACATACTTAAAACCTTCTAGAAAAACGAACGTCGCAAAATCAGGCAGCATAATTTTTCAAAACCCCGTGTGGGAATAGAAAATGCACAATTACGAAATCAAACAACAATTGATACTCAATGCGATAAATCCAGGTCCAGTTTTAAGTTGTCGAAGTATTCGACGAAGTACCAAAATGCAACATTCCTTTAAGTCCATCTTTCTTTTTCCTCTCTTTCTTCTCTTTCCGTTTGCGGTTTAGTTCTTCCCAGCCACTTTCGTCGTCTTCATCCGATTCTACATTTGTCTTTAAATGCGATGGCCCGTGAGCTTTCCCATTCCAGTCATGACCTGCGCCTGAAGTCAAAGTAGCAGTCCGTGCACCTGTGGAGCCTGGATGATGCGATACAGGGCGGTACCTAGGAGGTAGGCCTATATTACTGCGTTCCGACGGTGCTATTGACGGCGTATAACCGGCCCCAGGGCCAAGGAACCCCCCACCCATAGGACCACGATGGCTTGGTGCTATCGACGGTGCATACGACGCTCGGTTGTTAATGGATTGCATCTGTGGAAACTGATGTTCCATCATACTCATTGCTCTAGGATGAGCTTGGGGCACACCCAATCCACCCATCTGCGGGTTCATGCTCATCACTGATGTGGGACGTTGTTGCTGACCCATCATGAATTGGGGCTGTGGTTGCGGCATCTGTTGAGGCTGTTGTTGCTGCATCTGCATCTGCATCTGCATCATCTGCATTTGCATTTGCATGAACTGTTGCATCTGCTGCATCGAATCGTTTGCCTGCATCCCCATGCCTGGGTTCATTTGGTTTCCGCCCATTCCCATAGCCATCCCATTACCCATCATCCCTGGGTTCATACCCATGGGCATTCCGTTCGGCCCGACTCCTCCTCCTCCCATACCCAACATCCCCCCACCAGGTGATCCAGACCTAGCAAACGGATCCTGGGTAAATGGGTCTTTTTGTGGTGGTTGAAACTGCATACCCATGCCCTTCCTGGCGGCCTTCTGCTCCTCGGCCTTAACGATTTCACCAACAAGACCACCAGGACCCCGTCCGGGCAACTGGGAAGGAGGCATACCACCGTATACCGAGCCTCCTGCTACAGACCGGGCATCGCCTCCACCTCCAAATGCTAGAGACATCCGGTTCATGGGATTAACAAGACCGGCACCAACGTTGTAGGGATCCTGAGGTAGATGTCTAGCAAAAGGCGGTAAACGTGGATCTTGCTGTTGATTTTGGGCCGTGCCACGAAGATTAGGCTGCGAACTGGCATTCGAGAGTCGTGTGGGTGGTCGATTTCTCCCGGGAAACCCATGAGCCAGCAAAATTCCTAGGGGAACTTCTTCATCCTCGCCATCTGAAGATCCCGGGCCAGCCCGCATGGTGGAATGGTGAGACAGGGGTAATGCAGAGGTGCTCATTGAGGCCATGCGGGAATTCATCCCAAGCGCGGTATCTGGTTGATCGGATCCAGAAACTTTCATCATCTGTTGCCGGTAGACAGAGAGGTGGGCATCTTGTCGTTCTCGAAGCTTAGCAGCTTGTCGGTTTCGCTCAACTTCTGTTTCTTCCTCATCGGAGACTATGCTATCGTCGTCATCGTCGTCTGCCGTATTCCCGGATAGCCGCCTCTGATCATCTTGTTGCTGCTGGTACCTCTCAAACTGGGCACGAGTCATGACCTTGTTGGCAGGAATTTGTGGACCGGGTGTGAAATTTTCGTACTGAGCGGCAAGGGCCGCTGCTTGTGAGATTGAAACATCAATTGAGTCATCAGGCTCATCAGTGTACCGAGTCTCGGAAAGTCCAGTTTTCTTTGCCTTCGGGGTCGTATGGTTGGAGTCTATGCCGGATCTCTGGACACTCGGATCGGTATTTCCTCGCGACATCATTGGGCTTGTGAAGGTTGTGTCTCTAGAACTCCCCGAGGACCGCAAACTATTATCAGACGAAGATATAGATGGCAATGTCTCCTCCCATCCACTATCTCTATCCTTTGGTCTGTCCGATAATCTCTTTACCGTGTCTAACACCGGGGCAGATGTTGAATGGCCCGGCTGTGGCCGTGGACCATGAAGTTCCTGACCATTAGATCTGTGTACCGAACCTGCTACAATCGCAGCATCCTCGTCGTAAGAAGATCTTTTCATTACTGCACTGGCTCTTTTCAGACCCGACGAGTCGCCACCTCCTCCCCGTGTCTTCGTGGGCCTACTCGAAGGTGCCTCTAGGGAATCTGTCCGGGAGTGATTGAAGGTTGCTGACTTCTGGCCCGGAGTAAGCATGCGAGAGTTTCGAGGGGAATTGTTAACTGGGCTCGTCAGGAGATCGTCTGTTGGCTTAGAATCCCAGTGGTATGGAGATGATTCGGTTTGTGTAGGACGGTCAGAGTCCAGGTGTTGAGAATTAGTAAATATATTTGAATAGGCACTTGCAGTGTTTTGAGGAAATCGAGATGCGGTAGGCGAAATTGTTGGGTCGTAGGATTTAGGGGGGGGTATGGGGGATATGTCAGTACTCTGGGGTGATATTCGTCAGAAAACAAAATCGACAGCGGGCCGGCAGATATCAAGGAAGAAACATACAGTGTTTATAATCGATGATGCTATTTTCGGAGCCGTTGGCGTTATAGATCCAATGCCTCGGGAATTTCCATCATTAGTAGATTTCTTAGACCCGCTGAAATCAAACATATCGTCGTTGCCAAATAGTGAAGATGTGTCCAGAGATGTCTCCAGCTTCGGGGGAGTGGCTGTGCTCATCGCACCCTTTCGGGGGGGTGTAGGGCCTGGATGCTGACTGCCTGGAGCCCTGGATTCGGTTAAGGCGGGATTTGTCCCAGAAGAACTCTTGCCTGGTTTCGAATAACCGTAAGGATATAAGCCACCCTGACCTCCGTCTGGAGGGTGCGGTCGATAGTCGTCAGGTGTCCGCGGCGCGTCAGCAGAGGGTAGGGTGGAACTTGAGCTCAGTCTATTTGAAGATCCAGCATAATAATCTGCGCTGGACTGCGCAGAGCTCCCAGTATTACCACTTCCCCTAAATCCATTCAGTCACTATATCATCACCTCCGATATGGACAAAACCTACCGGTTCGCACGCGGGTAGACCTTGAACCCTCCGTAACTTGAACCAAGTGAGTCTCGGCCGTCCTCTTCCTTTGAGTGGGGCCCTTGGTCAGCGGGTTCGTACGCAGCTTCGAGGGCGTTCCCAGAGGATTTTCGGCGCGTAAACTTCGGGAATTTGATAGGCATGTAGCCTTACACTTTCGGGGAAGAAGTGAACGATCAGAGATTGAAGGACAGAGGCCTTTGTCTTTAGACACACAACAATGAGCGTGGGCTGTTAAGGAGCGACGGCTTAGGTGATTTGTTTTTGAAGGAGGTGTGGGATTGGGATGGCACGATAAGAAGCGTATGTCAGATTCCACAAGTCCGCAACCCAACTCAGATGCCGGTTAAACGTGTCAACTCTAACGGAGGAAATATGAAAAGCTCGGCGGGCTGTAGCCTCTGATGAGCCTTTCGGAGTGTATGAAAGGGAATGCTTTTCGAAGCAAAACCTGCGGATTGAGACCGGATGGCAAAGCGAACGGATTTTCAGTAATACTGTGACAGCATTCGGAAGGACAGTTGTGACGATGATGTTCAGGAGAACAGCGGCAGCGTCAGCAGGGTGGCAGGCACAGGGTTACACAGCCGAAATCGGGGGGCTTGAGTGTAGAGTGAGTGGAGGAGGTTAGACAGAGTAGTCTTGAGCGAGTGGAGAGTTGTTGTCGACAGGTAGTGAACGATGGGCTGCAGAAGTTGAACAAATGGGAGCAAAGCAGAGCAACAGAGGTGGAGTGAGAGTGGAGTAGTCTCTTGTCTGGTGGACAGGGCAAAAAGGACAGGACCGGAGGGGACACTTTCGCTGTGCTCTGTTTAACGCAACCTAGAATGAACTGCACTCGGAGCCGCTCCGCCGCTCCCGTCCCGAATATCCTCTCTGGAGAATCTCTTGACCTGGGATGTACACTTGACGAGGTACTACTGTAAATTTCGCGTGTTACTCTAGGCGAGTCGAAGCCCTGATTCCTTAGATCTAATTTTTCAATTTTGTGTTATGATTTCCATGCAGGTGGTGAGTGTGTAGAAAGGGTGCTTTTCTTTAAACGATAACTCTAAAGTAATACCTAGCCGACAGCGAAACTAACTAAGCAAGTGGCCCAACATGCTGCTAAACCACACGCAGAAAGAAATGCCTCCGGGAGACAAATTCGGCAACATCAGCAGCACCTGGCTACATATGGCTTCGTCCATCAACACATATTTTGACATGAGTACCTGTATGCTCGCTCATCAAGAGTTAGAATGGCCGAGGAGATGTTGGCAAAAAAAAAAACGAGATTTATTAAGACTCAAATCATTTCCACCAACGCCGATACCGAAACCCCCTGTTCCCCTGCCCTTCAGCAGCGCATCGGTGTTTTTGCATTTTGCATTTCACCTTGCTTCCACAGCAGAATATTTACGTAGTATTTACCCCTTTTACCAAAAGAATTTCATCGCTGGCAGTCCCATGCCACTAGGGATGGAAGGAAAAACTTCCGGATAACTTCGATATATGGCATAGCTACATCGAATATAATGTTAGGTCCACAGCTCATCGTAATGTAGACCACAGTGCAGAGAAATGAGTGACAGTGGCCCCAACCGGTCCATGAGAATCGAATCAACAAAGATCAAATTCCCAGCGCCAAGACGGCAGGGAGTCCACGGCTACGCGTGAAGCCCGGCAACGCTAAATAAGGACATTGACTGTTCGCTCGTTTTAGGCAAGGAGGCTCGGATCCTGGCAAGGGTTGCGGTCGGAATCTGGACACATTTTTTGTACAACGACATCTATTTTCGTGGTTAATCCGCAACTGCAACTGCTCATTCGGCTTGTTTTGGTTTGGTTATCATCGCAGAGAAAACAAATAAATGCAGATGATGATGTATGTGATATGTGTGGTACCTTTTTAGGGCGTTCGAACATACGTCTGAAATCGCTCATGGTGTGGATGCTTGGAGCACTCTACTCTAGAGTATTAGATTCGACATGGAGGCATCGGGAGTGATGTACTCTACTTTCGTTAGAATAGTAGCTCAACATGTTGCAATGATAAATATCCGTGTTATGTCAATTTCATCAGGTTGAAATCTAGACTCTAAGCTGTTTCTCTCACACAAAGAAAGTCGATCCAGAGGGCAGTTGAATCCATGTCATCGGTAGTGCATCTAAACAAAAACAAAGCTGTGGCTGCCAATCAGGGTGGCAAGAGCGCTGTCGTTGGATCGGCCGTTGCAGTTGCAGATTGGCTCGGTCCCGCTATGTAACTTCAACAACATCCTGACCCAAGCTTTTTTTTCCTGCATGTGCTTATATTTTTAGGCCTTACATTTGGCCCTTTTTCAGGGTCCAGCTGAACGCTTGGACCCCGCCTTCTTTTACATAGTATTCAGGCACAAAACTCAAAATTCTACTGCTTTGTGGCTCGTTAATTTGAAATAATTTACGGTCAATGTGGTCCCGGTACATCCGAAGTGGAGAAACTTTTTCTGGGACTTGGGCCCTCGGCCCGGATCCTACACTTGCCGCTCACGACATTATCTACTCCTTGCTAGGGATCTAGTGGGACTCTTACCGATTGCGCCAACAAATTACCTTTACATATTCACCAGTGGACATTGAGCATGTCATACACTTATGTCACGCGGCATGCACACCCCTAAATATAACCACCTCAGTGAGAAAAAAAAATCTGCAGTTTTTCTCGGCCGGAGGGGGCATTGCATACGATGCGAGTCGACTGACTTCAGCTGGTCGGAGAACAGAAGCAATCCAGCCATATTCGAGTGAGCAAACATGAACTTTGGATTCCCGAACTGTGGAGACTCGGTACCTTAAGTGCATGACCTCAGACTATGCATGCCCAGTCGATATCGCATGATTGGCTTAAATTATGGAGAATGCTAAAGGCTTATTGGTAAAACAACCTACTTAGAGCACGTTTAGTACCAGGTTTCAAATCTCTACATGCGCATCAGCTGTGTTATGCAGGGTGCCTGATCTGGTCTTAGGTGCTTAGTTCACATTTGCGCTGGGTAAGTAAACACACGTTTGGTGTGTTATACAGAGCTACTTCATAGGGAGGTAGATATGTAGAGTACTCCATGCATAGATACCCATTCCAACTAGGAATGTTCCACCGTGGTCGAAGGGCCGTGTCTCGAATTTATTTTTCAAAAAAATTCGCTTGTTCTGCATGAAGATGCATGTCTCACTGAAAGGAATACCTCTGATATCTAAACAAAGTCGCATATTATGAGATAGCTATAGCTAAAGAAGGGTGTTACACTTCCGATATGTACATTTATCAATAGGTACGTTCTCTATAATCGCCCACAGATCACTTAGAGTAACTTATCAAGTTTCGATTGAAGGATTTGAAGCATACACCTTGTTATTGTGCATGACACGAAACACTGCAAAATATCAATGCCTGCAAATTTGGAGGGTTTGTACCGAAAGGGTTCAAATGTTATTCTTTCAATGAAGCAAAATACATTTAAGTCAATTGCTGCACATATATGATGGTTGAATCCCTCATCAATACGATTTGAATAAAATGTAGTAGATGCATGCACAGCCGATGACGGCTCATATCATAAGTCCAAAGTTGACATGGACATTGCATACCCGGAGCGACATCCGATTCTTCAGGGTACTCACTCTCCCTGGTGCCGTTCAAAGACTTCGGCAGAATTTGATACAATATCTTTCATGATATTTTGATATCATCGTGAGCGTGCGGGATTTTTACTGGAACATGAATCTTGATAACCGTAAAGGTTCCCAAACCTCGGGCTTCGATCACACATCTGATTTTTCGATAAGATGGTTGTTTTGCAAGGTTGAGTATACCTTGGATAAAAGTATGCATTGCGCATGTGCTGTGTGAGAATGATCGACCACACAGGGCGAACAGACAAGCCGACGCAGGGATGCACTACTGAATTTTGGCATTGATTGAGTTTGTGTGACTGAAAAAGCAGACGGGATCCCATAAGGAGTCCGAGAGCCATCTGAATGGACAGCGTCACATGTCAAGTAGTTGACGTAGAATACTTCACTTAACCCCCATAGCTGAAATACTTGTTTATTGTATGATTGCTCCCATTCCTCCTTCTTCTAGATGCATTTTATATCCAGAACTCACGACTAGTCTGTTTCAGTACATTCCTCCGACTCTCTTTAGATGATCGAAAATACCTCAATATCAACGGCCTTTTGATCTTGGCTGAATTCAATTGAGGTTATCTAGACCTGCTTTCAGGTGCTGTGTCACGTGTGATTACTAAGTACTCGAATCATCGATTTCTTGTACGAGTGCTTGAAATATCACTCATGTGGTTTGACGACAGAGCATATCACAAAAAAAAGCTTAGAAGCTAGCTGCTCCCCGAATCACACCATCAAAATATTTCGGTCGCTTCGTTTGTGTTCAAACTGTGCTTGCTTTTTTTTTTTGCAGCATTTTCTGGTCAGTACGAGTACAAGGACACGCGTCCGCGTCGTCGTCAAGCTAGCCTGTATATAAGAAATAAAAGCAAGCAATGAAAACACAGAGAGGTCGTTACCGTCTGAGCCGGCTAATGACCATCGTCATCGAGGGTTTGTAGGGATACAGGGCCTCAAGATGCCTTGCTGCCGAGAAATCGATCGCATACGTGTACTACCTAGCCGACTAGTGATAGAAAAGTGATGTGGTCTATGAAGTTGATGTGGTTTGTATGATCTGGAAACCCCTACGACACGGCTCTTGGTCAACCTACGATTGCATTGAGTGCGTCTCAATAGAGACAACGTGAAAGACATGGATCATTAACCGAATTGAAGGTTGTCGGAGTTACCAATATCATTGACATGAGGCGTCAGGATCAACAACAATGTGTGTTGTATCATCATAATAAACCACATATATGCTATACATATCCCTAGGACAGACAAATCGCTGACTAGAATAAGCTTGGGCCGATACTAAGCTGATGCTGCCTCTTACTAGTCCATCCGGTTCGTTCCTGGGGCCCTGTTCCTGGCACCTCGGCTTTGACAGAATCGGAAACGGCAGTGGAATAGTTGAGCACAAAGCTGTGCACATTAGGAAGATTCATAGACATAAAGTGATAAGTCTTGTTTTGCCAAGCGGAATCAACTGTGCGTGTGGGTCTTTGAACCTTCCGAGTGCAATCGTGTGATTTCCCTGGCTACCACCTCGGTGCACTGCAGCAAAAAACTGTTAGCGGACAATTACTAGACCTCTTTCACCCATATAAACTATCATCTCGACCCTGTGGCTGTTCTAGTACATTATCGTTTAACACTAAGCACGGGTCACAGAATCGAGTGACCACCGGTGCATACATGCTATCCTCAACAGTCCGCTTAATCGAGCCACGCAATGCTTGAGATATCTCTTTCCACACTGCACTCTCAGAAACTCCCGAGTGATTCTGTGGGATCCTCCAGTAGACGCCTGAGATTACTTCAGCGCCAAATCTCGTATTGATATACTGGCGAAGACACTCTCGTGATAAGTACACGTCTCTTGGTCCTCGGGTGCACACAAAAACTTCCAGACTTATCTCTCACCACTTGCACTATCAAACTCCAGCCAGTCGCTTTGGAGGCGGCAGATTGCTCATTCAACACGTGCTTTTTTGCTGACACAAGATCCAAGACATTCAACTTTGGCCTCCCAAAGTGTCTGATCCGAGCACCTCTCCGGCGCCGGGCGGCCAGCGGGGGATGTCAGGACGGGTGCTCCAAAAGAAAGCCAGATTGAAGCCGCCAAACAGATTGGGGTTACCCCAGTATATGCCCCCTCAGTTTCCTTCCAAATCACAACTCTACTTCATCCTAGGCCCAGGCCCAGTTTTAAGTTCACACTCCATCACCCGCTCTCAACAGCGGTACTAGCAGTGAAGCCATACGAAGTTTCTGACGAACATTGCGATGACAATCCCGGACGGGATTGTTTGTCGTTCTCGCGGCTAGCTCGACCCTGGGTGTTGTGTTTGGCGTGTAAACTGCCTTTGAGCAGACGGACCCAACGGTGTCCCCGTTGGGTGGTAGGAGCTATCCGATATGAGACCGTTCACCATTTAGGGTGGCCAAGGTGGCCTGTGTTTGGTGTTGTGAAAAGAAGGGATGGGGGGATGAATGGTTTATTATATGCAGAAGCGAACTGTCATGAGGCTGCCAAGCTGCGAGTTGGCCGGAGTCAGTGGATGTTTGGCTGGAATAGAATGGAGTTTTGCTTCCGAACCGTTGGAACACATGGATTCTGGGTGGAGTTTAGTAGAGAGCACACTGTTGCCAGCGCCGTTGCACAGCAGTCTTCCGGTCCGCTATTGCGGTATTTCAAGCACAAAGGAGCAATCACGGGCCATGACGTCGCATCAATTAATTCATGTATTTATGGGAGATCAAATTATCGGTATGTTATACCTGCACGCTCATAAAGAGTGAAATTGTACACAAGCTTTCCCAGCCCATCCAGCCGTTTCATTTTGTTTCATCAAAAACAAAAAGAAAAAAAAAAAGGAAAAAAAAAGACACCCCCCACAATTCTCAAGATCCTGCGCGCCTCCCCCGCCCTAAAAAAAATCAAAATCAATCTAGGAAAATAGAAGTATTCTTGAATGAAGTCCTCCACCCCCCTCGGCCTGGCCGGAGCCAGCCAAACAATTGTTTCGTTTTTCGTTCGTTATTGTTGGTTGCAGCAATTTCAAAAAAAGGTGTAAAGTGGTGTAGAAGTAATCGAAATTTCGTGGAAATATGTGACAAGAACTTGAGTAGTAGTGGTACTAGTTGTAGTAGTAGTTTGTTGTAAATGATCGAATATGGGTATAGAGTAACCGCCAAAGGAAATAATAAAGAGCCAAAGTTCCCGTATCGGGAAGAAATAAATGAAGTGAAGAACCCAAAAGCCACCCGATAACGTTTTATAAAAAAAGAAGAAAAAAAGGAAAACAAAAATGCAAAAATATATCAGTTGCTCAACAACTTATCGCGAGCCGGACGAGCCGGGCGGTGGTGCCTGGAAGCTGACCGACCGCGACGTTTTCGGCGCATCCTGCAACATTGCTGTGACGGCAGCCGGCATAGCCGGCGGCTGCAACGGTGCAGAGTCCGAGCCTCCGACGTGACTTGAGCGCTTAGCATGGCCCGGTGGCGGAGCCTGCAAAATAGGAACGGTGTGCTGCTTCTCCGGTGCATAGTGCGTTGTGTTTGTGGTAAGCTGGTTGTATGCAGTGTTGTTTGAGGTCTCGGGATCCTGGTGGCCCTCCTCCACATCTCTCTGCTGCTGCAATTTGGCGAGCCACAGGCTTGAGCGGGCCTCGTCGCGGACGTTCATGGACTTGCGGAGCTTGCGCTTGGTGTAGAACAGGCGGTAGAATGCGAACAGATACACGGCAATCGTCAAGGCCTCGACGGAGATCTCAATGATAGCACAAACGACGACCCAATCCTGAAAAGTCGGTTAGTTATCCGGAATTCACATTTACGGTTGGGGTTGAAACATACCTGCTGGCGGCACACGAGTGCGTAATTGACAGCATCTTGGAAGAGGTGTCGTCTTGTGTTGTCTTTGCACGCCCAACCCCAGATATCTTGCCCATTGTTGTCGGCTCGACTGCCTTGCATGATGCCGATTCCCATAGACCAAATAGCGATAGTGAAGATAAAGACAGCTCCAGCAAAGATAGTTGCGTGCAAAGCTGCCCGTTCCGCCCGATTGTGACCACCTTTCCAATAACTATACATAATTCCAAGCGACAGAATGAGAGAGATGCAGGCAATGACGAGTATGACGATCTGAGGCCACTGAGGTGTTTTCACAGCCCAGGGCGGTAGGTTATTCCGTGTTGCCATATGGCGCGTTGAATAGAAAATGGCAAATGTCGATGCTACGAGAGCAAGCACAACCAGACTGCATGCACAGTTGACACTCCGCAGAACTACTTTCGCTAGCCGAACCTTCAACTTGACGGCCTGTGCAAGAGTTAGTGTCCCTGTCATCGCTATCAATCCACATATGACATACCAAGTCCTTTTTATCCTCAAACTGTGCCTTCTCCTCCAATTCCTGCACACGCATCTCTTCCTTTGTCGTCCCAGGAGTTCTGGGAGTCTTCAATCCTGCGGACAATGGAGCCACTGGAATATGCACATCCTGACCGTTTATTGGCGATGGCGGTGGGTATACAATAGACGCACCGACCTCACCATTGACCACGCCCATCGATGTCCGGTAGTTGTTCACTTCGGGTATTGTTGGGGGTGGCGGAAAGTATGGCTCATGATTGCTATCGGCTGTGGCTGTGGGAGGATGGTAGCTCTCCGCATACTGTGATGATGCTGTCCGCATGATTGGTGCTTGTGAGTCTGTGGGCGACACTGAGTTGCCCGGGTGGTAGTGATTCGTATCAGCTATGGGGAGGTGTGTGGATGATGAACGGTAGAAGTCTTCTGGCTCTTCAGGCCGTGGCGGGGAGCCTGAGCGTGTATTGAAAGGATTCATTGTCTGATGGCGTCTGGACTCCGAGGATTACGAGTCGCAGAGATGAGGGTGTGGTCGGTATATTTGGGGACTGAATTACTACTAAACGGGCGCACAAGAGCACCTTGCCTTGTAAGCTGCGTGTCAGACAAAAGATATATAGTGCTGCGAGGAAATATTTGTCAACAACGAGCACAGCTCGAGGTTATGTTCTGTTTTTGACAGGCGCGCGACAATATGAAGAAGAAAAAGGATGAGGAATCTGTCCAGCAGAAATGGAAATGAAGTAGAGGGTAAAGTGGAAGGGGTTGGAAGAGTAGGGCGCGAAAGAGGGTATATGAGCCACCAACAGTCCAACCAACAGATTGCAACAAACCGAGAGGACTCTGTACCTAGTGCGGAGAAGTAATGTACCAAGAATACGGAACCAATGCCGGACGTGTCTTTGCAGGCCGTTATCGAGGGACAACCCGGGTGCGTGTAGGCAGCGCGGTCAGGAAGTGCTGGTTCTTTACTTGGACCGAGTCGACGGTGTGGATGACGACCAGTGGGAGAGAAGAGATGCACAGCAGCAGGCAGTACGGAAATAAGGACAGGACATGCCCCGCCCATATCCAGACTGGCTCTCCATGGGCGGGGGGGCGGCCGTCTTCGAGCACAATATTCCCTGCCTGTAGAGGGTGTCTGCGAGCATCAATTCGTCGAGGCCTCTGGCACCGTTTGGGTAGCCCGACATGGAAGTCTGGCGAGCGTGCGAATCACGTTGGAGAGCTGCGTGCTGCTGCACACCGCCGGCACAGTGTTGGATATCGAAGCGCTCGACTAGGGAGGTGCCCCCCGCCAAGGATGGATGCGAATGCTCAAGCGAGCGATGAGGTTGGCTCGCCACAAAATGATGGCTGCGGAGATCTGACCAACACGGACGCGAGACGCAGGTTCCCAGCGCGCCCTCGAAACGACGGCTTCTCCGCACCCCTCCGGCTGCACCATGATGGCGAGTCCGCTAAGGTTTAGCAACGCCTTAGCTGAGTAGCCTAAGCGCCCTACGGTCGGCGAGAGTGCTACGCAGAAGTCAGACTTGAAGTCGTGTCTTTTGCTTCATCTCGAGTCTGCAAACATACAGATGCTTACCTACACAGAAGCACCACGTTTACGCCCGTGAAAGTGTGTGTTCTGCGAGAATTACCCCAATTGACAAACTCTTCCCAGTTCCCAGTCAGAACATGGATCTGCAATATCGCGAGCAAAGTATTATTAGCTGTTATTATTAGTAGCCCAGCCTTTCCACCCAGCCTTTTGTGGTCTTTTTTGGTACCATTCTGCAGAGTGTGTGTGATGGAGTTCCATTTGAGCTACCAGTTGTGGACTCGTGTCCGCTCCAACTGTAGGGGTTTCGCCGAAACCGTGTCTATTTATGTCCCATTAATGCTCTGCAGATTCCTGTATGAGGAATAATTAGCTCAAGTTCTGCACCTGACTGGATGGAAGCAGCACAAAGTCTTGGTATAAATAAATTTGGCCAATCTAGACTCTCGCGCGGTGCTCATATCTCAGCCTCACGCTGAGGAATTAAACTTAGATAGTGCTTTCTATAGGGCATCTCTGGTGTAGTTTGCTAGAAAGAGGCCACTATGTAGGAGAACCCAGAGCCACCAAACAATCCCTAGGCGAAAAGAAAGCGTTGTACGTAGAGTACTTTGAGAAGTGCCACTGCACAGATTCTGACCTCGCATCCACCAGGCCTCCAGGCTTCCCACAAGGCCAGCTCCTAAATTATCGAGAAAAGCGTGAGCCCGACAAAGCCACCAACAGGAGAATCTGTATGACATCAACAACTAGGCAGCCGATCGGTGGTTTATGCGTCTTATTGAATTGTAATCTACAATATTGTCACTGATTGATAAGTTACCTATAAATCCAATGCTATGCACCCACCTCGCGGATAGATATGTCAAAAGCAGCGCAGCGGGCGGCGCAGACAATTGCCCTTATGCTGTAAGTCACGACACCCCGGCCGTGCCTCGCAAGCCCTCGCATTCCCCGGCCGTCCCCCATCCCATCCCCATCCCCATCCCCTCGTTTCAGCGGCTGGCAGAAATGCACTTCACCTCACCTCACTTTACTTTCCGGCGCTGCGTGCTATACTTCTCGGCTACATGAGGGCCGGGAAGTAAAGTATGTAAAGTAAAGCGACAACCAGGGTGAAGGGTGGGTGAGCGAGATGATGGAGGTGGTGCCATCCGCGCGCGCATCCAGCGATCATCCCTGCGCGTCCTGCACAGTCCACCATTTGCCGAGGGCGCCAAAACCCTGGAGACGATGGCGCCCGCCCCAACGTGCGAAGAAAAATTTCTCTAGATGCGACTTGCCGTCGTGCGCCGTAACCCACCCGTTGGTGGTTTATGCACATGCCGTGGGCAATATATTCACGATGTAGGCAGCATCATGGGAAGTTCGTTTTGTGCGGATCCCGTGGAATGTCAGATGTTTGTGTGGAATGGGGATCCAGGCCACAACGTGACAGCATGGATAGCCACGGCCGGGGTAGGCTCATCGCGGTGCTGTGGCATGTAGGCCTTCGGTACATGAGCGTCCGGCGGCGCAGCAGTTGACTATCTGCAGGCCTTGCAGACGCGAGAATATGGGGTACAATGATACCTGTAGGCTGTAGCTGCTATGATGATATCGCAGACGTGCTGAGTGAGATAAGTAGTATACAACAGCCGTCATGACTGGCGTTGACTGGAATGCTACTTTGTTATCATCTAGAGTTTACGATATAAAGTCAGACGCTGCAGCACTCAGCACCTTACATGAAAGTTGAGGATCTGATTAGATCCGGCACATGTCCAATCCAGCTACCGGCGAGTTGGCAACATGTAAACTCACAACGAGCACACACACCCTCGGTCTGTTTCTCCATGCTCCTCGGGACGCTATGCACCGTTCCGCCTGCATCGAGAACCGTGAACTCAATGCCGCGTCGATGCCGGCCGGCAACACCATAACCACAGGAGCCCCATAATGCGTTGCGATGCGTCGTTGCACAAAGTTGAATTCCACAATCCATGATTCGTGAAATTGCGCGTGGCACAGATGCATAACGTGCCTAATCAAGCGAGCACAATACTTCCCACTCCACACCGTGCCCCGGAACCGTAATCTTTCGCGCGCGCGCTTGTGCTTCGGGTTGTTTTGTAAATCCCCGCCCGCCCGTCATCAGAGAAAATCTGCGCACCCAGCACCCACCATCGCCGTCACCAAGTGCAAAACTCCAACATGCGTGGGTAGCGCATCGAAGCTAGAGAATGGTAGTGGGAAATCGCGGGTGTTTCATAACTTTCCGTGGAGGAGTTGGGTTGGAGTTTCCGAACGCCCGAGGAGAACCCTGGGCGACCCCTCTCAAGCCTCAGCCAGGAGCGGCGGTCTAGACTTTTGCGCGTGGCTAGACCGTGGCGCCACGACGGGGTCTGCAGATGTTCACGATACGAACTGTGCGGAAAACTCAGTGCTGTCCAGACTTACGCACAACCTACTGCCAGGCCTATAATATGTGAGAATACGTGTAATGTAGAGTACCTTAGACAATCACACCTGGCTCCAGTTCCCTCACTTTGCCAATGACATCAGCAGCCGGCAGCTCTCGGGCTGCTATTGCGTCACGGAACCAAATAGCCGCCGGCGCCGGTCCGTTACTCAGCGGCCCAGACTAGCCGTTTCACCATCCACCCACGGGCCCCAACCTTAATCGCACCAACACGTTCCACCCCCACCTCTCCCACATATGTCGCACCATCCCAACGTCCTCCTCCTCGCCACCGGCTCCGTGGCCACCATCAAGCTCCCGCAGCTCGCCACGCAACTGCTCACACATGGCCTCAATGTGCAAGTAGTCCTGACGCCGACGGCAGAGCGCTTCCTGGCACCTGCGGAGGTCGCGGCGCTGGAGGCCGCCGTCACAGTGTGGCGCGACGCTGACGAGTGGGCGCGCCCGTGGACGCGCGGCGACAGCGTGCTGCACATCGAGCTGCGCAAGTGGGCCGACCTGCTGCTCGTCGCACCGCTGAGCGCGAACTCGCTGGCGGAGATGGCGGGTGGGCTGTGTGCGGGCCTGGGGATGTGTGTGGTGCGCGCGTGGGACACGAGGGGGCGGGTGGGGGACCGCGGGGCGGACGGGGTGGTGGTGGCGGGGGCGGCGGCCGGGAGCGTGGAAGAGGATGAGGGGTGGAGGGCGGCGGTGGCAAGTTTGGGAGAGTTGGCAGAGGAGGAGGGACGGAGGAATGTGGAGGGGCAGCGGGGGCGGAAGATGATACTCGTGGCGCCGGCGATGAATACGCACATGTACCTGCACCCGCTGACCGAGCAGCATCTGGCGGTGCTGCGCAGCTGGGGCTGGGTGCGTGTGCTGGAGCCGGTCGAGAAGACGCTGGCGTGCGGCGATGTGGGTGTCGGCGGGATGATGGAGGTCGAGACTATTGTGGAGCGGGTGCTGGCGCAGCTGGGCATTCCGAGTGCGGCCGCAAGTTAGTGTTGTGACTTCATGTGTCGCACTCACTGTGATGTACGCTGTTTCACCAAAAGATGACTCTGTTCGAGATGAACACTGTTCGTTAGTAACTGTGTGCAGATATATGCACGTGTATCAAGATATTAGCATGTAGCACAGAAGGGCGGCATGAAGATGCGCGATGCAGCCGGACATGCGATATTCTTGTAGAGTACATATTGTACCCAGAATGCATGCTTGACGCAGCCCAGGAATTACATAAAGCACGTACCTATAGTTACAAGCTTTGATACCTCAGCCTCCGAATAGCGCATCATGTAAGGAGGTACACTGTTGAAGTGTAGAGTACAGTCCTGCACCATCGATGGCTCGGTTTTGGCCATCTGGGTTCGGGTCTAGTCCTGGTGTCTCACTTTCATCTGCAACATAGATTTTTAACCGGGAATGATTTGGTGCTTCTGGTTTGCAGTACAATAAGCCTAGCTTGCATGTTCCGATCACTTCTTACAGGTACTGCACTTGATATCCCAACGGTGTGTCTGGTCTGCGTGCAGTTTCTCTAGTTGCACCTACGGATGTCGGTTGTTGGTTGTTGGTCCAACAAGCGCCCGGGTGACCCGACAGGCCAACACAGTTTCAAGCCTTTCTCGAAGCACCTCATGCACTGCTGCACGAGAATGACAGGCGAAACTGCACATAAGCTCGCACCGCAAGTTTCAGGAAGCGCCGGTGTGTTGGTGTCACGTAGCCGTGCACCTTAGTTACCGGCCTGAACTCAAATACTGTTTGCTTCCGAGTCCGAGCTTCTCTCTCTGTAGCTTACACATCACACGATTACATGCCATTCCATTGATTCGTGCTTTATTACTACATAGACCAATGGCGTCTAACACGGTGCATGGCTAGGCGGCTTACCCGGCCTCTGAGCACCCTGAACGGCCCCACCAGAGCCCTGTGACCTCATAGGGAAAAGCTCTCCAGACCAGCACAACACTACTCTACACCCGAGTCCATCCACAATGCCTCTCATCCGCCCCCGCCCGCCATGCTCGGCGTTCTTTAAACCACAATTACTGCGTCCACCGCAAACGCACCGGTACTCCTCGACATGCCTGCGCGCCCTCCCCACCACCACAGCGCCCGGCCTGCGCACATTACCAGCTCGCCCAGCCATCCTCGGGCCCGCCCTCCATGACCGCCGCGCCTTCCACGCCACGCCCCCGGCTGCGCGCGACCACCACTTCGACACACTCAAGTTCGTGCAGCGCCTGCAGGCCGAGGGGTTCAGCGAGAAGCAGGCCGAGGCGCTGCTGAAGGTGCTGAGCGACGTGATCGAGGAGAGGTTCCGCGCCCCGCCCCCGCCCCTGGCGACTCCGCCGCGCTGACCCGCCCCGCCGCAGCATCCAGAACCTCACACGCACGATGGTGCCGCGCGAGGACCAGGAGAAGGTGACATACACACAGAAGGTCGACTTCGCGAAGCTGCGGTCCGAGCTGAGCGCGCTGCACGGCAGCGAGCTGGGCCCGATTCGCAGTGACCAAGAGCGGCTGTCGTCGGAGATCTCGCGGCTGGGCGCGCGGCTGCGCGAAGAGGTGCAGCGCGCGCAGAGCTCGGTCAAGCTGGATTTGAATCTTGAGAAGGGCCGGATTCGCGAGGAGAGTAGCGTGCATGAGTTGAAGGTTAAGGAGACGGATACAAGGATTGAGAAGGAGGTGGGAGACCTGCGTGGCGTGCTGGAGAGTGTGAAGTTTTCGACGCTGCAGTGGTTGATTGGTGTGTGCACTGGTACTGCCGCGCTGCTGTTGGGTGTGTGGCGGCTGTTGATGTGAGGGGGGACGGGGCGGATGGAGGTCTTGGGCGGGTGGGACATGGGAGGACAGATAGACACACGGAGACGAAGCGAGAGCCATGATGTGCATGCATGCGTGTCCATATTGAATATGCAAACCGGGGAAGTATTGGAAGCCCATTCTCGGCCTGTCAGCACTGCAAGCAAGCGTATCTAGCCCGTCTTTCCAACGCTCCAGAATTCCATTACACAAATCGTACATATGTGCTGTTTGCCAATATCCGCTTCCCAACGCTCCCCCCTTTTCCATGCCAGACGCCTAGTGAGAGCACACTGGGGCGAGTGCGCAGTGGTCCAGGTACAGCGGCATCCACAAGCTGCGGTGCTCTACGTGTAATTAAGCTTGAAAACCATGTTATAGAGTAGCTAGAATTCACGGGATGGATAGACGGGCCGTCCCAAAGTAAATGCTTGTTTATTCGGAGCGGTGGTGCCCTGAGAGATACGCATGCGCAGAACTTGAAATGCCGACGAGACGAGGGTGGGCACGCATTTCGACTGTGGATTGTGGATTCAGTAGGCCGATGAACGAGCACGTCCCATGCAATCTCCCGAGTGGCCGTCTGTGACCGAACATACTCAAGTCCAATTCATTCTTTTTCGGCCAGCCCAGTTCCCGTAGTTCAGTTATAACCCGAGCCTGCTGTCATGAAGGGGCGTTTATGTTTCCGAAATGGGTCACCAAGTTTTCTAGCCAGTGGTGGAATCACCACCGCGCTGCCAGATGGGGGAACTGGAGCCGGATTCGAGATAATGATCGCCCGGCCCCTGGATATTGGGCAGGTAGCGTTGAGGGCGGATGGGGGCTGTGGAGGAGTTTGGGCGCTCCCTGAGAGCGAGGCCTCTAAAAGGGTGCCTAGAGTGTGCAGTCCTATCACTCGGGGGGTGCGGTCATCACCACCCTATTTATATACCACATATTGCGAATCGAGGCGGTAGTGATTCTCGCGGAGACCATGTATGCAGTGGGAAATTACAATGTATAATGTGCTTGATATCTATACTATATGCCTAGTATCACGGAGCATCACCCGCAAATGGATGCTATTGTCGGAATGTTATTCAAAGAACCTGCGGCACGGAAGGCCCTTGAGGGGGTGATGCAGCCTTTCATGGGGCCCCGGCCGGTCAAACAAGATCTGACTCCCTGTCAACTAACGACTTGATAGTTGAATGGATGGAGATGCCTATTTTCTTCTATCAAAATTTTAACGGGGTTTGGACAGAATGACCCCGTTTTCCAACCCCGGACCCAGACCGGGCCTGCTGTCAGGTACATTCATTCCGTGCCCCCAAAATTCCAATAGTGTGATCACTCAGGGCAACTATCCTGTGCCGCCTCTAAACACCACCCTCCTGCTCGGGCACAGCCGCCACCAGGAATCTCCGACCCGATGATAGCCCTACTCAGATGGCACCGCTTGCTGAGGGTAGGGCAAACTCGGGGCCGGCCGGGACGCGGATGCCCGGAGCACGGTTGCGGCACAGAGCGTTACTGGCCCCTGGTGCTATGGGTGCGAGATGAATCTTGGAGGCGGGTGGTGGCAGAGAATTGTTGCCCTGGCGGGCGGGCATGTGGATTTGTGCCCGACGTCCCCGTACTATGACATACTGAGAAAAAACGCCCTTCAGTTCGGGTCGTGATACACAGGAGAGAACCGGGCTGGAAAAAGAATAATAGTCAAGCATGTTCCAGTGTGCCGGCCGATCACTCGGTTTAGACACCGGCGCCCTGAATCCACAATCCACAGGGGTGGCCGCCCATCCCCCAACCCCGCCGACATTCCCACGGCCGTGCAAAGCCTCCATTCCTATAACCTCCCACATCCCCTACCCAAACAATGTCCGACATAACCAGCCCGCTCAGCGGCGCCCCAACAACAACCGACAACTCCTCGCCCTGCCCGCCCTCCGCGTCCGCCGCCGCCCGCTCCCCGTCCCCCTCCTCCTCAGACGCCGCCGACTCAGACCGCGAGGTCCAAGAGCTGCTCGCACGCCTAACACGGTCCACGCTCGACCGGCACCGCACGCACCGCGCCGCGGCGGTGGCCGCCTACAAAGCCGAGATCGCCGCGATCACGGCCGCGGCGCAGACCGCGCTTGCTGCGGGGGCTAAGGACTTGCAAGCCCCCCATCCCCGAGCTGTTCCTGAGTGAAGTACTGACTGATGCGGAGAGTGTAGTCAGCAGCGGCGCCGCGCGGTGCTGGAGGAGCTGCGGGAGCGGGTGGCGGAGCGGCAGGCGGTTGAGAAGCGGATTTTGGAGGTGCTTGGGGAGTGGCGGAAGGCGGTGAGGGAGGTGGAAGGGATGATGAAGGGTGCATAGATGGGGATGGGTGTTGGATGGGGATGGGGTATTGGGGGCTGGTGGAAGGCGGGCGGCGGCGGGTTTCGGTGCTCACTAAATTATCACTCGCCTCGGAAGGAATGTATCGTCAGATGATCGTAGCATTTTTTGCACCAATGTACAGACCCAAATAATGTGTAAATTCGCTTGGCTGGCGCTGTTGGGAGCAAGTCCTTGATACGATGGGAAATCTGTGTTCTACCGTTCCGTGGGCAGCAGAACTTCAGCAAAATGATATTGTTTTGTTGTGAGCCATAGGCACCTAAGGCTGTCTCTATCAACGCTGGGACGTAGTCTGTGGACCGACCACATGAACAAAGCCACCTGTACGTTAGTCTTTCATAATATACATGTATATTTATCGGCGAAAAGACTTCGAATCCCGTCTGAATTCATCACAGCATGCCATTATTCTGATATAGTAGCAAAACTATACTGCACCCTATATGACCTTTCCAACCCTCTCAACCGCTGCAATATGAGATCATAAAATCGTAAAGAACGCCGCACCTCCGTATAAGTCGCAAGTATGTAAAAAAAAAAACGAAACACCAGAAAAATGTGGAGATATAAAATCCGAAAAAGCAGCATGAGCATCCCCCCCTTTCAAGAGAAACCTAGAACTAAGGGTTCTTTGCAACAAACTCCGTATGTAGTACAATAAAATGGCCGTAAAGCTAAACCCGGGTATGCAGAGAAACAAACAAAGAAATAAAAACCCTGAGTAAATCTAAACTGAACTCCGCATGCTACTGTGTTTGATCAAAAATAAAACGTAACTTAGCTGTTCCTATCAGGGGTGTCGTTTCCAAACCAACGTAGGATAGCCCTCTCCAACTCTATGAGGCCATGTGGCTTTCCGATGAAGCCATGGATACCCTTCTCAACTGCTCTTAACCTAGCTTGATCGGTGGCATCTGCAGACACTGCCAATATTACAGGTCCCTTTTTAGATTCTAAATCAGGGTTCTTCTCGCGATAAAGATTTACTATGCGTTCGGATGCCTCAAAACCGTCCATTTTGGGCATCCACAAATCCATGAAAATCAGATCAATCACCTCTTTTGAAGGGTCTAGCGTTAGGCTGAACTGGTCAACCGCCTCCACCCCATCCCATGCCTCTCGAATATTTTGGTAACCAAGTTTTTTCAACATGGCGCATAATAAGTTTCGATTAATTTTGTTGTCCTCGACAACTAATATTTGTAATGGTACCTTCTTTCCTAGTTGTGTGTCGTGTGGTAATGTTCGTAGTGAGGCTGTTTTTTTAGGTATCTCATTTTCTGACCAGGTTATAGTGGGGGGATCAGTTGAGTGATGGTGCCTTTCCGGTGGATCCAAGGAAGTCTCAGGTGCTGGTGTCGGTAATGGTGATGGCGTGCCAGGCGTACTTAGGAATCCGTCTGCTGGCGTGACAGGTAATCTTATCCTGAATTCTGTACCTCTATGTTCACCTTCCGTCGCAGTGCGATGGCACCACAAATCCCCGCCCATATTTCGTGCAATTGACTTAGCAACCATAAGGCCTAGACCTAATCCATCCTGATGTCGAGTAAGGGATTCGTCCTCCCTAGTAAAAGGCTTGAACAGCTCCGGTAAGAAGTCTTTTGGAATGCCTTCGCCAGTATCAATGATGGAGCATAATATCTGGCGATTATCGGTAACACTAGTGCTTAGGGTGATGCGACCTGATGATGTGAATTTAAAAGCATTGTGGAAGACTGCTGATATAACTTTTGTCATTGCTTGTCCGTCAACTATCACATTTATTTAGTTCCGCTTTTTATCCTTTAGTTAACCATAAACTCACTGTTTGCCATTTCTGGCACAGCTTCATCAACAACCGTTTCGATATTTATGACATTGGGCTTTTCTTGACTTCTAGATTTGGGCATCTCTACGGTCAATAACTCACCTTTTGGGGTCTCAATACATTTGGTGTAGTCTGGCCTGCCTCCGCTCCGTAAAGAATAGTACACGGCTTCCCGAAGCAAATGGCGTATCCTCACCACACTACAATTGAGTCGAAGTTTGCCACATGCATCGTATGATAACCCACCCGGGGTTCCTACAACACTCGTGCTCGGAACTGGACTACTAAAATATCCATCAGCCATTCGAGGCTCTACCGCAAAGGACGATGGCTCGGCACTGAATCCGCCAATATTAAAGGATCCAGATGGTCGACGAGCCGGTGTCTGTCGGCCAGAGTTGGATTGGCCTTGTCCAAGTGGATAATGGTCTTCAATGTGAGGCATTTTATATGGCCCGCCCTTCCCTGGAGAATCTCGGGACTCCCTTCGACGTTTATTGCTCCTCCCGTTCGAAAGATCATCTACTTTGTAAGATCCGTCCTGTGTGTATGAATAATCTTGTTCTTCTTCCACTATTCTACTGGCTCCGCTCTGTGATGGCGTTGAAGGTACTTCCATGTCAAAGTCATAGGCGTGAACCATGTTATCCGCCGCATCAATGGCACGCTTTGAACTATCTATTAGTATTAAAGATTAGCTTGGTGGCCAGCACGATGGATTTGTCCTACCCTGTGCAATTTCAATGTTTGATTTAAGTCCGGTGCAAACATCCAGTATTGGTTTTGTGCTGGGCAATTCCCAGTCAAAACTTGTAATTGTCTCTATGACGTTGGCGTACATAACATCTAACATTCCAACAACGCCTTGCATGGGTGTTCGTAACTCATGTGATAGTCTCCTAGCATATGGCCGTAATGATGGTCTCATATCTACAGATCTTGTAGCCACAGACCCGACTACCATATTCTGGGGTATCACTTCTGGCTTCTCGTCTGATGCTGGCGTATCTCCTAGGCCTAACCCCTCAATAATACGTGCCCCTACTAGATCTTCAAGGGAATGCAAAAACATCTCTAACATTCCCCAGCTTACTTTAGGCCGATCTTCAAGTCCACCAGCACTCCACATGCAACCAAAGTGCGCATAGCACTTTCCATCTTGAAACAGGGGCACTGCCAGATAACCTTCGGCGGGCTCAGGGAAGTTGGCAGCATTCGGATTATTGGGTGTTAATGCCGCCAATCCCTTGGGAATAAGAAGCACTCTGTCGTTCCTCATCCATTGACACGGACACCCATAAACATTATACTTGTAGTCACGAAAAAGACCTGTTTGGCCCTTGTGGTTATTGTAGTAAAAAGCAAGACCCATTAAACAAGAGCCGGGGTCCCCATATAGTGGCATTTCAACAGCAGTTCTTTCGTCATCGTATAGAACCCGTTTTGCTACAAAAGCATATTGACAACCCGTGATTTCAGTAATCTCTTCCATCAATATCTGCCAAAAGTCAAAAGTGGTGGCTTTCAGTAATCGCTGTTTTAGATGAATCATTTCCTCAAGCATCCGACTCTCGGCGGAAACCAACGTCTGCGATAGTTGCTCCCGAAAGCCAGGGTCGGAAGGTCGTAGAACGGCAATTGTATTGGCGACACATATTGTCTCACGTTGGAATGGATCGCGGTCTTGAGGTTGTTTTGCTTCCTCCTCCTCTGACATTGTTTCCGCATCCATCGTTTAATTTTGGTTGACGGGAGTGCGAAGTAAATGCTCCCCCTCTTGGTAGCTGTTCGAATCTCGGTCAGATGGCACGCTGGGTAGTAGGTAAGAAGCAACAAAAGGCACTTCGGAAATGCAGTATGGGCAGGGTGCAATAAGGTATAGGATTACTACAACTCAGGTTAAATTCAGCTGTATGGTTAAGTGACACAAGAGAACTGGTGTCAATAGAATAATGACGAGTGGGGGGCAGGAGGAGCACTTGGTGGGCAACTGATGAGGAGACGAAGCATTCCCGACAAGAATCGGAGGAGAACGAGTTGACCAGGTACCTAAGATGTAGGTGCATGATTGGCGGCGTTTGGGGTCTTGTGCTAGCTTGGAGCTAGTGCTTCCAGAACCCTATGGACCATGCTTTAGTTCCTAGGGTCTTTTGTCACCTTTTCCCGGATCAAGCCACAAAGCACCGAACACGAACTTTTCATACTCGCATGGATTGTGCAATAGCGCTGAATAAACGACAAGTCACACACAGAGTGACGTGCCTGCCTTGGAGGATACATCTAAGAAGTAAGATATAGAGTACATACGTTCACACAATCACACGTATCAAATACTTTTACTCCAAAGTCGTTATCCATTGCCGAAAAGAACTTTGTGATCCATTTGTAAAATAAATGGCTTTTCACACCGTCCCGTATTGGAAAAGATATTGGTCACAACAGTCTGTTGAAAATGAGCGATCGACTGTAAATACTAAATTATATTAGTACTTGAGTATTCAAATCTGTAAAATTTTGGTAGTATAATAACACTAATGGTTTATAAATACGGGGGTCAAGTATGTGAACCAGGCCTTTTTGATTTGAAGGTTTCTTGAGTTCATATTTGGTTGCAATTATTCTGAGTCCAGAAGTCCAATCATTTTAGGGTATTTACATCATTAAGCTATTCGATGTTTATACTTACTTGAGTAGTATTTAGCACCATTGTACGATACAGACTGACAGGGCCTACATTTACTTACTCAGAATAGCTAAAAACGATGGGGTACTCGTACAGCATTTGGCGCTGTCTGCCGTTTATCCGTACATCGTAACTGGCCGGGTTTCGGAGGGAAAATCGTTGCAAGGCTTGAGTCCGGCCGATCTAGCTTGATCCTATTTCACTTGAGTCAAAGTTCTTACTAAACTGGAAGAGAATAAATCACTTCGTGAAATTGAGTAAGAAACAAGTGTACCGAATAGTGCCTTGTGAATTGGAAGAAAGACCCCTGGTCGCGACGTTGCAGCAATACCGACAACCCTCAAAGTAGCATAATGTACTCCTACAACATTACCAGCTTGCCGCCGGGAGGGCCGAACACGCAACTACGATTATAATTTATGCTGGAGGATGACTGGGAAAAGAGGCTGGTTTGGATTAAGCACCCCGGATAACTCACAGAGCTTTGGCTTGTTTCAGTTATCATCGATTTAAGCCTGGTAAACAGTCATTTATCACCCAACAAACATAAAAACTACAACCATAAGCTACTCCGATCTACATCTTCATAAACTAAAGAATACTGACTGGCACATTTAGGGATGGATGTATGTTTGATAAAACTTATAGATTGAGTTGTGTGGATGTTTGAGAGTTTCACAAAGAGTGTCAGTAAATAGCAACTTTTGTCATCACTCAGTCGGTACATCTCAATGTTTAACTGATCAAAATCACTTTCAGAGTCAAAATTGGTTGCTTCATTACATGACGTCAAATATCCTGCTTCAGTTTAAATCATGTAGACTTAATTCATGCATGCCTCAGTTATCAGGAACAAACTAATGTTTTCTGCTGTTTACTACTTGATCCAGCCTGTGTTCTGTTCAGAATTTTGGAGTCATCTTAAAATTTGCCAACTCTCTGATGCAGCTTAGCTTTCAATCAAATCCTCTAGCTCGTTGTCTTGTATGGCAATCACGTGTATAAACTCGTAACCCAGTAGAAAAGTACAAGCAGAAATTCAACCCTTAATCGGATTTTATAACAAAAAGAAAGTCGTTTGGCACGTTAAATAATACAAGCGTTAAGCGTAAACATGACCACATCAAATTTTGAAATTGCTAAAACAAAAATAAAACTAACAAAGGTATTTTCCATGATAAACGGTTACGAAAAGATAATTTGAAACGAACGAATTTAATATTTCCCACTGAAACGAAGCCCACTTTGGTCAAAAAGAAATAAGAAATACAAACAGGGTATCAATGACGACTTTCGTGGCTGTTACAGAAACTCTTCGTGAGTTTAACGCTTCTTCTTGGAACGACCAGTGCGACCTGCAGTCCACATCAAAATTGGGGGGATGCTCGCCTGCTTAACCACCCTTGGGGGAGGCGGGTTGGGATCGCGCATAGCAATAGTCATTTGTGGTGGTGGTGGCGGAGGAGCGGCAACCGGAATTGCAGGTGGAGGAGGGGGTGGAGGAGGTTCGGAGACCGTAATGACCTCGATCACAGGCTCCGGCGGAGGAGGCGGCGGAACAACTTCTGGTGGCGGCGGCGGCGGCTCAGGCTCAGGTACAACCTCAACAGGAGGTGGCGGGGCTTCGACAACTGGAGGAGGTGGCGGTGGAGCTGGTTCCTCGACAGGTGGTGGTGGAGCTTCAACCACTGGAGCGGGCGGTTCAGGTTCTGGAGCAGGAGCGGGAGGCTCTGGCTCTGGCGGGGGAGGTTCCGGCATTGGCCACATGTGCATTGTGATAAACCAATCTGGCTCAACTACAGACTCCCAAACCTGCGGTAGAATAATCTCACCGTCCGGGCCATGTAAGTCGTAATGGCCCTCGATAACATGCGGGCCAATGATATCAACATGCAAAAAAGCTTGTTTTATCAATTCCTCCATACCCTGTTTCGAAGATATCATTAGTAAATAGTCATCCGGGCTAAGGAAGGTCGGTTAAACATACACTCCATTTTTTGCATAGTTGGAAAGGAAACGAGAATTTGCGGCCAACAGCGTCACGGAACTTGACAACTGCCCTTGCCTTTTTGGCTTTCTCTTCAGCAGCCTTTGCCTCTGCAGCTGCATTGGCAGCTGCAGTAGCTTGTTCGGCTGCCTCAATCTTCGCTGCTTCGATTGCCGCTTGGTGAGCTGCCTCGGCGGCAGCTTTTTCATCTGCAGCCTGCTTCTCAGCGGCAGCTTTTTCTGCAGCGGCCTTCTCAGCGGCAGCCTTCTCCGCAGCTTCAGCTTCAGCCTTCAGCCTAGCCTCCTCTGCAGCTGCCATATCTGCAGCTGCTTTCGCAGCTGCATCTGCCTCAGCTTTAAGTCTAGCCTCCTCTGCCGCAGCTGCTTGAGCCTCAGCTTTGGCAATCTTCTCTTCTTCAGCCTTCTTCTCTCTGTCAAACTTTTCCTGCTGCCATTTGCGTTCCTCTTCTATCATCTCGTCTCGTAACTTTTTTTCCTCCTGTAGTCTAGCCCATCTTGCCTCCTCGCGCTTTTCCTCCTCGGTTTTTTCAGCAGGTTTGTCGATATCAGAGCCTACTGGGGTAGTTTGTCCAGGTACAGGAAAGGGAACCGAGTACCCCCCAGGTCCCATGATCATCATTTGTGGTTGGTGGCCATTCGGTGTGAAATATCCATTGGAATAGGGACCATACGGCTGGTGACCATAGGGTGAATATGGCGAGTATGGTGAAGGATACATCTGGCTTTGTCGAGGGTCGTGGCGGGGCGAGAGTGGCCCTGAACCTTGTGACCCTTGATGTGAGTGATGGGGATGTGGTCCGGGATACCGGGGGTCTTGATTGTGTGGTGAAGGATACCGAGGGTCTTGATTATGGGGTGAGGGAAACCGAGGGTCTTGGCTGTGCGGTGGATACCGCGGGTCTTGGCTATGTGGTGGTGGGTACCGAGGGTCGTGAGGATATCGAAAGTCTGGTGGAAAGCCGTGACCATACGGAGTCATTTGCTGTCCAGTCGGATGATGAGGGTGCCCAGAGGGCCCCGGATATTGTGGTTGAGGAGGGTAACCACCATGATGATCAAACGGGTGCAAGGGATTTGGAGGAGGTCCCCCCATGTGGGGGCCACTAGGAACGAGGGCAAATTGATTCTGCTGGCTGCGAGGATCACTGTATGGAGCGTTGTAGCCACCGTACCCGCCAGATGGTCCACCGCCACCGCTACCAGGTGCTGGCGGCCAATGCTGCGCTCGAAGAGGCGCTTGGCCTGGCTGGCGTGGATTATATGGGAGGTCTTCGGTTTCACTATCTGAGTGAATTGAATGTGGAGGAGCAGTAGGAGCTGGGGCAGCTTGCCGGTGGCGCCGAGAGCCTCCATGATGTGAACTGGGGGCGGTTTGAGGGTGGTGACTATGGCTTGAACGTGGGCTATGATGTTGAATATGGGATGGAGCCCGGTGGTGTAGCTCAGGGGCATGTGCAACTCGACTCCTACTTGACGTGCGAGGTCGGGAAGCTGAATCGGAAGGACCAATATCATCCTCGCCGACTTCCTCCCAGTCTTGTTCAAAAGAATCTCCAGAGTATTCTGCGGAATACTCGGTATGTGGGGCAGGTGGGTGATGGTGGGGCTGATGCGATGCATGCGAATGGTGCGAATGATGGGAATGGTGTGAATGGTGGGGATGTGGGTGGTATGGAAGGGCTTGCTGATGGAGGTGCCCGTAAGGAACATCCACACCACTGCTACCAGTTTCCTCCTCATCTGATAATGATGATGTTGACGACCCGTTCGTCGTGGAGGTGTGGTCAATGGTTATATTGATACTATGCAATGATTAGCCACATTTGCTTTCCACAAACGAGTGACAGATAATGTATCGGATAAACTCACGGCATGATTTAGCTTTATCGTTATCAAACGCGGGGTACTGAACCAACGAAATAGATATCTTCTTCTTCTAGACAAAGACAAAAAAAAGTGACAAAGAAAGGTAACTGAAGGTCAAATAAAAATTTCGAAACAAGACTTTCGTGCAGATCTCTGCACCCTGATAAAGATTAGAGGTAATGATCGCGTAGTATGTGCCCTCTAACACCTCAATGTTTTGTGATTGGAATAAATCGAGAATAGTTTCCTTATATGTGGCAAGTAGGTATTGGCCTTTACGTAGTTGGCCCAAGCTTCAGATGGATTGACGAGACTGTCGATGGATGAACAGTAGCGAAACGCAGGGTTATTTATAATAATAAGTGATAAGGTTTGTCTGTGCCTAAGTATGTATGCTGATTGTTGGCGAACGTCTCTTCCCCGACTGTTGACTGATGTATGACCGCCCACTTAGATTCTGAAGACGGTCGCTGTTACAGAAAATGAAGCAGGAATGTAGAGAAGAAGATAGGCAGGGCTTACTAGTAGGTAGTTTACTTAGTGCATTAAACGGTGTGTGTCAAGATGTACGAAGTAAACAGGTAGTAAGTACTATAGTACCTACAAGGTGTGGGTTAAGTCGTGAATCAATCAGAAGTATAATCGTTGTGGGAGGCAGTCCAACAAAAACAAATGACTGATGGTAGGGGCGTCACGGTTATAGAGTATGTTCGAGAAATAAATCTGCAGTTGGCCCAGGATGCTTGTTTAGCTTCCGCACATCTGAGCTGGCCTTTTTGCAAACATTTTTCACCTATCTCCACACATAAGGGAATAGGCAAAGAGAGTAGGGAAAACCAAAATATGCTACTCCGTAAATTTACAAAAAATTCCTAGCAAATTAGAAGTAAGGTGACAACAACGATGGCAGTTGTGTACAACACTAACATCAACAACGGGTAAAAGAGGGGCTCGTCTGGGCATGGGGATAGGGTTTTACATTGATTCGTTGTCACTACCTCGAAAAATAGCTAGGAGATTGGACGGCAGTAGCAAGGATTTTTTTGTGTGTAACCACGGGTAGCACCGCAGTACGACGAGGTTGGGGCCAGAATTGTCAACTAGCACCAAAAGCACCCACTTTCACGACCCAAACACTCGATGAAATATAAATATAAAAGTAAAATAAAGTTATAGTTTAGTCAGATCAACTTTACCCCATCGATTATCGTAACCCTGTACTATGGCTCAGCAATTTCCATAGGTGCCTATGTAGCCCGAAGGTTGTGTGGCTGTGCGGTGGTTACATGTAGTTGGCGCCTACATACTTCGTACATGAAGGGCTGGTGATGATAGGCTCTTTATCAAATGACGGGCTCATATATGAGAATCCTACCCTGTTGATGGGAATAAAGAACATGGGCGGGTATCACTGGGGCGAGTGTTACTGTGTATGTACGGGCATTGTCGCGCACTACAAGCTCGGGTGATGGTTCAAGAGTATTACCTTCAGAGTACGGATATTCGTTCAACTGACAGCACGTTGCCGAGCTACAATCTGTAGCATACGGAGTAATCGACAGCACTGTTCCGGAGAACAAAATCCGCGCCTTTTCCACCCGGGCCGAGTGTTTTCAGAGAAAATCTAGACGAACCTAATAACTCTACCGCTTGTGGTACTAGCAGACAGCAGAGTACACTACGAGACCCAGACCTCCGGTGTCCCGCGCACCTAAGCGTTGATTAAGTCACTATGTATGGGATTACGTTTGATTCTTCGAATTCACATGTGTAGTTGAGATGAGGCATGCATATATAGTCACTCTTTCCATATGCTACTTTTAAGTACTATCGCCTGTATCTCCTACGACAGGGTGAATCCTCAAAATATCAATAACAAAAAAACAGCTATCACACAATCAAATTCCTTTGCGGCGCAGTAATAATAACGCCAGCTTACTCAACTGTGACAGATTTCGCCAAATTTCCTGTAATTCTGTTAGCAGTGAAGTAAAGATACTGGGAGGGTGTTACATACTTGGGAAATCAACATTCAGATTTTCAGCGATTGCCAGCCAGTATGCGACAAGTTGAAGCGGGATTACATTGAGGAGACCTTGCAGACAATCGATAGTTGTCGGCATCTCAATCTTTTCGCAGGTCTCGTTTCTGAACTCCTCATCACCCTCGTTGCAAATTACGATTGGCCGTCCACCTCGAGCAACAACTGTTATGTATTAGCCGCGATAAATCTATGTCTAAAAGCAAGATGCATACCCTGTTGATAAGCGTTTAATGACTTCTTAAAAATATTGTCTCGAGTCAAAATCATGATAATTGGTAGATCCTCGTCGACAAGTGCCAATACACCATGCTTAAGTTCACCCGACATGACTGCTTCACAATGTAGATAAGAAATTTCTTTGATCTTAAGGGCACCTTCAAGAGCAGTTGCAAATTGGTTGCCTCTGCCGAGAAGTAGAAGGGATTTCTGGTCTTTGAAAAATTTCCCACACATCTCCTTGATAGCTTGATCCTGCTTGAGTATTTGCTTAAATTGCTCTGATATTTGTCCAAGGCCTTCCATGATGTCTTCTCTTCGCTTTTGCTTGGATGCTCTATCCTCACCTAAAGAGAGAGCAAACATTATTAATGCGACGTATTGTGATGTGTATGCCTTGGTCGAAGCTACACCAATTTCAGGGCCGGCATTGATGTGAACACCACAATGAGTAAGCAAAGAGATGGAAGATCCAACAACGTTGACAATGCCAACCGTGAGAGCACCTCTCTCCAAGCAATATCTAAGAGCCATGAGGGAATCGGCCGTTTCGCCGGACTGGGAGACAAATACACATGTATCTAATCACAATTTTAGCATATGCCAGTGTAAAATGTGGGATGCTTACCATCACGAAATACTGGTGCCTGGCGATCTAGGAAGTCGGATGCTAGCTCCACTGCGATCGGAATTTCTGTTAACTCCTCGAAGGATCCTCTGACAGCCATGCATGAGTGGTACGAGGTACCACATGCAATAAATATAATTCTTCTGCACCTGCGAATAGTAGCAATGTATTGGCGTAGTCCCCCCAACGTAACCTTCTTGTTCTTGACATCCAGCCGCCCACGCATGGTGTTGACTACAGACTCAGGCTGTTCAAAAATCTCTTTCTGCATGAAATGATCGAATTTTCCTTTCATGATCTCCTGGAGCTCAAGTTCCAAAGTCTGTATAGTACGAACTGCTGAAGCTCCATCGCGTTTTCCAGCACGATGAATGTTTAATTGTCCTTCGTGTATGTGTGCGATATCATCATCTTCGAGATAGAGAACCTTTTTGGTGTGTTCAACGATTGCGGAGGGGTCGGAGCTCAAGAAAAACTCAGCCGGTACAGGCATTCCATCGTCGGAAAGAAATGCTCTAGACTGAGATCTGTGGAGTAAGCTTTTGTCTGGGGGGGCCAAACTATTTTGTGGTCCAGCTTTTAGGTTCTTTAAAGCAACGTTTTGCGATGCTTGCTCAGCAGGTAGTGGACCGGAGTCTGAAAACTCAACATCCACAAAATCAACCTTCATCTTCCGCTGTGTTTTCACGCCGACTACCAATGGAGAACCTTTGCGCGCAGCAACAACTTCATGTGAATAATGGACAGACTTCATCAATAATCCAAAAGCACCCTCTAACTCTGCAATGACAGACTTTGCGAGGGTAGTAAAATCGATAGCTGGATTTTGATCGTAAATGTATTTAGCAAGTTTTGCAATGCACTCTGTGTCAGTTTCTGTCTCAAACACGTCCCCCTTACTTTCCAATAATGCCTTTAGTTCTTTGTAATTAGTGATGATACCATTGTGTACAACGGTAAATCTGAAAGTTGGATCGCTTCTGTTTATTATTAGTATCTTTGATGTAACGAATGAATATAGAGAATCAAATCCATACCTATGAGGATGGCAATTAAGGCGAGATGGCTGTCCATGTGTTGCCCACCGCGTGTGGGCAATACCAGCATGAGAGACAAAGGTGGCTTCCAAATCCGGTTTAGAATCCTCAATCAATTGCTTCAATTTTGCTACCTTCCCGACTTCTTTGAAGGCAAAAACTTCATTCTCTTTATCTCCGTCGACGACTACTCCTGCAGAGTCATAGCCACGATATTCAAGCCGATGCAGACCTAACAGTGAAGAAGTCAATTGATATGCTGGACGAGATGTTCTTTCCTAACCTACCGTTCACCAGGGTATCTAAAATGTATTTGCGGTCTTTCTCGACAAGGTAATTGATGTAACCGAAGATTCCGCTATGATGATTAGTATTTAATGATAATGTTTGATTAGCAGACAAATTTACCACATGGCTAACAGTAGTAGTTTAAATAAATTTGTTAAACTATCAAAGGCTGTGTGGGGCGTGTCTCAAGAGTTTCAATTCTGGTAGGCAGTGTTGATGCTGAAGACGGAATAGCAGTGGAAAATAACGATGAATGAGCTGAACGCGCTGTCCAGGTTTGAAGAAGAAGACTGGAAAGAAGTGCGGAGAGGGAGGTCTCTTAAATGGAGTTCAAATTGGCGGGGAGCTGGTCAAAGGACAGGGGTCAGACATGCCCAGCCACAGTACACCGGCATAGGTTCAGTGATTGCTTTTGCTGGTTTATTTAATGTATCGATGTGTACTCTACATGCGTGAGATACGTATTAGAGCTGGTCAGCCGGAAAGCTCTTGCATAATGAAAATTCAAAGTTACGATAGCTTGATTCAATCTTCCCGCAATGGAAAGTAAGCAGAGGACTGTGAGGGTACATCGCAATGGCGCTCCGATAATCCTCAACAACCTCTGCTTCCTCTGGTTGTGAATCATTTGTTTTGTTTCCTGCTAATTTCTATCCAAAGGACAACAAGTATGTAAGCTTGCAATTGCCCAAGATTTTTGTTCCAGAATAAGTTCATGTGTGCTGGGTTCAGCCCCACTATCTGTTGCTAGTTCTATATGGGCGGAGCTCCCAGGACCCTAGCTCGAATCTATCAGATCTGTGCTAGGATTCTTCCGCCCCGGTGATTAGCAGACATACAGCGCCTGGAAGCTCCTAAGAGAGGTTCGATATGGTAGACCACATACCCGTTATCCAGCGCTTGCATCAGTTTTGAACTGCATGCTGGATGTGAGAGTACCAGACATCGATGCACGAATTAGTGGTATTGCATACCTATAGATTGAAGGTGGTCTCGATCGAAGAGTTCATGGTTACGAACGAATACCTATGCAGGTAAACATCTCAACCCATCCTATTTATCTAAGGTTGTATAGAGTTAAAGTTCAGGATAAACATGATGACAAGCAAAACTGCCTCATGTCTAGGCCTGTGCATCTCAACAAACCATCTTATATGATATACTACCGATGTTTTTCTCATAACGAAGTACTTATTCATTTCATGTAATCACTTATTCGGGTGATTCCAATTGCTGCGTTCGGGAATAGGTAACCTTCGCCATCATTAATAGTAGCTGGGTGCAACGGTTACGTGGGTTGCAAACAGTAAAGCTATTCTAATTACCCGGGAGTGAGAGAAACCGGCCTTACCAGGCAGAGTGTTTATCGAATCATTTAACTCCATAGGACAAGGCTTGAATTGCCCATTATTGAAACAGGTCAGGGTCAACTGACCGACCAACACAAATGTTGGGTATTTTATAGAAATGTTCGGATTCTGGGTGGGTCTCAGGTGACGGTCGCATGAACCTTGAAAATTTTGTAATATTATCGTCACCATAATGTTGAGGCCACTCCCATTCAACTCTAAGGCTACATTCATTGTGAAGCTTATATGGCTCCATGTATATTGCAGTGAAACAAGGAAATATTAGGCTTACTTTGTATCTAGCATTTTATGTATTAAAGGGCTTATCACTTAAAAAGCTAACATTCCTGTCAAGTCTTATAGAAGACTTTTACTGTTCACATTTCATGTGTAAGGTCAAAATTATAGCATAAGCTTGTTTTGAAAATAATACCTTTGTAGTAAGTCTATTGTAAATATAAAGGTTATTTATACAAGTTATGATTCTTCATATAATACTACTATCCGCCGACTGGATTCCACACTTCTTTGCATGGAAGTTATCATCCAAGGACATTGTATATATATGATTGATAATTGATTGCTGGGAAGAATGTACGTTCTAACGGAATTGATTGCTAGAGGACCATATACTTTGATCTACTTTGTGAGTTTAAGCAATGAAAAATCATTAAGAGTATTTTTTTTTTAAAAGCTTGGATAGATGTCATGAACGAACCCGGCTTCAACCTGAATCGAGAACCTCCAGCCCCCGTCCACTACCGCCACCAGCACCGCTACCAGCCTGAATAGATTCACGTACACCTGACCTTGACCTAACAGCAGTTTCAACTGTTGTTTGCCTTCATATCCTATCTTGCCTGCCTTGCCGCAGCCTTGCGTTTCCCTTGGTAGCCTCATGTAACAACAGCTTGCATCCCTGGTGTTACGTGCAGCCGCTTTGCACGGAACCTTCTGGTAATTCCGTCACGAAAAGGTCATTTTGTGCTAAAACTCTGAAAACTCCTACGTTAGCCTAAATTAGCCGATATACGTCAATTCGACAACATCGCAAGGCCCCTGGTAACGTTAGGCGCAATGTTCTCAAATTACCGCCGTTATCCTAAAATTGCACGCAAGGTTGCTACGTTATCTCCTTTTTTTTGATGCACTCTTTTTTAGCCTACGTTGCCAAACAGGAGGTATTTTGGGGACCAAGCGGCCTATGTTGGGAAATTGCAAGTAATTTAGAAACTCCGCGTGCTAAGCGTAGCAATCTTGCGGCCTAAGAGTAGCAACCTTGCAAGCTATTTTAGCGATCTTGTGTAATGACCACGTCTCGGACGGGTCAATGGGTACTAGGTGTAAGGTTGCGAGAACAAGGCCGAGACTGGTCTAAGGGTAAAGGCAAGAGAGGGCTGTCGGGGCCACCGTCAGGGAGAGGAGAAGTGCGGGTAAGAGTAGTTTGTATTCTTAAGTTATAGGTAGATACAAGAGACAAGTTGTTGCGTAAAGAAGAAACAACAAGAGAGGACAGAGACTGTCCTTAAATACAAAACATGCGTTACACAAAAGACTAAAGACATGAGTCACATAGAAGGCCGTAGAAACGGCCGGAACAATATAAAAAACAAGTTACAAATCAACAAAGCAATAGAACATAATAGAAGACAATGGAAACCAGTGGTAAGCATTGCGCAGCCTCAAGTGACTACTGTCACTTGAGGATTCCGTGGGTTACTAGAAGGTTCCGTGCAAGGTGGCTGTGCGTGGCAACAGGGATGCAAGCTGTTGGTACACGAGGCTTACCAAGTGGAAGGCAAGGCTGAGGCAAGGCAGACGAGGTAGCATGGGAAGGCGAACAGCAGCTGGAACTGCTGTTGAGTCAAGGTCAGGTGTACGTGAATCCATTGAGGCTGGTAGCGGTGCTGGTGCCGGTAGTGGACGGGGGCTAGAGGTTCTTGGTTCAGGTGGAAGCCGGGTTGGTTCATGACATCTTGCATGCTACGCTCAAGCCCACGACGCCCTGCGTTAGCAAGGTCGGAGTCTACATTGGCCATGTCGGAGTCTACGTTGGCCATGTCGGAGTCTACGTTGGCGATGACAGAGTCTACGTTGGCCATGTCACAGTCCAAAATACCCGTTGTTCTATCTACCTTGGAGATGTCAAAGTTTGGACCAAAATGGTGTTCTCACAACAGTCACGGGCATTGTCTTGGCAGATAATTGTTTTGCATTACGTCTCTACTTGCTAACGACATCGCATCCTCCTTTCAGCAACACCTTCAAAACGACGCTGTGAACTCTTGTAAACGACAACATAAACAACACCGTAAACTCCTTTAAACAACCGTATCGTGAACTGCAGGAAAAAACCACCCAAACAGCAATCCAAATCTATCATCTATATACTTCTATGGAATCTATTCTTCTCCCTCGGGCAAATCAAAGTTCTTGTCCCATGAATCGACTGGCTTTTTCTCATCACAATGCGAGTCGATTCCACTGAATGCTCAGAATCTTTTCCTGCGGGCCGGCAGGGATAGTGTTCCATTGTTCCATGAGATCTTGGTATTGCCCTAGAGCGTATAAGCATAAACTACTCATGAAAGCCAAGTACTTGCTTCTCCATGTATCACCTTCAAAATTCTTATATGTGCTGATGGTTGGCAGTATCATAGACAACGCAAACTGAAATGCGGTCGCTGCATGAACAAGAATTACTGCAGTCAATTTACCCTCACTATAGAATGTTACGTATGCCCGCCGCTGAGCCATCTTCTTGCCCATATCGAACAATCTCCCTCTCAAGGTTTTGGTCAATGCCGGCTGGAGAAACATCTTCCGAAGATTCTGATACACGGATTGAATTAGCAGCCGTTTCTGGCATGACAGGACTGTAATGATATACTACCTCGTCGTCAAAATCCTTGTGGTGGAAGAGGCAGCGCTCCGGATCGATTAGCTTTTCTATCAACTGGACCCTCTGCGGGGATTCTGTGTTGGGAAGGTCGTATTGTGTCTCGACCACATTTTTCGCAACCTTGATCATCTTGCCCCAGTAGTTGCTTTGTCGGTCTGCCAACTATATTTGTCAGTGGAATTGTCGGAGCCGAACTGTCAGAGCTGAACTGTCAGACTGCTTACAATCTTCAGGTCATTACTATCATAGACCCTTCCATGGACGCATCCTTCAGACAGCTCAGAGCCAGGTCTTCAGAGTTGTCCGGAAACGGGTTCTGAGTCAGGATTTGCAAACGGAAAAAGTCACGTGCGAATGGCCAAACTTGTTCTGCATCCTTGGACAAATTTCCGACAACACGATGCTTCTTAGAGATTAAGCGCCCATTGTCCAGTTCCAGCTCTGACCCAGAGCTTCTCTTCCGCAGAACCTAGAACATTTAGTTCAACAATCAGTCAAAATGTTCAAATAACTCAGGTGTACGCCATGAGAATACCGAAACCCGATGGAGATTGGCTTCTCCTGTCGGTGCGTCTTGTGCTACGGATTTTTCCGGGCGGTGACCGAGCCACTTCTAGTGATATGGATGGGGCCGGGGCCAGGGAAATGCCAATGTCGATCGGCAACGGAGAATGGAGAGACTGTGAGGTGGTGCGCTGTTTGTCCATTCTGTTATAATTGTCTTCGTCCGACTCTGTTTGATCACCCGAATGATCCGGGATGTTGTCACAATTAATGTCGTCCGACAACGGCACCGGCGCAGTCTGGATGAGAATTGATAAGGAACCGGTCCTTTTTTGTCTTTACCCTTTGCTTGGGAAGACTTACCGGAAGACTTACCGGAAGACCCCTAGGAGCGATGTGGTTCAGCCACCAGGTTAGCTGCCGGTTTAGCCGCCGGTTTGGATTTTTTGTTTACGGCTCGTTGCCGTTGACTGGGCGGCTCCTCATCAGTCAACAGATCGCGCGATCTTTGTCGTTGAACTTGACTGTTGTTTGCAGGCATTGTGAAAGTCGGATGTATAGCAGAAATAGAAAAAAGTACGGGGATGCAAGATTTTTTAGAGAACTCAGGTCCTCAAGGCCTCAGGGGGTTGATATATATCACACACACCGCTTCATTAACATGCTGTAGGCTCCGAGGGCCACGCTGGCACACTCTGACGTGGGAAATTGCAGGCAGAGTTCCAGCTCTGACAAGTGACTAGAGCCAACTCGGACATGGCGAGTCTCAACACACTGCACGGGCACTCTGACAGTAGGTAATCGCAGGCGGAGTTCCAGCTCTGACAAATGACTAGAGCCAACTCGGACATGGAGAGTCTCAACACACTGCACGGGCACTCTGACAGTAGGTAATTACAGGCGAAGTTCCAGCTCTGACAAATGACTAGAGCCAACTCGGACATGGTAAGCTTGACATGCACGGCTACGCTGACAATTGGAGCTAAGTGTGATGTATGTATAGGCGGTGTAATGACCATGTCTCGGACGGGTCAATGGGTACAGGTTTCAAGGTTATGATAGCAAGGCCGAGACAGGTTTAAGGGTAGGGACAAGAGGGGGCTGTCGGGGCCACCGTCAGGGAGGAGGAGAAGTGCGGGTAAGAGTAGTTTGTATTCTTAAGTTATAAGTAGATACAAGAGACAAGTTGTTGCGTAAAGAAGAAACAACAAAAGAGGACAGAGACTGTCCTCAAATACAAAACATGCGTTACACAAAAGACGAAAGACATGAGTCACATGGAAGGCCGTAGAAACAACCGGAACAAGATGGAAGACAAATTACAAATCAACAAAGCAATGGAACATAATAGAAGACAATGGAAACAAGTGGTAAGCATTGCGCAGCCTCAAGTGACTAATGTTGCTTGAGGATTCCGTGGGTTACTAGGAGGTTTCGTGCGAGGCGGCTGTGTGTGGCTACAGGGATGCAAGCTGTTGGTACACGAGGCCTACCAAGTGGAAGGCAAGGCTGAGGCCAGGCAGACGAGGTAGCATAGGAAGGCAAACAACAGCTGGAACTGCTGTTGAGTCAAGGTCAGGTGTACGTGAATCCATTGAGGCTGGTAGCGGTGCTGGTGCCGGTAGTGGACGGGGGCTGGAGGTTCTTGGTTCAGGTGGAAGCCGGGTTGGTTCATGACATTAGCCCACCCTCTAGGAATGAGCTCCTGCGAATTGCTGGAGGTAGGTTGTGGATGTGGTTGACAACAATCGGATCGTACGATGTTCCGCTCATAGCTAAGGGTCTGAGAGATTTGCAGGACGGGGTTTCTGAGGGTAACTGTTGTGAAAACGTCTTACGACAGCGGGAGCGTTTTCAAGGTCGCTTGCAGGTTGCCATGTAGGGTTTTCGTATCGAACCCAACGTACGAGGTACTGAAGTTTTCGACGGATGATCTTGGATTCAAGGAATTCATCAACTTTTCATTCGAGATCGTCGTTGACAATAATTGGAGGTGGGGGAGGTTGCGCTTGTGTAACAAGTGCATCAGGAAAAAATCCGTCTCCTTATTAGTCGTCCGGACGACTTGGGCGACTTGGGCGACTTGGGCGACTGCGGAGCATATCGAACAAAAATGCCGGCGTAGCGAAGTGGCCTGCAGGGGCAATGCTCCCGTGAACTGGCCTGCAGGCCGGACTCGTCAGCAAACCCATGTTGAGTTAACAACTCGCCCCTGAACTAGCCTGCGCCCGGACCTTGTCAGCGACAACACTCGCTTGCCGACTAATTACAGGGAGAGGTTCCAACACCAGCATCTATCCGTCAAGTTCACGGTCTGTGCAGCGTAATTACCGGAGATGCTCGCACTCCGGGCTGCTTTATGGAAGATGCCCGACCGCGGAGCTGCTTTATGGAAGATGCCCGACTGCGGAGCTGCTTTATGGAAGATGACTGCACGCGGGCTGCTTTATGGATATACGCAGTTTGGATGGATTCATTCACAGCGGCTATTCGCGCTTGCGCGGCAAGAGAGAGAAGTTTCTTTAAACGAGGGTTTTATTATGCTATCTATGACTATATGCTATCTATGACTATATACGCGATATTCACGGTATTCACAGTGCTAATGACCGTCAGATCGGCTGGCCAGCGTCGACTCTTTAAGGGTTCGACGCTTTATTATGGAACGCTGCTTTGACATAGGATTAGCAGATAATCTAAGGATTCGACGGATATCTATAGAACGCTGCTTTGTCGACGGATCGTCGAACCTTTAAGGATTCGACGCTTTATTATGAAATGCTGCTTTGACATAGGATTAGCAGATAATCTGACGATTCGACGGATATCTATAGAACGCTGCTTTGTCGACGGATCGTCGAATCTTTAAGGATTCGACGCTTTATTATGGAATGCTGCTTTGACATAGGATTAGCAGATAATCTGACGATTCGACGGATATCTATAGAACGCTGCTTTGTCAACGGATCGTCAACTCAATCTTTAACGATTCGACGCTTTTTTATGGAACGCTGCTTTGTCGACGGATCGTCGATCCTTTAAGGATTCGACGCTTTTTTATGGAATGCTGCTTTGACATAGGATTAGCCGATAGTCTAAGGATTCGTCGGATCTTATAGGATTCGAACCTTTCTTATGGTATCCTGCTTTGTCGACGGATCATCGATCCTTTAAGGATTAGACGCTTTTTTATGGAATGCTGCTTTGACATAGGATTAGCCGATAGTCTAAGGATTCGTCGGATCTTATAGGATTCGAACCTTTCTTATGGTATGCTGCTTTGTCGACGGATCGTCGACGCAATCTTGAAGGATTCGACGCTTTTTTATGGAACGCTGCTTTGTCGACGGATCGTCAAATCTTTAAGGATTCGACGCTTTTTTATTGAATGCTGCTTTGACATAGGATTAGCAGATAATCTGACGATTCGACGCTTTATTATGGAATGCTGCTTTGACATAGGATTAGCAGATAATCTGACGATTCGACGGATATCTATAGAACGCTGCTTGGTCGCGATATTCACCTGATTGACTGTGGTGATGACCGTCAGATCGGCTGGCCAGCGACGGACCTCATACACTGCCGGTATGACCTGTATTCATAGTCAGTATATATGGTCATGATAAAGTGGCTTTGGCAGAGAATACTGGTGTTTGACGGCGAGTTGTCAGTTGCAATCGTGCTGATGAGCGTCGGTGTGCAGGTCGGCATTTGTGGTGTTCACCTCAGCGGAGTTGTCGAACTTAGAGCGAAAAAGATTGAACAAGGCGGTGGGGGCATTGAACTACCCTCCAAAACTCAGGGGCAGACGGCTCGGGCGGTGTGACTATTAGCGTGCAGAGTTTTCACCGCAATTTCCTTTGCTCATTTCCACTGTGTGCGGCCCCTGCAATGGGGTCAAAGCAGCGCCAAGAACGCCGCCGAGTCATGTTTTGTGTCAAGAAGGTCCCCGCGCAGGAGCGGTTTGCTGCGTAGATTGCAGCTAAACCAGTGTATTTGTGAGAACATGTCAGTTTTCGCAAACTTTACAATGTTTGTCTTTGCAGTTTTGAACTTTGGTCGAAATACAGCTGCCAACCACACAACACAACCCGAACATCGTGTCCAAACTTTTCGAAGGTGAGTTCAACACCCTCAGATTACTGTTTAATTATTGATCTTTGCAGTTCTAGACCTGGATACAATCAAACACTGCGAATTCGAACCTTTACAATGACGCTCCCTAGCACGATCGCGACCGACATCTCGCCGTCAAACACCTGTATTCTTTGGACGATCGACGACAAAGCAGCAATCCATAATAAAAGGCCGAATCCTTAGATTATCGGCCAATCCTCTGTCACAGCAGCATTGCATAAAAAAGCGTCGAATCCTTGAAGATTTGACGATCTACGACAAAGCAGCATACCATAAGAAAGGTTCGAATCCTATAAGATCCGACGAATCCTTAGACTATCGGCTAATCCTATGTCAAAGCAGCATTCCATAAAAAAGCGTCGAATCCTTAAAGATTCGACGATCTACGACAGAGCAGCATTCCATAAAAAAGCGTCGAATCCTTAAAGATTCGACGATCTGTCGACAAAGCAGCAATCCATAATAAAAGGCCGAATCCTATAAGATCCGTCGAATCCTTAGATTATCGGCCAATCCTCTGTCACAGCAGCATTCCATAAAACCGTCGAATCCTTAGACTATCGGCTAATCCCATGTCACAGCAGCGTTCCATAAAAAAGTGTCGAATCCTTAAAGATTCGACTGTCAGATCCGTCGCTGGCCAGCCGATCTGACGGTCATTAGCACCGTGAATACCGTGAATATCGCGTATACAGTCATAGCATACAGAGTCATATATAGCATAATAAAACCCTCGATTAAAGAAACTCTCTCCACATGTGCGATGAGTGAATAAACCGGCGATGAATGAATAAACCTGGGATGAATGAATAAACCGGCGATGAATGAATAAACCGGCGATGAATGAATACACCGGCGATTCAACCATAAAACCGGTGAATATGCCCGTACATACGGCCTGACATAGGATCGCCACTTTACAGGCGTACAATGCACTGCTGCTGTATCGAGTGCGACCTGTCATGTGTGGCAACCTTACGCTGCGACACGGGGCGTGTAGGAGCCTTCGCTGAGGCGTCGCAACCGTTGCACTCTTATATTAGATCCTGGCAACGGTTGCTCCCGTACAGAAGACCCTGGCGACACAGGCGACTCAGGCGATAAAGAAAGTGGAACGGTCCGTACCTAAGACAGCCGATCTTAAATAGGGCAAGATTTTTTCCTGATGTGGGTCTTTAGCGCACAGGTTCAAGAAGTGATACGTGGAAGACGGGGTGGACTTTCATGGTGGGCGGGAGTTCCAACTTATAAGCATGACTGAAAACTTTCTGGGCGATTTCAAATTTAACCAGGCGCTTAAAGTCCAACTTGTTGGATAGTCGAGTTGTCTGGATATGTCTTCTCAGTAGCCAGACTTCATCGCCAATCTTGTATGCAGGAGGTAGCAAGCGTGGTCAGTCGGCTTGTTCTGCATGGGCTGATTGGGACCACGTAATTTCGGCGCGCAAGTGTTGGTCCAGAAGGGAACGTTTTTCTGAATAATCCCTCAAAACCGGAGGGGTTGGTTGCGGCACTGAGTGGTTTGCAAGGATCTTGTATCGGGGTTGTTTGCCATATACAGCAAAGAATGGCGTCAGTCTTGTAGCTGCAGACAAGGTGTTGTTGTATGCAAATTCAGCCATACTGATAAGCTCTGACCAGTTGTCCTGCTGGTAATTGCAGTATCCGCGGAGGTATTGTTCCAGGATTGCATTGACTCTCTCGGTTTGGCCATCATTCTGCGGGTGAAAGCTAGATGACAGATTTTGTTTCGGGTTTAGTAGTTTGCATAGGTGCCGTGAGACTTCCGAGGTGAATTGTGTTCCGCGATTGCACACTATTGAGTTGGGTAGTCCATGGAGTCTGAATACGTTGCCCATGTATAATCTGGCAAGTGTTACCAAGTTGCAGGTCGTAGTAGTTGGAATATAGTGAGCCATCTTGCATAACCGATCTACCACGACAAGTATTTCGTCAAACCCGTTGGGGACAGGTAGACCAGCAATGAAGTCCATTGATACGGAACTCCATCTGCGGATTGGAACTTGCAGTGGTTTTAGCAGTCCATAGGGTGCGTGGCGTGAGGGTTTGATCCTCATGCATGTGTCGCAGTTCTGAACATATCGGTCAATCGTCTGCCGCATCTTTGGCCACCAATAGTTTCGGCATACCAGTTCGTATGTCGATGCTCTTCCAGGGTGGCCGGCAGCAGGGTGATCGTGACAGGAGTGGAGGACTTTGGCTTGCAATGATTCCTTGTCAGGAACATACAGCAAGTTGTGTATGTATAAGAGACCGTCCTTGTAGCTGCATTCGCCAAGTGGGACTGAGGGGTGCTTTGTGTCGGAGTTCTCTAATGCCAGAACAATTGATTTTGCTAGGCTGTCCGATAGAAGCAGTTTTCGGATCTTGATATTGAAAGTAATGCAAGTTGCGGACAGTGGATAATCAGAAAACTTAGATGAAGGGATGAGTACGCGAATAGGTCTGCTACGTTCATCCCCCTCTTCAGGCAGATCTCCAGACCTTCGTGTCAAGGCGTCGGCTTTTCCGTTTATTTCGCCAGGCCGGAATACGATGACAAAATCGCATTGGGCTAATTCCCCTGCTCACCGTGCATTTTGTCGGTTCAACAAGGTTTTTGTCTTGAATGATTCAAGGTTGTGGTGGTCGGTGTACATGTTGAATGGCCGTGGCAATGCGTGTAAATACATATGCCATTTTCCTAAACATACCACAATGGCAAGCATTTCTTCATCCCCAAAGCCGTAATTGCATTTGGCCGGGGACATTTTTTCTGGCAAGAATGCAAGAGGGTGAAGGACTGTCTTACCATTTTCAGGGACTTTCTGGGATAAGATACCCGAGACAACGTAGTCTGACGCATCGGTTTCGAGGATTGTTTCGAGGGTAGGGTCAAAGTGGCGTAGCACTGGTGCTGTAGTACACGACGGTTTTAACTTCACGTTGAAGACTTCTTCGCATTGTTGTGACCATTAGAAGGGTGTGTCCTTTTGCAGTAGCTTAAAGAAAGATTGGCGGATCCTTGAGTATCCGTTGAGAAATCGCCGATAGAAGTTTGCAAAACCCAGGAAACATTGTATGTCCTTGACAGACTTCGGCGTTTCCCATTCTAAAACTGCTTTGACCTTTTCCCGGTCCATTTCTATTCCGTTGGAAGAGATAACAAAACCAAGGAAGATTGTCTTAGGTACTGTGAATTCGCATTTCTCAGGCTTGACAAACATACCGTTTCTGATAACTTGGTGAGAACCTTTCGAAATTGTTCTTGGTGATCTGTGATATTCTTGGAGTATATCAGGATGTCATCGAGATATACAACTCAGAAGACGTCTAGGTATTCTCTTAGGGTATCATTGACGAATCGCTGGCAGGTTGCAGGTGCATTGGTAAGACCAAAAGGCATAACAAGGAACTCAAACAGGCCGTAACGGGTTCAAAATGCTGCTTTCGATTTGTCGCCTTCTTTAATCCGGATAAGATTGAAGGCTGATCTCAAGTCCAGGCGTGTGAAGTATTGAGCTCCTCGAATTTGGTTCAATGTCTCTTCGATCCTAGGCAGCGGGTATCTGTCTTTGAAAGTAATGTCGTTCAAGGCTCGATAGTCGACACAAAGACGTTGTGTGCCATCTTTTTTTTTTTACAAACAGGATAGGAGAAGCGCTTGAGGAGGAACTAGGGCGGATGAAGCCTTTGGCAAGGTTTTCATCAAGCCATACTAGTCGTACTTCCTTGAGTTCTGAATCGGACATTGAGTACATCCGACCTAGAGGTGGTTTCGAGCCAGGGAGCAAGGGGATTTCGTGGTCCACATAACGGTGTGAGCGAAGTGCTTCAGCTTCTTTCTTCGAGAACAGAGGCAGAAAGTCATGGTATTCGGGAGGCACCAGGTCTTCTGTCTTCTTTGTCGTCTTTGAATCTACAGAGGCTGCGACTAGAACACGGATTCGGTTTTCGGGATCTTGGAGTGCTAGTTTCATTGCAGTCCTAGAAATAACTGCAATCTTATGGGTCGTTGTTGCTGGTAGTGTACCCGGAATGGGTTTGGGCCGTACAGGAAGGCAGTGGGCCTGGCAATAACCACTTTTGAATGTGATAGAGTTTGCTTCCCAGTCAATGTCGGGGTTGTGTTTACAAAGCCAGGTTCGACCAACAATTAGGTTCCATCCAGCCAGTTTGGTAACTTCGAAGGTTAATACTTCTTCATGTTGGTCCACCGAGAGTTTCAAGGTACAGGTATAAGTTATTTGTCCTGCAACAGATGGGCCTCCATCTACTACAAGCAATTCCTCTGGTCCAGGTTTTGTTTCAAGGTTCAGGTTCAAGGATAATGCAAAGTCAAGGTCGATGAATTGTGATGCAGTGGTTCCACAATCAATCATACAAGTTCCAAATGAAGTATCATTAAGAGAAATGTTAAAACACTTAGTGAATTCTGATCCTAAGTCTCCTAAAAAGGAAACAGAGGATACGGATAAAGCAGAGGCAAAGTGGCGGCAAGACTTGGTAGTCCTTTTGTTTTTGGTATTTGAAGCGGTTTTTGCGGAAGGTAAAACAACGGGTGGTATAACATCAAAACGATTAACAGATTCAGAGGAAACAGAGGGTTTGCAAGGAGAGAAGTCACCAGGTTGCATCCTGGCTCTCTTTGAAGAGATTTCATTCTTCAAAGAACGCTTAAGTTTTTCGCCGGTTCTGGAGAGGTGTTGTATAGCACCGTCGCAAGAGGCCCGGCAGCGGCCAGAGAAGATTCTTCCACTGCGTTGACAGAAGGTCTTTTATAGGGGCAGGCGCTTGCAAAGTGTCCAGGATTGCCACAGTACAGGCAGAGGCCATTGGCTCTGCGCCTATCTTTTCCCTTCTGGTCCAGTGGGCCACGTCTTCTGGCAACAAAGGTTCTGGCTGCTGAGAGATCCATGGGGCCAGAATGTGTGCCGGCTGTGGTTGTCAAAGGGGCCGAGGTTGCAGACTTTGAGTTGCTGCTTGATGGGTTGCCATCCGAAGTCTTGTGCACAGACCGGATGTTAATATCCAAAGTGATGCATAGACTGACGAAGGCGTCAAAGGTGTCTGGTGGGGTTGCATTGTAGGCGAGGCCAAGCTGAACTTGGGAATTCAAGCCGCGCTTGAAGAACGAGATCAGGCTCCTTGGATCTAGTGTAGGAGCCGATGCATATGTGACAAATTCCGCATGATAGTTAGAGCAGTCCTTGGAACCTTGCCGTAGTTCCATGAGCTTGCGTTCCGCGGTAGCGCGAGCATCTGGGTCATTAAAGGCAGCTTTCAATCCCGTTATCAATTGCTCATAGGAAGCAAAGCTGATGTGTCCTGATGTTTCGTCGATGTGGGGTGCAAACCGGTTGGCAGCTCGCTTGGTTAGGTAGGAGGCGGTGTAGGCGATCCTGGCATGATCGCTCGCATAGGTAACAGGGTCCGAAGCAAACACCAACCGGAGTGAGTTGACAAAGGTTTTGTATTTGCGGCGATCGCCATCAAAAGCTTCAGGGGAATTTATCTTCGGGACGCGTTGGTGGGGTTGAGGGGCAAAGCAGCAGGTTGAGCGGCTTGGAGCCGTTGGTTCGTGCCGCATTGGTAACCGTTTATGAATAACCAGTACAGGACTTGAGGGGCAAAGTTGGCTTCTTTAGTATCCAGGATAGCTGGGACAGTGGGTTGACCAACTGTACCAGTGGTGCCGCAATTAATTCCTGTTAAATGTGCTTGTTGGCACGCTGTGATTTGGTTTGTTGTGAGTACGGGGGGTGTTGGAACCACAGCAACTGGTGTTGGGTCGTGGTTCTTCATTATCCAGCTGTGGGCATGTTCCCAGGTCCCGGATGTTGGGTCCTGTGATCCAAAAGGTGTAGAAGACACGGTAACGGAAGGTGGCGGCGACAGTTATGTCGACGCAACAAAGTGTAATGACCACTTCTCGGACGGGTCAATGGATACAGGTTTCAAGGTTGCGATAGCAAGGCTAAGACAGGTCTAAGGGTAGGGACAAGAGACGGCTCTCGGGACCACCGTCAGGGAGAAGAGAAGTGCCGGTAAGAGTAGTTTGTATTCTTAAGTTATAAGTAGATACAAGAGACAAGTTGTTGCGTAAAGAAGAAACAACAAGAGAGGACAGAGACTCTCCTTAAATACAAAACATGCGTTACACAAAAGACGAAAGACATGAGTCACATGGAAGGCCGTAGAAACAACCGGAACAAGATGGAAGACAAATGACAAATCAACAAAGCAATGGAACATAATAGAAGACAATGGAAACAAGTGGTAAGCATTGCGCAGCCTCAAGTGACTAATGTCACTTGAGGATTCCGTGGGTTACTAGGAGGTTTCGTGCGAGGCGGCTGTGTGTGGCTACAGGGATGCAAGCTGTTGGTACACGAGGCCTACCAAGTGGAAGGCAAGGCTGAGGCCAGGCAGACGAGGTAGCATAGGAAGGCAAACAACAGCTGGAACTGCTGTTGAGTCAAGGTCAGGTGTACGTGAATCCATTGAGGCTGGTAGCGGTGCTGGTGCCGGTAGTGGACGGGGGCTAGAGGTTCTTGGTTCAGGTGGAAGCCGGGTTGGTTCATGACAGGCGGTCAAAGCTTGACAAAAGCATATAATTCTTAGACAAACGTATGCTCATAGAGTTGTGGCGCAAACAGTGCGATCTACACATAAGATATAGTAGTTGACAAAATTGTTTGAAATGGAACCCTCTGGACTAGTATTGTGGACTTGTAATCTTCTTTGAAGTCGCATTCAACAGATTCACCCCTGTCTGAACCCCCAAAATCACTGTACCAAAATCCGAAGGCCGGATCCTGCTCTATGGCTGCTTCCCTCCCTACATCCAATCCTTCTGCTTCTCTGGTCCATTTCCACGTCCGCCATTGGTTATACTTATTCCTTTGCCATTGGATACGGGATCTCTCAATTTCCTTCTTCCGGGCCCAGGTGCTACCTCGTGAATCATCTAATGATGTTGAGACACCCTGCCGCCAGCAACACTCCTTCTCTTTGACTTCACTCTCCTTGCTGTCTATGGATTCCTGTCCCAGGCACCAGGCACGATCCGACTCGTTGAGCAAATCGAGAACGGCAACAAAGTTATGATGAACCCATGACTCTTTGGAATTGGGTTCAGAAGCTTCAGTGCAAGCGTCCTCTGAAGTAGGCGGCGAAGGACAAGTTCCATGGCCAAATGTTTCAACCTCTAGACAGTTTGTGGACAATTCTGTACGAAATTAGTTTCAAGTATATTCAATGATTTCCAGGTCACCTACCATTGTCGTTCATTGTGACAATGTCGAAGGCTGTGTACAGCTGTATGTTGTACAAATCTTGCAAGATTCCACTGTGCTTTTATCTCTTGAATAAACGTCGACAAGCGGCAGGATATTTCTGCTTTACAAACTCCCGACGTCAGTGAATGGCAGAGTCCGAGTGTCAGGTCGTGACCGACGCCTTAATTGGACTAGTGTTGGCAACCCCGAATCTTGTGGCCGAGCAACCACGCTTGAGGCGGTAGGTGCGAGCTGCCTGTATGGCATGCTAAGCCACGCTGGGTAAAGTTCAACTGCGCAGTAATGTCACTGTTATCGAGGTTACCGCGGTAGGAGGGCCGTGCGTGTCAGAGGTGACACGTGGAATGTGGTGGTCGACTCTTGCTGTCTGTCAGAGTCGACTCTTGCTGCCTGTCAGACTCGACTCTTGCTGCCTGTTAGAGACGAGTCGACTCTTGCTGCCTGTCAGGGTCGACTCTTGCTGCCTGTCAGAGTTGATTATTCCTGCCTGTCAGAGTCAGAGTTGATTCTCAATGTAAGTCAGAGCTGATTCGATATAATTGAAGTTTATGGATGCGTGTGTCACGGCGCATGGATGTTTCATACTCCGATCATATAGCAACCTTGCTGCAAACATTGGTGCGTATGGACCAAATGAGCCGCTCCAATGTGTTTTAGAGACAATCTCTATTTGTATCTAACAATTACGGAATGACCGGTATATACACAACCTTTTACTTTATAATAAACAAAACTGCTTACACACAACCTTTTACTTTATAATAAACAGAACTGCATATACACAACCTTTTACTTTATAATAAACAACATTCCTCAAAAGATGCATCCTAAATACTCCGCAGATGTTGCTACCCAATCTTCTAAAACAACCTTAAAACTGCAGGACAAAGAAAAACAGCAGAATACAGACAACATCAGCAAAATATCAAGTACCGCTCGGCCGTTGCACCGTGCAACCGAGCCGCTCAGTACGCTCAGCTGCGCTCAGCAGCGCTCAGCAGATCCGACTAGCGAACCCTGTCCCTGGTCGCACGCTCCGCTGCGCTCAGGGCCGCTTGGAGACCAGACCTGGAGCCAGCGCTAAGCTACGCTCAGGCGCGCTCAGCTTCCTGAGCGCAGCCTGCGACACATCGCGCTCAACTGGAGCCCGTGACGGCCATCGGTAGACGGCATCCAGAGTCGTCTCTCAATGCACGGCATCCGGACTGGTCTCTGAGTCGAGGTTTTGGATCTCGCGATGGTTTAGATCTCGCGATTGTTTGCACATGCGACCGATGATTATTTGATTCAGTTTAACTTGAGCGCTTATTCAGCGGTTTTATTATGCTATCTAGACTTTATACAGAGACGGATTCTATGGAAAGCTGCTTTGTCGCCAAATCTTCAAGGATTCGGTCTTTTATCATGGAATGCTGCTGTGACAGAGGATTGGCCGATAATCTAAGGATTCGACGGATCTTATAGGATTCGGCCTTTTATCATGGAATGCTGTGTGACAGAGGATTGGCCGATAATCTAAGGATTCGACGGATCTTATAGGATTCGGTCTTTTATCATGGAATGCTGCTGTGACAGAGGATTGGCCGATAATCTAAGGATTCGACGGATCTTATAGGATTCGGTCTTTTATCATGGAATGCTGCTGTGACAAAGGATTGGCCGATAATCTAAGGATTCGACGGATCTACAGGATTCGACAGATCTAAAGGATTCGACAGATCTAAAGGATTCGGCCTTTGCATGGAACGCTGCTTAGTCGACAGATTAGCCGATAATCTAAGGATTCGACAGATCTTAAAGGATTCGGCCTTTGCATGGAACGCTGCTTTGTCGTCAGATCTTCAAGGATTCTGCCTTTGCATGGAACGCTGCTTAGTCGACAGATTAGCCGATAATCTAAGGATTCGACAGATCTAAAGGATTCGGCCTTTGCATGGAACGCTGCTTAGTCGTCGAATCTTAAAGGATTTGGCCTACTCTTATGGAATGCTGCTTTGACATAGGATTAGCCGATAATCTAAGGATTCGACAGATCTAAAGAATTCGGCCTTTGCATGGAACGCTGCTTAGTCGTCGAATCTTAAAGGATTTGGCCTACTCTTATGGAATGCTGCTTTGACATAGGATTAGCCGATAATCTAAGGATTCGACAGATCTAAAGGATTCGCTGCCTAGACATAGGATTGGCCAATAATCTAAGGATTCGACGGATGTTATGGATTGGACAGATCTCAAGGATTCGACAGATCTAAAAGATTCGACAGATCTAAAGGATTCGACAGATCCAAAGGATTTGCTGCTTTGACACCGAATCCTTTAAGATCTGACGTTTGCTACGACCACGCAGCGTTCCCTAAAAAGAGGCCGAATCCTTCAAGATCCGTCGCTGGCCAGCCGATCTGAGGGTCGTTACCACCGTCAATCCGGTGAATATCGCGACAAAGCAGCTTTCCATAGAATCCGTCTCTGTATATAGTCTAGATAGCATAATAAAACCGCTGAATAAGCGTCCAAGTTGCACTGAATCAAAGAATCTGTAAACCAATGCGAGATCCAAAACTGCGACTCAGAGACGAGTCTGGATGCCGTCGAGCGAGAGACAAGTCTGGATGCCGTCGAGCCAGAGACGAGTCTGGATGCCGTCGAGCGTAAAGCCATTCAGGTGACGATCGAATGGAAGGCGACTCTGCATGGCGTCTATCGGAAGACGACTCTGGATGGCGTCGATCGGAGGCCGTGACAGGTTGCGCTCACGATAGCAAAATTAAAAATTTCCGCTCAAGGTCGATGCGTGGTGGGTTGCGCTCAATGCGCTCAGTGCGCTGACAGTTCTGAGCGCGACCGGGTTTTTTGCTGATGAAGGAGACCGAAAACAAAACCAACAGAAAGACTGACAAGAAGACTGACAAGGAGACCGACAGCGAGACAGACGGGAAGACCGAAGGGGAGACCGAAAGCGAGTCCGACAAGGAGGAGACCGACAGCGAGACATACGGGGAGATCGACGAGGGAACAAACAGCGAGACCAACAAGGAGACCGACAGCAAGACAGATAGGGAAACTGAAGAGAGGACAAACAGCGAGACCGACAAGGAGACCGAAAGCGAGACCGACGGGGAGACGGACAGGAAGAGAACTGTTCCAGGAGACCGAGGGTTGCTGGCTTAATTCTTCTTGCCAACAAACCTGTTGTAAATGTCCTCCCCACTGAGACCTTTGCCGCCTTCACCAGCATCGTCCTGCATCTTTTTCAAAATGCCCAATGCAATGTGTGTGGGTTTGGCCCGCTGTTTGAGGGTCTCCTCGCGTTTGGCATCCGAGGAGTCACTGTTGATAAGCCTCAGAGTCGTTTGAGACTTTCCTTGTCCGATTCGGCAGACACGGGACCATGCCTGGGTCTCCTGTGACGAGGAGTATCCAAGCTCCATCAGAACCGTGTTGCAACAGTTTTCATGAAGGTTTAAACCTTCATTGCTGGTTCGATAGGAGAGACACAGCACCTGTGTCTGTCCGCCGGGTCGGTTGAAGTCTTCCTGCAAAGCCTTTCGCTTTGCAGCCGTCATCGCTGCCGGCATTCTCTTGGCTTTGTAGCCAAGTAGCCGGAGGAACTGCTCTACAAACCACTGCGATAGTGGCCAGTAGGTCCAGAGAATCACCTTTTTGTAGGGTCTTCTCTGGTGCAGTTTGGCCATGTGCCACATGAGCCATTTGAATTTCGGCAATCCAATGGCCATGGAGACTGCCAGCTCATTGTTTGTCATCGTCCGGACTCGTGAGGACGGGAAATGCCCTGCAAACTGAGGGTATGTCCCCAGGAAGATCTTCAGGCACTTCCGGACTTCATTCACATCAGGATCCCAGCTGGAGTACACGGTTTCCAACAAGACCTGATGGGTGTCGGGGTCCATCATTGACCAAGGTCCTAGAACTGGGGCCATGGCGACTATCCGGATGTACTGGTATGCCCGCTGTGGATTGTTGCCCATATGTCCCCGGAAGACAGTATCGTGGATGGGCTTGTCGGTCGCATCACACAGAAGGGCCTGTGTCCGGATTTCCATTGCCGGCACTTTCAAGATCGTCCTGTCAGAGTCGAATGGGATCCTGGAATCCATGCTGCGCCTAAGCATGACACTCTCCAGGAAGTGCCCCAATCGATCTGTAAGGATGGCCGGCAGACGGTCTAGATTCTCTTACCACTCGACGACATCGGGATCGGCATCCTTGTCGGGATCCTGCTGGAGCTGGCTTTCCTTGATCCAGTCCTGCTAAGCGCTGCAAGTGTAGGCATCAGGTTGCAGATGTGTGTCTCATGCCTACAGCGTACAGTGCACCTGAGATCCTTTGGCCATCACCTCTGGGTCATACACAATGGTCTCTGAACCTTCGACAAATTCAAGTCTGTTGTCGGCAGCCGTCGGGTCGATCCACACGTTGTCTGCATTGTCTCGCAGCATCTCTGGCCTTTCCAGGAACTTGCACACCCAGCGCAAGTCTTCAACCTTAGTCATGATTGGCGTGGCTGACAAGAACCAATGCGTCTTTGCCTCAAAGGATTGAAGGTACCTCCAAAAGTCTTTGTGGCCAGAGGTAGGCTTTCTGGCACATGCACCATTGTGTCGATGCGCCTCATCAATCACGATACCGCTGAATTTGGGCCGGAGATCCTTTTCAGCCCACCAAAGTCGAGAATGAAGAGCTTTGTGTATTCTTGGCTCTTTTGGTGGAAGGAACCGGCTTTTCTTCCACCGGGCTTTCAATGTCTCCACGGTTGTGACGACGACCCTCAGATGCTCGAGCGCTGAGCGTCTCATCCAGGAGAGGCGCAAATCGTAGTCTCCATGATGTCGCAGCACAGTAGGCCTGGTGCATCCCTTCCGATCGCTGCCATCCATTCTATAACCATCTGTTTCGGACAGATGATCAACGTCGCATGCGGAAACTTCATGCGCCTCTCGCTGAGGGCGGCTTCTTCGTCGAATTGCGTGGCTTGAAAAGCTATCAGCCCAATTGTCTGTAGAGTCTGTTGGGAAAAATGTTAGCCGTGGTTAAATGAACAAGCAATAAGGAGCAAATGTCAGAGCCGTCGTCAGAGTCAAAGTCAGAGGCAAAGTCAGAGCCCATGTCAGAGTCAAAGTCAGAGGCAAAGTCAGAGCCCATGTCAGGGTCAAAATCAGAGGCAAAGTCAGAGCCCATGTCAGAGTCAAAGTCAGAGGCAAAGTCAGAGCCCATGTCAGAGTCAAAGTCAGAGGCAAAGTCAGAGCCCATGTCAGAGTCAAAGTCCAAGGCAAAGTTAGAGCTTTTGTCCGAGCTCTCCGAAATGTCGAGGAGGGGGCGACAAATGTCAGGAAAATGTTAAACATACTTTGCCTACACCGCGGTTGTTCGACAGGAAACCTCCGCGGACAGGTTCATCCTCCTGTTGCACCTAACAGTTGATGCCAACTACTTGGTGAGCCATGGGGGTTTTGGTTGCTATCCACGGCACCTTCCCATCGATGCCCACCCCCAGGTTGAGCATTGCTTCCTCGACATTCTCCCGTTAGAAACGAATGATCTCCATCATGTTGCTCACTGCATTTGCAACAACTTCCTCCTCTTTGTCCTCCGGGACATCGTTCACCGGCCCTTCAGGTATGGCAGGAGGAAGGTACTGTTCTGGAGGTTGACTGAACTCGTCATCTGTGTTTCTATGGGAGCCGTTGTCGCCTGGATCTGTATCGGCGTCCCCCATGACCGTATCACCGTCACCATCCTTGTTGACTTGGGGGTGCTCTGTCTGCCTGACATCGATGGAAGCTAACAGATTTCGACAGATTCCGGTGCTCCACATAGCATATTTCCATGTTTCTTGGTCCCGGAGCTCAATTGGCTGAGAGAACTTGTACCGAGGAAAGAGCAAGCTTTCTTGTTCAAAACCATGACTTGTCATCATGATTCTCTCAATGTTAGACCAGGGTTCAAGAAAGATGAAGTATCGATTGAACGGTAGTCACCGAAAGATATAAGGCACAATCTTAGGTTTGTAAACTAGAATATATTTTATGGCTCGTGTATGCCTTGTTGTCTTTTCTGAGGTCCTCCCTGGCGTCACTTAAGTACGCAGCTTCGGATCAACAGTGGGACGGCCTATCTACGCTATAGACGCTAGAGAATGCAAGAAGAGAATGATAAAGAGATAAGAACAGTAAAGGGTACTCGGCGGAGACAGCCTGCACAAACTTACGCCCCGTCGTCTTGACGTGTCTTGAGTTAATTGGAAGACCAACACTTTCAACACCCGAGGTGCAGCCGACTAGATACCTATTCGGGCGCTAATACTCGGCTATTGTTGGTAATGTGTCAACACAATGATAACACTCTCCACACAGTCAATCGGACTCTGGATATACCACCAGATAAGGCCTGGGCCGCACAATGTGTAAAATGATCACAAAAAGCTAAAACGTCGAAGCTCTGAGACTTTGATCTTTTTCAGCTTTGACTGCCTCCTTACATATACCCACCGAGTACATTGCGCTTCAACGATCGCCCATGACGACTGCAGGGGTATTTTTGAGTCCGAAAAAAACTTTTGTACTATGGGATTGTAGCAAGTGCACACTGTTACCATACAACTCACGGAGAAGAACCTGCGGCGCAGTGCAGTACTTGTGTTTATTCTCAAGGATAAATCTCAGTAACATATGCACCGCTAAAGTCTCTCTCGTAAGCATGGTTGCTGCGTTGCGTTGCTACCTCCCATACTAAAACCGTTCTTGGACTGGGTGGTATATGAAATGGAGGGTACTGTTCAGGCAGGGTAACAATGAATGAAGGGTAAATATAAAATATGTCTACATATGTATAACACATGCAAAGGCCGAATCCTTAGATTATCAGCCAATCCTCTGTCAAAGCAGCGTTCCATGCAAAGGCCGAATCCTTAGATTATCGGCGAATGCTCTGTCGTAGCAGCGTTCCATGCAAAGGCCGAATCCTTTGATTATCTGCCAATCCTCTGTCAAAGCAGCGTTCCATGCAAAGGTCGAATCCTTAGACTATCGGCTAATCCTCTGTCAAAGCAGCGTTCCATGCAAAGGCCGAATCCTTAGACTATCGGCTAATCCTCTGTCAAAGCAGCGTTCCATGCAAAGGCCGAATCCTTAGATTATCGTCCAATCCTCTGTCAATGCAGCGTTCCATGCAAAGGTCGAATCCTTAGACTATCGGCCAATCCTCTGTCAAAGCAGCGTTCCATGCAAAGGTCGAATCTTTAGACTATCGGCTAATCCTCTGTCACAGCAGCGTTCTATGCAATTGCCGAATCCTTAGATTATTTGCGAATCCTCTGTCGTAGCAGCGTTCTATGCAAAGGCCGAATCCTTGGATTATTGGCGAATCGTCTGTCACAGCAGCATTCCATGATAAAAGGCCGAATCCTTAGATTATCGGCCAATCCTGTGTAAAAGCAGTGTTCCATGCAAAGGCCGAATCCTTAGATTATCGGCCAATCCTCTGTCAAAGCAGCGTTCCATGCAAAGGCCGAAACCTCAGATCATCGGCGAATCCTCTGTCAAAGCAGCGTTCCATGCAAAGGCCGAATCCTTTGATTATCGGCCAATCCTCTGTCAAAGCAGCGTTACATGCAAAGGCCGAATCCTTAGATTATCGGCCAATCCTCTGTCAAAGCAGCGTTCCACGCAAAGGTCGAATCCTTAGACTATCGGCTAATCCTCTGTCACAGCAGCGTTCTATGCAAAGGCCGAATCCTTAGACTATCGGCTAATCCTCTGTCACAGCAGCGTTCTATGCAATTGCCGAATCCTTAGATTATCTGCGAATCCTCTGTCGTAGCAGCATTCTATGCAAAGGCCGAAACCTCAGATCATCGGCGAATCCTCTGTCAAAGCAGCGTTCCATGCAAAGGCCGAATCCTTTGATTATCGGCCAATCCTGTGTCAATGCAGCGTTCCATGCAAAGGCCGAATCCTTAGATTATCGGCCAATCCTCTGTCAAAGCAGCGTTCCATGCAAAGGTCGAATCCTTAGACTATCGGCTAATCCTCTGTCACAGCAGCGTTCTATGCAATTGCCGAATCCTTAGATTATCTGCGAATCCTCTGTCGTAGCAGCATTCTATGCAAAGGCCGAATCCTTGGATTATTGGCGAATCCTCTGTCACAGCAGCATTCCATGATAAAAGGCCGAATCCTTAGATTATCGGCCAATTCTGTGTAAAAGCAGCGTTCCATGCAAAGGCCGAATCCTTAGATTATCGGCCAATCCTCTGTCAAAGCATCGTTCCATGCAAAGGCCGAAACCTCAGATCATCGGCGAATCCTCTGTCAAAGCAGCGTTCCATGCAAAGGCCGAATCCTTTGATTATCGGCCAATCCTCTGTCAAAGCAGCGTTACATGCAAAGGCCGAATCCTTAGATTATCGGCCAATCCTCAGTCAAAGCAGCGTTCCATGCAAAGGTCGAATCCTTAGACTATCGGCTAATCCTCTGTCACAGCAGCGTTCTATGCAAAGGCCGAATCCTTAGACTATCGGCTAATCCTCTGTCACAGCAGCGTTCTATGCAATTGCCGAATCCTTAGATTATCTGCGAATCCTCTGTCGTAGCAGCATTCTATGCAAAGGCCGAAACCTCAGATCATCGGCGAATCCTCTGTCAAAGCAGCGTTCCATGCAAAGGCCGAATCCTTTGATTATCGGCCAATCCTGTGTCAATGCAGCGTTCCATGCAAAGGCCGAATCCTTAGATTATCGGCCAATCCTCTGTCATAGCAGCGTTCCATGCAAAGGTCGAATCCTTAGACTATCGGCTAATCCTCTGTCACAGCAGCGTTCTATGCAATTGCCAAATCCTTAGATTATCTGCGAATCCTCTGTCGTAGCAGCATTCTATGCAAAGGCCGAATCCTTGGATTAGTGGCGAATCCTCTGTCACAGCAGCATTCCATGATAAAAGGCCGAATCCTTAGATTATCGGCCAATCCTGTGTAAAAGCAGCGTTCCATGCAAAGGCCGAATCCTTAGATTATCGGCCAATCCTCTGTCAAAGCAGCGTTCCATGCAAAGGCCGAAACCTTGGATTATTGGTGAATCCTCTGTCAAAGCAGCGTTCCATGCAAAGGTCGAATCCTTAAACTATCGGCTAATCCTCTGTCACAGCAGCATCCCGTGATAAAAGGCCGAATCTATAAGATCAGACGAATGCTTAGATTATCGGCCAATCCTCTGTCACAGCGCATTCCATGATAAAAGGCCGAATCCTATAAGATCCGTCGAATCCTTAGATTATCGGCCAATCCTCTGTCACAGCAGCATTCCATAATAAAAGACCAAATCCTATACGATCCGATGATTGCTACGACAAAGCAGCAATCCACAAGAAAAGGCCGAATCCTGCACGATCCGACGATTGCTACGACTAAGCAGCGAATCCATAAGATAAGGCCGAATTCTATAAGATTCGACGATCCGGCGACGAAGCAGCATTCCATAGAATCCGTCTCTGTATATAGTCTAGATAGCATAATAAAATCGCTGAATAAGCGTCCAAGTTGAACGGAATTAAAGAATCGTCGGTCGCATGTGCAAACCATCGCGAGATCCAAACCATCGCGAGATCCAAACCATCGCGAGATCCAAAACCTCGACTCAGAGACGGCTCTGGATGCCGTCCAGTGAGAGACGACTCTGGATGCCGTCCACCGAGGGCTGTCACGGGCTCCAGTTGAGCGCGATGTGTCGCAGGCCGCGCTCAGGAAGCTGAGCGCGCTGGCTCCAGGACTGGTCTACAAGCGGCCCTGAGCGCAGCGGAGCGTGCGACAAGGGACGGGGTTCGCTAGTCGGATCTGCTGAGCGCTGTTGAGCGCAGCTGAGCGTACTGAGCGGCTCAGTTGGACGGTGCAACGGCCGAGCGGTACTTGATTTTTCGCTGATGATTCTCTTCTTGCATTCTCCAGCGTCCATAGCGTGGATAGGCTGTCCCACTGTTGGGCCGAAGCTGCGTACTCAAGTGACGCCAGGGAGGACCTTAGAAAAGACAACAAGGCATAGATGAGCCATAAAATATATTCTAGTTTACAAACCTAAGATTGTGCCTTATATCTTTCGGTAACTACCGTTCAATCGATACTTTATCTCTCCAGAACCCTGGTCTAACACATGCGGACTTGTGCTTACGCATGCTTATCAACAAAACTACGCTCCCCAAAGCCATTGCGGCGACGGCTTTGATTGAAATCAGTCACGGTCGACGTCTCAAAATAAGCAGTCTGACATTTCATAAGCTCAGCCTGGACGTATTCACAGAACGTCTAGCCAATCATTTCAAATAAATGGCTGACAAACATCCGGAACATTTGGGGCCACTGTTACGTCGCAAGGGAGCGGACGCCAGATGGTGGAAGACTCAGAAAGTCCGTCGGGGCACCGGCCTATGTTGTGTGTCGGCGAGTGTCAACGAGGATACTGGCATTCTGTTACGGGGGACGTCCAGAGGCGTTATCGACGATAGACGTTGGCCCACGGTGTATGAAGTCTTTTATCACCAAGAATTGCAATTGTACTAATAGAGGTGTTTTAGCAGTATAACTCCTTGAGGTATAAAGCAGCCGATTTATTCTTTGTAACAAAAGATATTTTTACTAGAGGGGACTTCGCTTGGTGTCTGGTGCGTGTGATGATACTATACTTTGTAACCCCGTATCATCACGCCCCTATATATACAACACGGCAGGGCTCTAGCCCTCAACCCTAAAACTATATAGAGGGGTGCGCAGTCACCATCGCCCAGTCTTTTTCACCTATGTCTCGGGTGACGTGTACTCCTAACAGCCAATACTGTTTACCCCGCATCGCATCTAATGCCTTCAAGTGGTACACACTTCCTAGCTATGCAAACGGCCTTGGTCTAGAACCCTTGGCCCACGTACCTAGGCTATGTGTATCCTATGAATGACCGTATCGTTATCTATGCTTCGTAAATGTTCCGAACAACATATTATGCGTCTGGCAACGCTACTAGTTACCACCCGCGGTAACAGAACCCTCCTTCTCCAATATGTTCGTCCCGAACATAACAAGGTAAGAGATATAATCAATCAATATAATATTTGAACAAAGGAAAATATACTTACTCTTTCCTCCTCTTGCTGGCTCTGGATCCCTCGGTATCTTCCTGTCTTTGCTTGGAACTTGCGTATTCGATTTCCCAGTTACGGTGATGTTTGACCTTTTTGTGACGCCGATAAGAGTTGCCAATACCTCTTCGGCCCTGGGTACCAAAGATTCGTACGGTTCCCAGGTCGCTTCCTCAATTGTATAACCCTTCCATAACACCAGGAACGTGTTAGTCATCGTCGTCAAGTCCATGCTCGATGATTTTTTCCGGGGTGTAGTGTCCAGCACCATCGGGAAGCGGCGGCAGCGTGACTTCTGGCGGAGCGTCTTCACCACGGTGATATGGTTCCAGAAGAGATACGTGGAACACAGGGTTGTATCCCTCGGGGATGCCTTCCAGTTTGCAAGCGGATTTTCCTACCCAAGAAATCTTGAACGGTCCAGCTTTACGATTGTCGAGCTTACCCCTTGGCATGTTGCGAGTATCCAACGATACTTCTTGTCCAATAGTGAACTCAGGCTGCTGCATCCCATACCGGGTTACTCCCGTTGATTTTCCGTCCTTGTTGACTTTGGCGGTATCGTGTCTTCGTATCATAGCTTCTCTAGCAGCTTCCAGTTTTTCTTTCAATTGCTTATGGGTTTCTTCCAAATAGTGCACGAAGTGCTCGCTGGCCGGGTTGCAAACTTGTTTCTGTTCTATCGGCCATATGTATCTGGGGTGCTGACCGTAGTTGGCATAGAAGGGCGACATCCCGGCGCTTGAATGATGACTGTTGTTGTATTCGTATTCCGCCAGTGGAAGTAGTTCATCCCAGTCTTTTCTGTTCATGATGAAGATGCGTAAAAATTGTTCGAGAACCTGGTTAACTCTCTCTGTCTGGCCGTCGGTTTCTGGATGGAAGGCTGTAGACAGATTATCCTTTATCGATAGTACTTCGAGAGTAGTTTGCCAAAAGTTGCCGGTAAAGCGACTATCTCTGTCGGATACAATGTCGTCTGGTAATCCGTGGAGGCGCCATATTTCTGTAACGAAACGTTTTGCTAGATCAGAAGCCTGGGTATTAGGGATAGGTACGAAGTAAGCCATCTTTGTGAAGCGATCAACTATGACCCATATGTGTTTGTTGCCGTTTTGAGTTAGTGGGAGTTTTACAATAAAGTCCATCGAGATAGAAGACCAAGGTCGCGGAGGTAAGTCCAATGGGTTGAGTAATCCGTAGCGCTTATGCCGTTTGTGTTTGGCGCGTTGACAACTATCGCAGTGTTTAATCACTTCTTCGACTATGGTGCGCAGTCCTGGGATATCGAAGTTCCGTTCGATCACTTCTATTGTCTGATCTCTTCCCCAGTGTGCGCGCTTGTTTTCTGAAGTATAGATTTCTTTTCACAATGCTTGGGGTGGTCGCAATAGGTGATCCTTGTACCAAAGTCCGCTTGGATTGGTCCATTCTTTGGATAGTTCTACATTTTCGTGCGTGGTGTAGGTTTTCTGGCATTTATCCGCAAACGTTGTGGTTGGTTTGTTGATCTCAGCGTCGGCGATGTTAACTGTTGTCATTCCAAGCTTGAGTTGATTTGGTCCAGTAGCTACTTCCTGTCCTGTTAGTAGTGCCCCAAACTTGAACAAACTTGAATTGATAGCCAATGTCGTTCGGATCATTAGTACCCTCCTTCTCCACGCAATGCTCCGGATTGCGAGATAGCACGTCGGCCTTGCCGTTCTTGGCTCCACTGCGAAAGATTATTTCGTAACTAAAAGGCATCAATGTTTCTGCCCATCTTGCTTGTCGTCCGTACAACATTCGAGGTCTTTCAAAGTGCTTTAAACTTCGATGGTCCGAGTAGATTAATATTTCGTGTTTGGCTCCGTGAAGCCATGAGCGCCATTTAATCATACTCTGAACTATACAGAGCATTTCCTTGTCATGAATGTCGTAGTTTCTTTCGGCAGGAATCATCTTTTTTGAGTGGAACGCTACGGGATGTAGACGTTTGTCATGTCGTTGGCTCAATATTGCTCCCGTAGCGTAGGCGGAAGTATTTGTTTCCAGGATTGCTTGAAGTTCTGGATCGAAATGTCAGACCATAGGCGCAGTAGTAAATGCCTTTTTGAGATAGTCAAATGCCTATTGCTCCTGATCCCCCTAATAGAATTTTGGTGAACTGATTACATCCGATATGGGTGCATTGATTTGTGCATAGCCTTGCACGAACCGGCGATAGAAATTAGCAAATCCATTGAATTGCTGGGCTTGCTTGATTGACTTCGGTGTTGGCCAATTCAATACGGATTCTATTCTTTCGGGGTCCATTCGTACTCCGGTTCCAGAGAGGATGTGTCCCAGGTACGGTAGTTCCGTAGCGGAAAACTCGCATTTTTCTATTGCTATACATAACCCATACTTGAGCAGGCGTTCAAGGACCTTGCACACGAGCGCTTCGTGGTCTTCCCGGCTGCCTTTGGTGTAAATCAAAATGTCGTCAATGAAGCAAACGACTCCGTCGTCCAGCATCTCGTGAAATATTTTGTTCATCATCCTTTGGAAAGTGGACGGTGCGTTGCAGAGACCAAATGGCATCACGAGGTCTTCGTATTGTCCGTATCTCGTGCTGAAAGCGGTTTTCCATTCATCACCATCCTTGATTCTTATCAGGTTGAAGCCATTTTTCAAGTCGAACTTGGTGAACCGTGAAGCTCCGCGAACGCGTTCCATCAATTCGTCCATTAGTGGAGTTACTGTGCCGTCTTTAACTGTTATTTTGTTGAGGTCTCGATAGTCCACGCATAGCCGTAACTTTCCGTTTTTCTTGGGGACAAATAGTATGGGGGCCGAGCAGGGCGAGTTTGATAGCCTAATCTTTCCTTCGACTAGCATCTTTTGAATGTATTCCTTCAAGGCTTCCAGTTCTTTGGCCGAAAGTTTATAGATACGACCCTTCTTCGGTTCTGCTGTAAGTTCGATTTTGTGTTCGAAGATTGTTCTGGCGGGTAGTTTCTCTGCTTCTGATGGGTCGAACAGCACCATGTATGGGTGATACTTTGCTGGCAAGATTTCTTTTAGGTTTGGGGTCGTGGTTGTTGCCACAGAGCCAATTTCAATTGAATCAGGATCGTCCGATAACACGGATTCATCCCATTCTAGGCTAATGGTAATAGTGGAAACTTGTACTCTGGAATGTGTTACGTCTTTGCAATTGAAGGTTAACGCCATGGTCGAGCTGTTGTAAACTCCATTATGTGTTTGCAAGTAGTGCGGAGGTATTAGTACATCTTTGTCTGAGGGGATGACCACTGCGATTTCTTGAGTAAAGTGACCGTTGTATTCCATTTTCTTCGCTAACGACCAAGCAATCTCCGATGGGTCGGTTCGATATGTCGCGTGGTGCTGAGTATTTGGTAATGAATGTTTTGATGTTGTTCGCCGTGCAATATTCTTTGCTTAGGACTATAGCATTACATCCTAAATCCAGCATTGCTGTAGCAGGCTTTTTGTTCACTAGAAATTTATAGTGAGGTCTGTTCCCAATTACGGGGGTCGCTGCAGCGGATGCTATCTCCGTTGGTGTGGAATTAACTGTACAACCATCAACGGCCCCTATCCTAAGCACGCCACCTTGACCTGCTATAGCACGGCAGCCTAATGAAAATACTCCTCCTCTGATTGATCGATCTGTTCCGAATCCTCCGTAGTCGTGGTTTCAATTTGTCGACTTTCCCTGTAATCCTGTTCTTGTTCATCCCTGATGTCCTCCGTCTCCATAGCTGCAATTTTGATCTTTCCCAAGCATGTCCTTGCTGTGTGTCCGGCAGTGTCGCAACGTGCGCATTTCCTGTTCTCGATACGTTCCTTGATAACCGGTCCCCGAATCCATGCTGTTAGCTCCGCAAAAGTCTTACCTGTCTCATACGTTTTTGATGGCTTTGGCGTAAATGATGACTCCCGACTTGGATACGTTACCCTGTCCGCCAACTGTTTCCGATCCATCTTCCTTACGTCCCGCGTTTGGAACCCCAATACTCTTTCTGGGTCGTACTTTTTCTTATCCGAGCTGTAATATCCGCTGTTCCGTTTCTTCTCCTCAAATTGCCTGCCGCATCTTCTGACAAGATTGACGAAAGCGTTGTCGTCATTTGGAGGTTCAACATCGGCTATCTTGTCCCGGATGTCGTCATTAAGGCCTTTTTCAAGTATATCCCTCCATGGAGCCTCTCGCAAACCAACAATCTGATTGAGATCCACGAGTTTAGTTAGGTACTCTTCAATATTTCCGTTATATTGAATTTTGTTCATCTTGCGTAGGTTGTCGGTGGTCTCGGATTCCAGAATGAAACGCTTCTCACAAGCTTGTTTGAAAGTTTCAAAATGGGCCGGCCTAACCCCTTCTTGGATTTCCCGGGTGTAGTTGTTGTACCAGTTGTGTGCTTCGCCTTGCAGGCAATCACCTACCAACAAGATAAATTCGTCATCTCCCCAATCCTGGTAATGTTCCTTGTACAGCCTGATGTGATTTTCTAAGACTTTCCAAAATTGTCGCCAATTCTCTCCGACCTTGTACTTAGGCAAGGCGGTTGGTTTCAGAGGCTTAGGATTGCCTGGGCCTAAATTGAATGAATTCTGGTGGAAGACGCTTTCTTCGCGCTGGTATCTATTTGGGGTAGGTGGGAGCGGCATTGACCGGAAGTCTGTTCGTCGTCTAACCGATCGGAATGATGTGCTGGCGTTGCTGACGTGGTCGCTGTCTTCCGGATCTTCATCGGTTGGTCTGACACGTTTCAATCTAGCTCCATGCATTGTTACCCTACCATTTAAGGTATCCCCATTGTTTTGTGCCTCCAGCTTTTTACCCAACTGGTCAACCTTCAGCTGGATGTCTTGTGCGGTGTATTCGTTGTTTACCGATTCCGCCTCCTGTGCCTCTTTGAGTTTTTGTAGCCGCGTCGTCAACCTGTCCATGCGAGTGTTTGCAAATCGAGCTTGGTTCCGAAGATCTCGGATCTCCGCTTGATAATCGTGATTCGTAGCTCTGAGTAAAACTATTTCGCGCTGTGTTGCTTCAGTTGCCTCCGTTACTCGTTGCACTGCACGCTCAGTGATGGCTAAATCCGCTAGCATTGCGTTGCGGTTCTGTGCGTGTTCCGCAAATTCCATTTACCAGCTTCCCTGTAGGTCTGTAATTGTCCGATCCAATTTGGCTCCTAACGCGGTGTTATACTCCTGGAAATGTCTCCTGATAACTGGAGTCATATCCATGACCACTGCTGACAAGCCTTTTACTGCATTGTTGAGATCCGCCACTGTTGTTTCCACTCCCAACATTCTTGCTTGCAGCAGTGCTTCAGCGCTGCGGCATTCTCCTACCAACAGGTCGATGTTCTCATCTGTTACTTTTTCTCCTTTCGCTATTGCATTCTGCAATCTTTTCATCTCCTTGCCTAGTGATCGAATAGTTTGGTGCATTCCGTCGGTGGCCATAGGGTCATTTTCGTCATTCTTTAGGCCGTTCCATAATGCCTGTAGCGTAACCCATCCTGCCGGAACCTGGTATGCCTGTCTTGATGGCGACCGGCTTCTTCGTCTTCCTGGTTGGTAAGGTGCCAACCTTGTACTGTCCAGTTTTTCTTTCCTGCTTCTGAGGATGTTTTTCCTGATGCGAGTGCCCTCAGATTGGAACACAAGTGCATTGGGTAGGTCTTCCCCTGAACCTTCGTCATCACTAACGAGGGATACCAATTTAGCAGGTTGGTAATTTTGGGGTGGAGGACCCGTATATTACGTGAGTTGTTGAGCTCTCCAGCCACTGTCAAAATCGTCTTGGTCGGTTGGAGGTTCGAAAGAAAATGATGGTTCCCGATGCGGTTGCTCTGATTTTCCCAACATCTCCTCCAAGGCTTCAGCCATTTGCTGATCGTTGTTTGAGCTAGTCATTTTCTGGTAGATTGTTGCTCCAACGCCGTAATGACCGTGATAGTCTTGTAGGTTAAGAACTCTGGTTCTTTTAAGAGTGACCGATATAGGGTGTGGTCGCAGGTTTCGCGGTCTTGGTATCGCACCGATTCCGTATCGCTTGAAGTGAGCGATGATTGCAATTGGTAGTGTAGACTAGTAAAAATATACTGTTACGGGGGACGTCCAGAGGCGTTATCGGCGATAGACGTTGGCACACGGTGTATGATGTCTTTTATCACCAAGAATTGCAAGTGTACTAATAGAGGGGTTTTAGCAGTATAACTCCTTGAGGTATAAAGCAGCCGATTTATTCTTTGTAACAAAAGATATTTTTACTAGAGGGGACTTCGCTTGGTGTCTGGTGCGTGTGATGATACTATACTTTGTAACCCCGTATCATCACGCCCCTATATATACAACACGGCAGGGCTCTAGCCCTCTACCCTAAAACTATATAGAGGGGTGCGCAGTCACCATCGCCCAGTCTCTTTCGACTATGTCTCGGGTGACGTGTACTCCTAACAGCCAATACTGTTTACCCCGCATTGCATCTAACGCCTTCAAGTGGTACACACTTCCTAGCTATGCAAACCGCCTTGGTCTAGAACCCTTGGCCCACGTACCTACGCTACGTGTATCCTATGAACGACCGTATCGTTATCTATGTTTCCTATATGTTCCGAACAACATATTATGCGTTTGGCAACGCTACTAGTTACCGCCCGCGGTACCACATTCGACAGGAGTTTACTAGCGGCACATCGTCGTGGCGCAATAGCAATAAACGATACGATTATGTGATGTACTCAGGGACGGTAGGTAAGGCAGACTCAAGAATCAGTTCAGAAAGACATTGATTTGGCCAAATAATATCGGTATTTCGCATTGCTGATCAAGTATCTGCTATTCATCAAGGTTTTTCCACAAGGATCGTCCATCATGATATTGTTTTCTTAAGACATCTTGAGCTGGTCAATAGTGGGCATGTCAACAAGGCGCATAGGATGGCATCCGTCCAAAGGGTTGCCAGAATAGACCGTGGAACATCCAAGGAATATATCGTTTCGCCTGTTGCTGTCATACTCGGTCCCGCCCATCTTGTTCCTACTAGCACTCCAGGTAAATATTTTATCAACAACTATATCTCGCTAGAGTTTTACAACACTGTATATGAAGTTTTACCGTGTATGCTTGGCAGGACACGCGGAGACAAGGCCAGCATCAGAGTCGCTGTCTGAGTGGACCTCAGAGTCCTTGCAGGAATAGATGTCACAGGCGTTAGCAGAGTCGACTCTGAATTAGAGTTCCTGTCACAGTTCCTGTCAGAGTGGGCGTCAGAGTCGCTGCTGGAATAGATGTCACAGGCGTTGGCAGGGTCGACTCTGAATCAGAGTTGCTTTAAGAGTTGCTGTCAGAGTGGGCGTCAGAGCCGCTGCTGGAATAGAAGGCACAGTCGTTGGCAGGATCAACTTTGAATCAGAGTTGCTGTCAGAGTGGGCGTCAGAGTTGATTTCATACAGCAATCCGTCGAATCACTAAGTGCTGTATACAATCCACCAGTCTGCCGGCTATATCAGTGATATAGGCAAAGATGCGATACTTGATGTTGGATCGAACGCCGAGTACGACGGCGGCGAGGTAGTTTCTGTATATATAGTTTCTAATAGCATAGTAAGCATAATAAACCGCTGAATAAAGGCTCAAGTTCCACTGAATCAAAGAATCTGTAAACCATCGCGAGATCGAAAACCATTGTGAGATCGAAAACCATTACGAGACGCTTCCCAAAACCATTGCCAGATCGAAAACCATTGCGAGATCTAAAACCATTGCGAGATCCAAAATCAACGCGAGATCCAAAATCAACGCGAGATCCAAAACCACCGCAATAGTGCTAGAGAAAGCTACTATTGAACTTTAGTTTGGAGTGCTATGCAGTGCTAAAGAATGCTATTGCTTCTACGGACGTATTACAAATAACCTCAGTTGCGTAACTGGCCTACGGACCAGTATATAGCGCTACCGAGTGCTATGGAACGCCAACACGGGTACGCGTGCTAATCGGAAAATCGACCTTTTCGTGACGAAGAAATGTGTAATGTATTGGTTAGGTCTGTGTAAACTCTAAGTTACAAAGTACCGTCACAGTAATACCATCGCCATGAGCTTGTTACTAAGCTCGGGTGACTCTCAGCTGAGTCACTCTACTTGGCGCAGTGCTGAACAAGCAGCCGGATGCACCGGCTGCCGACAGTTCGTCTGTGGGCTAGAACAGAATTAACACACACTCTTTTAACTTCACCGACCTCCGTGCGTTCCAAACTCTAAATTGCTTCCGTCCGAGGAGGCTACAGCCCCCACCGGTGGCTTTCTGCACAGTCCATTATGTGGAAGTAGCCATTGAGGAAAACACTTTTGACATTTGGTCCACAATTATTGCAACAGCTGTAAAAGCAACCTGCCGATTCTTTCGCCCCGACCGTATCCTGCCACATCTTCCTGCCTTAGCCATTCGAGCCGCCTACATCCGCCCGCCTGTGTGCTCACCCCTATCGCCACCATGTCGCTCAGTTCCGGCACTCTGACGCGTTTTTCTGACACTTTCGTTATTAGCTGTGGTACGATCACTCTGGATCCTGCGCAAGCCCGGATGCTCCTTATTCGCTGGAAGAAAAACGGAGAGGTTTTTCTACCTAAAGGACGCAAGAACATTGGCGAGACGCTAGAAGATGCCGCAGTACGAGAGACGTACGAAGAGACAGGCGTACGAGTGACTCTCCTTCGTTTGCAAATTCCGACACTCGCCACTCCGGGAGCGGCTGCGACGCCCAAATGTGGGTTCACCACGGAACCTGTTGCTTTTAGCCAGCGGACCACGGGCGACGGCACACTCAAGCTTATATTTTGGTTTTCCGCGCAGGGCGACTCTACCACGGCGCATGATACAGGAACACAGGAGGAAGGGGAGGACTTTGAACCGGTCTGGGTAGGTCTCGACGAAGCAGTGCAGACTCTGACTTTTGGCGACGACAAGGACATTGCGAAAAGAGTCATTCAGCTGTATAACATCCCCTTCTACTACGGCAAGCCTTCATCCTTCGCCTTGTTCATGCTAACTTAAATCATATAGACACCGAGCCAACTCTAAAGCTGCTATCCCTAACCTCCCGAACACACCGAACCAGTAGAGCTGCAACGACCACTCCGTCCGTCTTGTTGCAATCCATGTTTTGCCTCTATTTTTCACCTTTAGGGACAGTGTTATAGCGTATAGTACTAATTCACAACTAGCTAAACCAATTGTAATAACCTATAGAGAACTAATGCATCCTCTAAAAGACACCTGCGTCCGACTTGGGATGGGGCTGTATTTGATATACACTGGGAGTTGTCCCAGCTCTTGTGTCAACTACTTTGTACCTCGTACATAGTAGAAAATAGGTGAATTTGTCCACGTGACTTATACGGGTGAATATTTGTGTGGAGCGTCATGTGCCCAGCTGGCCATGAAATATTGAAATACACTCCATACTCCATAGTCATATTCCACGTTCCTCATTCCAGCGCCGACGTCGACAGGTCCTACTGTAGTATAACAGGCATGAAGACCACAAATTAAGGTCGAGAAAATAGCTGGGTCCCACGCAAGATTCACTGAAAAATCCTATCACACTGAATTTGCTTTCACCAGTAAAATCTTTGGACGGAAGATGCTTCATCTTACTTAAAATTTATTCTCTATATTTTTGATGCTCATATCCATGTGTCTTATCACTAGAATACAAGTGATTTTAAATTCAGACTGTCATATATTGGTGAAAGAAAAATACGAAGCCTTCGACTTCTTGCAGAAAACGGGGTGTAAATAATGTTTGATATTTAAACCCAAGTTGTATTCACAGTGTTTATCAACTCATGTTTCAACAGATGAAATGTACTAATTAATCGGGTTGGATTTCGAAGACTAATAAACCCCTGCTCAAAAGTCTGAGGATACCTTGCTACAAAATCAGCCCACGTCGAATGACTATTTTTGCATGCGAAACAGTCCGGGAAACTCCTAAGGTCAGACCACTTGTAGAAATTATGATCAAATAATGTGTCGATACCTATAATTATCTACATGGGTAGCTCCTTTCTAGGTTATTTAATTGGTATTGTTAACGGTAGATCAGAGAAGCTATTTACTTCCCGCTTCCTTTTATCAGCCCACATAGCTAGCTGTTGATATGTAGAGCTATAAGTTCTTTTAAAGACATCAGATGGAATCATCATTTTCAGCACCATCCCCTCGCCGTGTATTTGGACTTGCTCAAGCTACCAATTCTGTCAGACCCTCCTCCGCACCAATTACAGTTGACTCAGTAAACTCCGTTCGTGGCTATTTATCTTCTACAGAAAGTATTGCACGTTATTCAACGCCTCGAAAGGTTGGAATGTCGACAACTAAAAGAGAAATGGAACACGTGGACCGTAAAGAGTTATATACTAGTCTAGGAGCCAGGATTCAATATCTTCATTCATTCCTTGATTTTAATTCTGGTCTGTGCACGACAGTTACCGTATATATTCACAAAGTTTGATCGGCTGATGAATCAATAGATGATGTAAACGCCCTCATAATCGGTTCTAAATACATCAAGTCTCTTATCCCCGCAGTGGTAAATATTGTATATAAGAAGCTTCTGAAATATGATATCACTGCGCGTGCATTCACAACTCGTTCAACTTCCTATGAAGGAGATGTAGATGAATTTCCGGACGAAGATTCGCCGCAGATTCGGTACCGCAAAATGTTCCTGCGAGGATATCTTCAAAAACTCTGCTCTGATCCTAGCAAATACGAATTCTGGGAATACCTTGATAAAGTTGGTATGATGCATGTGGTAAGCGGACCATTCCTGCAATTCTTTAATTTTAAACATCCTTGGTAACTTATTTTTATAGGGTCAAGGAAGAAAGCACCCTCTCCATGTTGAATATGTACACATTGGGGCTTGTCTCGGGTTCATTCAAGATGTAGTCTTTGAAGCAATTCTGTCTCACCCCCGGTTGCGCCTGGAACAAAAAGTAGCTGTTATCAAAGCTCTGGGCAAGGTTCTATGGATTCAGAATGACCTATTCGCAAAGTGGTATGTCCGAGATGGAGACGAGTTTGATAAATACCAAGATCCCGTTGAAATTGAACAGGAGGGATATCTGCATGGTAAGAAAGTGATCAATGATAATTTAGAGGAAAGTTTGGATGAGGGTGTATGTCCTTTCAGCGGATTGACAAAAGACATGGCTGGAATTTCAGTAGCGGAAACCCACGAGCAGCCAAAAGAGACAAAGGATCCAATTACACCAAGAGTACACGTTCGTGGTAGTGGCAGCAGTATTCCAAGGCCTGTTGAAAGCTGAAGCTTGTATCATAGAGCCAGTGATGAGTTCATCTTCGCGAGATGTAATATGTCTATATTTTTTTCAGACTCTCTGAAGGCGCTACATTCGGCGTAAAATGTGTGGTATTCTACTTATAGCTAGTGTCAGCCACCTCATAATTGGTCAATTGCAAGTCTGTAATGACTAATTTTTGCTTGTACATTTGTGTTTTTTATGTATTCGCTGAATAACCTGATACTATCAACCAAATAACTCAGCCAGCTCGAACTGGTTTTCATGATTTTTCACAGCAACTCCCTTTTCTGTAACAATCACATCGATCAAATCTTTGGGAGTTACATCAAACCCGGGATTGAAAACACCAATTCCGTGCGCAACACCTGGTAAAATCGTTTCTATACGAGTTTTATCCACTGTCATAGATTTAACGTCTTTCACCACCGGCCCCCTGACTACCAAAACTTCGCTAGATGGCCTCTGCTCGATAGTAATGTCAGAACCGGACATGGTATTCATGTCAATACTTGTTGTTGGTGCAGCAACTACAAATTTGACTCCATGGTAACGTGCAACGATAGCAAGCTGGTAGGTTCCAATCTTATTTGCAGTGTCACCATTACGAGCTACTCGATCAGCGCCGACAATTACAGCAGATATTTTTCTTTGTTGCATCAACGATGCGGCCATTGAATCCGTTATCAATGTTGACATTCCCTCAGGGAAATCCTGTGTGAGCTCATATGCTGTGAGGCGAGAACCCTGATTATACGGTCTTGTCTCAGTGCAATATGCATGCTGAAGAGCGTCTCTTGAATACAAGGCTCGGATAATTCCTAATGCGGTACCGTAGCCAGCAGTTGCCAAAGATCTACAATCATTGGTGAGATAGAATCCAAAACAGTAGGTCGCGAATACAAACCCAGTGTTGCAATGTGTTAAGACAGCTACACTCTTCTCCGAATCATTATCTAGGATGAATTGTGCACCATGATTGCCGATACTTCGGTTGTCTTTCACATCATCGGCCAACATTCTCTCAGCAGCTTGTATATATTTCTCAATGATAGTTTTCCCAGAGATAGAGGGTTCAGCAGTGATGCCCTTGAGTTTCGTAACGGCATCAGCTAGGTTGACTGCTGTAGGACGTGACTGCAAGAGATATTCCAATTTCTCAAAGATAAAATTTTTGACGGCTTCTGCACTGCACAACGTAGGGGGTACATTATTAAGCTCCACCGCAAGCCCGAGGGCTGCAACAATGGCAATGGCAGGAGCCCCGCGGACGACCATCCGGACGATAGCATTAAAGGCATCTTCGCTATTTGAAATGCATACGTAAATAGATTCGTGAGGCAATCTGAGTTGATCCAGGACACTCAGAGAGCCACGTGTGTATTGTATAGCTTTTAGAGTCATTGACTTTTGAGGATCGATGAAAAGAGGAACGTTATCAATATCTTAAATACATGATAATCCCACTTTGTGAGAAGATGTTTTCTAGAAATGACTAAGCATGTGTGAGCCACTCTTTGAGATTAGTCCCTTAAGATGCTTGGCGTTTCACATATAATCTCGTAGAGAGACAATAAATGGCTCTGAAATCTCGTAATGCGAATTAAACTATTTCATATCGGAAAAAAATGACTGTTTCAGTTGCCGATGGATCCACGAGGGGGAACTCATTGATTGACGAGCATCGGAGGGTTGTCACACTTTATGATGCAGTGGCCAGCAGAGCAAACCACGAGGGCTTCATCAGACCAAAGTGCAGAAAAACAGAAGTACGGAGTCGCAACGCCAGGCCTGCAGATGAGGTGTTGGGCCGGCGCAGACATGCCCTCCAGAAAGGAAATGAATATCGGGAAGTAAAGAAATCATGTGCTCCAGGTAATGTAAGTAAATGTGATCTATTCTGAAGGATTATGCTGATCCCATGACAGGACATCATGACTGCTATTCACAGATATAGTATGGAGTTTTACCATGCTAGCGGTATGGATGATGTCAGTAATGGTTCCATGGATGAATCTGCTTTACTTGCGATTGGTATGTTTCAAAGCAAAGTAAATGTGAAATTATTTTGACAAGTATTTAGGGGTATTATTAGAAGAGACTATTCATGAATTGCTGAGTCAGAGTGGTCACATGGCTCTCATAGATCGCACAAGTACGTTCCAAGAAGATAAGGTAATTAGCAATCAATAATAGTCCGAATTACGTTGCGTGGTTGCGTCGTTTTCATATGTGTCTATAAGGTACACTAAGCCACCCTGGCCAAAATAAGTACAATGTGCCATCCAGCATCGCGTATCGATACGTTTGTGACGCTGATTAATCTGTTTGTGACGAATCGTTACCGTTACTAACAGGGTTCAATACACCCACGTAACTCTGTTCTGGTATTGCGTAAACTGCGCAGTTGCGTAAATTGCATTTTGCTTATTAAACAATTTTCCAATGTCCCATCCACTCCGGCGACAGGACCAAAACAGTCACGGGTTTGTATTGAACCGTAACGCTACAATACAGGTAATTACAATACGTTACATACAACTTTGTAACGGTTCAATATGCGTTGCTGGTGCCATCTGCTGGCCACATCACGTGGATGTGCCAAATAGCAGTTTTCAATTCTGATAGCGCTAGAAAAATTACAGGTTTATTAAGTTACTGATCCATCTAGATCTATGTCAAAGTTAAGTTATCTAGTTTGCAGCTTTAACCATTCTGTGATATTTCCATACAGCGTTATTTGTATTATCGTTATCACTGCCATCCTTGCCTTTCTGCATCATACCGTCCGCAAGATACAAAAGGGGGTTTTTACTCAATCATCCCTTGACAAATGATAGATGGTTTAACGACCAGCTAAAGCCCGTTTGGATTTCTCGGGTGGAACAAGGTCCTGTCTTTATATTTTTAAACAAAGAAGCAGAATCATTTTTTGAAGTCTGAAATTAATGTGACTGAGCCACCCGTGCGGCTGTGCCTGAAGATGATCAAAGGGAAGGACGCTTGACAAACGCCCAAAAACGCCACCAAAACAAAATTATTACCACACTAGCTAGACTACTTAGGTAGACAACTTGGTTGTTGCGGATTTCTTACAACGGGCGATGTAGCCGGCTGACTAAGTAACCGAATTCCGGTTGACAGACAACATGATTACGGTATGTAGAGTACATGATTTGTTCATCAACTGCATTTTAAGAAAAACCGCATTTTGTACACGTCTTGCGCCAGCGTAAGCATGTGCATTTATATATCTTAAATTGTTCTGGAACGCCAAAGAGTCAGAGGTATAGTATAAAATGTCAATTCAAAAAAACGCCAATGAAAATAGTTATTAAGGCCTCGATACGATATTTTTTAAAACTATCGAAGATAATTTTTTTAGCATCAGCCCAAGATCTATACGACCGTTATCTAGTTCTAGGTCGGTCCATGACTGCAAGAAATTTAGTTGGCGGGCTTAGGGGGCGAGGGGGATCCTTTGTGGGCTGGACGAGGGGACCTTGGAGTTGGTGGTCGCGGTCGTGGAAGATTATTGGAATCTGCAGTTGATGGAGACGATAGAGGGGTAGACGTCGTATAACGTGGGTGATGATCTAGCGTGTAAGTCTGCTGTTGTTTAGAGCTGCGAGGTGACTGGGGACGTGACATTGGTCTGTGCTGATAAGTTGAGTGGTCAAAATACCCCGGTATTGGTGACGACGTGAGAGGTGGAAGAGAGCGATGATTCCGAGGGGTGTCATCAATAGATGGGAGAGTAGATGGCAGTGGTGTCCCAGATGGTACAGAAGAAGTCCCTACGGAGGAAGTCACAGATAATGGTGTGAATCCTTCAAGAACTTGTCGCTGGGCGCCGAGGTTTGGCAAAACTATACCTGTTCGCGATTGATGCCTCAGATAGGAAGATTGCTGCTGCATATGTGGGCTCTGCACCGCAGGATGAATGCGAGGGAAAATATGACTATCGGTTACAGCACTTAACGCACCATGTGTATCAGACATAGTCAAAGCATTATTCTTGCTATCGCTTTGTGCACCAGCAACGCTTGGTCTGGATGATGGCACGGAAATTGAAAGAGGTTTTTGTTGGAGACCGCAAGATTGCGGGGATCGAGATAACCCTTTGTGCAATAGAGATGAAGAATACGCACTTGTGGATCCGGGGAGTGCGCCGAGGGGCTTCACGACACCTGTCGACTGTGCTATCATACCAATTCCACCAATGCTTCCTGCACTGGAGACACTTGCGGTACTTGCTCCCGCACTAAGTGTACCGGTACTACCAGTACTAGGGATACTGTCTAATCTTGGTCGTTTTTGTATTATATCGGGTTGATCTAAATGTTCCAGAAGTCAGAACCCTTGTGTTTAAAATAGCTTACTATAGTATTACCTACGGTTTCCTTCCCGTCTTTATTCGTTTTCAGCTTGAAGTCCGCTAGATATCTCATATATTCTTTGTAGTGGCTTGTCTTCTTGTACTCCTCGAATTCTGAATTATATTTATCTTTTGCGACTGAAGCTTGAAATTCATAACTTTCTTTATCTTCGGGGGCTAGAATTTTCCATCTTTCACCAACAAGTTTTGCAATATCTGTAAAAGACAAATTTTGACCTTTCAATTCGTCGCGCACACCTTGAAATTGTCAGTCTTGTACTTCCAAACTGTGTCGGTCAACTAACGATTTGCAAACATAACATAAGCAGATGGTGGCTTTTCCGGAGCATTGTCGTCAGGCTAAATTATACATTAGTGACAAATGTAGTCTCTGGACAATGTTAAGTTGCCAGACCTTTGGATGTCGCCTATATTTCCGTTTCCCCGTGGAAACTTGTACTTTTGCCACCTCTATCTTCAAAGACTTTTGGTAGGACTTTTCTTCTGTATCAGTTTCCTCAACGGGGCCAAACTGTGTTGAAGTCAACGCCTGCGTCGCAGCAATACCACGTGCACTTGCAATTTCTCTCTGCAATATCTAACGTTGCAATACGTTCGTTAGTAATTGTAAATCATGCCTACACGGCTATTATTATGTAAGACAAGTATCAAGGCTTGAATATCTTCCAATGAACGAACATACCCTACGGTGACCTAATTTAAAATTCAAAGCAGCTCTATGAAACCTTGAGTTAATAGCTATATTGTACAGTTATAAGATTTCAACTCACAAGTCCTGCTCTGTGATATCTAGCACAGTTTCCCATCTTTCAAAGCCTTCATCATGCAACTTTCCTAGGTACTGCAAGAGTCCCAGCCTTTCTAAAACGTCCCCCAGCTCCGTCATAAACACAGAAGCTTCCAGCTCCGCAAGACCTCAGAATTGTTACACGGTTCGGTATTGGCTTATTACCCCTGTATTTACTGACTTTCTGGATGGCTTTGAAGGAAGATAACTGTAGCAAGTCGACGAGGACTGTTGTATAGCCCTGTAATTCCAAGCAGCTGGGGAAAAGACTATGTCATAATAAAACCGTTCAATGGAAAATGCGCATTCGGAGTTATTCTAGTAGCTCGTCCGGTATCAACACAAGACTTAAAAACCCAGTCTACTGTTGAGCAAATATAGATGAAATATGACTCCCAGATAAGATAAGAACTGTCGCTGTCTGTTGGTATGTAGGTAAGATATTTGGATATTCGGTTGTGCTTAATCGTTCGGACGACAGCTTGTGCACTTCTGACAAAAGGTATCGTGACCAAAACGATGTTACCTATATGCGCCACAAGGAAAGAGCAATACAAGAAGAAACGTATGATTGATGCTCCAGAGCAATAGCAATGCACACTGTTGCTAGGACATTGGAATAGGGACGGTGAGTGAGAAATGTGCTGATACCAGCGGCTTCTTTTTCTCAAAACCAAGTACCCATAACTGTACATTACTCCATACACTAAATGGAAGTTCTGCGGATCGAGAGTTTGGAGGAAGATCTCCAATCTTCACGGTGACAGTCACTGTAACGATCGACGATTTGACTTTTGGGAACTAGCCATCCTGCGGAAAGCGATGGAAATACGGAAAGAGCGCTACTAGTCTAGTTTGCGGAACAAAAACTGTGGTAACGTCTGGAACAGGGAGATGGGTGTCGATCACCATAGAAAACGTTCCAGGATACTAAACAAGAATGTGTAAGTGGAAGTAAAAAAGGAACGGAGACGGATGTTCGACAGAATGAATGGCCCGGGTTTACAGCTTGGCGAGCGGTGAAGCTGTATGATCCAAGTCTTCTGTGATATAAGATGTATTATGACGTTCCCATCATAAGAGGAGCCATGCCGTGTAGGAAGATATGGATCCGCAACCCAGTCCTGAGAATTGAAAGGCCTGAGTAATTCTTAAACACTGACTTCTTAATTTAATTGAACGCTTTAAGGGACAGTATATATCTCTACTTAGCTAAGCCAGTGTAGAAAGTGGCAGCGAAAAGAAGAATTAGAGAAGGTAGCCAAATCTTGTTTCATTGATAATGTCCATGTACCTAATGTATATGCACCATGACGTTTCTTTAGAAGATGCCCCTGTCGTAGTGGGCATTCCTAGCGTGACAATGTTTCATCCCCGGAAGTGTGTCCAATCGGTTGTTGAAGGTTGATTACTAAGCACGTTCGACAGGCAGGCAACCGAGCAAATGGTACTTGGCTACGGTTAACGGATACACGCTTCCCGTTAAGTGAGTGAGTGTGAGTTACGACTGGAGGGTACTCGGAAATTCTTTATATTAGGGGTTTTCAAGGTTGAACGAACGGTGCGGTGCGGTGCGGACTTTAAATTACGGCTCTACCAGCTGGCTAGAAGTGTGTTCAGAAGTCCTGAAAGTTCAGTGCGCAGTGGTCTCCAGTAGATTTCTCCAGCGGTTTTGCAGTGGCTAAGTGACTTGGCCACTGCCCAGACACTACGAAAGTCTGTGCTTTAGTGATGTTGTAATAAAACTAAAAAGTCATATTTATTTGTTTCAACTTCTGTAGGTGCTGTGTGGAAACTAAGGCTGTTAAAAGACTGTCTTTCCGTGGTCTGAATTTTATTGTAATATGGCACATGGTCACAATAACCGATTGCACCATGATGTGGTTTATTGCTTTGTGTTTTCCCCATTTCAACAAAGTCTCCTACAATTTCTCTATGTAGTCTGATGGGAATTTTAGGCAAGCGGTACTATGGACAAAAAAAACATATATGGAGCATATTGGGCTAATTGTACTTGATTGGTGTGTTGGAAAAATGTGTAATGATGTTGGTGCAAAGTTTCTGCCTGAGTCCAGTTTCAAAAAACCGCCAAGAGACTTACCATGTGTGTTTTTATGCTGTAAAGCCTATTCATGGAAGATTGGGCAGCCCTCTAGCTAATAAATGTGCATCGATGCTTTCATATTTGAACTGCGGATATTATGTAGTCCACAGAGTTGCTGGCTCGTAATGTAACTCAACGCATTGTAGCGCCTTGGAGCTTGACCGCACCATGTAGTAGCTGCTAGATTTCCTTCAGAACTAAAAGCAAACCTTCCAGTTTTCTCTCAGCAACAGCCAGGATCACAGTTCCCTGAAGTTTTGCTATTTCCCCCTATTACAAATTAATAAAATAACCTTTTTCTCAACACTAGCGCTAGCTGCCATGCGCAGGCGGCTATCAATTAAACTTTCAAGGTCTGGCGCCTGCGGTAAAATTTCCTGGCTAGGGACAGGTAGTCATCATGTCAACTCCTAGCTGGATTGTGCCAAGAATGGACCTCGTATCATCGGCTGTTCGTGTGTTAGCCTTAAGTCCTTCACTTCCTGCATTATGGCTATCAAGGTACTAGTTAACGATAGTAATGATCGGTCAATTGCACTTGTAACCAATACACATGCGCTCTTCTTCAAACAGTCTGCTGGTTCTAAATCAAAGAATATTTCCGTAGCTGAAAAAGAGATCCGAGACACAGATTTATCACAATGTGCAGTGGAGTTTTCTGAAATTCATGGCAGAAACTTTGATGGATATATTCCAGTTTCCGCGAGACCTTGCTTTGGTTGCCTTGGTCTGGTATCTCTCGGTGGTGATGTATTTTTATGCGTAATTACTAGCGCTCGAGAGGTAGCTGCCGTCCGTCCTCATGAAACCGTATCAAGGATATATGGCGTTGAGTATTGTATGTTATTTCCACGAAACCAATTACTCAGAGCATTTGATAACCGCTTTTAGATTGTGTTAATCGAACCGGATTTGACCACTTGATTGAATCCGAAGTCAACACCTATCCAGTTGAGCTGGACCCTTTGGAACCGGGAAGGGGCCAGCAGGCAACTGGATGGGAGCATCCGTGCCTTCCCTTGAGGAAACTTCTCAGTGATGGTACTTTCTATTACTCACGCGAGTTTGACTTGACAAATCGTCTACAAGACCGGTGAGCTTCCGCCCTTATTGTAAGCTGTGGTGGGGCAGAAGGTAACTTCATCAATATTTCGCAGGGCTGGCAGTATCGAGCCATTTGATATTGCTTCGTTTGATCGTGGCTTTATGTGGAATTCGCACATGGTTGAACCTTTGCTTCAATTTCGTTCTCACCTGTCAAAGATTGATAGGATTAAGCTTGATGACTCCCGTATACTTACCTGCGTGATCAGAGGCTTTGTAGAATCTCTTACGATACAAAGGCCAATATCTCGTAACGATTCACGGGGACGTATTGTAGGACTACCAGGTTCTCTGACACTAATAAGCCGGTTAAGTTGTCGGCGAGCTGGTACCAGATTCAATTCCAGAGGTATCGATGATGATGGCCATGTTGCGAACTTTGTTGAAACAGAAACCATCATCTGGAGTACCGAGAAATTGCCTAATACTAAAGCCATTGGTTTTAGTTATTGCCAGATTCGAGGAAGTATTCCAAGTAAGTTTCTCCTTAATGTGATTTTTCTTTCCAGTAATTATTTTTATCTAAAGTCTTTTGGGAGCAACAAACGGGGTTATTACCCAACCAACAAAAAATACATATTACACGATCACGTGAAGCTACTCAACCGGCTTTTGAAAAACATATGGAAGGGTTGGTACTTAAATACGGTGCTGCGCACATTTTGAATCTTCTATCGGAAACAAAGACGGGCGAAGTGGAACTTTCTACACACTATAGATATCATATATCTGCATCCCCTCTTTTTGTAGGCAGCACGAAGTCGCATCAAAACCGATATATTGCGTCCCTCCTTCGTAGTACCGAGTATGATTTTCATGCTGAGACAAAGGGTTCTGGATACGAGGCCGCTAGCTACGTTAAACATCTGGTTAAACAGTCATTAGATGGATTTGGATATTTCCTCATTGAAGATTCAAAAATAGCACAGGGGGATAAGATCAACACTCAACCGATATTACAGCAAGAAGGAATATTCAGGACCAACTGTTTGGACTGTCTGGACAGAACTAATCTTATACAGGGAATATTAAGTCGAGCATGCATAGAATCATTCTTGGATGAGAGGGGTCAAACGGTGGGCCAAGAATTCTGGCCGCAGCACTCTGCCTTATGGGCAGATAATGGTGATGTATGTCAAGACAGTCCAAGTTGCCTGAGATATTCACTAAAAATTAAGGCACTATCGAAAATTTATGCAGGGACGGGCGCTTTGAAATCTAGTTTCACGAGGAGTGGGAAAATGAGCTGGGCTGGCGCCATTGCTGATGCTCGCAAAAGTGCTACTAGAATGTACATTAATAACTTTGCGGATAAAGACAGACAAAATACAATCGATATCTTGTTAGTATGTATATATCCAAAGCTTATAGGCATGAAACATTCATGAAAGTCCAAAACAAAGTTGCTTACGATTGCAGGGTCGAATAGTTGGACAGGAAACAGTTCGTCTTCATGATCCAATCAATGACTTTGTCGTAAATGAAATGTCTAAAAGGTGCTATTCTATTCAACTGTCTCTTAAAAGAGAAATCCCATTCGGCAACTGCTAAGATTTGCAGGGCGGAAGAATATACCCTGAAGAAACAAATTACTATTTATGCAGGTACTTTCAATCTCAATGGTCAGACAGCAGGCATCCATGAGGATCTTTCGGAATGGTTGAAGCCTACTTTCAACCAAAAATTGCGTGTGCGCCCAGATATCGTTGTTGTCGGGTTCCAAGAGATTGTCGAATTGAGCCCACAACAAATCATGTCTACTGACCCAATGCGAAGGCAATTATGGGAGAATGCAGTGTTAAAGTGCTTGAACAAACATGAGGAAAATGAGTATATACTGCTTCGAGGAGGACAACTAGTCGGTGCGGCCCTGTTGATTTTTGTTCGATCGTCCGAAATCAGTTGTATTAAAAATGTCGAGGGAGGTCTAAAAAAGGTAATCAATCAATTTCTATGGATCTGTGGGTAACTATCAACTCACAGTTGTATGTATAGACAGGAATGTCTGGGGTGGCTGGAAATAAAGGCGCGGTGGCTGTACGACTTGAATATGCCAGCACTCGGTTATGCTTTGTTACTGCACACCTGGCGGCCGGTTTCTCGAATACGGATGAGCGAAACAGAGATTATGCCACAATCAGTAATGGATTACGATTCCAGATGGACAGGCAGATAAATGATCATGACGCAATCATCTGGCTGGGAGATTTCAATTATAGGATAGGATTACCAGATGACAAAGTTCGGAATTTGATTAAAATGGGAGATTTGCAGACTCTGTATGAAAATGACCAGGTGACAATTTATTTGCGGATAAGTTTAGTGCCTTCACTGATTTTAGATTAGCTGCATTTACAGATGGTTGCGGGATTAGCATTTTCTTACTATAGAGAAGGGATAATAACTTTCAATCCGACATACAAATTCGACATTGGAGTTGATACATATGATACCTCGTCAGTTTGTGAAACATATGTAATAATTGATGCTAATATCTCGTAGTGAAAAGGCACGCATTCCCGCTTGGTGTGATCGCATTTTGTGGAAAGGAAACGGCCTCAGGCAAGTGTCTTACGGATCTAGTTCTGTACGGATCTCGGACCATCGACCGGTGTTCGCCATCTTTGAATGTAGCGTTTCGATAGTCAATGAACAAGTGAAGGAATATCTGAAAGAGAAGCTCTACAAGCAGCAACAGAATAACAAGAACGGTGAAAGTAAATCGTGTCTAGATGCGGACAACGAAGACAATGATGACCTACTTGAATTGCAACCATTGTCTACTGGATGTGGGTTGAATGCTCCGTGTATGAATATAACTAATAAGTAATATTTAGTACCCCCCCCCAGCTCAGAACGTCAAAAATGGTGGTTGAACGATGGTAAATACCCCCGAAAAGTACGTAAGTAGTAATATATGTGTTGATTAAAATTAGGCCTTCCGGCGAAGTCTACAATACAGGTGCCCCCGAGTGGACAACGTTATCACCAACAACCAGTAAATCCTTTCAAAGAATCCAATGGTAATGGTTATATACAATCTGATCATAAAACCTATCATGGGGAATTATTGGATAGAAACCAGTCCGACCTCTCACCGCAACACCGCAATTTGCAGGCCAATATTGGGCATGATAATTCCGGCAGTCCTTGCAGGAGTACAGTAGGTCTCAATGCAATATCGTCGTATCGAGATGTTACACCAGGGGGTGGCATCGCTCCGAAGACTACTCCACATGTTCCTAAAAAACCTATAGATTTGGCGTATTCCCCGCAGAAGGTTAGTTCTAGCTAAGTTCAAATATTCATACTGAGGGAGGCTGATACGGTCGCCCGATGTTGCTTATCAATTAAGATACCCATGAATTCTGTAGCTCATATTTCTACTGGTTCGTCGACAACACATCACTCTCGTTTATTGTCACATGATTTACCCAACGTCGGTCTTTTGGATGAGGAAGACGACCTATCGCAGAACCTTGACTGGAAACCACTGCAGCCAAGATGATGTTGGTTGCTAGTTTTTGCAAGCGGACTTCCCAAAGCATACATAATCTTTTACAGTAGTCATTTTAGGCTTTGCAATGTTTGTGTTTAAAGAGAGACAGCAAGCATGTGTCATGCTCATGATGGTTGACTGAGTTCATTTGTTTTAGCAGGTTTGTTTAGAAAAAATGCCTTCACGTATTTTGTACAAATTTAAATGCCTGAGTGAATTTTTGTGTGAAATACCTACATAATGTACTCGTACATTGCATTGTGGTACAATTGTCGCAGCTAAACAATTAAACACTTGCAGTTAAAGTGTTTAGTTTTCTTGAGGATAAGAACTGCAGCTAAGCATGTAGAGTACATGGAGAAATCTTATTCATTTGACAATCTGGTTACCATAGCGACATATATTGAACTCCACAAAGTGGTCCCAGAATCAGTTATCCTATTTGTATTTGAATAGATGGAGATACCTAATATGTGCAGCTTTTCCGATTTATAAAATATGTTGAGATATTTTTTTAGGCTCTCTGCAGGCGCCTGTTTTTGGCGTAAACTGAGAGGTGTGCCGGCTCCCACTAACCACCTCGTACCTACGCAAGCGACCGCATCTGCTCAGAATGTTCTCACACTCTCAAGCGGCCTACGGCGTCTGCATTACATGTAGTAAGTACAAAAACAAACCACAGTACGCCCCAGGAGCGCCTTCGGGACGATCCCTTAATACTAGTTTCCAACATCACCGATGACCTGAGATGCCCTCCCACTTTGGGTACCCAAACAGTAATTATATAGCACATTGGTCGCCAAGCTCTGAGAACTAATAACTGAAAATTACATGTACATTTATTATTCAATGTTCACTTATTAAAAAGATATAAATGATATCTACATTGGCCGTGATTTGACAACACTATCTAACCTCAATCAGTTCAGACGCGGCGTCAAGTTCCCCCTGGTTAAACCCTTGCCAGCCACTATCACCAGATTTTGCCCTTCGTAATATTTCGCCTAGCTTTGAAAAGGCCTTCTCATTTAAAAATTCCGCAGTCTTGAGGTCGATCAGGTCGCCAACACTCTTTCCTGGCTTTGCTAACCATGCAGCCATGATACTATCTGTAACAAGCTTCAATCCATACCAACCCCTGATGTACCATTCACACAACTCTACACTTCTACAGAAATACCTTGTACTTAGAGATAGTGCTTCAAGGTCGTCCAAGCTCCCGGATATTAAAGTTGTCTCGCCCAGCCTTGCATGTATGTTGTACGCATTTGGGTGGATCAATAAGACCTCTTCGAGACAAAATATAGACTGCGTGTAGAGACCCTGGGCCCGGTACAACGAGGCAAGCTGAGACCAAGATTCGGCGTCGGTAGGGGAATGTTCCAAGGTTTTTGTGAGTGCTGTGATGGCATGTTCGGTTCGGCCTAGAGATTGTAACAGCGTCACACGTCTCTTCTCAATTGGCTATAGGCAATAGAAGATTCAGCAGACGACTCCGTGACGGTATGTAACAATAGGAGGTACCATATTCGTTGGATCCTTACTTAGGACCTTTTCATAACGGAACAATACCTCTTCCAACTCATGTCGACTGCTTGCAGTCGCTTCGTCCTGTAAACCAGCAAGTGCTCGTACTCGTGAGGATTCTACACCGAAGCGATCACCCAAGCGCTGTAGTAGCAATCGTGCAGAATGATCATCTTGAACACGGAGGCAGGCAAGAAATAGACGCTCGTATACAATCCAGGTCTCTTGTGAATCGTTTGTTGCCTCTGAGGAGGCTAAAAATGCCGGAGCTTGTTGTGCTAGGTGTAAAGATGCTACCGGATCCTGCAATTGTTGGGGATGTAAAGAAAGATACTCTAGAATTGGTTTTAGGATACCCATAGTGGAATATTATTCACACAGGCCTGTAATGGTTGGGCTTTGTGAACAAAGTAGGATGTGTTGAAGGAGAGTCCTTCAATGACATCTCACATAGCTAGGCCCAGGAACGTGGCAACACTGATGCGCGGTTAACTCGGGTTTTCAGGCTATATTTGTCACCAATCTAGCCGAACTTAGCGCTCCAGGCGAGGTGTGAATAAATAGGGGTCATCAAAGCTGAACGAACGAAACGAAACGGAGTTTATAGTGGAACTTGGCATGGTTCTATCTGGCTAGAAGGCAGTTAAGCAATCCTAAAAGCTCAGTTCTCCAGCGGCTTGTGCGGTGGCTAAGTCACTGGGCCACTGCCTGGTCAGTATCAAAATTTATAATGTCTGTGTGCGATTAATCTTTTCACGAAGGTGTAACAAAACAAAAAAGTCCGTTTCGTTTCGTTCGTTCAGCTTTGATGACCCCTAACATTTGCAATACCTAGAATTTTTCCACAAATAGCAGGGGTGCACGCGACTCAAGAAAAGTATGGTACGCACAACGATGGAACCACAACAAAAATAAATTGAGTCAAGCTTGTACCACTCCATATAGTCTTTGAAAGGGTGAAGCAAGCATTCAATCCGTATTACTATTATCTCTCACGGGTGCATGGTAATTAGTCGATGATTTAATACGGTTTTGTGAACGATTAGGGGACAGCAACGGCGGTTGTAACGTTGTGCGTGCCATACTGTTCTTGAGTCGCGTGGGGTGGTGCTGTATCTACAGCAACGATGCTAGTTGCCGTAGCAATGGGCCTAGAGCAGGGGTTAATGTTATCAATACTTGCCGCAAGGAATTGAGATTGTTGTGCTTCATAGCACGGTATTTTATGTTTATTCTTGACGTCACGGTATGCTGCTACCTTGGGTTTCGGAGCAAGACAGTTGTGTCCATTCACAGAAATTACTACCTTAGATACCACATGAAGCCTTGATCATCATGAAAGAAGTAGGAGTTGTTCAAGCGCGTGATCAAATTTATTTACTTGTGCACAAAATCTAGATGTCTTATTCACGACAATTCGAATATTCCACATGAGCAAACTAAATATGCACAGAGTTATGCGCCTTTACAATATGATTTCTGAATGTCCTACTTTCCTCCAACTTGATATGTTTTTAACGTTTTCAAGATATCATAGTCAGTTCAACGGGATATACTTAGGGCCGGTTTGGTTGGAATCTTATGTCAACTCCTTATGCCCGTCGGGGATAAGGAATCATATAATTCCTTCTCCGTCAAATAACGCCAAGGTTTTTTTATTTTATTTGGGTCATCCTCAGAGTCATCAGTACCACTTGCAGCATGATAGTATGACAAGTTGTGATGACTCTGAGATGACTCTCAAACAATGGTGGTTATCAGGGCTCATTTGTGATGCAACGCACATGAGGACCTCTGGAGGTCCTTATGCATGGCGGTGTAACCAAATACCCCTTACGTAAATCCTTATGCACCTGGTCTACATAAGTATTTGCACATAAGGACCACATAAGACCACATAAGACCCCAACCAAACCGGCCCTCAATAGAGGGAGTTCGCTATGCTAAGTTGGCATCTTCTAGATAACCATTTCAAGCGCTCACTTGTGAGTTACCTGTGAGTTGACCGTTGCCAACTGATGATTTTATTTAGGGATTTTGCTAATTCTCTAGAGTTTAGCTGTGATCTCTGCCAACTTGGCAGGTCAAACCCCGCAAATTTTTGTTCAGCAGCGAGCAGCGTCCGTTCAGCAGCGTCCGTTCAGCAGCGTCCGTTCAGCAGCGTTCGTTCAGTATCCCCGCCAGGTCGCTTCCACCATCCTTGCCAGCTTGAAGCTTCTAACATCCTTGCCAGTTTGTAGCTCCTACCATCCTCGCCAGCAAGCAAGTTCCTTAGGCCCATGGAGTTCAACTTCAACCTACCTTCTCCACCTGTTCCGGTTTGGGCTTCTCCCCCTCCGATGGTGTTTGTAGCTCCCTCATCTACTGTACTACCAGCGGTTCTAGCTCTGCCACCTGTTGCCATCCAGTCCGGAAATAATAGTGCGGTCCGGAAGAGAACCCACTTGACAAATGAAAATAAAATAGTAGCGCTGATTCAGCTCTGTGTTGCCAACCAGCGGGAGTATGCCCAGAGTAACAAAGGGAACTTTTGGGCCATGATATCCGAACTGCTGCTCCAGGAAGTGGGGGTTAGTTTGCGAGATCCAAGCGGTACGGTGAAAGGCATGGTTTTGAAGAGGAGGACCCAGGTCCGGATGCAAATAGGAGAGTCTGGCACGGTACAGGAAGACACAGAGCTTACCCAAGCTGCTGACCAATGGATAGAGATTGAAGACCGTGTCGCAAAGCAAAAAATAGCAATACTACACAATGCTACAGCAGGAGTTGTGGATAGGCAAGCAGAGGAAGCAGCGGTGCACAGGGCAAATTTTTTCTGCAGTGCCCACAAAAAGAGAGATCTCTCGAGCGCTGAGCTTTCCTTCAGTAACGAAGATGATAGGAATCGTGGTACTGCTGGTCCAGAAGGTGTTATGTCGGAGGAAGAAGCTATCAGGGAGATTCAACACATGCGGAAGAAATCTCGCAAGATGTTAAAGCTAGACGAGGACAAGTCGGACATGACACGCGCCGTACATAGCTTGGGGGCTTCTGTTGCACTTGTGGCCAAGAAAATTGGAGCAGCGCGCCCGGCTGATATAGCAACAAATGAGCGTCTACAGAACTTGGAAAGGCAGATGTTGGAGGAGAGTATGGCAAGAAAGCATCAGGCTGAACAAAGTAACGCAATGTTGAGGCAGATCATGGGAAGTTTAGCGGACATGCAGAAAAAATAGCGGTAGTAGATGAATTTGATCTTAATCATATTTGTAAATATTCTCGCAACGTAGGAGTCCTACATCTGAAGCGCATGCTTGTGTGATTGCTGTAGACACATGAGTGAATATTTGACAGTAGAACAGCTACCATAAAATAACTTCCAACCGGTGACTTCCCAATTTTTAGGTTGCGCCCCAATGAAAGACCATAAGCTCATCATCTTTCCAAAACCATTCTCTACGCTAACTCTCATACCAGACATAAGCACGTTTACGGCTCTTAGCAAAGGTGTTACTGGTACCCCTACAGATGCTTTGTATCCACAAATTATACCGTGTGACAGACTGTAAGCCACATCTCCATACAAATATTGATAATTCCGTACCGCAACACCTTCATTGAGAGCTTGCAAATGATTCACCAGTCCGGATGCCAAATACAGTGTCCAATCGTTGCATTTAGCTTCACACGGCCCCATCAAGCTAGAAATCAAACCATCTGGCGTCACAACTGCTTGAAATTTGATTGCATGCGTTTTCGAATAACCGGTATACCAAAATTGTTGAGAATGCGTGGGGCGGCATATTGATTTAACAGTGCCGTCGATAAATCCCCATACACCCATCACACCTCCTTTAGCTTCGATTGCGCTGGAATACCGGTGTATTTCTTCTACATTTAGCCGTTCAGAGTCCCAAGCCAGTTTGGATTGATACCTGGCTACTAAATGATCTATCACGCCGTTGAACATGGTAGACAACCAAGATCGAGAGCGCCGAAACAGCCTCATATCTTGTTTAAACCGATTTGGGGACGATAATCGAAACAAGACTAGACACAAAGCTTTTTCTGGTGTGCAGGTATACCGGTTACGGTATTGCATGTTTTCTAACGCAAAATAGGGTAAAATTATTCGGATAATCTCGTGAGGAAACCTTCTGATGTTAATTATAGAACAGATCTACATGGTATTGCACGTTGCTTACCGGAAGAATTCCATGCACCAGTTGTCTCCCAAAAAATCAAGGTTGAAATCTTCACCCGGTGGAATCAAAAGTGGAAGGCGGTATCTGTACCTAGATTTCAGGGCAAGGTGCTTTTTTTTTTCCATTTGAGAAACTGCAACTAATGCCCCAGTGCATGCTGCACTAACAGCGGTAAAAATAGCGATTTCTTGATCCAATTGTAAAGTCATTGCGTGGAGAATTGATGGTGCGGAGAAAAGTTTGTCAACTCAAAGGACAAAACTTCCTAGCTATCTATTTGCTTAACTTAGCAAAAAAATCTCTTAGCTATCTTATTTCCTGGACCTTCGCTGTGACTTGTGACTGGTAACCATGGTTACTCACTAGAACTACCCTAAAAGATACCAACTCGGCGTTGCGAACTCCCTCTAATAAGCCATCACCCATTCGAGAACAAACTTTTCTAACCAATCTTCAATAATCGGTCTTCCGTCAGCCTGATTTCATGGGGGTTTTCATGACGGGGAAAGCCATCTACATTCGAAATCGATCACAAAAGTCTTTGTAAGTATGAGGCATCGACCATAAAGTAATATATTGTTATTCAAAAGAATTTGCCTTTAGTTACAATTGCACTTGCATGATGACGACATGTTAAACATTCTCGTCAAACATGTAAATTCTCCATCGCGAGTCATGGGTATCACTCGCGAGGTATTTCCCGGTCACCCCCCGTCATGGCAATAAGAAAGCGTAGATTTTGCAACTTAACGGACATTCAAGGTGCAATCTACTGTAGTCGAAACTGATAGGTGGAGTACTCTACATTCTGTGTAATCCGAACTACGACCAGGGTTTACATATCTAAGCTGTGGGAAGGAAGGGGCGACTGTACGAAATGGCAACCCTGGATGCACTGAAGAAGAATGTAGTAAAAAAATCAGGCATTGATATTTGAAGATTCGAAAAGTATATATATTGGTATGCTGAAGCTTGTCTACATTATGCTTACCACCCTGGTGCAAGGGTGACCCAATATACAAACTAGTCTTTAACTCGGTGTCACCGGGAAAATGACATGTAAAGTTGGGCACACAATGTCCCTAACATTATGGTGCTACTAGAATAAGTTAGAAAATCACTTGAAAAGGGATGAGTACGTATTTGTGCTCGAAAGATGGTGAAACGATGTGAAAATGGAGGGCGAGACAAACACTAATATACTGAAAATTTCAATAATCTCGAACCGACTGGCAAGCTTAACCTCCGTCTCAATCACGCTAGTCTGTTCAACTTGCTCTAATTCAAACTCCCGTTGCTTAATTGTCCTGTTTACCAACCCTGTTGGTTCCTGATGGCTATCAACCTCTGCTGGAAATACTCCGTTCACAATATAGTATTCGAGGAGTCTATCCTTCTCAATCCAACGCTCCCGAAGCCACAAATCAAATTTTGTAGCATCGTCTATGGGTATGCTTTTGACTGAAAAGCGCCTCCAGTACATGTTGACCGACTTCGGGGGTCGTCCTTGGAAATATGTAGAGTATAAGGTAAAGTAATCCTGCCCGAATTTTCCTCTTCTATTTAGTATCAGCCTGTAGCCACTGTGCGAGATTCACAACTCGTACGGTATTCCTTCATATGCAATTGTACAATCATAGACCCAATCCACACTGTTGCCCAATTGTTGCAAGCAAAATTTGAGTCCAGTAGATCGAGGAAGAAGTTGATGCTGTAAATCCGAAATTCCAATTTTTGTTGCGTATTTGGTACTTGAATTTCTCCCATTGTCGCTGAGATTTGTGCCCTCCGGGAAAATCAACAGCCACATGGGATTATTTGACCTGCTGGAGGCTAGCTGTGATAGCCTGTGAATGAATCTAGGCTTGTCCTGATCCCATTTTCGTGCTAGAAAAATGAAGCCATAAAACTGCATACCTATTCCTAACAATGGAATGTACTTCAGCGACTCCTTCAGAATGATGTACAAATGTCCGTGCATCCTTGCGCTGTATGCGACCCACCACAGATATAGCCAATCGGAATATAGCTATTTTCAAGTCAGCAAAAGATGTCCGACACTCTTCGGCGTCGTCTGAAAGACCTGGTGATTTGCGATTAAGATCATTCGCGCAGGAAAGTCACATAGTAATCGGCCATCAGGTGTCTGGGTCATTTGATCGCGAACTGCGCGACTCCCAGTAACACGTATTACTGTTGGTGACCACCACTGAGTGATAGTGATGACCACTACGCCAAAATACTGTTTCGTTCTTGCCATATAGGCGTAGTAACGAGGGCGATTGATAAAGTATAATGGCGATCCGATAATCTATATACAATGAATCAAAAATCCTGAATCAATCCAAGGGCAATTCACTTGAGATATCAAGATACTATTGTGCGACAATCAACACAAATCAGCTTGATCCAGCGAAAAGAAATGTGCACATGTGGTAAACTCACACTAGGGAGCAACCCAAGAAATATATGGTAGATGTACATATTCGTACAAACTGTACGAAACCACCATATCGAACATTGCCAGCGGGATGTGGCTGCTTATCTCTATAAGGAGAAATATCAGGCACAAGGTCTACAGAAGGGATATCCGGTTTCCGCAGACTGCCTTCCATTCCGCGGACTGGGTTGAAGATGAGTGGCTGAATGACGATGAACTAATGAGGTCAGATTAAGTTGAGTAAGTTCTTGACAAACACGGTTGGGGTGTTCAAGAAGATGAGAGTAAATAGCAAGTGCTGAGGTGTATAATTATATACTTACCGACTTCTTCGCATGGACTTCTTGTGAGATAGTTGTGGTCAGCTTTTGAAAGCAGTTGGCAAAACTACGCTAAGAGGCATGGCTAAGCTGATGCTCTCTGTGTGGTCATGGCGCAACGTGCGATTAATAACACAATCGATTATTGGCACCTGCATACCCCCTGTGGTGCGCACTGAGGCGTGGGTCTAATAAGGCTGTGTCCTTGTACGGGTGGTCCGATTGCAGGGGGCTTCAAAGTTGTTGATCGAGGGCTTCTCGGCCCGTGACACTAGCTCATTTCTGCCCGCAACTTTGATGGAAGCCGTGGGCCCAAAGGTTGGTTCGCTAGTAGGCGGATTTAGCAAAAACTTCAGGGAGGTGTGATCCAGCCTGTTGCTAAGAGAAACCCCGAAGGGTTGCTTTTTGTTCTCGAGGAGATTTAGCAGCTTTAGGGTTTGGTTACGTTCCAAGGCACAGCACACCTGGGTAAGTCTGTGAACTAGATCATAGACTGAGGTCCAAAGCGTTAGAGCGCGTACGAACTTGGTGACAAAAATCGTCGACCACCCGACACCCCATGTAAAACTGTCAATTATCCACGCGCAACTTAACCTATGGGGTTCTTGAACAAGTATCTACTATTTTAGATACAGAAAATTGATCCTATCACTATAAGGCTTTTTATTTGCTTCACCTACTTGGTTTTATCTGCCATTAAATCCGTGTCATTTTTGAAGCACTTTTATTGTAGTTTACTGTATTCTTCTTGTACGGCTTTCTTCGTTTCTTCCACTATACAATGGAAGTATCTTCTTGTCTTAGTTCTTAGCTTTATAATGCGCCAGCAATTCTCAATGTTGTTCCGGTCATGAGAGGATGCAAGTCTGGGACAATGAACTGGAATATAGTGCAACGAAGCAAACATTTTCAGTCTTCTTACTATGGATAACAGCTTTATCCTTGACTTATTCACCTTTGAAAATATAAGGGTAATTAGACAAAGCGTTGTACTTTGGACGGACAAAGTCTCATGTGAGGGTGGTTGGGTAGTCGATGAGGTTTGTCACCAAGTTCGCACAATAAAAGGCGTGGCTTGCATAATCCAGCTGGAATACGAGACGATAGTGCCCCCATAGTTCCAGGTAATCTCCTGGTAGATTTAGTGTCTGGTACCTGCAAACTGTTACCATGGAACTATTCGGTGTCCTGGAAGGATAACGACAACCTTAAGTTCCGCCCTGAAGTGTTTGCTAAATCCGCCTGGTTGTTGGTTATTATTATTATATTAGGGGTGTTCACATCTAAAGAATTGAAGTCTATTTCTGCCATTTTCCAATTTTTTTCCGGGTTCACTAGTGTGAAATGTGGTTTGGATGTGAACACCCCTTCTGAGTTGCAATTCTACAATTGTTTTTCATTTCTCACAAGGTTGGCTACATTTCCATCACTTCAACCTCAGCCTTGGTGACGCACCAAGTAAAATTAGCAGATACCATTAAATAACAACAAGTTTATGTTGGATTGAGACGGTTTTATATTCGTTCAGAAGTCAACGGGCTAGGCTTTCACTTTCTCCACAGAAATTCCAGGAAATATGCCTCAGAAATCGGAAAAACAACAATGTAAGGAATCCTTGCTACGGGACATTGATGATTACTACATGGTGGCCACGGAAATTGTTACTGAGTGTGTGGAAACACTACTGGAGGAGGAACCACTGTTGTTACTGGATTCAGATGAGGATATGATAGAGGATAATGAAGAGGATACCCTTTTAATCGATATAACAATAAAGGCTGTCGAGGATCCACTGAGTGCCGTCACGGATATTACAAAGAAAGCCGAAGCACTGGAAACAATGCGTACGGTTACCCCCCAACCAACCGCGCGCTGTTCCCAATTGCCGCTAGTTCTGGGTGCATTCAAGAGCAAGGACCCAATCCGATTTCGACGTAATTTGCGGGTTTCATCTTCAAGTTTTGATGTTCTACTCGCCAAAGTAGGATCAAACCCTGTGTTTAACGATGACAATAGCCGTCGTAAACAGTTGCCAGTTAATATGCAGTTGGCAATTGCATTATACCGGTTTGGACACAATGGATCAACTTCAACAGTGGAACATGTGGCGCAGTGGCGTGGTGTATCAGCAGGTATGGTGGTGAAGGCTACTCGCGCAGTTATGAAAGCGGTACTTGCTTTACACGACGAAGTTATCAAATGGCCAACCAAAGTTGTAGGAGGAAGCCAAGAACAGGGTACAGTCTGTGAGCTGTCCTGCCTGTCGGAATGGATACTGCATGGTTGATGGAACGTTGATACCGCTTTTTGAGAAGCCACATCACTACGGCGAGGTATATTTTGATAGGAAAAGCAACTATTCGTTGAACGTTCAATTGATAACTTTTTCAAACCTTTGAGTCATTGATTACGTGATTGGCCATACTGTAAGCAGACATAACGCATCGGCACTTGCGGGCTCCTACACTGCAAAGAATAGTTCCACGTTGTTCAATGCGAGTAACAGCGCAGATGAATCACACGCTGGACAATCAGGAGAACGGATATGGGGAGACTCAGCATATCCATTGGAATCATGGATGACCGCTCCTTACAAGAAGCCACTTAGCAACCAGCCAAACAATCTTACCTTCAATTTCTATGTTCCACGAGTACGTGTACGTTTGGAACATGCTATAAGTTCACTAAAAGGACGCTGAAAATCGTTGCAGGGCCTAAGACAGAAAATAAAGGATGATCGTGACCACCGGATCGCGCTACAATGGATTAAAGCTTGCATTGTATTACAAACTATGTGTTTTTGGGCAGAAAAAGATGGAAGTGCTAATTTGAATGAGTGGGTGGAGGAAGGCATTGATCTTGATGAGCCGGACCTTGATGCAGAAGACTTTTCTGGGTTCTGGGAAAATCTTGACCTTGAAGAAGCCTTACGATTAGAAAACGACGAACGTACTTAGTCACACGGGAGTGTGAATGGAGGTACACGATTGGCACCTGGCAAAAAGAAGCGAATAGAGCTACGTGAACGACTATTTGACAGTGGAATGATTGTTCCGAAAAGATAGTAGATCAAATTGAATTTCATTTTTTGTTTACCACTAGTAGTACTAGCTATCAATTCACTGCTGTTTCTACTTATGAATCAATATTTTGGTACAGAAGGACGCGGGCCTTGACAACCACCTGCATTCCATTCTTCGATCAGACAAGGAAACCTGATCATTTCAGCTTGAAAACCAGCATCACGGTCCGCATGTGCTTGTACCCTGTCAGAATCTTGTGATGATCGCCCAAGTGCTGCTTGCGCTTCCTTGGCCCGGTTCTTTTCTTTTTGCATCTCCAAATAGTTTTGTGCTTTATGATTTCTGAGCTGTAGAAGTGACTCCGTCATCTCGTCCAATCGAGCTTTGTGAGCCTTGTCTGTACTAGATTGAACCTTGTCTTCAACCGCCTTTCGCTTTGGGGTTACAGGGCTCAACTAATCTTCATCACTGTTCATTTTGCGTTTTTTTGTTGTTGTGTATTGTTGTGTGGTCGTGACAATGATATCCGATAATAACGAGTCTTGTGAACTTGATAGTAAAGCTAGATCAATTGGCATCGATGATTGGCTTTCCTTAGCAGTAGCAGTCGGTTTTGTTGATGGTGGTTGTATTAATTTATCAGACAACACATCATGTTGGGTTCCTGGCGCTGCGTTTTGGACGCCACTTGAGTTGTAATTTGGCCTGTCTTTCCAAAGGTTATGAAGATCATCCCACCATGGCCAACTTTGTCGATATTGAGCTTATTGATGTATTTAGTAAAGCATTGTGTTGTATTGAATTGCAAGTAGTACTAACCTATCAGATTATTCTGTGCAGACGCCTTGGCACATGTTCGTTTCTCTAAATGTGAGTCATCGCGACTATTCTCATCCTCTGATCCACTGTCAGGGCCGTCGCTTTCAGTATCTTCATTGATTTGGCTATCAGAGTGCAATCCTTCTCCGGTTGTATTCAGCCGTGACACCATTTTGCCGTATTCCGATTCTAACCTATCAAAAACAAGTATTAGTATGAACGAAACAGAGAAATATCATATTCAAAACATATTTAGCCAGCCTGTTTCCGACAGCTGTCCCTCACTTTGCAAGATGAGCCGGGTTTTTAACATCCAAGTTAAAATCAGGCGCGCCACAATAACAATTCTCGAAAAGATCCTTGGCAATTTCGCTGTACCAATGATCCTTTTTTTGTCCTGAATCATTTTTCTTGGAATTGGACTCATGGAATAAGCCATCAGAAATAGCCCTATTCTCGATACCGATAGCCACAAGTTCCGTTGTTAGGTCTGGAAACTTGGTCCATTTAATGGTCGAAAAAAGCGTGTTTGTGGAGACGGAGAACGCTACAGACTTTTTGGAAAATTTATTAGCCATCTGTAAATGTTTGTTGAGAGGGAAGAACAGCTTATGCGTCAATCAGGTGGTGTGGTTGCTGGTCTTAATAGCTTTCAATTTTTTTGTTTTGAAAAAACAATTGAAGCCGGGTAACCGGTGCTCAAATCAACAGAATTGGGAAAGAAATGAAAGAGAAACAACACAAGAGCTACTTCGGAATTTTTTTCAATTATTTCGAATTTTGGCAGGATTTGAGGCTCTAAGGTTTGTAGAATGGCCACATTCTACAATTCTTTGGATGTGAACACCCCTATTATAAAAGTATAAGAATGTTCCGCCATATTACCATGTCCCTGTTTAATAAATGCTGTTCTTGGCTGTTGGAGATGCTGAGGAAAAAGAAATTATGCATCACGAAAAAGTCGATTTTCCGATTAGCACGCGTAGCCGTATTAGCGTTCCATAGCACCCGGGAAGCGCTCTATACTGTCCCGTATGCCTGTAGCGCGACTGATGATTTTTGCAATAAGGAGTCTGTGGAAGCAATAGCATCCTTGAGCACCGCGTAGCACTCCATAATCAAGTATCATAGCATTCTTTAGCACTATTTTGGTGTTTTTAGATCTCGCGATGGTTTTCGATATCGCGATGGTTTACACATTGTTTGATTCAGTGGAATCTTCAGCGATTATTCAGCGGTTTGTTATCCCAACTATGCTATTAGAGACTATATAGACGGATACCGCCTCGCCGCCGTTGTACAGGCATTCGATCCATCATCGATCATTGTGTCTTTGGCTATATCACGTGGATAGCCGGCAGACTTGTGGATTGTATACAGCACTTGGTGTTTTGATGGATTGCTGTATAAAATCAACTCTGAAGTTCATCCTGCCAACGCCTGTGAAATCTATTCCAGCAGCGGCTCTGACGCCCTCTCTGACAGCAACTCTGACAGTAACCCTGTTTCAGAGTCGACCCTGCTAACGCCTGTGACATCTATTCCAGCATCCACTCTGAAGTCCACTCAGACAACGATCCCGATGCTGGCCTTGTCTACGCGTGACCTGCCGAGCATACACGGCGAAACTTAATATACAGTGTTGTAAAACTCTAGCGAGATATAGTTGTTGATAAAATATTTACCTGGAGTGCCAGTAGGAACAAGATGGGCGGGACCGAGTATGACAGCAACAGGCGAAACGATATATTCCTTGGATGTTCCACGGTCTATTCTGGCAACCCTTTGGACGGATGCCATCCTATGCGCCTTGTTGACATGCCCACTATTGACCAACTCAAGACGTCTTAAGAAAACAATATCATGATGGACGATCCTTGTGGAAAAACCTTGATGAATATCAGATACTTGATCAGCAATGCGAAATACCGATATTATTTGGCCAAATCAATGTCTTTCTGAACTGATTCTTGAGTCTGCCTTACCTACCGTTCCTGGGTACATCACATAATCGTATTGTTTATTGTTATCGGGCCACGACGATGTGCATCTAGAAAACTCCTGTCAAATTCCAGTATACTCGTTGTCACCCTGCGACACACAACGTAGGCCAGTGCCCCGACAGACTTTCTGAGTCTTCCACCATCTGGCGTCCGCTCCCTTGCGACGTATCAGTGGCCCCAAATGTTCCGGATGTTTGTCAGCCAGATATTTGAAATGATTGCCTAGACCTTCTGTGAATACGTCCAAGCTGAGCTTATGAAATGTCAGAGTGCTTATTTTGAGACGTCGACCGTGGCTGATTCCAATCAAAGCCGTCGCCGCAATGGCTTTAGGGAGCATACGTTCGTTGATAAGAATGAGCTAGCACAAGTCCGCATGACAACTGGTAGGTTTCTCCATCAGAATATGTCGTAGAACGGACAGTCAGGATTTGATGTAGAAAAATCCCTGTTCCCATGCTAACATCCGTATGACATAGGTGGCTTTATTGCCGACTCTATATGCCAGTATACACCTCCAGTGGTGTGCACCCTCGAAAGCTTCTGTGTCAGTGATGTCGCATCAGCCATATCTTGTATATATTGAATATAGCGGCTCATGGAATGCATAGTGCGAAACTTCGTCACGAAAAGGTCGATTTTCCGATTAGCACGCGTAGCTGCATTAGCGTCCCGTAGCAGCCCTTAGCACTATATACTGGTCCGTAGGCCAACTGAGCGACTGAGGTTTTTTACAATAAGTCCGTAGAAGCAATACCATTCTTTAGCACTCCATAGCACTCAATAATAAAGTTCCGTAGCATTCTTTAGCACTGTTTCGGTGGTTTTGGATCTCGCGATGGTTTTGGATCTCGCGATGGTTTTCGATCTCGCGATGGTTTTGGGAAGCATCTCGCGATGGTTTTCGATCTCGCGATGGTTTACAGATTCTTTGATTCAGTGGAACTTGAGGGCTTATTCAGCGGTTTATTATGCTAACTATGCTATTAGAGACTATATATACAGAAACCACCTCGCTGCCGTCGTACACGGCGTTCGATCCAACATCAATTATCGCGTCTTTGGCTATATCACGTATATAGCCAAAGACTGGTGGATTGTATACAGCACTTAGTGATTCGACGGATTGCTGTATAAAATCAGCTCTGACGCCCACTCTGACAGCAACTCTGATTCAGAGTCGACCCTGCCAACGCCTGTGACATCCATTCCAGCAGCGACTCTGACGCCCACTCTGACAGCAACTCTGACAGCAACTCTGATTCAGAGTCGACCCTGCCAACGCCTGTGACATCTATTCCAGCAGCGACTCTGACGCCCACTCTGACAGGAACTGTGACAGGAACTCTGATTCAGAGTCGACCCTGCCAACGCCTGTGACATCTATTCCAGCAACGACTCTGACGCCCACTCTGATAGCAACTCTGACAGCAACTCTGACAACAACTCTGATTCAGAGTCGACCCTGCCAACGCCTGTGACATCTATTCCAGCAACGACCCCGAAGTCCACTCTGACCGCAACTCCGATGCCGGCCGTGGTCTCCGCGTGTCCTGCCGAGCATACACGGTAAAACTTAATATACCGTGTTGTAAAACTCTAGCGAGATATAGTTGTTGATAAAATATTTGCCTGGAGTGCCAGTAGGAACAAGATGGGCGGGACGGAGTATGACAGCAACAGGCAAAACGATATATTCCTTGGATGTTCCACGGTCTATTCTGGCAACCCTTTGGACGGATGCCATCCTATGCGCCTTGTTGACATGCCCACTATTGACCAACTCAAGACGTCTTAAGAAAACAATATCATGATGGACGATCCTTGTGGAAAAACCTTGATGAATATCAGACACATGATCAGCAATGCGAAATACCGATATTATTTGGCCAAATCGGAGTCCTTCTGCACTGATTCTTGAGTCTGCCTTGCCTACCGTCCCTGAGTACATCACATAATCATATCGTTTATTGCTATTGCGCCACGACGATGTGCATCTAGCAAACTCCTGTCGAATTCCAGTATCCTCGTTGACGCTCTCCGACACACAACATAGGCCAGTGCCCCGACGGACTTTCTGAGTCTTCCACCATCTGGCGTCCGCTCCCTTGCGACGTAACAGTGGACCCAAATATTCCGGATGTTTGTCAGCCAGATATTTGAAATGATTGGCTAGACCTTCTGTGAATACGTCCAAGCTGAGCTTATGAAATGTCAGAGTGCTTATTTTGAGACGTCGACCGTGGCTGATTCCAATCAAAGCCGTCGCCGCAATGGCTTTAGGGAGCATAGGTTCGTTGATAAGCATGCGCAAGCACAAGTCCGCATGACGACTGGTAGGTTTCTCTTTCAGAATATGTCGTAGAACGGACAGTCGGGATTTGGTGTAGAAAAGTCTCTGTTACCACGCTAACATCTGTACGACATAGTTGACTTTATTGCTGGCTCTATATGCCAGTTTACACCTCCAGTGGTGTGCACCCTCGAAAGCTTCTGTGTCGGTGTTGTCGCATGAGCCCATATCTTGTATACATTCAATATAGTGGCTCATGGCATGCATAGTGGGAACCTTAACGTTGCTGTCATCTCCAGTATTTGTACTGTTGCGATAAGGGGCCCATAGATGCATACCGGCTGCCATCCCATCCAATGCCTCTTTTAAATAACCTAAGGTATCCTCTGTATGCTGATGATAGCCACTTATAAGTATGAAATCCGTGAGATGACGCATGAAGGTTATATGTTGGGGGTATCTTGTAAATAGTGGTGCCAGAGCCGGGATCCAAACCCTCAACATATCTTTATACTCAGCGCCGGTGAATTGCTTGACCTTGGTTATGCGGCCTTTACCAAAGGCACGCAGACCTTTGAAATGGGGTATTGCGTGAAACCTCTCATCGATCTGCCGAAGGGCTTCTTCTTTGCCTAGCTTATCACTGAGAAATCGTATCGCCCAATTCCATGCGTGCCGTTTGAATGTACCAGTTAAAAGTTGATGTAACCGGTCAGGGTGAATGCACTTGTAAGGCTCGAACCCTTTGTACCCTGCGGCTAAGCTGAAATCCGGTTAAAATTTTCATTTCCCTCTTCTGTGGCATTGATCTATACTAAGGCCAGCATATCGTTCTGTCGTTCTAGGTATAGCCGTTTGGTCCAAGCCTGGGAACTTTTCCGGGTCCAGCTCGCAACGTGGGCACCACATGTAGACGGTCAAGGTGAAAAGTGTCTGTTCAGGAAAATCGGACACAAATGAAGCTATTCTAGGATAACCAAGCCGGGTGCGTCCGTCTGCACAGATTATGTTTGTTCCATTGTGGGACGGCTCCTGCAGGCTCCGGAGTATTATTGTCATTGCGGCATGGTATTGTCGCTTGGTCCAATGATCTCCAGCATCATGTCCAGCAGGATTTGGCAGTAGGCCTATCAAGACAATGCTGTTAGTGCTAACAGCCCGCCGTTGGGCTTTGGCCAAGTTTCCTATTGTCAAATATAGTGGGTAAGCTGTCTGGTCACAACTACCCGCTGACAACTCTGTTTTGTCGCTGCTAAGTATGATTGGTACAATCATCGCTCCTTCTGGAACATGTCTCTGTCAACGTAGATCAGCTCGGGTCTCAACCGCTTGAATGTGTGTGCATAAGAGGCAAAGTCAGAGCCCTCGTCAGATCCCTTGTCAGAGCCCTTGTCAGAGTCAAAGTCAGAGTCAAAGTCAGAGGCAAAGTCAGAGCCCATGTTAGTGTCCAAGTCAGAGCCCATGTCAGAGTCAAAGTCAGAGCCCATGTCAGAGTCAAAGTCAGAGTCAGAGGCAAAGTCAGAGCTCAAGCTTGTCAGAGGCCATTGAATGACAGGCCTCCTGCAGAGGCTATTGAGGTCTGTTGACATAGAGTGCATTCCAGGGGAGACCGGACCTTAAACAAACAGAGAGCAAGTTTTGTACCCACCTGTGCGCGATTCCAGCATTTCCCTGTCCACATCTCCGAATAAGCTCTACACCCCTAAGAATCTCTTGAGATTTCCGGCGCGTATCGCATGTGTTTGGCAACCGGTTCATGGCCAATAATATATCGTACTGCGGCCATTGGACAACGATACCAATAAGTGCGCGATTCTCCATTCAGTTGAATCGTAGACTGTTGCCACTCTACTGGCATCGTGTCGCATTCTGGCATCCGCCTTATGACGCCACGGAGGAAGTCTACTGATGGGGTCTGAGCTTGTTCGTTGATGAGGTGAACCTGTATCAATGAATCTATTGAAGTTTTGGTCAAATTCCGCTCGACGCTTGCTCGTGCAAGATGCCACTGCTCCACAGTTTCGAATGGAGCAAGTGGGTTCCATTCTGGCCTTTCATCCAGGGGCGTGAGAACACTGTCGTCGATTGGTAGAGCCGCACCGGGATATATTCGAGTCACAGGTACAATAGGACTAGTCGCGTCAAGAATAGGTTCGTTGTCCGGTTTGTGATCAGGTTCTATGTAGGTGATCGTTCTGGGGGAGTTTCTTTTGTGAGTCAAACTGGTTTGTAGTCTGCTCAGATGTTTCGACCGCAGGTGACATGAGAGGCCTTTTTGATTAGCAAACCGCCGGAAGCAGTAATCGCAGTGTTTATAGCCACTCGCCATTGTGGTTTCAATGTTTGATGTGGAAGTCTGACATTCCGAGCATTGTTTGTTTGATTGTTGTGTCGGGTATTGACAGGTATTGACAGGGGATGCCATGTCAGTGAGTAAGTTTGATTCTAGTTGCCTGCTCAACTTAGTGGCTTGGCCAGCCATTTCGACGCAACTTGGGTTTGCTAGTATAGACGTAGCCTCATTTTGAGGATATATCGAAATGTATAAATCTGGAGGTTTCCCTCGGTGAGTCGGACGTCATTACTCCAGCTTCGATCTTACACTGCAACATTTACATCCGAGTTTACTTTGACACATTTTGAATCTACTCTCACGACTTTGATCAACTGCACTGACAAAACTGTTCACTCCTAGGAGAGACTCTATTGACTCTGACTCTGACAAGGTGCCCACTCTGACAGGGTGCCTGCTCTGACTGTCTACTACCACCTCTGACATTTGCTGACTCTGAATTTCGTAGTCACTTTGCACATACACATAGAATGGCGATCCACCGGCGCAACCGGAGAGAACCAGCCAATCCAGTCGCCAACTGGACCATTGAGCAAATCGAGAAGGGTTACGAGAGGTCTAAACCAGAAACCCTGGCATACTTAAGATCCCTGGGAATGACAACTGCCCTTCAAGAATTGACTGTATGGGCAACAACACATGCTGCTATTGCGAACAAACCGAAGAATATCATAGCCCAAACGATAGCGGTCAGAACTTTCGATAGAGGGCAATACTGGTACACCTCAAACCCTTCGCGGCCAGATAGTGTAAACGAAGTATATATCTCCTATTCAATGTCATTGAACTGTGCTAACTGATATCAATAGGAATATGTGCGGATATTAGTTCGTTTGTGCGCAGCGGAGCGTGTATTTATGAGAATACCAGATCCAAACGACCTAATATCAAGCGACATAATATGGGCTCAACGCTCCCTATCCTGTGCAAAACGCAGGGCACAGGATAACCGTACGACCACACATGGGGCGCCCATTGTGCCCCCCACTGTAGTGCCCACTCCCACTGTAGTGCCCACTCAAACTGTGGTGCCCACTCCCACTGTGGTGCCCACTCCCACTGTGGTGCCGACACATACACCGCCACACCCCGGGCCAAGTGGAACTACTACAGCAGGGCCTACCACTGGGCAGGCCGTGAATACATCTGGCAGTAAGTTTACCAGCAACGTGAAAGCACCTACTAGTGAGATTAACAAAAAAGACATGCAGATACCTAGTTGGACACCGGTCAACCGGCCAAATCCTCCGACCACCTCTGACAAGCGGCCTCGTACGTCTCCGGATGCTGAGAACCAGCCCGCTGCAAAGCGCTCGGGTCAACCAGATCGGAAGGTGATACTGTTACGGGGGACGTCCAGAGGCGTTATCGACGATAGACGTTGGCCCACGGTGTATGAAGTCTTTTATCACCAAGAATTGCAATTGTACTAATAGAGGGGTTTTAGCAGTATAACTCCTTGAGGTATAAAGCAGCCGATTTATTCTTTGTAACAAAAGATATTTTTACTAGAGGGGACTTCGCTTGGTGTCTGGTGCGTGTGATGATACTATACTTTGTAACCCCGTATCATCACGCCCCTATATATACAACACGGCAGGGCTCTAGCCCTCTACCCTAAAACTATATAGAGGGGTGCGCAGTCACCATCGCCCAGTCTCTTTCAACTATGTCTCGGGTGACGTGTACTCCTAACAGCCAATACTGTTTACCCCGCATCGCATCTAATGCCTTCAAGTGGTACACACTTCCTAGCTTTGCAAACGGCCTTGGTCCAGAACCCTTGGCCCACGTACCTACGCTACGTGTATCCTATGAACGACCGTATCGTTATCTATGCTTCCTATATGTTCCGAACAACATATTATGCGTCTGGTAACGCTACTAGTTACCGCCCGCGGTAACAGAACCCTCCTTCTCCAATATGTTCGTCCCGAACATAACAAGGTAAGAGATATAATGAATCAATATAATATTTGAACAGAGAAAAATATACTTACTCTTTCCTCCTCTTGCTGGCTCTGGATCCCTCGGTATCTTCTTGTCTTTGCTTGGAACTTGCGTAATCGATTTCCCAGTTGCGGTGATGTTTGACCTTTTTGTGACGCCGATAAAAGTTTGCCAATACCTCTTCGGCTCCGGGTACCAAAGATTCGTAAGGTTCCCACGTCGCTTCTTCAATTGGATAACCCTTCCATAACACCGGGAACGTGTCATTGTCATCATCGTCGAGTCCATGTTCGATGATTTTTTCCGGGGTGAAGTGTCCAGCGCCATCGGGAAGCGGCGGCAGCGTGACTTCTGGCGGAGCGTCTTCCCCACGGTGATATGGTTCTAGAAGAGATACGTGGAACACAGGGTGGTATCCCTCGGGAATGCCTTCCAGTTTGCACGCGGATTTTCCTACCCAAGAAATCTTGAACGGTCCAGCTTTATGATTGTCGAGCTTGCCCCTTGACATGTTGCGAGTATCCAACAATACTTCTTGTCCGATAGTGAACTCGGGCTGTTGCATCCCGTACCGTGTTACTCCTGTTGGTTTTCCGTCCTTGTTGACTTTGGCAGTATCGTGTCTTCGTATCATAGCTTCTCTAGCAGCTTCCAGGTTTTCTTTCAATTGCTTATGGGTTTCTTCCAAGTAGTGCACGAAGTGCTCGCTGGCCGGGTTGCGAACTTGTTTCTGTTCTATTGGCCATATGGATCTGGGGTGCTGACCGTAGTTGGCATAGAAGGGCGACATCCCGGCGCTTGAGTGATGACTGTTGTTGTATTCGTATTCCGCCAGTGGAAGTAGTTCATCCCAGTCTTTTCTGTTCATGATGAAGATGCGTAAAAATTGTTCGAGAACCTGGTTAACTCTCTCCGTCTGGCCGTCGGTTTCCGGATGGAAGGCTGTAGACAGATTATCCTTTATCGATAGTAATTCGAGAGTAGTTTGCCAAAAGTTGCCGGTAAAGCGACTGTCTCTGTCGGATACGATGTCGTCTGGCAATCCGTGGAGGCGCCATATTTCTTTAACGAAAAGTTTTGCTAGATCAGAAGCCTGGGTATTAGGGATAGGTACGAAGTGAGCCATCTTTGTGAAGCGATCGACTATGACCCATATGTGTTCGTTGCCGTTTTGTGTTAGTGGGAGTTTTACAATAAAGTCCATCGAGATAGAAGACCAAGGTCGCGGAGGTAAGTCCAGTGGGTTGAGTAATCCGTAGCGCTTATGCCGTTTGTGTTTGGCGCGTTGACAACTATCGCAGTGTTTGATCACTTCTTCGACTATGGTACGCAACCCTGGGATATCGAAGTTCCGTTCGATCACTTCTATTGTCTTATCTCTTCCCCAATGTGCGCGCTTGTGTTCTGAAGTAACGATTTCTTTCCACAATGCTTGGGGTGGTCGCAATAGGTGATCCTTGTACCAGAGTCCGCTTAGGTTGGTCCATTCCTTGGATAGTTCTACGTTTTCGTCCGTTGTGTAGGTTTTCTGGCATTTATCCGCAAACGTTGAAGTTGGTTTGTTGATCTCGGAGTCGGCAAGGTTAACTGTTGTCATTCCAAGCTTGAGTTGATTTGGTCCAGTAGCCACGTCCTGCCCTGTTAGTAGTGCCCCAAACTTGAATTGATAGCCAATGTCGTTCGGATCATTAGTACCCTCCTTCTCCACGCAATGCTCCGGATTGCGAGATAGCACGTCTGCCTTGCCGTTCTTGACTCCGCTGCGAAAGATTATGTCGTAACTAAAAGGCATTAATGTTTCCGCCCATCTTGCTTGTCGTCCATTCAACATCCGAGGTCTTTCAAAGTACTTTAAACTTTGATGGTCCGAGTAGATTAATATTTTGTGTTTGGCGCCGTGAAGCCATGAGCGCCATTTAATCATACTTTGAACTATACAGAGCATTTCCTTGTCATGAATGTCGTAGTTTCTTTTGGCAGGTATCATTTTTTTGGAGTGGAACGCTACGGGATGTAGACTTTTGTCATGTCGTTGGCTCAATATTGCTCCCGTAGCGTAGGCGGAAGCATCTGTTTCCAGGATTGCTTGAAGTTCTGGATCGAAATGTCTGACCATAGGCGCAGTGGTAAATGCCTTTTTGAGATAATCAAATGCCTTTTGCTCCCGATCCCCCCAATAGAATTTTGGTGAACTGATTACATCCGATATGGGTGCATTGATTTGTGCATAGCCTTGCACGAACTGGCGATAGAAATTAGCAAATCCATTGAATTGCTGGGCTTGCTTGATTGACTTCGGTGTTGGCCAATTCAATACGGCTTCTATTCTTTCGGGGTCCATTCGTACTCCGGTTCCAGAGAGGATGTGTCCTAGGTACGGTAGTTCCGTAGCAGAAAACTCGCATTTTTCTATTGCTATACATAACCCATACTTGAGCAGACGTTCAAGGACCTTGCACACGAGCGCTTCGTGGTCTTCCCGGCTGCCTTTGGTGTGAATCAAAATGTCGTCAATAAAGCAAACAACTCCGTCGTCCAGCATATCGTGAAATATTTCATTCATCATCCTTTGGAAAGTGGACGGTGCGTTGCAGAGACCGAATGGCATCACGAGGTATTCGTATTGTCCGTATCTCGTGCTGAAAGCGGTTTTCCATTCGTCACCATCCTTGATTCTTATCAGGTTGAAGCCATTTTTCAAGTCGAACTTGGTGAACCGTGAAGCTCCGCGAACGCGTTCCATCAATTCGTCCATTAGTGGAGTTACTGTGCCGTCTTTAACTGTTATTTTGTTGAGGTCTCGATAGTCCACGCATAGCCGTAACTTTCCGTTTTTCTTGGGGACAAATAGTATGGGGGCCGAGCAGGGCGAGTTTGATAGCCTAATCTTTCCTTCGGCTAGCATCTTTTGAATGTATTCCTTCAAGGCTTCCAGTTCTTTAGCAGAAAGTTTATAGATTCGACCCTTCTTTGGTTCTGCTGTAAGTTCGATTTTGTGTTCGAAGATTGTTCTGGTGGGTAGTTTCTCTGCTTCGGATGGGTCGAACAGCACCATGTATGGGTGATACTTTGCTGGCAAGATTCTTTTTAGGTCCGGGGTCGTGGTTGTTGCCACAGAGCCAATTTCAATTGCATCAGGATCGTCTAACACGGATTCATCCCATTCCAGGCTAATAGTGATAGTGGAAACTTGTACTCTGGAATGTGTTACGTCTTTGCAATTGAAGGTTAACGCCATGGTTGAGCCGTCGTAAACTCCATTATGTGTTTGCAAGTAGTGCGGAGGTATCAATACATCTTTGTCTGAGGGGATGACAACTGCGATTTCTTGGGTAAAGTGACCGTTGTATTCCATTTCGACTTGTGCGCTAACGACTAAGCAATCTCCGATGGGTCGGTTCGATATGTCGCGTGGTGCTGAGTATTTGGTAATGAATGTTTTGATGTTGTTCGTCGTGCAATATTCTTTGCTTAGGACTATAGCGTTACATCCTAAATCCAGCATTGCAGTAGCAGGCTTTTTGTTCACTAAAAATTTATAGTGAGGTCTGTTCCCAATTACGGGGGTCGCTCCAGCGGATGCTATCTCCGTTGGTGTGGAATTAACCGTACAACCATCAACAGCCCCTATCCTAACCACGCCACCTTGACCTGCTATAGCAAGGCAGCCTAATGAAAATACTCCTCCTCCGATTGATCAATCTGTTCCGAATCCTCCGTAGTCGTGGTTTCAATTTGTCGACTTTCCCTGTAATCCTGTTCTTGTTCATCCCTGACGTCCTCCGTCTCCATAGCTGCGATTTTTATCTTTCCCAAGCATGTCCTTGCTGTGTGTCCGGCAGTGTCGCACCGTGCGCATTTCCTGTTCTCGATACGTTCCTTGATAACCGGTCCCGGAATCCCTGCTGTTAGCTCCGCAAAAGTCTTACCTGTCTCATACGTTTTTGATGGCTTTGGCGTAAATGATGACTCCCGACTTGGATACGTTACCCTGTCCGCCAACTGTTTCCGATCCACCTTCCTTACGTCCCGCTTTTGGAACCCCAATACTCTTTCTGGGTCGTACTTTTTCTTATCCGAGCTGTAATATCCGCTTTTCCGTTTCTTCTCCTCAAATCGCCTGCCGCATCTTCTGACAAGATTGACGAAAGCGTCGTCGTCATTTGGAGGTTCAACATCGGCTATCTTGTCCCGAATGTCGTCATTAAGGCCTTTTTCAATCATATCCCTCCATGGAGCCTCCCGCAAACCGACAATCTGGTTGAGATCCACGAGTTTAGTTAGGTACTCTTCAATATTTCCGTTATATTGAATTTTGTTCATCTTGCGTAGGTTGTCGGTGGTCTCGGATTCCAGAATGAAACGCTTCTCGCAAGCTTGTTTGAACGTTTCAAAATGGGCCGGCCTAACCCCTTCCTGGATCTCCCGGGTGTAGTTGTCGTACCAGTTGTGTGCTTCGCCTTGAAGGCAATCACCTACCAACAAGATGAATTCGTCATCTCCCCGACCCTGGTAATGCTCCATGTAAAGCCTGATGTGATTTTCCAAGACTTTCCAAAATTGTCGCCAATTCTCACCGACCTTATACTTAGGCAAGGCGGTTGGTTTCAGAGGCTTTGGATTGCCTGAGCCTAGATTGAATGGATTCTGGTGGAAGACGCTTTCTTCGCGCTGGTATCTATTTGGGGCAGGTGGGGGCGGCATTGACCGAAAGTCTGTTCGTCGTCTAACCGAGCGGTATGATGTGGTGGCGTTGCTGACCTGGTCGCTGTCCTCCGGATCTCCATCGGTTGGTCTGACACGTTTCAATCTAGCTCCATGCATTGTTACCCTGCCAGTTAGGGTTTCCCCATTGTTTTGTGCCTCCAGCTTTTTACCCAACTGGTCAACCTTCAACTGGATGTCTTGTGCGGTGTATTCGTTGTTTACCGATTCCGCTTCTTGTGCCTCTTCGAGTTTTTGTAGCCGCGTCGTCAACCTGTCCATGCGAGTGTTTGCATATCGAGCTTGGTTCTAAAGATTTCGGATCTCGGCTTGATAATTCTGATTCGTAGCTTTGAGTAAAACTATTTCGCGCTGTGTTGCTTCAGTTGCTTCCGATACTCGTTGTACCGCACGCTCAGTGATGGCTAAATCCGCTAGCATTGCGTTGCGGCTTCGTGCGTGTTCCGCAAATTCCATTTGCCAGCCTCCCTGTAGGTCGGTAATCGTCCGATCCAATTTGGCTCCTAACACGGTGTCATACTCCTGGAAATGTCTCCTGATAACTGGAGTCATATCCATGACCACTGCTGATAAGCCTTTTACTGCATTGTTGAGATCCGCCACTGTTGTTTCCACTCCCAACATTCTTGCTTGCAGGAGTGCTTCAGCGCTGCGGCATTCTCCTACTAACAGGTCGATGTTCTCATCTGTTACTTTTTCTCCTTTCGCTATTGCATTCTGCAATCTTTTCATCTCCTTGCCTAGTGATCGAATAGTTTGGTGCATTCCGTCGGTGGCCATAGGGTCATTTTCCCTATTCTTAAGGCCGTTCCATAATGCCTGTAGCGTAACCCATCCTGCCGGTGCCTGGTATGCCTGTCTTGATGGCGACCGGCTTCTTCGTCTTCCTGGTTGGTAAGGTGCCAACCTAGTACTGTCCAGTTTTTCTTTCCTGCTTTTGAGGACGTTTTTCCTGATGCGAGTGCCCTCAGATTGGAACACAGGTGCATTGGGTAAGTCTTCCCCTGAACCTTCGTCGTCACTAACGAGGGATACCAATTTAGGAGGTTGGTAATTTTGGGGTGGAGGACCCGTATAATACGCGACTGGTTGAGCTTTCCAGCCACTGTCAAAATCGTCTTGGTCGGTTGGAGGTTCGAAAGAGAATGATGGTTCCCGATGCGGTTGCTCTGATTTTACCAACATCTCCTCCAAGGCTTCAGCCATTTGCTGATCGTTGTTTGAGCTGGTCATTTTCTGGTAGATTGTTGCTCCAACGCCGTAATGACCGTAGTAGTCTTGTAGGTTAAGAACTCTGGTTCTTTTAAGAGTGCCCGATATAGGGTGCGGTCGCAGGTTTTGCGGTCTTGGTATCGCACCGATTCCGTATCGCTTGAAGTGAGCGATGATTGCAATTGGTAGTGTAGTCTAGTAAAAATATACTGTTACGGGGGACGTCCAGAGGCGTTATCGACGATAGACGTTGGCCCACGGTGTATGAAGTCTTTTATCACCAAGAATTGCAATTGTACTAATAGAGGGGTTTTAGCAGTGTAACTCCTTGAGGTATAAAGCAGCCGATTTATTCTTTGTAACAAAAGATATTTTTACTAGAGGGGACTTCGCTTGGTGTCTGGTGCGTGTGATGATACTATACTTTGTAACCCCGTATCATCACGCCCCTATATATACAACACGGCAGGGCTCTAGCCCTCTACCCTAAAACTATATAGAGGGGTGCGCAGTCACCATCGCCCAGTCTCTTTCAACTATGTCTCGGGTGACGTGTACTCCTAACAGCCAATACTGTTTACCCCGCATCGCATCTAATGCCTTCAAGTGGTACACACTTCCTAGCTTTGCAAACGGCCTTGGTCCAGAACCCTTGGCCCACGTACCTACGCTACGTGTATCCTATGAACGACCGTATCGTTATCTATGCTTCCTATATGTTCCGAACAACATATTATGCGTCTGGTAACGCTACTAGTTACCGCCCGCGGTAACAGATACACAGCGTGTTGCTGACGTTGGGAGATTAACCGGAACCAGAGGCCTACAGACATATATACGGAAAGACTCTGATAACGTATTTTCATGCCCACGTGGAACGCCCCGAAGCAGAATGGTCCCTGGCCAAATTGTGCCAGTTTATTCACGAATACTTCCATCTCGATGACTGGAACTGGGAGATTGAGAGAATCATGGTGACAAGTCATGATTCTGTACAAGAGAGCCTGCTCTTTCCTCAATACAAGTTCTCTCAGCCAATTGAGCTCCGGGACCAAGAAACATGGCGATATTCTATGTGGAGCACCGGAATCTGTCGAAATCTGTTTGCTTCCATCGATGTCAGGTAGACAGAGCACCCCCAAGTCAACAAGGATGTTGACGGTGATACGGTCATGGGGGACGCCGATAAAGATCCAGGCGACAACGGCTCCCATAGGAACACAGATGACGAGTCCGGTCAACCTCCAGAACTTGAGGACCTTGCTCCTGCCATACCTGAGAGGCCGGTGAACGATGTCACGGAGGAGGAAGAGCAGGAAGTTGTTGCAAACGCAGTGAGCGGCATGATGGAGAACATTCGTTTCCAACGTGAGAATGTCGAGGAAGCCATGCTCAACCTGGGGGTGGGCATCGATGGGAAGGTGCCGTGGATAGCAACCAAAACCCCCATGGCTCACCGAGTAGTTGGCATCAACTGGATGGTGCAACAGGAGGACGGACCTGTCCGCGGCGGTTTGTTGGCGGACGACTGCGGTGTAGGCAAAGTAAGTTTAACATTTTCCTGATATTTGTCGTCCCCTCCTCGACTTTGGAGAGCTCTGACAAGGGCTCTGACTTTGCCTCTGACTTTGACTCTGACATGGGCTCTGACTTTGCCTCTGACTTTGACTCTGACGAGGGCTCTGACATTTGCTCCTTATTGCTTGTTCATTCTAATAGACCACGGCTAACATTTTTCCCAACAGACTCTACAGACAATTGGGCTGATAGCTTTTCAAGCCACCCAATTCGACGAAGAAGCCGCACTCAGCGAGAGGCGCATGAAGTTTCCGCATGCGACGTTGATCATCTGTCCGAAACAGATGGTTATAGTATGGATGGCAGCGATCGGAAGGGATGCACCAGGCCACACGGTGCTGCAGCATCATGGAGACTATGATTTGCGCCTCTCCTGGTCGAAATGCTCAGCGCCCGAGCATCTGAGGGTCGTCGTGACAACCGTGGAGACATTGAAAGCCCGGTAGAAGAAAAGCCGGTTCCTTCCACCAAAGGAGCCAGGAAAACGCAAAGCTCCTCCTTCTCGACTTTGGTGGGAGGAAAAAGGTGTCCGGCCCGGATTCAGCCAGATCGTGATTGATGAGGCGCATCGACACAATGGTGCCGGTGCCAGAAAGGCTACCTCTGACCACAAAGGCTTTTGGAGGTACCTCCAATCCTTTGAGGCAAAGAGGCATTGGTTCTTGTCAGCCACGCCAATCACGACGAAGGTTGAAGACTTGCGCTGGGTGTGCAAGTTCCTGGAACGGCCGGAGATGCTGCGAGACAATGCAGCCAACGTCTGGATCGACCTGATGGCTGCCGACAACAGACTTGAATTCGTCGAAGGTTCGGAGACCATTGTGTACGACCCAGAGGTGATAGCCAAAGGATCTCTGGTGCACTGTACGCTCAAGGCATGGGACAGACATCTGCAACCTGATGCCGACACTTGCAGCGCTTTGCAGGACTGGATCAAGGAACGCCAGATCCAGCAGCCTGATGGGCCCGACCAGGATGCCGATTCCGATGACGGCCTCGTCGAGTGGCAAGAGGATCTGGACCGTCTGCAGGCCATCCTCACAGATTGATTGGGGCACTTTCTGGAGAGTGTCATGCTTAGGCGCAGCATGGATTCCAGGATCCCATTCGACTCTGACAAGACGATCTTGAAAGTGCCGGCAATGTAAATCCGGACAGAGGCCCTTCTGTGTGATGCGACCGACAAGCCCATCCACGATACTGTCTTCCGGGGACATATGGGCAACAATCCACAGCGGGCATACCGGTACATCCGGATAGTCGCCATGGCCCCAGTTCTAGGACCTTGGTCAATGATGGACCCCGACACCCATCAGGTCTTGTTGGAAACCGTGTACTCCAGCTGGGATCCTGATGTGAATGAAGTCCGGAAGTGCCTGAAGATCTTCCTGGGGACATACCCTCAGTTTGCAGGGCATTTCCCGTCCTCACGAGTCCGGACGATGACAAACAATGAGCTGGCGGTCTCCATGGCCATTGGATCGCCGAAACTCAAATGGCTCATGTGGCACATGGCCAAACTGCACCTGAGAAGACCCTACAAAAAAGTGATCCTCTGGACCTACTGGATACTATCGCAGTGGTTTGTAGAGGAGTTCCTCCGGCTACTTGGCTACAAAGCCAAGAGAATGCCGGCAGCGATGACGGCTGCAAAGCGAAAGGCTTTGCAGGAAGACTTCAACCGACCCGGCGGACAGACACAGGTGCTGTGTCTCTCTTATCGAACCAGCAATGAAGGTTTAAACCTTCATGAAAACTGTTGCAACACGGTTCTGATGGAGCTTGGATACTCCTCGTCACAGGAGACCCAGGCATGGTCCCGTGTCTGCCGAATCGGACAAGGAAAGTCTCAAACGACTCTGAGGCTTATCAACAGTGACTCCTCAGATGCCAAACGCGAGGAGACCCTCAAACAGCGGGCCAAACCCACACACATTGCATTGGGCATTCTGAAAAAGATGCAGGACGATGCTGGTGAAGGCGGCAAAGGTCTCAGTGGGGAGGACATTTACAACAGGTTTGTTGGCAAGAAGAATTAAGCCAGCAACCCTCAGTCTCCTGGAACAGTTCTCTTCCTGTCCGTCTCCCTGTCGGTCTCGCTGTCGGTCTCGCTGTCTGTCGGTCTCCTCGTCGGTCTCGCTGTTTGTCCCCTCGTCGGTCTCCCCGTCTGTCTCGCTGTCGGTCTCGCTGTCGGTCTCCTCTTCGGTCTCCCCGTCTGTCTCGCTGTCGGTCTCCTCCTTGTCGGTCTCGCTGTCGGTCTCCTCTTCGGTCTCCCCGTCTGTCTCGCTGTCGGTCTCCTCTTTGTCGGTCTCGCTGTCGGTCTCCTCCTTGTCGGTCTCACTGTCGGTCTCCTCCTCTTCGGTCTCCCCGTCTGTCTCGCTGTCGGTCTCCTTGTCGGTCTCCTTGTCGGTCTTCTTGTCGGTATCTCTGTCGGTTTTGGTTTTCGGTCTTCTTTGTCTGTATTCTGCTGTTTGTCTTTGTCCTGGAGTTTTAAGGTCGTTTTAGAAGTTTGGGTAGCAACATCTGCGGAGTATTTAGGATGCATCTTTTGAGGAGTTTTGTTTATTATAAAGTAAAAGGTTGTGTATATGGAGTTTTGTTTATTATAAAGTAAAAGGTTGTGTATATGGAGTTTTGTTTATTATCAAGTAAAAGGTTGTGTATATACCGGTCATTCTGTAATTGTCAGATACAAATGGAGATTGTCTCTAAAACACATTGGAGCGGCTCATTTGGTCTATACGCACTAATGTTTGCAGCAAGGTTGCTATATGATCGGAGTATGAAACATCCATGCGCCGTGACACACGCATCCATAAACTTCAATTATATCGAATCAGCTCTGACATATATTGAGAATCATCTCTGACTCTGACAGGCAGGAATAATCGACTCTGACAAGCAGGAATAATCGACTCTGACAGGCAGCAACAGTCGACTCTGACAGGCAGCAACAGTCCACTCTGACAGGCAGCAAGAGTCGACTCTGACAGGCAGCAACAGTCGACCACCACATTCCACGTGTCACCTCTGACACGCACGGCCCCCCTACCGCGGTAACCTCGATAACAGTGACATTACTGCGCAGTTGAACTTTACCCAGCGTGGCTTAGCATGCCATACAGGCAGCTCGCACCTACCGCCTCAAGCGTGGTTGCTCGGCCACAAGATCCGGGGTTGCCGACACTAGTCCAATTGAGGCGTCGGTCACGACCTGACACTCGGACTCTGCCATTCACTGACGTCGGGTGTTTGTAAAGCAGAAATATCCTGCCGCCTGTCAACGTTTATTCAAGAGATAAAAGCACAGTGGAATCTTGCAAGATTTGTACAACATACAGCTGTACACACCCTCCGACATCGTCACAATGAACCACAATGGTAGGTGACCTGGAAATCATTGCATATACCTGAAACTAATTTCGTACAGAATTGTCCACAAACTGTCTAGAGGTTGGAACATTTGGCCATGGAACTTGTCCTTCGCTGCCTACTTCAGAGGCCGCTTGCACTGAAGCTTCTGAACCCAATTCCGAAGAGTCATGGGTTCATCATAACTTTGTTGCCGTTCTCGATTTGCTCAACGAGTCGGATCGTGCCTGGTGCCTGGGCCAGGAATCCATAGACAGCAAGGAGAGCGAAGTCAAAGAGAAGGAGTGTTGCTGGCGGCAGGGTGTCTCAACATCATCAGATGATTCACGAGGTAGCACCTGGGCCCGGAAGAAGGAGATTGAGAGATCCCGTATCCAATGGCAAAGGAATAAGTATAACCAATGGCGGACGTGGAAATGGACCAGAGAAGCAGAAGGATTGAATGTAGGGAGGGAAGCAGCCACAGAGCAGGATCCGGCCTTCGGATTTTGGTACAGTGATTTTGGGGGTTCAGACACGGGTGAATCTGTTGAATGCGACTCCTAAGAAGATTAAAAGTCCACAATACTGGTCCAGAGAGGTTCTATTTCGAAACATTTTGTCAACTACTATATCATATGTGTAGATCGCACTGTTTGTGCCACAACTCTATTAGCATACGTCTGTCTAATAATTATATGCTTTTTTCAAGCTTTGACCGCCTATACATACTTCACACTTAGCTCCAATTGTCAGCGTAGCCGTGCATGTTAAGCTTACCATGTCCGAGTTGGCTATAGTCATTTGTCAGAGCTGGAACTTCGCCTGTAATTACCTACTGTCAGAGTGCCCGTGCAGTGTGTTGAGACTCTCCATGTCCGAGTTGGCTCTAGTCACTTGTCAGAGCTGGAACTCCGCCTGCAATTTCCCACGTCAGAGTGTGCCAGCGTGGCTCTCGGAGCCTACAGCATGCTAATGAAGCGGTGTGTGTGATATATAACCACCCCCTGAGGCCCTGAGGACCTGAGTTCTCCAAAAAATCTTGCATCCCCGTACTTTTTTTCTATTTCTGCTATCCATCCGACTTTCACAATGCCTGCAAACAACAGTCAAGTTCAACGACAAAGATCCCGCGATCTGTTGACTGATGAGGAGCCGCCCAGTCAACGGCAACGAGCCGTAAAAAATAAATCCAAACCGGCGGCTAAACCGGCGGCTAAACTGGCGGCTGAACCACATCGCTCTCGGGGGTCTTCCGGTAAGTCTTCCCAAGCTAAGGGTAAAGACAAAGAAAGGACTGGTTCCCTATCAATTCTGACCCAGACTGCGCCGGTGCCGTCGTCGGACGACATCGATGGTGACAACCTCCCGGATCCTTCGGGTGATCAAACCGAGTCGGACGAAGACCATTATGACAGAATGGACAAACGGCGCACCACTACACAGTCTCTTCAGTCTCCGTTGCCGATCGACATTGGCAGCTCCCCGGCCCCGGCCCCATCCATATCACTAGAAGTGCCTCGGTCATCGCCCAGAAAAAGCCGTAGCACAAGTCGCACCGACAGGAGAAGCTTATCTCCATCGGTTCCGGTATTCTCATGGCGTACACCTAGGTTATTTGAACATTTTGACTGATTGTTGAACTAAATGTTCTAGGTTCTGCGGAAGAGAAGCTCTGAGTCAGAGCTGGAACTCGACAATGGGCGCTTAATTTCCAAGAAGCATCGTGTTGTCGGAAACTTGTCCAAGGATGCGGAACAAGTTTGGCCACTGGCACGTGACTTTTTCCAGTTGCGAATCCTGACTCAGAACCCGTTTCCGGACGACTCTGAAGACCTGGCTCTGAGACGTCTGAAGGATGCGTCCATGGAAGGCGTCTATCATAGTAATGACCTGAAGACTGTAAGCAGTTTGACAGTTCAGCTCCGACAGTTCAGCTCTGACAATTCCACTGACAAATATAGTTGGCGGACCGACAAAGCAACTACTGGGGCAAGATGATCAAGGTTGCGAAAAATGTGGTCGAGACACAATACGACCTTCCCAACACAGAATCCCTGCAGAGGGTCCAGTTGATAGAAAAGCTAATCGATCCGGAGCGCTGCATCTTCCACCACAAGGATTTTGACGACGAGGTAGTATATCATTACAGTCCTGTCATGCCACAAACGGCTGCTAATTCAATCCGTGTATCAGAATCCTCGGAAGATGTTTCTCCACCCGGCATTGACCGAAACCTTGAGAGGAAGCTTGTTCGATATGGGCAAGAAGATGGCGCAGCGGCGGGCATACGTATTATTCTACAGTGAGGGTAAATTGACTGCAGTAAGTCTTGTACTTGCAGCGACCGCGGTTCAGTTTGCGTTGTCTATGATACTGCCAACCATCAGCACAAATAAGAATTTTGAAGGTGATATTTGGAGAAGTAAGTACATACTTGGCTTTCATGAGTAGTTGTTTATGCTTATACGCTCTAGGGCGATACCAAGATCTCATGGACCAATGGAACACCATCCCTGCCGGCCCGCAGGAAAAGATTCTGGACATTCAATGGAATCGACTCGGGCATTGTGTTGAGAAAAAGCCAGTCGTTTCGTGGGACAAGAACTTTGATTTGGCCGAGGGAGAATAATAGATTCGATAGAAGTATATAGATGATAGATTTGGCTTGCTGTTCGGGTGGTTTTTTCCTGGAGTTTACGGTACGGTTGTTTAAAGGAGTTTACGGTGTTGTTTATGTTGTCGTTTAAACGAGTTCACGGCGTCGTTTTGAAGGTGTTGCTGAAAGGAAGATGCGATGTTGTTAGCAAGTAGAGACGTAATGCAACACATTTATGTGCCAAGACAATGCCCGTGACTGTTGTGAGAACACCATTTTGGTCCAAACTTTGACATCCTCAACGTAGATGGAACGACGGGTATTTTGGACTCTGACATGGCCAACGTAGACTCCGACATGGCCAACGTAGACTCCGACATGGCCAACGTAAACTCCGACATGGCCAACGTAGACTCCGACATGGCCAACGTAGACTCCGACATGGCCAACGTAGACTCCGACATGGCCAACGTAGGGCGTCGTGAGCCTGAGTGTAGCATGCAAGATTGCTAAAATAGCTTGCAAGGTTGCTACGCTTAGGCCGCAAGGTTGCTACGCTTAGCACGCGGAGTTCCTAAATCACTTGCAATTTCCCAACGTAGGCCGCTCGGTCCCCAAAATACCTCCTGTTTGGCAACGTAGGCTAAAAAAGGGGGCATTGAAAAAAGGGAGGTAACGTAGCAACCTTGCGTGCGATTTTAGGAGAACGGCGGTAACGTAGGAACGTTGCGCCCTACGTTACCGGGGGCCTTGCGATGTTGTTGAATCGACGTATATCGGCTAATTTAGGCTAACGTAGGAGTTTTAGGAGTTTTAGCACAAAATGACCTTTTCGTGACGTTGAGGTTGCAGTCATCTGCAGTATTTGTACTGTTGCGATCCGGGGCCCATAGATGCATACCGGCGGGTACCATCCTATCCACTGCCTCTTTTGAATAACCTCAGGTATCCTCGGTATCCGGATGATAGCCACTTATAAGTATTAAATCTGTGAGATAACACATGAAGGTTATATTTGAGGAGTATCCTAGAAATAGTGGTGCCACAGCCGGAATCCAAACTCTCAATATATCTTTATACTTAGCGCCGGTGAATTATTTATTTATTTATTGATAGTTCATACAAGCATGCAATGCTAAGGCTATGGCTAACTAAAACGAAAAGAAAAACTTATGAAATTGAAACCTATGAAAGATTGTTAGACCAGGGTTCAAGAAAGATGAAATATCGATTGAACGGTAGTGTCCGGGTGATATAAGGCACAATCCTAGGTTTGTAAACTAGAATATATTTTATGGCTCATGTATGCCTTGTTGTCTTTTCTGAGGTCCTCCCCGGCGTCACTTAAGTACGCAGCTTCGGATCAACAGTCGGACGGCCTACCTACGCTATAGACGCTAGAGAATGCAAGAAGAGAATGATAAAGAGATAAGAACAGTAAAGGGTACTCGGCGGAGACAGCCTGCACAAACTTACGCCCCGTCGTCTGGACGTGTCTTGAGTTAATTAGAAGACCAACACTTTCAACACCCGAGGTGCAGCCGACTAGATAACTATTCGGGCGCTAATACTCGGCTATTGCCGGTAATGTGTCAACACAATGATAACACTCTCCACACAGTCAATCGGACTCTGGATATACAACCAGATAAGGCCTGGGCCGCACAATGTGTAAAATGACCACAAAAAGCTAAAACGTCGAAGTTCTGAGACTTTGATCTTTTTCAGCTTTGACTGCCTCCTTACATATACCCACCGGGTACATTGCGCTTTAACGATCGCCCATTACGACTCCAGGGTTATTTTTGGGTCCGAAAAAAAACTTTTTTACTATGGGATTGTAGCAAGTGCATACTTTTACCATACAACTCACGGAGAAGAACCTGCGGCGCAGTGCAGTACTTGTGTTTATTGTCAAGGATAAATCTCAGTAACATATGCACCGCTAAGGTCTCTCTCGTAAGCGTGGTTGCCGCGTTGTGTTGCTACCTCCCAGACTAAAACCATTCTTGAACCGGGTGGTATATGAAATGGAGGGTACTGTTCAGGCAGGGTAACAATGAATGGTGGGTAAATATAAAAGATGTGTACATATGTACAACATTGACGGACTTGGGCGATTTCCACGCAAGAATGCTGTTGTTATACATATGTACACATCTTTTATATTTACCCTTCATCAGTGATTGTTACCCTGCCTGAACAGTACCCTCCATTTCATATACCACCCAGTCCAAGAACGGTTTTAGTATGGGACGTAGCAACGCAACGGGGCAACCACGCTTACGAGAGAGACCTCAGCGGTGCATATGTTACTGACATTTATCCTTGAGAATAAACACAAGTACAGCACTGCGCCGCAGGTTCTTCTCCGTGAGTTGATGGTAAAAGTGTGCACTTGCTACAATCCCATACTAAAAAAGTTTTTTTCGGGTGCAAAAATAACCCTGAAGTCGTAATGGGCGATCATTAAAGCGCAATGTACCCGGTGGGTATATGTAAGGAGGCAGTCAAAGCTGAAAAAGATCAAAGTCTCTGAACCTCGACGTTTTAGCTTTTTGTGATCATTTTACACATTGTGCGGCCCAGGCCTTATCTGGTGGTATATCAAGAGTCCGATTGACTGTGTGGGGAGCGTTATCATTATGTTGACACATTACTGACGATAGCCGAGCATTATCGCCCGAATAGTCATCTAGTCGGCTGCACCTCGGGTGTTGAAAGTGTTGGTCTTCCAATCAACTCAAGACACGACAAGATGACGGGGCGAAAGTTTGTGCAGGCTGTCTCCACCGAGTACCCTTTACTGTTCTTATCTCTTTATCATTCTCTTCTTGCATTCTCTAGCGTCTATAGCGTAGATAGGCCGTCCGACTGTTGATCCGAAGCTGCGTACTTAAGTGACGCCAGGGAGGACCTCAGAAAAGACAACAAGGCATACACGAGCCATAAAATATATTAGGGGTGTTCACATCCAAAGAATTGAAGTCTATTCCTGCCATTTTTCAAATTTTTTCCGAATTCACTAGTGTGAAAAATGATTTGGATGTGAACACCCCTTTTAATTGCAATTCTACAGATTTTTTTTATTACTCAGAAGCTTGGCTACATTTCAATCACCTCAACCTCAATCTCACTGCCGCACTCGCAAACTCGTTGTTACTAATTAGAATTTATAATAGTTTCTATTCAATTAAGACGTTTTTAGGTTTGTTCAGAAGCTCACGAGAAAGATCTTCACATGTATCACAAATGGTAGCTTCATTATTACCAACACAGCATATCCGCTGTTAATCTGGGTGTTGTTGGGTTTTAGAGGGATTTCGCACGGATCATTTGGTGGGGACGACTTGAATTAAATGCTGACTGCAACAACTAGATAATTCTTTACTAAAAATGATGTTTTGCAGTTTTTTAGGAATTATTCGCGATCTCAGGGCGTTGCAATGTAACGCCGTAACAGAATCCATTCTCTAAGAGAATCCATTTGCTTAGCATAGCAAATGCCAGGACTTGTGACCGGTTGCTACAGCAACAACTCCTAAGCGCCAGAATTGTAACCCAATGATGTGTTGCAAAATCCCTCTGTTTGGTTAATACTTGGGTTTGATGTGAGGCCGGGTAACTGGCGGTTAATTTACTAGAATTGGGAAACAATTGGTGAGAAATAACACTGGAGCTACTTCGGAATTTGTTTTGTTTTTTTTCATTTTTGGCAGGATTTGAGGCTCTAGGATTCGTAGAATAGCCACATTCTACAATTCTTTGGATGTGAACACCCCTATTCTAGTTTACAAACCTAAGATTGTGCCTTATATCTCCCGGTGACTACCGTTCAATCGATACTTCATCTTTTTTGAACCCTGGTCTAACACTATATATTTTATCGTCACCTTAATTTTGTTAAACTCCTATTTTGCACTTATACGCTTATCCTGGACGAATACGCACAACCACGATGGCCGATAGCATGTCGGTGGATCCTTGTGCTTCAAGCGCTGGCCCCGAGCCACCAACCGCCACTCGGTCCAGCGAAGCTTCTTCCTTTCAAGCTCTCTTTCCGATAACTCTTACCGACGATACAGATAACCAACATCAACAAATGGTTCTTCCCATCGTCAAGAATCTGGTGAGTGATCACCAACAGCTTGTACAATTTGTTCAGACATTTTCAAATCTGAGCGATGACCAAAAAGCAATCGTGCTTGACCGCAACCAGATTGCGCCAACGGTCAATGACTTGTCCATCGAGATCAACATGTTATGAATAAACACATTCATGAGCAATCGATCAGTGAGAATTTGCTTCACGAATTGTCCCTCTGCGCTTGACAAATCAAGGATGTGCTGCTGCAGCAATCCTCTGCGTTGCATCGCAGTAGCCAGCAAAATGAAGACAGTTCCGACAGCAGCAAAACAGGCTTCAGGAATCGTGGGTCAATTCCATGGTTATGGCACAACGCTTGCACAATCCCTTCGCCCGACAAGACGCTCACAACGAACATATGTTGTCCGGCTAAAGCCAGTCGGTCCAGATGATTCTATCCACAGAATCCACTCTGAACAACCAAATCAAGCAATGCTGCCATGGCATCAAGGCGGAGCTTCAGTCCCATACCGATCAGGCTTTGAGGGCAAAGATTGTCAATGTTGGTCTTGCTTTTGCGGGCAAGAACCAAGAAAACACCAAGGCTGTTAAACGCATTGAACGTTCATTGCGAAAGGTCAAACTGGCCGGTAACGAAAAATGGAACCACATCGAAAGCCCACTTATAACCTTGGCCTTGGAATCTGGCGCCTATTGTCCCAGTGAGTGGATGAAGACGAAGATTCAAGAGGCCTTGATCGAAAATAATCGACAAGTGGAAAAACATCTGCGGGGGAAAGTTGCGCCGGTTGACCAAGCGATTTACCCCGCACTTCCACACGACAATGGCACTGATTACTCCAGTAACAGTGTCCGCATTTTCTGTTTTGGTTTGCTTCCAGTGGATGACACTCCGCAAAAAAAAAACGGATGCGAAGTGCACTTCCGCCTCCAGCGCCGCCACCATTCAATAGGAATGGTATGGACACCATTGATTCTGATCACCGTTGTTCCGACTCTAGCAACTGTGGATACTCGACAATTTTTCCAAAGTACGATGACGCAGACTGCGCTGCGTCCTACAAGAGAGGACAAAAGAGACAAACAGCGACACAGGGTGGTATGCCGTAGAAAACAGTTGGAGAAACGCAAACGAGATGCAGTCCCTCTCCCGACCGTAGTCTACGTCCACAACCCAAGAGGGCCGAACCACCAAAATGGTACGTCAAGATTGGGGAAAATTGGGAAACGTGGAACCATACCGTAAAGATCAGCAGGCAAATGGTTGGTAAGATGACTGGAAGTCCTTGATGGACAGAGCAGACAAATACTACCGATCCCAATTGGCTGCTGAGGATCATCTGTCGCAGTTGCACCAACTTTGTTATGAGGGCGATGTTGCGGACCTCATGCAGCGTGTGAAGCGGATAAATCTCAAGGTCGACTAGACGGACATTACCTGGCCTCATATTATGCTGGACGAGGTTTCATCTGAAGTTCGTCAGAAGTTTCTTGCCAAGGAACCACCCAAGATTGACGACAACTTCAATGAGCTCTTCATCATGGCTGGTAAGAAAGTGGAAGAGGACGCCAGGCGAGACAGGTTGTACAGACATAAGTTGGTTAATGTTCAAGTACGTAAAAAGAACAACAAACAGGAGCGATCCATGGCCGACTGAATCACCTCCAAACCACATCAACTTCAGCATCAGAAGCATCAATCGGCCGGTGGTGGGATGCAGACCCACAAAAACAGCAAACGTCAAACTTGAACGGAGGACCATATTGGAATTCCAGACCATCGGATCACGGAACCTACAAAGACCAAATATTGCACGCTTTGCGACTATGGGCCGACTGCCGACGGCAATTTCCACCAAAAATGGTTCAACTGCTACGCCAGAAAAATTCGACTGGTGGTAACCCCAACAAGACCAAGGTTGCAGCTGGACGGGCTTTTCTGAGGACAGGCAAGAACAAGGTGGCCGCACTCAGTACTCGGATCACTTCGGAGATTCGTAACGTCACTGAAGGACCACCAGTTGCTGCCTTCTCTAGTCGGATGCCTGTTTCGTACCTTGAAGCGGTGACACCGAGTGAGCGGACTCCTCCTGTCGCTGGTTTCTGTAGGCCTGCTGCATATTACGCTGCAGTGGCTCAAGCAGACGATGTTGCTTCTTTGTACGAAGCTCACGAAGAATAGCAATTGAGGCCTATTGCCAAAATTGCTGTTGCTGGTACGAAGAGGTCGGGATCGGACTCTGCTGGACAGCCTTCGATTGAACAATTTATGTTTTCTTCTCCTGTTTCCGGGTCACGGCGCATTTTTTTCTTTTAAGTTGATGAAAATTGGAAAAGACAAAAAAGATGTACTTGCGCGTGTTTTGTTGGATTCTGGCGCTTCTGTTCCTATGTGATCGCAATCCTTTGTTCACGATTTTCACATTCCTAAGGTGCAACGAGATGTTCCTATTCAGATTTATGATTACGGTCGTAATCCTGTACCTGAAGTAGGCAAAGCCTTTACTTTTCTTTGTTTACCCAATTTTGGAAGTCATTTCTCGATGGAGACCTTTGAGATTGCTATTCTTGACAGTAAATTCAACATGATCCTGCATTGGTGGTGGATAGGCAAACACACACCAGGCAACTGGTATTTGGGACACGTCCAATTGACTAGCGATCAATGCTTGTAGAATTGCACTTACGAAGCGACTCAAACTACATTGATCGATTACGATATTTTACTGCGGGCGGTAACCGATAGCATTACTGTACGCAATTATGTTGCTCAGAACATATAGGAAGCATAGATAACGATACGGTCGTTCATAGAATACACGTAGCGTACATCAGGAAGAAACTTTGCCGTATTTATGATTGGCCTCCTGAGTTTGAGACCGTTTTACATGAAATGTGGCCTGGGTCGCCTGTGTTGCCAGAGTATTATGTACAGGTGCAACCGTTGCCAGGATCTAATATAAGGGTACAACGGTTGCGATGGCTGAGCGGCCATTGCCACACACCACATGTCGCAACGTAAGGTTGCCGGACACCACATGTCGCAACGTAAGGTTGCCACACAACACGCGTCGCACTGTGAATACCACCAGTTTTACGGTGTTAAATACGGGTAATCTAATGCATTCGTCTGACATACGCCCCATCGCGAAATGAACAGTCTTCCGGTGATATTCACGGTAAACATTGTGAACTGTATACACGAATGTTTACGGTAGGTAGTATTATTAGATCTCGCTTAGAGCGTCGTTGATTACTAGGTCACCGAATTGATTTATTGCCATATCACAAAACGTGCGCATCTCACGGGAAAACGGTGAATTTCACAGGAAAAACGTTTCATTCTACAGTAAACTAGCTATTATCAAGATATATCCGGTTCCACGTCTCGAGATCAGTGTGGCTATTGACAACCCAAGTAGTCTCGGAATCTTGTATAAGATGCGTGTCGCCGTAGATCAACGATGCCTCAATTACCGTGATTTTCCCGGTCGCCGGTTTTTGCACACGAGTCATCGAGGAGTCTTCATCCAGTTTACCTGCATTCACTGGTGTGGTCATCTCTACTAACGCAAGGCAATAGTTATCCTCTGATGGTATACTCACTCTGGAATAACATCGTACGCGCACAGGCAATTGCCCCTGCAGGGCACCGTACTTTTCAGATCCAAGTCGCCGGGTTTCCGGTCTTTTTCAACAGTTTCTATCACTTGATCGATACCATACCCAGTCACGGCACGGAGATGCCCCGTGCCAGGTGTTAATCACTGTGCAGCGCAGATGATGAAACTCCCACGCACCGGTCTGAAAGTCTTGCACTGGTACTCGCAAGCCTTGGAAGAAAGCAATGGACAGTTCGTTGATCTCATCGTAATCAAGTTGCACAATGTCAATACGGCGCAGAAATAGGTCTAATGCACCGCGAAACTGGTCCAGCGGCATACCGACGTGTGCCGTCAGTTCTTGAAAGATTCGGATCTTTGTTTTGTTTTGCGGACAATTGAATTGCTGAGGTGTTAGGTTACTAACAAACTCTGCTCGCGTATGTGACTTCGATTGCAACACCCAATCTTCGTTATGTTCTTCAGCTCTCCGGTGATTTTCGCCGTATCGCCGGTGAACAACGGCATTGTTGAGCCCGCGCAACTTGAACACCATGATGCGGTTGTTGTAGTCGAATATCCCACGAAAGATATCGCCGTTCCGGTTTCGAATGGCGATAGTCATCTTTAGTTGTAGTTACGTGGGGTCGTTTGCCCATCTCGGAGGAGAATTGCGAAAGCCTGCCAAACCGCGCACTAAAGCTCACGAAATGGTTTATAAGATGCATCTTGACGAAGTTGAAGTCTAACTGTTGCCTGCGATATTCGCTGGTTTCGCTGTCAATAATGCTTCTTCAACGTTCTCTGATCTGCTTCTTTTGTGCTGGTGTACCGCTGAACGCTGCAGTCTCGGCGTCGCGTTCTTTGATGAGTTCAGCACGCAGCTTGGCCCCTGCAGCTTTTGTTGCTTTGTTGGCTCGATACGCAAGGAATACGCTCCTATTCGCTGTAAATGTGGCGAGACAGGCCGTCATTTGCCTGAGTGTGCCTGTGTCGTGGGTCTTGTATTGAGAGTAGAATTAAAATGCAATCAAAGCACAGGTCGCACACAGCGCTGCGCTACAGTGGTGCGGTGTTGAACGCCGGTATTCCGGGGAAAGGTGACGTAAAAAGTAGCCACAATATGGTGCGCCATATCACGTCGTTCATTGCCACTGCATTGGGATAATTCTTCGTATGCACTCTTGTGTGCTCTTCTCGTGAGGTATGCTGGCGTGGCTATCCAGACCTCGTTGAATACAGTGAGGAGACCCAGACTGACAACCATAGCGAAGAAGATTGGTCACACGCACCAGAAATGTCACTTAATAAATAGAAAAATGATCTGCTCCCAAAACAAAACAAACCAACAATAACTTGCCCAAATCTTCTACAAATCAATTTATAATTCCTGCAATCGATTCCTGGCGCCAGAGAGCATCTATACGCCCACTTCTTATATCCTCTTTCTTATTCCTCTCTGTTGTGGTGGAAAACTCGCAAATTTCCACCTTGACACCACCCCAAATCTACGGGTGACCACACCAGTTTTTCGGCCACTCCATCACCAAATCATCAAATAACAAATCGATAACTTCAGCGTACGCTCTTTTGGCCCTTGCGGTTCCCGCCGTGGCATCAGCGTAGCAATCGCATCATTTTTTGCTGAGATACTCTGCAATTCGGATTTCTCAAACATTTGAACTTGAAACACAACTTCCCCCATCAAACTACATCCCCTACAGCGCAGCGAACAGCGCCAAACTCACGCACCCGGCTGATGAGACCGCTGCGGTGCCAGCCGTGGTATCCACGTGCCGAACGGACGCCTCGCTCCCGAGATACGGCCCGAAACCCGAACACCAAAAATCCCCGAACTGAGTTTTCACAAACTTCAGTCAACAACCACACATCCTACAGTGCTTCAAACAGCGCCAAACTTTCGCCCCACACTTAACAACCCCTCCTCTACCTCCTCCTACAAGTTGGAGAGCTTCAGCCCCCTGGTTGTTGCCCAACAAAGCGCCAAACCCCTACCAAAAACCTGCGAATTTCCGCCAAAGCCTGCCACAGCAGCCTCTACTCTCCCCCATTTTCACTCCAGGCAATCTGTAGCCTACAACAGGGATATCAGCCGGTATTGGCCTGACCTGCCCAAGTAAGAGTATCAAAAGGTGCCCTCTTGTTATACAGAGATAAGCAGACCATTGAACATATACCCACCCGCGACCCCACCAATAATAAAAGTCAACAACCACAACAGCTACGAGAAAAATAAGTCGATAAATCAATTCCTTACACCTCAAATACCACACCCTCCAATTTTCGGAAAACAATAACTCCTTTTGTGGGTGTTGCTGCAAAAATCGCGATTTTACCCCTTTTTCAGGGGTAAAAATCTCCGAATTTCAGCAGAACTCCACAACAACAACTCCAAACGCTCTGAAAATTTGATCCTGGGCTAAGCAAACGTCCTTGAGCGTATCTACCACTTTTCGAAAGCTTCCGACTTTTGGTTGTGGAGATACAGTAATTTTACCCCCCTTCTGAGCGAATTTTTCGAAATTCTCTACCAGCAGAGCCTCAACACCACCCCCTACACAGGTCTCACCACCTGCTACCAGAACCCTTGATAATTTTTCAATTCCCACACCAACCGCCCCATCAAGTCTCCCCCTCTTTAAACAGGGATTTCTGTTCTGCAAGGCATCATTATTTTTTGCTGTTCTTGCATTTTTGAATTTCGGAATTTTTGGTGTGGTATTGTTACTCAGCACACCCCCTGCGCACCACAACACACACCATCACCAAAGTCTTTGTCAGAACACCCCACCACAATTCCCTACACCACATATCACTCTGTTATTTAAGAAACAACCACCGCAAACAACAGAAACATGTTGCGCAAAACCAAAGACAAAAACATACCACCCCTTCCAGATGTGGCTATTTCATCTGATCCAATCACCAGCACCAACCACACAATTCACAGCACCCTCAACAACCCTTCCGGCTCCAACAACCCTACTAATAGAAAGAGAAGTGGAACTGAAAGCATATATTCACAGGAGCCTGACCTCAAAAGCGTCAGGAACCAAGGGTATGCGAACATTTCAAGATTCTCAACAATTGAAAACCGAACCACCCTAGCAGCCCACCTAGGGCACATGCAGAACCTGACTTGATGGAAAGCCTTGGAGAACAAGATGAGGAGGAAGAAGAAGAAGGCGCATTCGAAGACAGTCTGCTGGTCACCAACATTGTAGCCAAGGTGTCTCAACTATTCAGAGGCGTCATTGCCAAACAAAACAAAAAGATCAAGGCACTTGAAGACAAAATTGACATTCTACTGAAAAACACCACTCCTACCACCACCGCGGATCCCAACAGCAAGAAGACCTGGAGCCAAGTAGCAAGCTCAACCCCCACTGGCCCCAAAAACGCTTCAAAAACTACACCAACACCAATCGGACCCAGCAAAAAGGCAAGGACTTTCACTATCCTGAGGAACACTTCAAGTACAAACAAGACGATCAACTCACTAGAACTGCGGGACACAATGAACACGGCATTACATCAGGCTCAAGCTCCTCCTCAACTCAAAATCGCAAGTGCTACCCTCAACCCCAGAGGCAATATTGTAGTGATGACCAAAGACAACTGCACTGCACAAGATGTGCTACAATACAATGACCAGATCCAAAAGGCTATCAATCAGGCGGACAAGGAAACTCAGGAGATCAGAAACAGTGAAGACTGTGCCAAGGTGCTTGTGCACGGGATCCACCAAGAATACTTTCCAGACACACCTGAAGGAATGGAGAAGCTGAAGACTGAAATCCACGAGTTTAACAGCAGAGTCAAGGTGGTAAACACACCAAGATACCTGCTCAAATCAGAGAAGCGCACTGGCAAAGTCCACTCGTCAGTAGACTGTGAATACCACCACTTTTATTTGCCCACACCAGACGCCCTCCTGCTGCAACTGCAAAGGGAAACACAAGGCGAATGACCCAAGCTGCCCCACCATCACTCTCCTCCACTCCCGGTTCCAACTGAGAGTCAACGCAAACAAAGGCAACACTGTACACACTATTATGAATGAATAGTGCACCACCTACAGCTCACAAAATCCGAATTCTTGTACACAATTGTGCAAGAAGCACCAATGTAATGCAGTCACTCCTTCAATCAGCTGCCGGCACAGCAGATATTCTACTTCTGCAAGAACCTTTTTCAAGATCAGCCACTACTATTCCCCATCCCTCTTTTCGGGCGATCTTACCACCACCATCAAATGGATGGCCCAGGACTATGGCGTTTGTTTCCACCACCAACCCTTTCCTTAAAGTCACACCACGTCCAGATATCAGCACTGATCCAGATTTGCAAGTGCTTGATATCTCCACACCCACCATTCCAATTACTCGCCTGTTTAACATATACAATGAGAATCTCCAGGCGAACCAGACACAACAAGAACGATTGAGCGAACACTCACTAATATTACATTTCCACCAAGAAGCATTCTAGCTGGCGATATGTGTTACCGCGGGCGGTACCTAGTAGCGTTGCCAGACGCATAATATGTTGTTCGGAACATATAGGAAGCATAGATAACGATACGGTCGTTCATAGGATACACGTAGCGTAGGTACGTGGGCCAAGGGTTCTAGACCAAGGCCGTTTGCATAGCTAGAAAGTGTGTACCACTTGAAGGCATTAGATGCGATGCGGGGTAAACAGTATTGGCTGTGAGGAGTACACGTCACCCGAGACATAGTTGAAAGAGACTGAGCGATGGTGACTGCGCACCCCTCTATATAGTTTTAGGGTAGAGGGCTAGAGCCCTGCCGTGCTGTATATATAGGGGCGTGATGATACGGGGTTACAAAGTATAGTATCATCACACGCACCAGACACCAAGCGAAGTCCCCTCTAGTAAAAATATCTTTTGTTACAAAGAATAAATCGGCTGCTTTATACCTCAAGGAGTTATACTGCTAAAACCCCTCTATAGGTACAATTGCAATTCTTGGTGATAAAAGACTTCATACACCGTGGGCCAACGTCTATCGTCGATAACGCCTCTGGACGTCCCCCGTAACAGTATATTTTTACTAGACTACACTACCAATTGCAATCATCGCTCACTTCAAGCGATACGGAATCGGTGCGATACCAAGACCGCAAAACCTGCGACCGCACCCTATATCGGGCACTCTTGAAAGAACCAGAGTTCTTGGCCTACAAGACTATTACGGTCATTACGGCGTTGGAGCAACAATCTACCAGAAAATGACCAGCTCAAACAACGATCAGCAAATGGCTGAAGCCTCGGAGGAGATGTTGGTAAAATCAGAGCAACCGCACCGGGAACCATCATTTTCTTTCGAACCTCCAACCGACCAAGACGATTTTGACAGTAGCTGGAGAGCTCAACAAGTCGCGTATTATACGGGTCCTCCATCCCAAAATTACCAACCTCCTAAATTGGTATCCCTCGTTGGTGACGACGAAGGTTCAGGGGAAGACCTACCCAATGCACCTGTGTTCCAATCTGAGGGCACTCGCATCAGGAAAAACGTCCTCAAAAGCAGGAAAGAAAAACTGGACAGTACTAGGTTGGCACCTTACCAACCAGGAAGGGGAAGAAGCCGGTCGCCATCAAAACAGGCATACCAGGCACCGGCAGGATGGGTTACGCTACAGGCATCATGGAACGGCCTAAAGAATAAGGAAAATGACCCTATGGCCACCGACGGAATGCACCAAACTATTCGATCACTAGGCAAGGAGATGAAAAGATTGCAGAATGTGGCAATAGCAAAAGGAGAAAAAGTAACAGACGAGAACATCGACCTGTTGGTAGGAGAATGCCGCAGCGCTGAAGCATTGCTGCAAGCAAGAATGTTGGGAGTGGAAACAACGGTGGCGGATCTCAACAATGCAGTAAAAGGCCTATCAGCAGTAGTCATGGATATGACTCCAGTTATCAGGAGACATTTCCAGGAGTATGACACCGCGTTAGGAGCCAAATTGGACCGGACAATTACAGACCTACAGGGAAGCTGGCAAATGGAATTTGCGGAACACGCACAGAACCGCAACGCAATGCTAGCGGATTTAGCCATCACTGAGCGTGCAGTGCAACGAGTAACGGAGGCAACTGAAGCAACACAGCGCGAAATAGTTTTACTCAAAGCTACGTATCAGGATTATCAAGCGGAGATCCGAGATCTTCAGAACCAAGCTCGATATGCAAACACTCGCATGGACAGGTTGACGACGCGGCTACAAAAACTCGAAGAGGCACAGGAGGCGGAATCGGTAAACAACGAATACACCGCACAAGACATCCAGTTGAAGGTTGACCAGTTGGGTAAAAAACTGGAGGCACAAAACAATGGGGAAACCTTAACTGGCAGGGTAACAATGCATGGAGCTAGATCGAAACGGGTCAGACCAACCGATAGAGATCCGGAGGACAGCGAACACGTCAGCAACGCCAGCACATCATTCCGCTCGGTTAGACGACGAACAGACTTCCGGTCAATGCCGCCCCCACCTGCCCCAAATAGATACCAGCGCGAAGAAAGCGTCTTCCACCAGAATCCGTTCAATCTAGGCCCAGGCAATCCAAAGCCTCTGAAACCAACCGCCTTGCCTAAGTATAAGGTTGGAGAGAATTGGCGACAATTTTGGAAAGTCTTAGAAAATCACATCAGGCTGTACAAGGAGCAATACCAGGGTCGGGGAGATGACGAATTTATCTTGTTGGTAGGTGATTGCCTGCAAGGCAAAGCACACAACTGGTACGTCAACTACACCCGGGAAATCCAAGAAGGGGTTAGGCCGGCCCATTTCGAAACTTTCAAACAAGCTTGCGAGAAGCGTTTCATTCTGGAATCCGAGACTACCGACAACCTACGCAAGATGAACAAAATTCAATATAACGGAAATATTGAAGAGTACCTAACTAAACTCGTGGATCTCAATCAGATTCTTCACGAAAAAAATATTACCTTATTTAAGATCGGCCTCCTTAGATACGGACCGCTCCACTTTTTTTGTCGCCTGAGTCGCCCGTGTCGCCAGGGTCTTCTGTACGGGTGCAACCGTTGCCAGGATCTAATATAAGGGTGCTACGGTTGCGACGCCTGAGCGGCGGTTGCGACACACCACATGTCGCAACGCAAGGTTGCCACACACCACGCGTCGCACTGTGAATACCACCACTTTTACCGTGTTATATACGGGTAATCTAGTGCTTTCGTCTGACATACGGGCCATCCCGAAATGAACCGTCTTCCGGTGATCTCATGCGGGACATTGTGAGATGAACCGTCTTCCGGTGATATTCACGGCAAACACGGTGAATTCTATCGACTAATGTTTAAGGTATACCGGTAGTATTATGAGATCTCGCTTGGTGCTTCGTTCATTACTAGGTCACCGAATTGATTTATTGCCATATCACAAAGCGTGCGCATCTCACGGTAAAACGGTGAATTTCACAGGAAAAACGTTTCATTCTACGGTAAACTAGCTATTCTCAAGATATACCCGGTTCCACGTCTCGAGATCAGTGTGGCTATTGACAACCCACGTAGTCACGAAGGGGAGCTGTGAAAAGTAACCACACCAAAAATAAAAGTCAACAACCACAACAGCTACGAGAAACATAAGTCGATAAATCAATTCCTTACACCTCAAATACCACACCCTCCAATTTTCGAAAAAGAATAACTCCTTTTGTGGGTGTTGTTGCAAAAATCGCGATTTTACCCCTTTTTCAGCGGTAAAAATCTCCGAATTTCGGCAGAACTCCACAACAACAACTCCAAACGCTCCGAAAATTTGATCCTGGGCTAAGCGAACGTCCTCGAGCGTATCTACCACTGTTCGAAAGCGTCCGACTTTTGGTTGTGGAGATACAGCAATTTTACCCCTCTTCTGAGCGAATTTTTCGAAAATTTTCTACCAGCAGAACCTCAACACCACCCCCTACACAGGTCTCACCACCTGCTACCAGAACCCTTGGGAATTTTTCAATTCCCACGCTATCCCCCCCATCAAGTCTCCCCCCCTTTAAACAGGGATTTCTGTTCTGCAAGGCATCATTATTTTTTGCTGTTCTTGCATTTTTGAATTTCGGAATTTTTGGTGTGGTATTGTTACTCAGCACACCCCCTGCGCACCACAACACACACTATCATCAAAGTCTTAAAACATGTTGCGCAAAACCAAAGACAAAAACAAACCACCCCTTCCAGATGTAGCTATCTCATCTGATCCAATCACCAGCACCAACCACACCATTCACAGCACCCTCAACAACCCTTCCGGCTCCAACAACCCTACTAATAGAAAGAGAAGTGGAACTGAAAGCATATATTCACAGGAGCCCGACCTCAAAAGCGTCAGGAACCAAGGGTATGCGAACATTTCAAGATTCTCAACAATTGAACAACCGAACCACCACAGCAGCCCGCCTAGGGTACATGCAGAACCTGACTTGATGGAAAGCCTTGGAGAAGAAGATGAAGAGGAAAAAGAAGAAGGCGCATTCGAAGACAGTCTGCTGGTCACCAACATTGTAGCAAAGGTGTCTCAACTATTCAGAGGCGTCATTGCAAAACAGAACAAAAAGATCAAGGCACTTGAAGACAAAATTGACATTCTACTGAAAAACACCACTCCTACCACCACCGCGGATCCCAACAGCAAGAAGACCTGGAGCCAAGTAGCAAGCTCAACCCCCACTGGCCCCAAAAACGCTTCAAAAACTACACCAACACCAACCGGACCCAGCAAAAAGTCAAGAACTTTCACTATCCTGAGGAACACTTCGACTACAAACAAGACGATCAACTCACTAGAACTGCGGGACACAATGAACACGGCGTTACATCAGGCTCAAGCTCCTCCTCAACTCAAAATCGCAAGTGCTACTCTGAACCCCAGAGGCAACATTGTAGTGATGACCACAGACAACTGCACTGCACAAGATGTGCTACAATACAATGACCAGATCCAAAAGGCTATCAATCAGGCGGACAAGGAAACTCAGGAGATCAGAAACAGTGAAGACTGTGCCAAGGTGCTTGTGCACGGGATCCACCAAGAATACTTTCCAGACACACCTGAAGGAATGGAGAAGCTGAAGACTGAAATCCACGAGTTTAACAGCAGAGTCAAGGTGGTAAACACACCAAGATACCTGCTCAAATCAGAGAAGCGCACTGGCAAAGTCCACTCGTCAGTAGTACTGGCTGTCGAAAACAGAGAAACCATGTAGATGATGGTTAAACACGGCCTCCAGATCCTTGGAGACACTCAAAACGTGGAGGAATTCTACTCGGTCAGGCCACATGACCAATGCACTAAGTGCCAGGACTTTGGCCACCCACAGCAGAGATGCAGAAGAGATGTAAGATGCAGAGTATGTGGTGAGGGGCACCACACTTCAGAACACAAGTGCGAGAGTTGCAATGCATTAGGGAAACTTTGCCCACACCAGACGCCCTCCTGCTGCAACTGCAAAGGGAAACACAAGGCGAATGACCCAAGCTGCTCCACCATGACTCTCCTCCACTCCCGGTTCCAACTGAGAGTCAACGCAAACAAAGGCAACACTGTAGACACTATAATGAATGAATAGTGCACCACCTACAGCTCACAAAATCCGAATTCTTGTACACAATTGTGCAAGAAGCACCAATGTAATGCAGTCACTCCTTCAATCAGCTGCCGGCACAGCAGATATTCTACTTCTGCAAGAACCTTTTTCAAGATCAGCCACTACTATTCCCCATCCTGCTTTTCAGGCGATCTTACCACCACCATCAAATAGAAGGCCCAGGACTATGGCCTTTGTCTCCACCACCAACCCTTTTCTGAAAGTCACCCCTCGCCCAGATATCAGCACTGATCCAGATTTGCAAGTGCTTGATATCTCCACACCCACCATTCCAATTACTCGCCTGTTCAACATATACAATGAGAAAGTTCCAGGCGAACCAGACACAACAAGAACGATTGAGCGAACACTCACTAATATCACATTTCCACCAAGAAGCATTCTAGCTGGCGATATGAATGCACACCCCCCATGGTGGAACCAACACAAGCGGCCAGCCAGAGCAGACGTTCTTGTTCAACTGATGGAGAGTAACAACTTCACTCTAGTCAATGAACCTGACGTCCACACCTACCATGCAAAGACAGGCCTGACCAGCTCCGTCCTTGATCTTGTCTTCTCACATCAGCACTCCACAACAACACCATCAACTGGGCCATTGACGACAGCCATACAACTGGGTCTGATCATGAGGTGATCAAGTTTGACTTGATTTCGGACAGTCTAGACACAGTGACTCCACCACTTGCACAACATTACAACTGGAAGCAAGCAGACTGGGAATGCTTCAACAACACACTCATTGAATCTGAAGAAGAATCAAAGCGCAGATGGAAAGAGCTGATGGACAATTCACACAACACTGACAACCTGGAAGCGGCTGCCTGTTACCTTAGGGATATCATTGTATCAGCCTCCAGAAAGTCAACACCAGTCATGAAGCACTCACCAAGGGCAAAGAGGTGGTGGTGTGAGGAACTGTCTCAGGACAGAAAGAATATGGCCCAGGCGTTAAGAGATTTTAAGGAGGAGAGGACCAGGGCCAACTGGCTGAGATTCACAACCAAGCGAAACCTGTACTTCAGACACATCAGAGTACAGAAACAGAAAAACTGGGTTGAGTACCTTGAACAAGTCAAAGGGACGGATGCATTCAGCCTATTGCGATACACCAAACCCAGAGTTACTGAAAGAACTCCAGTATTGCTGGACTCTGACAACAACGCACACATTACGTTTGAAGAAAAGTGCAGCCTTTTTCGAACTGTTATGTTCCCACCACCACCTGACCACCCCCGACAAGCTCAAGACGCACCCAGACTTCAACTGCCTTGGGAACCGGTCACCAAAAGAGAAGTTGAGAAAGCAATCCTCACATCTCATCCCAACAAAGCCCCAGGCCCAGACGGACTCCCATTCCTCTGCTTGCAGAAAGCCTACCAAGCGATCCTACACATGTTCAACACCATATATGAACAACTAGCCAAACGTGGATACCATCCTGTATGCTGGCGGGAATCAACAACAGCTGTCATCAGAAAGCCAAACAAACCTGACTACTTCACACCAAAGTCACACCGGCCCATCGCCCTGCTCAACTGCTTGGGAAAAGTGCTTGAAAAGATCATGGCAACAAGATTGGGATTCTTGTCTGAGAAGTACAATCTCTTACACAAGGCACAGATGGGGGGGAGGAAACAGAGAAATGCAATTGATGCAGTGATGTGTTTGGCACACGACATTGATGTTGGCAAGAAGGAAAAGAAAGTAGTCTCAACTGTACTTCTGGATGTCAAGGGCCCTTTCGACAATGTCTCCTCCACCCGTCTCAAACACACACTGGCTCAGATGGGACTTCCACCACCTGTGCTATCCTGGGTTTCTGATTTCCTCAACAACAGAACAACAGCATTGGCCTTTGACGGAGACAAAGAAACATTGCAACCAGTACAGACGGGAATCCCTCAAGGTTCCCCAATCTCACCAATCCTGTTCCTGCTTTACCTCAAACCACTCTTTGATGAACTTGAGAAGAAGCATCCAAACATCAACTGCCCTTCATACATTGATGACGTTGCAATCGTGGTATCAGGCAAGAGCACCACTGCCAATTGCAAGCAAATTCAGAAAATAGTGCGAACACTCTTCACCTGGTCAGACAACAATGCTCTCACATTCGACGGCCCCAAGTCTGAGCTTATCCACTTCTCAACCAAACGAAATCCAGACCAGACTGCAATCACACTCCCTAATGGCGCTATCATTGAGCCATCACCGGTTGTCAGATGGTTCAGAGTATGGCTAGACAGCAAACTCAACTTCAGCCACCACATCAAGCTCAAAACCACAGCTGCGACAAGAGCATACTTTGCCTTTAGCAGAATGGCAAACACCCAGTCAGGCATCACTCCAAGCACCATGCGAACACTGTTCACCACAACCGTTCTCCCGGTAATGGACTTTGGAGTGGAAATATGGTGGAAAGGCCAAAAACAGCTGGCGAAAAAGCTACAGATGGTCCAGAATAGCGCCCTGAGAGGAATCATAGGCGCGTTCAGAACAACACCAACAGCTGCACTTGAAGCGGAAGCAGCAATCCCTCCCACCACAGTCAGACTCAACCACATTGCCAGAAGATATGCCCTCAGAATCGCAACACTTCCTGAATCCCACCCCATCAGAATAAGATGCCCAGAAACCTTCCCCCCTTGTTTTGACACCACCACAAGAGACGAAGAGCTGGAGTCAACAGCTCAGTGGCACTGCGACTCAGATAAACCAAAGATCCTCAGCAGGCTAGATGCCCTACTACACACTGTCAGGGCGTGGCTCAAACCAACCACTGAAATCGAAACCTTCAATGCAACAGACACACCTCCATGGCACGAATCGAAAGTTCAATGGATTATTGAGCAAGCAGACAAGGAGCAGGCGACTGAGCTACACTTTCTGCTGCTTGACAAGATTAAAGAAGACAGCCATTACATGATTGCATACAGTGATGGCTCAAAACAAGACAATGGGGTAACAGGCGCTGGTGTGTACATCATGCAGGGCAGTGGTACTCCAGACATTTTGTTGGTACTGCCTCTTGGAACAGAGGCAGAAGTGTACGATGCAGAGCTAGAGGGGGCGCTTCTAGCAGTTAAGAGATGTACGCAGCTGGTGGAAAGAAACATGCACAAACCAAAAGACGTGTATGTGTTTCTTGACAACCAGGCTGCAATCGCAAGAATGGCACACACTGCACCAGGACCTGGGCAGGCGATAGCACTGGCAGTGGACGAACTGGCCACAAAACTAGAAGAGATGGAAGTTGGTTTGAAGATTTGCTGGGTACCAGGCCACACGGGGGTACCTGGAAACGAAAAGTCTGACGAACTGGCCAACAAAGCAACACAAAAAGAACAACCACACCACACCACCACCACTCTCTCCTTCCTGAGACGTCAGGTCAAAGCACAACAGCTGCTTGACTGGAGGAAACAGTGGACCACATCCAAACACGGCAAGTGCTACGTCCAAAACAACAACACCCACTGGCCCAAGATGCACATGGCAGAGTGCTACAACACCTTGACCAGGCACGCAACATTCCAACTACTGTCCTTCAAGACGGGGCATGGCTTCTTCAAAGATTACCTGAAGAAGATTCAAGCCAAAGACGTCACCAATGGCAAATGCAACTGTGGAAGCCCAAAACAAACTGGCGAACATGTCCTGCTCCAGTGTTCACTTTACAAAACACACAGACGCAGACTACTCAAAGAAATCGACAACCTAAGGCCAAAGAGGTGGGACCTGCTGTATAACGACAAGAATCTTGAACAAACTTTGGAGTTCTTGAAGACAACTGGTATCGGCAGCCACAACTGGTATACATCTGGACAACAAGCTACGTCTGACAATTCCCCAACAGACTTGTACTGGCAAGGCCGGGCAGTCATGGGTTGGGGAACACTGAATGAAGTTGAAGAAGTTGAGGAAGTTGAGGAAGGTGAGCAAGATGATGATGGTGATGCAGGCGATGACGGAGACGCGGAAACAGAGGCGGGGGCAGGAGAGGAGGAGGGCATTTAAAGACCCAAGGCACACACATGGTTGAACGCAACCTGGAAATACAACACCAACCGGGCAGATTGAAAAGGACTGCGACACACTAAGGACGCGGCCGAACAGGTTGAGGAGTGTTCAGCCGCATACTATCTTTCATATGTTTTTCTTTTTCGTTTTAGTTAGCCATAGCCTTAGGGCTGCATGCTTGTATGAACTATAAATAAATAAATAAACCCACGTAGTCTCGGAATCTTGTATAAGATGCGCGGCGCCGTAAATCAACGACGCCTCAATTACCGTGATTTTCCCGGTCGCCGGTGTTTGCACACGAGTCATCGAGGAGTCTTCATCCGGTTTACCTGCATTCACTGGTGTGGTCATCTCTACTAACGCGAGGGAATAGTCATCCTTTGATGGTATACTCACCCTGAAATAACATCGTACGCGTACCGGCAATTGCCCCTGCAGGGCACCGTACTTTTCAGGTCCAATTCGCGGGGTTTCCGGTGTTTTTCGACGGTTTCTGTCTCTTGGTCGATACCATACCCAGTCACGGCGCGGAGGTGCCCCGTGCCAGGTGTTACTCACTGTGCAGCGCAGCTGATGAAACTCCCACGCACCGGTCTGAAAGTCTTGCACTTGTACTCGCAAGCCGTGGAAGAAAGCAATGGACAGTGCGTTGATCTCATCGTAATCAAGTTGCACAATGTCGTTACGACGCAGAAATAGGTCTAATGCACCGCGAAACTGGTCCAGCGGCATACCGACGTGTGCCGACAGTTCTTGAAAGATTCGGATTTTTGTTTTGTTTTGCGGAGAATTGAATCGCCGAGGTGGTATGTTACTATCAATCTCTGCTTGCGCGTCTGTGACTTCGACAGCGACATCAGAATCTTCGTTATGTTCTTCAGCTTTCCGGTGATTTTCGCCGTATTGCCGGTGAACAACGGCATTGTTGAGCTCGCGCAACTTGAATGCCATGATGCGGTTGTTGTAGTCGATCATCTGACGAAAAATATCGCCGTTCCGGTTCGAATGGCGATAGGCATCTTTAGTTGTAGTTACATGGAGTCGTTCGCCCATCTCGGCGGAGAATTGCGGAAGGCTGCCAAACCTCGGAATAAAGCTCACGAAATGGTTTATAAGATGCATCTTGACGAAGTTGAAGTCTGACTGTTGCACGCGATATTCGCTGGTTTCGCTGTCAATAATGCTGCTCCAACGTTCTCTGATCTGCTTCTTTTGTGCTGGTGTACCGCTGGATGCTGCAATCTCGGCATCGCGTTCCTCGATGAGTTCAGCACGCAGCCTGGCCCCTGCAGCTTTGGTTGCTTTGTTGGCTCGATACGCTAGGAATACGGTCTTATTCGCCGTAAATGTGGCGAGACAGTCCGTCATCTGCCTGAGGGTGCCGGTGTCGTGGGTCTTGTATTGAGAGTAGAAATAAAATTCAATCAAAGCACGGGTCGCACGCAGCGCTTGGCTACAGCGGGTCCGGTGTTGAACGCGGGTATTCCGGCGAAATGTGACGTAAAGAGTAGCCACAATATGGTGCGCCATATCCCGTCGTTCATTGCCACTGCATTGGGATAATTCTTCGTATGCACTCTTGTGTGCTCTTCTCGTGAGGTATGCTGGTGTGGCCATCCAGACCTCGTTGAATACAGTGAGGAGACCCAGACTGTCAACCATAGCGATGATCTGCTCCCAAAACGAAACAAACCAACAATAACTTGCCCAAATCTTCTCCAAATCAATTTATAATTACTGCAATCGATTCCTGGCGCCAGAGAGCATCCTATACGCCCACTTCTTTTATCCTCTTTCTTATTGCTCTCTGTTGTGGTGGAAAACTCGCAAATTTTCACCTTTACCCCACCCCAAATCTAGGGGTGACCACACCAGTTTTTCGGCCACTCCATCACCAAATCATCGAATAACGGATCGATAACTTCAGCGTACGGTCTACTGGCCATTGCGGTTCCAGCCGTGGCATCAGCGTAGCGATCGCATCATTTTTCGTTGAGATACTCTGCAATTCGGATTTCCTCAAACATCTGAACTTGAAACACAACTTCCCCCATCAAACTACATCCCCTACAGCGCAGCGAACGGCGCCAAACTCACACACCCGGCTAAACAGACCGCTGCGGTTCCAGCCGTGGTATCCACGATGCCGAACGGACGCCTCGTTCCCGAGATACGGCCCGAAACCCGAACACCAAAAATCCCCGAACTGAGTTTTCACAAACTTCAGTCAACAACCACACATCCCACAGTGCTTCAAACAGCGCCAAACTTTCGCCCCACCCTTATCAACCCCTCCTCTACCTCCTCCTACGATTTCGAGAGCTTCAGCCCCCTGGTTGTTGCCCAACAAAGCGCCAAACCCCTACCAAAAACCTCCGAATTTCCGCCAAAAGCCTGCCACAGCAGCCTCTACTCTCCCCCATTTTCACTCCAGGCAATCTTTAGCCTACAACAGGGATATCAGCCGGTATTTGCCTGACCTGCCCAAGTAAGAGTATCAAAAGGTGCCCTCTTGTTCTACAGAGATAAGCAGACCATTGAGAATAGTACTGTTTTGGTTGAGAGTTTGCAAGGCAGAAGAAGCCCACGTAAACGCTTCCATACTGCAGGAACTCTTGGGTAGTGAGTAATAGGCTCCTGCTACTGTGAACTTCCCGAGCCCCCCGAAGCCCACATATAACTACGTTACACGAACTTTTGTTCAAAACATAAAAAATCACTCTGAAGTTTCCAAACATTCTGAATGTTTGGAACAGACTCTCAGCCCAGCCGTGGCCGCAGGGACACGCCTGCAAGACCTCTCCGTCCACGTTCTACTACAAAACGCGGACATGAAAACAGTTCTCAACATGATTCAGATTCCGATATAGACATGAATGAAGAACAAAGCATTCCTGACCCCGTTTCACTTGTCTCATCAGTACCCCAACCCGAATTCAGTCTTGTACCCTTTGGCAGGGTACCTGAACTCCCTGTTACTCCAACCCCCAACAGAAGCCGAAATCCCTCTACCTCTGATGCACCACCTACTCGTCACCAATCGAAAAGACGAAACAACCCCATCAGTCACCATTCAAGCCGCCACCCCTCCCCTGAGAAACATGATACCACGCCAGCTGCCACAGGCAAAATCTGGCATCTTGAACACCTCAACAACCCAAACACTGTCGACATTCCTGCACCTGTCCCCTTTGACCAAGGCATCCCTATGAAACGCAACATGAACACCTATTTTGACCCCGACTGCAACCTCAGCGCATCACCTACTGAAGAGTACATGATGTGGTGGCAGAATACCATGTTTTTCAGGATGCAAGAAGAGACCCGCGTATCCCACAGCTCCCTGACTACCCAGCTTCTGAACCTACAACATCAGCTGGCTCAAACCCAAACCACACTGAAATCCTCTGAGGCGGAAATGAAACGCCTGAACGCTCAGGTTAACAACCTGAAAACACATCAACCGGTCAACCAACCAAAGCAAAACCTGCCCACCCAGGCCAACGCAAAGAATCAACAAGTAAACAACAATCCCACCACCACCAATTCCCGCCCGCCCACAACCTGCACCCAAGGCCCCAACACTGTACTCACAAGCGGTCCAAAAGAACCAACATAAAACCACCACTGAAGTACAAGAAAGCCGCAACAGGTCCAGATCTCGAAAGCGCAACAACAACAGCAACCGCAGCAACAAAACCGACAACAACATAACCCCCGACCCTGCACCGGCACCAAAACTTCTCACCTCCTCCTTTACTGCCAAAGAACGCCGTGTAAACTTTGAAGTGAAGAACACCGACTACACGAACACCACCCTCCGCATGGACAGCGAAAACATTCTCCTCACTGCCAACAAGTGCCTGAGAGATTCCCGGGCGAAACGTCAGCTTGAGTTCACTAGAGTGTACCTTACCCGGCGCAACAACATTTGCTTCGAAACATCCTTTTCCACCAACGGCATGATGTACTCCCAGTACTTCCCAGCCCTGAAATCCTACTTCCCCGAAGTGGGAGATCACCAATATTGCAGCTGACTGTGAACAATCATCATTCATGGTCCATAACATTCCTATTGAAGCGGACTTGGAAGAAGTAGCTTCTGAACTGACTACCCATTACTTCACAAATGGTCCTGCTTGAGCCGCCAAGATGGCTGCTCAGCGAACAGACCAGACTCCAAATCGACCCCACACGCGGCAGACGCCGCGCCGCCTCCTCTATCATCATCAAAATCCAGGGCTCGCACACCATGGCTACCCTGGGCATCCAACAATTCACGCTCCGAGGCAGACTCTGCAGGATCGATGACTTCTTTTCTGCCACCCCTAGAACCCTATGCCGCAACTGTTTCACTTTAGGCCACGCAACTGAACGTTGCGCCAACACCACCAGATGTGGTGTCTGTTCGAAAGCACATCATGTTGACCTACACAATTGCACAGTGATTGGCTGCCGTCAAGGCAGGTCATGCAACCACGGCGCAATCAAGTGCACTTTATGCAATTCCACCAACCACCGCGCGCTCGACCCCACCTGCCCCACAAGAGTCAAGGCAGCTGAGACAGCGCGCACCACCACCGCACCTCCCCCACCACCCCAAGGCCCGATTGAAATGCCTGAACCTGCTGCTGCAGAGCCCCTGACCGACCCCATGAATACCAATGAATAGTACAACTACTACTCATCTTCAGGTGGTATCATTGAACTGCAACAGAAGGCCGCAGTCCACCAAAGCCTTTATCCACGAAAACACCACTGCAAAAAATCGAATTTTGTGCTTACAAGAGCCCAATCTTAATCAACACAACCAATCATACTCAGCAATCCAAGGCATGGATATCTTTACCCCATGCGACCAACACCCCAAAGTTGCAATTTACATTCCTCAACACCTCAACCTCCGGCCAAAACAGACTTTCCAGTCAGGAAACTCCTTCATTGGCGTTACTATCCACCCCTCGAACGCCCACCCAATCCTCATCCTCTGCCTCTACTCGCCAGGCAGACCTGACAAGATCTGGGAAATGGCCCCCCATCTCCCGATACACCCAAACACAATCCTAGTTGGCGACCTCAACTGCAGACACCCTCTGTGGTATGGGAACCAACCACTTCTGCCTGCGCATACAGGCAATACCGCATACGCTACTGCCTCAAACAACCTTGTGGATGAGCTTACCCTGCGTGGGTTCCAACTACTCAACAAACCAGGCGAATTCACTCACATCCCGCATGATCCAGACAAGAACCCTTCCATTATTGACGTTGCCTTTGCCAACGGTACCCTCTCCCAACACTGCCGCATGCAGCTTGGCCCCCAATACACATCTGATCACACCTCACTCATAGTGTATGTTGAGATCGCACACAAACACAATCCCAAATCCTTCAAAGCCTGGAACAAGCTTGACATTGACGAGTTCACAAAACACTTTGAAAATGTCAAGGTCCCCAAAACCCCATCCAACGCCCAAGAAGTTGATGAACTGGCCGAGTGGCTCACCTCACTCTACCACGAATACATCAACAGATTTGTGCCAACAGTCAAGCCAGGCTACAAACGATACAAAGCCTGGTGGACCCCGGAACTGACAGAAGAATTACAACAAGTCAACGCACTGGAAAAGCTGGCTAAACAAACCAGAGAATCCAATGCCCCTGACTTGTCTATCATTACAACCTACAAAAAAGCCAGCAACCGCTGGCGCAACACTGTCCGCACTGCTCAACATACCTTTCAACAACAAGCACTGCAACTTACCACCAGCAACAAGGTATGGAAAGTAGCAAAGGGCAGCCTCCCCGCACAGTCTCGCCACATCCCTACCATCAACAACAAAACACTCTTTCATGAACAGTGTGCGGAATTCCGAAATGTCCTATTCCCCACGCCTGCCCTTGGAAATACCCTCCCGCCACTCAATCCCTCCCACCAACATCCTGTCTGATCAGGAACACCTGATTGACCCCGACGAAATCTCCAATGCCCTAGACTCATGCAGCCAATCGTGTGCTGGGGCAGATGAAATTCCCATACAAATTCATCAAAATCGCATACAATATCAACCCCGCCCCCATGAGAATCCTGTTTCAGAGCTCACTTCTTTATGGCCACTTCCCCACCATATGGAAAACTGCCAAATGCGTTCTGATTCCCAAACGCGGCAAAGATCCAAACACCCCAAAGGGCCACAGGCCCATCAGTCTCCTGCCATGCATGGGCAAATTACTTGAGAAGATTTTATCCAATAAACTTTTCACAGCTGGAACCGCATGTGGTGCACTCACAAGCACCCAATATGGTGGCATCCCAAACAGATCAGCCCCAGACGCACTGCTCGAAATCATTGACGAATCCACCACAGTTCGCAACCTCCCCCGCTTACGCCCATTCATCAACAAGAAACAAGTCACTATTCGCCAACACTTCTCTCTCCTCACACAGGACATCAAGAGCGCATTCAACAGCACAGATCCCAAGCGCCTCATCCAACTGATGCATGCCCGCAAGTTCCCTCTGACCCTGATTAGATGGGCAGAAAGCTTTCTGTCAGATCGAAAGCTTTTCTTTGCCTTCTCGGAACAATCAGAAGAACCACAACCATTCGACTCAGGACTACCGCAAGGATCCCCCGTCTCCCCTGTCCTCTTTCTCATCTATGCGCAAGCAATGATGGAAGAGCCATCCCCCCCTCCAAGAGGCACAGTTTCATATGTTGATGACGATGCACTTGGAGAGAAATCAACTAGCCGCCAAACCAACATTGACAAACTCAGCAAACGAATTGAAACCCGCCTGGATAGGGGTAACAAGCTGAACCTGTCAATCGAACATCAGAAGTCATGTTTGATGCACTTCTATCAGAAACACCCTGACCACTACGACAAACCCTCATTCACCTACCCAAACTCCTCCATCACAATCGAAGCTACCTTGACCGTCAAACACCTGGGAGTGTACCTGGACCCCACCGGATCCTTCACAGCCCACGCTGAGAGAGCTGCAACAAAAGGCAGACAAACGCTTGCGATGTTCTCCTCCCTTAAACAAGGAAAAAGAGGACTACACCCAAGCGTAGCCCGCAACCTTGTCATAGGCCAACTGATCCCTAGGTTGACCTGGGCCTCTCAATGCTGGTGGAACAACAAAGAAGCCACTACAGTCCGCCTGAGTCCTGTCTACTATGCTGGACTACGGTGGATGTCTGGACTACCCTCATACACCCCCATCAGGATTCTCACGCGCATATGCGCTATCCCTCCCCTGGAACTTCTTCTTGACTTCATGACAAGAAGATATGCCCTATCATTCTTTGACCGTCACACTGACAGGCCAATAGGCCCATCAGTCCACACAATTACACAAGACATCAAATCATACCCCGCAACCAACACCCCTTCAATAGCCAATGTGGTACATGCATTAAAGAAGATGCTTCCTCCTGACCACCCGCGTTTTGAAAACTGTCACACACCATACTCCTCGCCCTCCCCCCCCAGGAACAAACCCCTTCTTGGAAGCAAGGAAGACCCCAAACAACAACATCTCGACTTCCTCAACAACAATCCACAGCCACCCAACCACGTCTACATATATACAGATGGATCCAAAAGCCAAGACGGACACGTTGGCTCAGGCTGGTCTGTTCAATCTTCTCAACAACCTAACCACCTCTCCCTTCCTCACAAAGTGGTTGGCCCACTCATCGAATACGCAAAAGGCCACTGCTACCTCGGAACCACCTCCACTGTCTACGATGCTGAAACCCACAGCATTGAAGAAGCACTGCGCTGGTGTGTCAAAGACCCACCTTTCAACATATCCTCCATTACCTTCTTTGTAGACAACAGCTCCGCCCTCCACAACCTCACAATCAACAACCCCAACAACTTTGAACATGCCCGTACATGCCTTCAACTTATCGACCAACTTCACTCCCAAGGAACCACCACTTTCATGACATGGACCAAAGCCCACGTTGGGATTCCCTGGTAACGAAAGAGCTGACGTCCTGGCCAAGAAGGGTTCCAACTCCCGCAACACACTATGCCCTCACGCAATCACCACCATCCTCTACATGAAGCAACGCAACACAGAATATCTTCACGAGTCATGGGCACATGACCCTGAAAGAAAATTTGCCCCAGGCACTTTCCCTGTCAGCCGCAAAATGGATACCAACTACACCTCGCTTGGCTCTGCCGCAGCCTCTGCCCTCATGGCCATACGCGCCAAACGAACACCCTTCAGACACTCAAGGATGGATGGAAACTCTGCGCTGCTACTGCGATACAGCTGACATCTCTTCTGAACACTTCTATCAAGACTGCCCCGCACTAGCTAACTGCCAGACGGGAATGCTTCGACCTCACCACCAACAACAAACCCAACCCCCATACAAGAGACGAAGAAGAAATCTTGCAATGGGGCAAATTTATCAGGCGCACCGGGCTTGGTCTCACCAAATTTCCCAAAGATCACGCAACCCTTGAAGACAACCCCATCGATATGGAGATTGGACCTGTTCCTGACCGAATAGAAGAGATTCGTGACCTAGTCATTGACCCTACTTTCCGGCCCTTCCCTCCACCCCAACCTCCACCCGATAGGTGATTCAACTATCGCAACAAATTGTCAACAACCTTCTCCTACTGTCCTACTCATTTTACCTGTCTTATCTTATGTTCTTTTACTTATGTTATGAATTTCCTTTGTTATATGTTACGTTTTTGATTTACTGACTTTGTTTGATTGTACGTGTTTGGTATGTTGCGGAGGATTTTCTTTATGGCGGTACGGGGGAAAGACGATTGGTCACACGCACCAGAAATGTCACTTAATAAATAGAAATGATCTGCTCCCAAAACGAAACAAACCAACAATAACTTGCCCAAATCTTCTCCAAATCAATTTATAATTACTGCAATCGATTCCTGGCGCCAGAGAGCATCTATACGCCCACTTCTTTTATCCTCTTTCTTATTGCTCTCTGTTGTGGTGGAAAACTCGCAAATTTTCACCTTTACCCCACCCCAAATCTAGGGGTGACCACACCAGTTTTTCGGCCACTCCATCACCAAATCATCGAATAACGGATCGATAACTTCAGCGTACGGTCTACCTGGCCATTGCGGTTCCAGCCGTGGCATCAGCGTAGCGATCGCATCATTTTTCGTTGAGATACTCTGCAATTCGGATTTCTCAAACATCTGAACTTGAAACACAACTTCCCCCATCAAACTACATCCCCTACAGCGCAGCGAGCAGCGCCAAACTCACACACCCGGCTAAACAGACCGCTGCGGTTCCAGCCGTGGTATCCACGATGCCGAACGGACGCCTCGTTCCCGAGATACGGCCCGAAACCCGAACACCAAAAATCCCCGAACTGAGTTTTCACAAACTTCAGTCAACAACCACACATCCCACAGTGCTTCAAACAGCGCCAAACTTTCGCCCCACCCTTATCAACCCCTCCTCTACCTCCTCCTACGATTTCGAAAGCTTCAGCCCCCTGGTTGTTGCCCAACAAAGCGCCAAACCCCTACCAAAAACCTCCGAATTTCCGCCAAAAGCCTGCCACAGCAGCCTCTACTCTCCCCCATTTTCACTCCAGGCAATCTTTAGCCTACAACAGGGATATCAGCCGGTATTTGCCTGACCTGCCCAAGTAAGAGTATCAAAAGGTGCCCTCTTGTTCTACAGAGATAAGCAGACCATTGAGAACAGTACTGTTTTGGTTGAGAGTTTGCAAGGCAGAAGAAGCCCACGTAAACGCTTCCATACTGCAGGAACTCTTGGGTAGTGAGTAATAGGCTCCTGCTACTGTGAACTTCCCGAGCCCCCCGAAGCCCACATATAACTACGTTACACGAACTTTTGTTCAAAACATAAAAAATCACTCTGAAGTTTCCAAACATTCTGAATGTTTGGAACAGACTCTCAGCCCAGCCGTGGCCGCAGGGACACGCCTGCAAGACCTCTCCGTCCACGTTCTACTACAAAACGCGGACATGAAAACAGTTCTCAACATGATTCAGACTCCGATATAGACATGAATGAAGAACAAAGCATTCCTGACCCCGTTTCACTTGTCTCATCAGTACCCCAACCCGAATTCAGTCTTGTACCCTTTGGCAGGGTACCTGAACTCCCTGTTACTCCAACCCCCAACAGAAGCCGAAATCCCTCTACCTCTGATGCACCACCTACTCGTCACCAATCGAAAAGACGAAACAACCCCATCAGTCACCATTCAAGCCGCCACCCCTCCCCTGAGAAACAATGATACCACGCCAGCTGCCACAGGCAAAATCTGGCATCTTGAACACCTCAACAACCCAAACACTGTCGACATTCCCTGCACCTGTCCCCTTTGACCAAGGCATCCCTATGAAACGCAACATGAACACCTACTTTCGACCCCGACTGCAACCTCAGCGCATCACCTACTGAAGAGTACATGATGTGGTGGCAGAATACCATGTTTTTCAGGATGCAAGAAGAGACCCGCGTATCCCACAGCTCCCTGACTACCCAGCTTCTGAACCTACAACATCAGCTGGCTTCAAACCCAAACCACACTGAAATCCTCTGAGGCGGAAATGAAACGCCTGAACGCTCAGGTTAACAACCTGAAAACACATCAACCGGTCAACCAACCAAAGCAAAACCTGTCCACCCAGGCCAACGCAAAGAATCAACAAGTAAACAACAACCCACCACCCCCAATCCCCGCCCGCCCACAAGCTGCACCCAAGGCCCCAACACTGTACTCACAAGCGGTCCAAAAGAACCAACATAAAACCACCACCGAAGTACAAGAAAGCCGCAACAGGTCCAGATCTCGAAAGCGCAACAACAACAGCAACCGCAGCAACAAAACCGACAACAACATAACCTCCGAGCCCTGTACCAGCACCAAAACTTCTCACCTCCTCCTTTACTGCCAAAGAACGTCGTGTAAACTTTGAAGTGAAGAACACTGACTACACCAACACCACTCTCCGCATCGACAGCGAAAACATTCTGCTCACTGCCAACAAGTGCCTGAGAGATTCCCGGGCGAAACGTCAGCTTGAGTTCACTAGAGTGTACCTTACCCGGCGCAACAACATTTGCTTCGAAACATCCTTTTCCACCAACGGCATGATGTACTCCCAGTACTTCCCAGCCCTGAAATCCTACTTCCCCGAATGGGAGATCACCAATATCGCAGCTGACTGTGAACAATCATCATTCATGGTCCATAACATTCCTATTGAAGCGGACTTGGAAGAAGTAGCTTCTGAACTGACTACCCATTATTCACAAATGGTCCTGCTTGAGCCGCCAAGATGGCTGCTCAGCGAACAGACCAGACTCCAAATCGACCCCACACGCGGCAGACGCCGCGCCGCCTCCTCTATCATCATCAAAATCCAGGGCTCGCACACCATGGCTACCCTGGGCATCCAACAATTCACGCTCCGAGGCAGACTTCGCAGGATCGATGACTTCTTTTCTGCCACCCCTAGGAACCCTATGCCGCAACTGTTTCACCTTAGGCCACGCAACTGAACGTTGCGCCAACACCACCAGATGTGGTGTCTGTTCGAAAGCACATCATGTTGACCTACACAATTGCACAGTGATTGGCTGCCGTCAAGGCAGGTCATGCAACCACGGCGCAATCAAGTGCACTTTAGTGCAATTCCACCAACCACCGCGCGCTCGACCCCACCTGCCCCACAAGAGTCAAGGCAGCTGAGACAGCGCGCTCCACCACTGCACCTCCCCCACCACCTCAAGGCCCGATTGAAATGCCTGAACCTGCTGCTGCAGAGCCCCTGACCTGACCCCATGAATACCAATGAATAGTACAACTACTACTCATCTTCAGGTGGTATCATTGAACTGCAACAGAAGGCCGCAGTCTACCAAAGCCTTTATCCACGAAAACACCACTGCAAAAAATCGAATTTTGTGCTTACAAGAGCCCAATCTTAATCAACACAACCAATCATACTCAGCAATCCAAGGCATGGATATCTTTACCCCATGCGACCAACACCACAAAGTTGCAATTTACATCCCTCAACACCTCAACCTCCGGCCAAAACAGACTTTCCAGTCAGGAAACTCCTTCATTGGCGTTACTATCCACCCCTCGAACGCCCACCCAATCCTCATCCTCTGCCTCTACTCGCCAGGCAGACCTGACAAGATCTGGGAAATGGCCCCCCATCTCCCGATACACCCAAACACAATCCTAGTTGGCGACCTCAACTGCAGACACCCTCTGTGGTATGGGAACCAACCACTTCTGCCTGCGCATACAGGCAATACCGCATACGCTACTGCCTCAAACAACCTTGTGGATGAGCTTACCCTGCGTGGGTTCCAACTACTCAACAAACCAGGCGAATTCACTCACATCCCGCATGATCCAGACAAGAACCCTTCCATTATTGACGTTGCCTTTGCCAACGGTACCCTCTCCCAACACTGCCCCATGCAGCTTGGCCCTCAATACACATCTGATCACACCTCACTCATAGTGTATGTTGAGATCGCACACAAACACAATCCCAAATCCTTCAAAGCCTGGAACAAGCTTGACATTCAAGAGTTCACAAAACACTTTGAAAATGTCAAGGTCCCCAAAACCCCATCCAACGCCCAAGAAGTTGATGAACTGGCCGAGTGGCTCACCTCACTCTACCACGAATACATCAACAGATTTGTGCCAACAGTCAAGCCAGGCTACAAACGGTACAAAGCCTGGTGGACCCCGGAACTGACAGAAGAATTACAACAAGTCAACGCACTGGAAAAGCTGGCTAAACAAACCAGAGAATCCAATGCCCCTGACTTGTCTATCATTACAACCTACAAAAAAGCCAGCAACCGCTGGCGCAACACTGTCCGCACTGCTCAACATACCTTTCAACAACAAGCACTGCAACTTACCACCAGCAACAAGGTATGGAAAGTAGCAAAGGGCAGCCTCCCCGCACAGTCTCGCCACATCCCTACCATCAACAACAAAACACTCTTTCATGAACAGTGTGCGGAATTCCGAAATGTCCTATTCCCCACACCCGCCCTTGGAAATACCCTCCCGCCACTACAACCCTCCCACCAAAATTCTGTCTGATCAGGAACACCTGATTGACCCCGACGAAATCTCTAATGCCCTAGACTCATGCAGCCAATCGTGTGCTGGGGCAGATGAAATTCCCTACAAATTCATCAAAATCGCATACAATATCAATCCCGCCCCCATGAGAATCCTGTTTCAGATCTCACTTCTTTATGGCCACTTCCCCACCATATGGAAAACTGCCAAATGCGTTCTGATTCCCAAACGCGGCAAAGATCCAAACACCCCAAAGGGCCACAGGCCCATCAGTCTCCTGCCATGCATGGGCAAATTACTTGAGAAGATTTTATCCAATAAACTTTTCACAGCTGGAACCGCATGTGGTGCACTCACAAGCACCCAATATGGTGGCATCCCAAACAGATCAGCCCCAGACGCACTGCTCGAAATCATTGACGAATCCACCACAGTTCGCAACCTCCCCCGCTTACGCCCATTCATCAACAAGAAACAAGTCACCATTCGCCAACACTTCTCCCTCCTCACACAGGACATCAAAAGCGCATTCAACAGCACAGATCCCAAGCGCCTCATCCAACTGATGCATGCCCGCAAGTTCCCTCTGACCTTGATTAGATGGGCAGAAAGCTTTCTGTCAGATCGAAAGCTCTTCTTTGCCTTCTCGGAACAATCAGAAGAACCACAACCATTCGACTCAGGACTACCGCAAGGATCCCCCGTCTCCCCTGTCCTCTTTCTCATCTATGCGCAAGCAATGATGGAAGAGCCATCCCCCCCTCCAAGAGGCACAGTTTCATATGTTGATGACGATGCACTTGGAGAGAAATCAACTAGCCGCCAAACCAACATTGACAAACTCAGCAAACGAATTGAAACCCGCCTGGATAGGGGTAACAAGCTGAACCTGTCAATCGAACATCAGAAGTCATGTTTGATGCACTTCTATCAGAAACACCCTGACCACTACGACAAACCCTCATTCACCTACCCAAACTCCTCCATCACAATCGAAGCTACCTTGACCGTCAAACACCTGGGAGTGTACCTGGACCCCACCGGATCCTTCACAGCCCACGCTGAGAGAGCTGCAACAAAAGGCAGACAAACGCTTGCCATGTTCTCCTCCCTTAAACAAGGAAAAAGAGGACTACACCCAAGCGTAGCCCGCAATCTTGTCATAGGCCAACTGATCCCTAGGTTGACCTGGGCCTCTCAATGCTGGTGGAACAACAAAGAAGCCACTACAGTCCGCCTGAGTCCTGTCTACTATGCTGGACTACGGTGGATGTCTGGACTACCCTCATACACCCCCATCAGGATTCTCACGCGCATATGCGCTATCCCTCCCCTGGAACTTCTTCTTGACTTCCTGACAAGAAGATATGCCCTATCATTCTTCGACCGTCACACTGACAGGCCAATAGGCCCATCAGTCCACACGATTACACAAGACATCAAATCATACCCCGCAACCAATACCCCTTCAATAGCCAATGTGGTACATGCATTAAAGAAGATGCTTCCTCCTGACCACCCGCGCTTTGAAAACTGTCACACACCATACTCCTCGCCCTTCCCCCCCAGGAACAAACCCCTTCTTGGAAGCAAGGAAGACCCCAAACAACAACATCTCGACTTCCTCAACAACAATCCACAGCCCCCCAACCACGTCTACATATATACAGATGGATCCAAAAGCCAAGACGGACACGTTGGCACAGGCTGGTCTGTTCAATCTTCTCAACAACCTAACCACCTCTCCCTTCCTCATAAAGTGGTTGGCCCACTCATCGAATACGCAAAAGGCCACTGCTACCTCGGAACCACCTCCACTGTCTACGATGCTGAGACCCACAGCATTGAAGAAGCACTGCGCTGGTGTGTCAAAGACCCACCTTTCAACATATCCTCCATTACCTTCTTTGTAGACAACAGCTCCGCCCTCCACAACCTTACAATAAACAACCCCAACAACTTCGAACATGCCCGTACATGTCTTCAACTGATCGACCAACTTCACTCCCAAGGAACCACCACTTTCATGACATGGACCAAAGCCCACGTTGGGATTCCCGGTAATGAAAGAGCCGACGTCCTTGCCAAAAAGGGTTCCAACACCCGCAACACACTCTGCCCTCACGCAATCACCACCATCCTCTATGTGAAGCAACGCAACACAGAATATCTCCATGAATCATGGGCACATGACCCTGAAAGAAAATTTGCCCCAGGCACCTTCCCTGTCAGCCGCAAAATGGATACCAACTACACCTCACTTGGCTCTGCCGCTGCATCTGCCCTCATGGCCATACGGGCCAACCGATCACCTTCAGACACTCAAGGATGGATGGAAATTCTACGCTGCTACTGCGATACAGCTGACATCTCTTCTGAACACTTCTATCAAGACTGCCCCGCACTAGCAACTGCCAGACGGGAATGCTTCGACCTTACCACCAACAACAAACCCAACCCCCATACAAGAGACGAAGAAGAAATCTTGCAATGGGGCAATTTTATCAGGCGCACCGGGCTTGGTCTCACCAAATTTCCCAAAGATCACGCAACCCCTGAAGACACCCCCATCGATATGGAGATTGGACCTGTACCTGACCGGATAGAAGAGATTCGTGACCTGGTCATTGACCCTACTTTCCAGCCCTTCCCTCCACCCCAACCTCCACCCGATGGGTGATTCAACTATCGCAACAAATTGTCAACAACTTTTCCTACTGTCCTACTATTTTACCTGTCTTATCTTATGCTCTTCATCAGGAAAAAATCCGTTTACTTATTAGTCGTCTGGACGACTTGGGCGACTTAGGCGACTCGGGCGACTGCGGAGCATATCGAACAAAAATGCCCGCGTCGCGAAGTGGGTTGCAGTGCAAACGCTCCCGTGAACTGGCCTGCAGGCCGGACTCGTCAGCAAACCCATGTTGAGTTAACAACTCGCCCCTGAACTAGCCTGCGCCCGGACCTTGTCAGCGACAACACTCGCTTGCCGACTAGTTACAGGGAGAGGTCTAAACACCAGCATCTATCGGTCAAGTTCACGGTCTGTGCAGCGTAATTACCGGAGATGCTCGCACTGCGGGCTGCTTTATGGAAGATGACTGCGCGCGGGCTGCTTAATGGAAGATATCCGCAGTTTGGATGGCTTTATGGAAGAGATCCGCAGTTCGGATGGATTTCTGATATAATTCACAGCGGCTATTCGCGCTTGCGCGGCAAGGAGAAATAATAGGTTTAATCGAGGGGTTTTATTATGCTATCTATGACTATATGCTATCTATGACTATATGCTATCTATGACTATATACGCGATATTCACGGTATTCACGGTGCTAATGACCGTCAGATCGGCTGGCCAGCGACGGATCTGACAGTCGAATCTTGAAGGATTCGACACTTTTTTATGGAACGCTGCTGTGACAGAGGATTAGCCGATAATCTAAGGATTCGACGGATCTTATAGTATTCGGCCTTTTATGATGGATTCGCTGCTTTGACAGAGGATTGGCCGATAATCTAAGGATTCGGCCTTTTATTATGGATTCGCTGCTTTGACAGAGGATTGGCCGATAATCTAAGGATTCGACGGATCTTATAGTATTCGGCCTTTTATGATGGATTCGCTGCTTTGACAGAGGATTGGCCGATAATCTAAGGATTCGGCCTTTTATTATGGATTCGCTGCTTTGACAGAGGATTAGCCGATAATCTAAGGATTCGACGGATCTTATAGTATTCGGCCTTTTATGATGGATTCGCTGCTTTGACAGAGGATTGGCCGATAATCTAAGGATTCGGCCTTTTATTATGGATTCGCTGCTTTGACAGAGGATTGGCCGATAATCTAAGGATTCGGCCTTTTATTATGGATTCGCTGCTTTGACAGAGGATTAGCCGATAATCTAAGGATTCGACGGATCTTATAGCATTCGGCCTTTTATGATGGATTCGCTGCTTTGACAGAGGATTGGCCGATAATCTAAGGATTCGGCCTTTTATTATGGATTCGCTGCTTTGACAGAGGATTAGCAGATAATCTAAGGATTCGACGGATATCTATAGAACGCTGCTTTGTCGACGGATCGTCGAATCTTTGAGGATTCGACGCTTTTTTATGGAACGCTGCTTTGTCGACGGATCGTCGAATCTTTAAGGATTCGACGCTTTATTATGGAACGCTGCTTTGTCGACGGATCGTGAGGATTCGACGCTTTATTATGGAATGCTGCTTTGACATAGGATTAGCAGATAATCTGACGATTCGACGGATATCTATAGAACGCTGCTTGGTCGCGATATTCACCGGATTGACTGTGGTAATGACCGTCAGATCGGCTGGCCAGCGACGGACCTCATACACTGCCGGTATGACCTGTATTCATCGTCAGTATATATGGTCACGATAAGGTGGCTGAAGCAGAGAATACTGGTGTTTGACGGCGAGTTGTGAGTTGCAATCGTGCTGATGAGCGTCGGTGTTCAGGTCGGCATTTGTGGTGTTCACCTCAGCAGAGTTGTCGAACTTAGAGCGAAAAAACTTGAACACAGTAATGGGGGCATTGAACTACCCTTCAAAACCCAGGGGCAGACGGCTCGGGCGGTGTGACTATTAGCGTGCAGAGTTTTCACCGCAATTTCCTTTGCTCATTTCCGGTGGGTGCAGCCCCTGCAATGGGGTCAAAGCAGCGCCAAGAACGCCGCCGAGTCATGTTTTGTGTCACGGAAGTCGCCGCGCAGGAGTGGTTTGCTGCGTAGATTGCAGCTAAACCAGTGTATTTGTGAGAACATGTCAGTTTTCGCAAACTTTACAATGTTTGTCTTTGCAGTTTTGAACTTTGGTCGAAATACAGCTGCCAACCACACAACACCACCCGAACATTGTGTCCAAACTTTTCGAAGGTGAGTTCAACACCCTCAGATTACTGTTTAATTATTGATCTTTGCAGTTCTAGACCTGTATACAATCAAACAACGCGAATTCGAACCTTTACAATGACGCTCCCCAGCACGATCGCGACCGACATCTGGCTGCAAATATCGGTATTCTCTACTGCAGCTCCCTTATCATGACCATATATACTGACTATGAATACAGCTCATACTGCTGGAATCAAGCACATTCACGATGAATCCCGCGACCAAGCAGCAATCCACAAAAATGGGTCGAATCCTTAAAGATTCGACGATCCGTCGACAAAGCAGCGAATCGATAATAAAAGGCCGAATCCTTAGATTATCGGCCAATCCTCTGTCAAAGCAGCGAATCCATCATAAAAGGCCGAATCCTTAGATTATCGGCCAATCCTCTGTCAAAGCAGCGAATCCATCATAAAAGGCCGAATCCTATAAGATCCGGTGATCCGTCGACAAAGCAGCGTTCCATAATAAAGCGTCGAATCCTTAAAGATTCGACGATCCGTCGACAAAGCAGCGAATCCATAATAAAAGGCCGAATCCTTAGATTATCGGCCAATCCTTTGTCACAGCAGCGTTCCATAAAAAAGTGTCGAATCCTTAAAGATTCGACGATCTGTCGACAAAGCAGCGTTCCATAAAAAAGTGTCGAATCCTTCAAGATTCGACGATCTGTCGACAAAGCAGCGAATCCATAATAAAAGGCCGAATACTATAAGATCCGTCGAATCCTTAGATTATCGGCCAATCCTCTGTCACAGCAGCGTTCCATAAAAAAGTGTCGAATCCTTGAAGATTCGACGATCTGTCGACAAAGCAGCGTTCCATAAAACCGTCGAATCCTTCAAGATTCGACGATCTGTCGACAAAGCAGCGAATCCATCATAAAAGGCCGAATCCTTAGATTATCGGCCAATCCTCTGTCAAAGCAGCGAATCCATGATAAAAGGCCGAATCCTCAGATTATCGGCCAATCCTCTGTCAAAGCAGCGAATCCATCATAAAAGGCCGAATCCTATAAGATCCGGCGATCCGTCAACAAAGCAGCAATCCATAAGACAGCGTCGAATCCTTAAAGATTCGACTGTCAGATCCGTCGCTGGCCAGCCGATCTGACGGTCATTAGCACCGTGAATACCGTGAATATCGCGTATATAGTCATAGCATACATAGTCATACATAGCATAATAAAACCCTCGATTAAAGAAACTCTCTCCATATGTGCGATGAATGAAAAAACCGGCGATGAATGAATAAACCGGCGATGAATGAATAAACCGGCGATGAATGAATAAACCGGCGATTCAACCATAAAACCGGTGAATATGACCGTAAATACGGCCTGACATAGGATCGCCACTTCACAGGCGTACCATGCACTGCTGCCGTATCGAGGGCGACCTGTCATGTGTGGCAACCTTACGCTGCGACACGGGGAGTGTAGGAGCCTTCGCTAAAGCGTCGCAACCGTTGCACCCTTATATTAGATCCTGGCAACGGTTGCACCCGTACAGAAGACCCTGGCGACACAGGCGACTCAGGCGACCAAAAAAGTGGAGCGGTCCGTATCTAAGGAGGCCGATCTTAATTAAGGTGATATTTTTTCCTGATGTTTTACTTATGTCATGAATTTCCTTTGTTATATGTTACGTTTTTGATTTACTGACTTTGTTTGATGTACGTGTTTGGTATGTTGCGGAGGATTTTCTTTATGGCGGTACGGGGGAAAAGACGATTGGTCACACGCACCAGAAATGTCACTTAATAAATAGAAATGATCCATTCCATCAGATGTTTGATGAGGCCGAGCAGCAGCGTATGCAAGATATCAGGTTTGGCGATGCTCGCGATCTGTTGACGATCTCTACAAAAGTCCCAGAGCCAGTTATGGCGATATGTCATACCATGTTCTTTGAGATAATCGATTGAGCCCGCATGGTATTTGTCGTGATAAACACCGTGATTAACCATAGCGATGATCTGCTCCCAAAACGAAACAAACCAACAATAACTTGCTCAAATCTTCTCCAAATCAATTTATAATTACTGCAATCGATTCCTGGCGCCAGAGAGCATCTATACGCCCACCTCTATTATCCTCTTTCTTATTGCTCTCTGTTGTGGTGGAAAACTCGCAAATTTTCACCTTTACCCCACCCCAAATCTAGGGGTGACCACACCAGTTTTTCGGCCACTTCATCACCAAATCATCGAATAACGGATCGATAACTTCAGCGTACGGTCTACTGGCCATTGCGGTTCCAGCCGTGGCATCCGCGTAGCGATCGCATCATTTTTCGTTGAGATACTCTGCAATTCGGATTTCTCAAACATCTGAACTTGAAACACAACTTCCCCCATCAAACTACATCCCCTACAGCGCAGCGAGCGGCGCCAAACTCACACACCCGGCTAAACAGACCGCTGCGGTTCTAGCCGTGGTATCCCTGTGCCGAACGGACGCCTTGTTCCCGAGATACGGCCCGAAACCCGAACACCAAAAATCCCCGAACTGAGTTTTCACAAACTTCAGTCAACAACCACACATCCCACAGTGCTGCAAACAGCGCCGAACTTTCGCCCCACCCTTATCAACCCCTCCTCTATCTCCTCCTACGAATACGAAAGCTCCAGCCCCCTGGTTGTTGCCCAACAAAGCGCCAAACCCCTACCAAAAACCTCTGAATTTCCGTCAAAAGCCTGCCACAGCAGCCTCTACTCTCCCCCATTTTCACTCCAGGCAATCTTTAGCCTACAACAGGGATATCAGCCGGTATTTGCCTGACCTGCCCAAGTAAGAGTATCAAAAGGTGCCCTCTTGTTCTACAGAGATAAGCAGACCATTGAGAACAGTGCTGTTTTGGTTGAGAGTTTGCAAGGCAGAAGAAGCCCACGTAAACGCTTCCATACTGCAGGAACTCTTGGGTAGTGAGTAATAGGCTCCTGCTACTGTGAACTTCCCGAGCCCCCCGAAGCCCACATATAACTACGTTACACGAACTTTTGTTCAAAACATAAAAAATCACTCTGAAGTTTCCAACCATTCTGAATGTTTGGAACAGACTCTCAGCCCAGCCGTGGCCGCAGGGACACGCCTGCAAGACCCCTCCGCCCACGTTCTACTACAAAACGCGGACATGAAAACAGTTCTGAACATGATTCAGACTCCGATATAGACATGAATGAAGAACAAAGCATTCCTGACCCCGTTTCACTTGTCTCATCAGTACCCCAACCCGAATTCAATCTTGTACCCTTTGGCAGGGTACCTGAACTCCCTGTTACTCCAACCCCCAACAGAAGCCGAAATCCCTCTGCCTCTGATGCACCACCTACTCGTCACCAATCGAAAAGACGAAACAACCCCATCAGTCACCATTCAAGCCGCCACCCCTCCCCTGAGAAACAAGATACCACGCCAGCTGCCACAGGCAAAATCTGGCATCTTGAACACCTCAACAACCCAAACACTGTCGACATCCCTGCACCTGTCCCCTTTGACCAAGGCATTCCTATGAAACGCAACATGAACACCTACTTCGACCCCGACTGCAACCTCAGCGCATCACCTACTGAAGAGTACATGATGTGGTGGCAGAATACCATGTTTTTCAGGATGCAAGAAGAGACCCGTGTATCCCACAGCTCCCTGACTACCCAGCTTCTGAACCTACAACATCAGCTGGTTCAAACCCAAACCACACTGAAATCCTCTGAGGCGGAAATGAAACGCCTGAACGCTCAGGTTAACAACCTGAAAACACATCAACCGGTCAACCAACCAAAGCAAAACCTGTCCACCCAGGCCAACGCAAAGAATCAACAAGTAAACAACAACCCACCACCCCCAATCCCCGCCCGCCCACAAGCTGCACCCAAGGCCCCAACACTGTACTCACAAGCGGTCCAAAAGAACCAACATAAAACCACCACCGAAGTACAAGAAAGCCGCAACAGGTCCAGATCTCGAAAGCGCAACAACAACAGCAACCGCAGCAACAAAACCGACAACAACATAACCTCCGAGCCTGTACCAGCACCAAAACTTCTCACCTCCTCCTTTACTGCCAAAGAACGTCGTGTAAACTTTGAAGTGAAGAACACTGACTACACCAACACCACTCTCCGCATCGACAGCGAAAACATTCTGCTCACTGCCAACAAGTGCCTGAGAGATTCCCGGGCGAAACGTCAGCTTGAGTTCACTAGAGTGTACCTTACCCGGCGCAACAACATTTGCTTCGAAACATCCTTTTCCACCAACGGCATGATGTACTCTCAGTACTTCCCAGCCCTGAAATCCTACTTCCCCGAATGGGAGATCACCAATATCGCAGCTGACTGTGAACAATCATCATTCATGGTAAATCAATTCCTTACACCTCAAATACCACACCCTCCAATTTTCGAAAAAGAATAACTCCTTTTGTGGGTGTTGTTGCAAAAATCGCGATTTTACCCCTTTTTCAGGGGTAAAAATCTCCGAATTTCGGCAGAACTCCACAACAACAACTCCAAACGCTCCGAAAATTTTACCCTGGGCTAAGCAAACGTCCTCGAGCGTATCTACCACTTTTCGAAAGCGTCCGACTTTTGGTTGTGGAGATACAGCAATTTTACCCCACTTCTGAGCGAATTTTTCGAAAATTTTCTACCAGCAGAGCCTCAACACCACCCCCTACACAGGTCTCACCACCTGCTACCAGAACCCTTGAGAATTTTTCAATTCCCACGCTATCCCCCCCATCAAGTCTCCCCCCCTTTAAACAGGGATTTCTGTTTTGCAAGGCATCATTATTTTTTGCTGTTCTTGCATTTTTGAATTTCGGAATTTTTGGTGTGGTATTGTTACTCAGCACACCCCTTGCGCAACACAACACACACCATCACCAAAGTCTTAGTCAGAACACCCCACCACAGTTTCCTACACCACATATCACTCTGATATTTAAGAAACAACCACCGCAAACAACAAAAACATGTTGCGCAAAACCAAAGACAAAAACAAACCACCCCTTCCAGATGTAGCTATCTCATCTGATCCAATCACCAGCACCAACCACACCATTCACAGCATCCTCAACAACCCTTCCGGCTCCAACAACCCTACTAATAGAAAGAGAAGTGGAACTGAAAGCATATATTCACAGGAGCCCGACCTCAAAAGCGTCAGGAACCAAGGGTATGCGAACATTTCAAGATTCTCAACAATTGAACAACCGAACCACCCTAGCAGCCCACCTAGGGTACATGCAGAACCTGACTTGATGGAAAGCCTTGGAGAGAGGATGAAGAGGAAGAAGAAGAAGGCGCATTCGAAGACAGTCTGCTGGTCACCAACATTGTAGCAAAGGTGTCTCAACTATTCAGAGGCGTCATCGCAAAACAGAACAAAAAGATCAAGGCACTTGAAGACAAAATTGACATTCTACTGAAAAACACCACTCCTACCACCACCGCGGATCCCAACAGCAAGAAGACCTGGAGCCAAGTAGCAAGCTCAACCCCCACTGGCCCCAAAAACGCTTCAAAAACTACACCAACACCAACCGGACCCAGCAAAAAGGCAAGAACTTTCACTATCCTGAGGAACACTTCAACTACAAACAAGACGATCAACTCACTAGAACTGCGGGACACAATGAACACGGCGTTACATCAGGCTCAAGCTCCTCCTCAACTCAAAATCGCAAGTGCTACTTTGAACCCCAGAGGCAACATTGTAGTGATGACCAAAGACAAAGGCTGCACCGCACAAGATGTGCTACAATACAAAGACCAGATTCAAAAGGCTATCAATCAGGCGGACAAGGAAACTCAGGAGATCAGAACCAGTGAAGACTGGGCCAAGGTGCTTGTGCACGGCATCCACCAAGAATACTTTCCAGACACACCTGAAGGAATGGAGAAGTTGAAGTCTGAAATCCACGAATTTAACAGCAGAGTCAAGGTGGTAAACACACCAAGATACCTGCTCAAATCAGAGAAGCGCACTGGCAAAGTCCACTCGTCAGTGGTACTGGCGGTGGAAAACAGAGAAACCATGAAGATGATGGTTAAACACGGCCTCCAGATCCTTGGAGACACTCAAAAGGTGGAAGAGTTTTATTCGGTCAGGCCACATGACCAATGCACTAAGTGCCAGGACTTTGGCCACTCACAGCAGAGATGCAGGAGAGATGTAAGATGCAGAGTATGTGGTGAGGGGCACCACACTTCAGAACACAAGTGCGAGAGTTGCAATGCAGTAGGGAAACTTTGCCCACACCAGACGCCCTCCTGCTGCAACTGCAAAGGGAAACACAAGGCGAATGACCCAAGCTGCCCCACCATCACTCTCCTCCACTCCCGGTTCCAACTGAGAGTTAACGCAAACAAAGGCAACACTGTAGACACTATTATGAATGAATAGTGCACCACCTACAGCTCACAAAATCCGAATTCTTGTACACAATTGTGCAAGAAGCACCAATGTAATGCAGTCAATCCTTCAATCAGCTGCCGGCACAGCAGATATTCTACTTCTGCAAGAACCTTTCTCAAGATCAGCCACTACTATTCCCCATCCTTCTTTCCAGGCGATCTTACCACCACCATCAAATAGAAGGCCCAGGACTATGGCCTTTGTCTCCACCACCAACCCTTTTCTTAAAGTCACTCCTCGTCCAGATATCAGCACTGATCCAGATTTGCAAGTGCTTGATATCTCCACACCCACCATTCCAATTACTCGCCTGTTCAACATATACAATGAGAAAGTTCCAGGCGAACCAGACACAACAAGAACGATTGAGCGAACACTCACTAATATCACATTTCCACCAAGAAGCATTCTAGCTGGCGATATGAATGCACACCACCCATGGTGGAACCAACACAAGCGGCCAGCCAGGGCAGACGTTCTTGTTCAACTGATGGAGAGTAACAACTTCACTCTAGTCAATGAACCTGACGTCCACACCTACCATGCAAAGACAGGCCTAACCAGCTCCGTCCTTGATCTTGTCTTCTCTTCTGCAGCACTCCACAACAACACCATCAACTGGGCCATTGACGACAGCCATACAACTGGGTCTGATCATGAGGTGATCAAGTTTGACTTGATTTCGGACAGTCTAGACACAGTGACTCCACCACTTGCACAACATTACAACTGGAAGCAAACAGACTGGGAATGCTTCAACAACGCACTCATTGAATCTGAAGAAGAATCAAAGCGCAGATGGAAAGAGCTGATGGACAATTCACACAACACTGACAACCTGGAAGCGGCTGCCTGTTACCTTAGGGATATCATTGTATCAGCCTCCAGAAAGTCAACACCAGTCATGAAGCACTCACCAAGGGCGAAGAGGTGGTGGTGTGAGGAGCTGTCTCAGGACAGAAAGAATATGGCCCAGGCGTTAAGAGATTTTAAGGAGGAGAGGACCAGGGCCAACTGGCTGAGATTCACAACCAAGCGAAACCTGTACTTCAGACACATCAGAGTACAGAAACAGAAAAACTGGGTTGAGTACCTTGAACAAGTCAAAGGGACGGACGCATTCAGCCTATTGCGATACACCAAACCCAGAGTTACTGAAAGAACTCCAGTATTGCTGGACTCTGACAACAACGCACACATTACGTTTGAAGAAAAGTGCAGCCTTTTTCAAACTGTTATGTTCCCACCACCACCTGACTACCCCCCACAAGCTCAAGACACACCCAGACTTCAACTGCCTTGGGAACCGGTCACCAAAAGAGAAGTTGAGAAAGCAATCCTCACATCTCACCCCAACAAAGCCCCAGGCCCAGACGGACTCCCATTCCTCTGCTTGCAGAAAGCCTACCAAGCGATCCCACACATGTTCAACACCATATATGCACAACTAGCGAAACGTGGATACCATCCTGTATGCTGGCGGGAATCAACAACAGCTGTCATCAGAAAGCCAAACAAACCTGACTACTCTACACCAAAGTCATACAGGCCTATCGCCCTGCTCAACTGCTTGGGAAAGGTGCTTGAAAAGATCATGGCAACAAGATTGGGATTCTTGTCTGAGAAGTACAATCTCTTACACAAGGCACAGATGGGGGGGAGGAAACAGAGAAACGCCATTGATGCAGTGATGTGTTTAGCACACGACATTGATGTTGGCAAGAAGGAAAAGAAAGTGGTCTCAACTGTACTTCTGGATGTCAAGGGCGCTTTCGACAATGTCTCCTCCACCCGTCTCAAACACACACTGGCTCAGATGGGGCTTCCACCACCTGTGCTATCCTGGGTTTCCGATTTCCTCAACAATAGAACAACAGCACTAGCGTTTGACGGAGAGAAAGAGTCATTGCGACCAGTACAGACGGGAATCCCTCAAGGTTCCCCAATCTCACCAATCCTGTTCCTGCTGTACCTCAAACCACTCTTTGATGAGCTTGAGAAGAAGCATCCTAACATCAACTGCCCCTCATACATTGATGACGTTTCAATCGTGGTATCTGGCAAGAGCACCACTGCCAATTGCAAGCAAATCCAGAAAATAGTGCGAACACTTTTCACCAGGTCAGACAACAATGCTCTCACATTCGACGGCCCCAAGTCTGAACTCATCCACTTCTCAACCAAACGAAATCCAGACCAGACTGCAATCACACTCCCTAATGGCGCTATCATTGAGCCATCACCGGTTGTCAGATGGTTGGGAGTATGGCTAGATAGCAAACTCAACTTCAGCCACCACATCAAGCTCAAAACCACAGCTGCGACAAGAGCATACTTTGCCTTTAGCAGAATGGCAAACACCCAGTCAGGCATCACTCCAAGCACCATGCGAACACTGTTCACCACAACAGTCCTCCCTGTAATGGACTTTCGAGTGGAAATATGGTGGAAAGGCCAGAAACAGCTGGCGAAAAAGCTACAGATGGTCCAGAATAGCGCATTGAGAGGAATCATGGGCGCGTTCAGAACAACACCAACAGCTGCACTTGAAGCGGAAGCAGCAATCCCTCCCACCACAGTCAGACTCAACCACATTGCCAGAAGATATGCCCTCAGAATCGCAACACTTCCTGAATCCCACCCCATGAGAACAAGATGCCCGGAAACCTTTCCTCCTTGTTTTGACACCACCACAAGAGACGAAGAGCTGGAGTCAACAGCTCAGTGGCACTGCGACTCAGATAAACCAAAGTTCCTCAGCAGGCTAGATGCCCTTCTACACACTGTCAAGGAGTGGCTCAAACCAACCACTGAAATCGAAACCTTCAATGCAACAGACACACCTCCATGGCACGAATCAAAAGTTCAATGGATTATTGAGCAAGCAGACAAGGAGCAGGCGACTGAGCTACACTTTCTGCTGCTTGACAAGATTAAAGAAGACAGCCATTACATGATTGCATACAGTGATGGCTCAAAACAAGACAATGGGGTAACAGGCGCTGGTGTGTACATCATGCAGGGCAGTGGTACTCCGGACATTTCGTTGGTACTGCCTCTTGGAACAGAGGCAGAAGTGTATGATGCAGAGCTAGAGGGGGCGCTTCTAGCAGTTAAGAGATGTACGCGGCTGGTGGAAAGAAACACGCACAAACCAAAAGATGTGTATGTATTCCTTGACAACCAGGCTGCAATCGCAAGAATGGCACACACTGCACCAGGACCTGGGCAGGCAATAGCACTGGCAGTGGACGAACTGGCCACAAAACTAGAAGAGATGGAAGTTGGTTTGAAGATTTGCTGGGTACCAGGCCACACGGGGGTACCTGGAAACGAAAAGTTTGACGAACTGGCCAACAAAGCAACACAAAAAGAACAACCACACCACACCACCACCACTCTCTCCTTCCTGAGACGTCAGGTCAAAGCTCAACAGCTGCTTGACTGGAGGAAACAGTGGACCACATCCAAACACGGCAAGTACTACGTCCAAAACAACAACACCCACTGGCCCAAGATGCACATGGCAGAGTGCTACAACACCTTGACTAGGCACGCAACATTCCAACTACTCTCCTTCAAGACGGGGCACGGCTTCTTCAAAGATTACCTGAAGAAGATTCAAGCCAAAGACGTCACCAATGGCAAATGCAACTGTGGAAGCCCAAAACAAACTGGCGAACATGTCCTGCTCCAGTGTTCACTTTACAGAACACACAGACGCAGACTACTCAAAGAAATCGACAACCTAAGGCCAAAGAGGTGGGACCTGCTGTATAACGACAAGAATCTTGAACAAACTTTGGAGTTCTTGAAGACAACTGGTATCGGCAGCCACAACTGGTATACATCTGGACAACAAGCTACGTCTGACAACTCCCCAACCGACCTGTACTGGCAAGGCCGGGCAGTCATGGGTTGGGGAACACTGAATGAAGTTGAAGAAGTTGAGGAAGTTGAGGAAGGTGAGGAAGATGATGATGGTGATGCAGGCGATGACGGAGACGCGGAAACAGAGACGGGGGCAGGAGAGGAGGAGAGCATTTAAAGACCCAAGGCACACACATGTTTGAACGCAACCTGGAAATACAACACCAACCGGGCAGATTGAAAAGGACTGCGACACACTAAGGACGCGGCCGAACAGGTTAAGGAGTGTTCAGCCGCATACTATCTTTCATATGGTTTTCTTTCATATGTTTTTCTTTTCGTTTTAGTTAGCCATAGCCTTAGGGCTGCATGCTTGTATGAACTATAAATAAATAATAATCATTCATGGTCCATAACATTCCTATTGAAGCGGACTTGGAAGAAGTAGCTTCTGAACTGACTACCCATTATTCACAAATGGTCCTACTTGAGCCGCCAAGATGGCTGCTCAGCGAACAGACCAGACTCCAAATCGACCCCACACGCGGCAGACGCCGCGCCGCCTCCTCTATCATCATCAAAATCCAGGGCTTGCACACCATGGCTACCCTGGGCATCCAACAATTCACGCTCCGAGGCAGACTCTGCAGGATCGATGACTTCTTTTCTGCCACCCCTAGAACCCTATGTCGCAACTGTTTCACTTTAGGCCACGCAACTGAACGTTGCGCCAACACCACCAGATGTGGTGTCTGTTCGAAAGCACATCATGTTGACCTACACAATTGCACAGTGATTGGCTGCCGTCAAGGCAGGTCATGCAACCACGGCGCAATCAAGTGCACTTTGTGCAATTCCACCAACCACCGCGCGCTCGACCCCACCTGCCCCACAAGAGTCAAGGCAGCTGAGACAGCGCGCTCCACCACTGCACCTCCCCCACCACCTCAAGGCCCGATTGAAATGCCTGAACCTGCTGCTGCAGAGCCCCTGACTGACCCCATGAATACCAATGAATAGTACAACTACTACTCATCTTCAGGTGGTATCATTGAACTGCAACAGAAGGCCGCAGTCCACCAAAGCCTTTATCCACGAAAACACCACTGCAAAAAATCGAATTTTGTGCTTACAAGAGCCCAATCTTAATCAACACAACCAATCATACTCAGCAATCCAAGGCATGGATATCTTTACCCCATGCGACCAACACCACAAAGTTGCAATTTACATCCCTCAACACCTCAACCTCCGGCCAAAACAGACTTTCCAGTCAGGAAACTCCTTCATTGGCGTTACTATCCACCCCTCGAACGCCCACCCAATCCTCATCCTCTGCCTCTACTCGCCAGGCAGACCTGACAAGATCTGGGAAATGGCCCCCCATCTCCCGATACACCCAAACACAATCCTAGTTGGCGACCTCAACTGCAGACACCCTCTGTGGTATGGGAACCAACCACTTCTGCCTGCGCATACAGGCAATACCGCATACGCTACTGCCTCAAACAACCTTGTGGATGAGCTTACCCTGCGTGGGTTCCAACTACTCAACAAACCAGGCGAATTCACTCACATCCCGCATGATCCAGACAAGAACCCTTCCATTATTGACGTTGCCTTTGCCAACGGTACCCTCTCCCAACACTGCCGCATGCAGCTTGGCCCTCAATACACATCTGATCACACCTCACTCATAGTGTATGTTGAGATCGCACACAAACACAATCCCAAATCCTTCAAAGCCTGGAACAAGCTTGACATTTAAGAGTTCACAAAACACTTTGAAAATGTCAAGGTCCCCAAAACCCCATCCAACGCCCAAGAAGTTGATGAACTGGCCGAGTGGCTCACCTCACTCTACCACGAATACATCAACAGATTTGTGCCAACAGTCAAGCCAGGCTACAAACGGTACAAAGCCTGGTGGACCCCGGAACTGACAGAAGAATTACGACAAGTCAACGCACTGGAAAAGCTGGCTAAACAAACCAGAGAATCCAATGCCCCTGACTTGTCTATCATTACAACCTACAAAAAAGCCAGCAACCGCTGGCGCAACACTGTCCGCACTGCTCAACATACCTTTCAACAACAAGCACTGCAACTTACCACCAGCAACAAGGTATGGAAAGTAGCAAAGGGCAGCCTCCCCGCACAGTCTCGCCACATCCCTACCATCAACAACAAAACACTCTTTCATGAACAGTGTGCGGAATTCCGAAATGTCCTATTCCCCACACCCGCCCTTGGAAATACCCTCCCGCCACTCAACCCTCCCACCAAAATTCTGTCTGATCAGGAACACCTGATTGACCCCGACGAAATCTCTAATGCCCTAGACTCATGCAGCCAATCGTGTGCTGGGGCAGATGAAATTCCCTACAAATTCATCAAAATCGCATACAATATCAATCCCGCCCCCATGAGAATCCTGTTTCAGAGCTCACTTCTTTATGGCCACTTCCCCACCATATGGAAAACTGCCAAATGCGTTCTGATTCCCAAACGCGGCAAAGATCCAAACACCCCAAAGGGCCACAGGCCCATCAGTCTCCTGCCATGCATGGGCAAATTACTTGAGAAGATTTTATCCAATAAACTTTTCACAGCTGGAACCGCATGTGGTGCACTCACAAGCACCCAATATGGTGGCATCCCAAACAGATCAGCCCCAGACGCACTGCTCGAAATCATTGACGAATCCACCACAGTTCGCAACCTCCCCCGCTTACGCCCATTCATCAACAAGAAACAAGTCACCATTCGCCAACACTTCTCCCTCCTCACACAGGACATCAAAAGCGCATTCAACAGCACAGATCCCAAGCGCCTCATCCAACTGATGCATGCCCGCAAGTTCCCTCTGACCTTGATTAGATGGGCAGAAAGCTTTCTGTCAGATCGAAAGCTCTTCTTTGCCTTCTCGGAACAATCAGAAGAACCACAACCATTCGACTCAGGACTACCGCAAGGATCCCCCGTCTCCCCTGTCCTCTTTCTCATCTATGCGCAAGCAATGATGGAAGAGCCATCCCCCCCTCCAAGAGGCACAGTTTCATATGTTGATGACGATGCACTTGGAGAGAAATCAACTAGCCGCCAAACCAACATTGACAAACTCAGCAAACGAATTGAAACCCGCCTGGATAGGGGTAACAAGCTGAACCTGTCAATCGAACATCAGAAGTCATGTTTGATGCACTTCTATCAGAAACACCCTGACCACTACGACAAACCCTCATTCACCTACCCAAACTCCTCCATCACAATCGAAGCTACCTTGACCGTCAAACACCTGGGAGTGTACCTGGACCCCACCGGATCCTTCACAGCCCACGCTGAGAGAGCTGCAACAAAAGGCAGACAAACGCTTGCCATGTTCTCCTCCCTTAAACAAGGAAAAAGAGGACTACACCCAAGCGTAGCCCGCAATCTTGTCATAGGCCAACTGATCCCTAGGTTGACCTGGGCCTCTCAATGCTGGTGGAACAACAAAGAAGCCACTACAGTCCGCCTGAGTCCTGTCTACTATGCTGGACTACGGTGGATGTCTGGACTACCCTCATACACCCCCATCAGGATTCTCACGCGCATATGCGCTATCCCTCCCCTGGAACTTCTTCTTGACTTCCTGACAAGAAGATATGCCCTATCATTCTTCGACCGTCACACTGACAGGCCAATAGGCCCATCAGTCCACACGATTACACAAGACATCAAATCATACCCCGCAACCAATACCCCTTCAATAGCCAATGTGGTACATGCATTAAAGAAGATGCTTCCTCCTGACCACCCGCGCTTTGAAAACTGTCACACACCATACTCCTCGCCCTTCCCCCCCAGGAACAAACCCCTTCTTGGAAGCAAGGAAGACCCCAAACAACAACATCTTGACTTCCTCAACAACAATCCACAGCCCCCCAACCACGTCTACATATATACAGATGGATCCAAAAGCCAAGACGGACACGTTGGCACAGGTTGGTCTGTTCAATCTTCTCAACAACCTAACCACCTCTCCCTTCCTCATAAAGTGGTTGGCCCACTCATCGAATACGCAAAAGGCCACTGCTACCTCGGAACCACCTCCACTGTCTACGATGCTGAGACCCACAGCATTGAAGAAGCACTGCGCTGGTGTGTCAAAGACCCACCTTTCAACATATCCTCCATTACCTTCTTTGTAGACAACAGCTCCGCCCTCCACAACCTTACAATAAACAACCCCAACAACTTCGAACATGCCCGTACATGTCTTCAACTGATCGACCAACTTCACTCCCAAGGAACCACCACTTTCATGACATGGACCAAAGCCCACGTTGGGATTCCCGGTAATGAAAGAGCCGACGTCCTTGCCAAAAAGGGTTCCAACACCCGCAACACACTCTGCCCTCACGCAATCACCACCATCCTCTATATGAAGCAACGCAACACAGAATATCTCCATGAATCATGGGCACATGACCCTGAAAGAAAATTTGCCCCAGGCACCTTCCCTGTCAGCCGCAAAATGGATACCAACTACACCTCACTTGGCTCTGCCGCTGCATCTGCCCTCATGGCCATACGGGCCAACCGATCACCTTCAGACACTCAAGGATGGATGGAAACTCTACGCTGCTACTGCGATACAGCTGACATCTCTTCTGAACACTTCTATCAAGACTGCCCCGCACTAGCAACTGCCAGACGGGAATGCTTCGACCTTACCACCAACAACAAACCCAACCCCCATACAAGAGACGAAGAAGAAATCTTGCAATGGGGCAATTTTATCAGGCGCACCGGGCTTGGTCTCACCAAATTTCCCAAAGATCACGCAACCCCTGAAGACACCCCCATCGATATGGAGATTGGACCTGTACCTGACCGGATAGAAGAGATTCGTGACCTGGTCATTGACCCTACTTTCCAGCCCTTCCCTCCACCCCAACCTCCACCCGATGGGTGATTCAACTATCGCAACAAATTGTCAACAACTTTTCCTACTGTCCTACTATTTTACCTGTCTTATCTTATGTTCTTCATCAGGAAAAAATCCGTTTACTTATTAGTCGTCTGGACGACTTGGGCGACTTAGGCGACTCGGGCGACTGCGGAGCATATCGAACAAAAATGCCCGCGTCGCGAAGTGGGTTGCAGTGCAAACGCTCCCGTGAACTGGCCTGCAGGCCGGACTCGTCAGCAAACCCATGTTGAGTTAACAACTCGCCCCTGAACTAGCCTGCGCCCGGACCTTGTCAGCGACAACACTCGCTTGCCGACTAGTTACAGGGAGAGGTCTAAACACCAGCATCTATCGGTCAAGTTCACGGTCTGTGCAGCGTAATTACCGGAGATGCTCGCACTGCGGGCTGCTTTATGGAAGATGACTGCGCGCGGGCTGCTTAATGGAAGATATCCGCAGTTTGGATGGCTTTATGGAAGAGATCCGCAGTTCGGATGGATTTCTGATATAATTCACAGCGGCTATTCGCGCTTGCGCGGCAAGGAGAAATAATAGGTTTAATCGAGGGGTTTTATTATGCTATCTATGACTATATGCTATCTATGACTATATGCTATCTATGACTATATACGCGATATTCACGGTATTCACGGTGCTAATGACCGTCAGATCGGCTGGCCAGCGACGGATCTGACAGTCGAATCTTGAAGGATTCGACACTTGTTTATGGAACGCTGCTGTGACAGAGGATTAGCCGATAATCTAAGGATTCGACGGATCTTATAGTATTCGGCCTTTTATGATGGATTCGCTGCTTTGACAGAGGATTGGCCGATAATCTAAGGATTCGGCCTTTTATTATGGATTCGCTGCTTTGACAGAGGATTGGCCAATAATCTAAGGATTCGGCCTTTTATCATGGATTCGCTGCTTTGACAGAGGATTAGCCGATAATCTAAGGATTCGACGGATCTTATGGTATTCGGCCTTTTATGATGGATTCGCTGCTTTGACAGAGGATTGGCCGATAATCTAAGGATTCGGCCTTTTATTATGGATTCGCTGCTTTGACAGAGGATTAGCCGATAATCTAAGGATTCGACGGATCTTATAGTATTCGGCCTTTTATGATGGATTCGCTGCTTTGACAGAGGATTGGCCGATAATCTAAGGATTCGGCCTTTTATTATGGATTCGCTGCTTTGACAGAGGATTAACAGATAATCTAAGGATTCGACGGACATCTATAGAACGCTGCTTTGTCGACGGATCGTCGAATCTTTGAGGATTCGACGCTTTTTTATGGAACGCTGCTTTGTCGACGGATCGTCGAATCTTTAAGGATTCGACGCTTTATTATGGAACGCTGCTTTGTCGACGGATCGTGAGGATTCGACGCTTTATTATGGAATGCTGCTTTGACATAGGATTAGCAGATAATCTGACGATTCGACGGATATCTATAGAACGCTGCTTGGTCGCGATATTCACCGGATTGACTGTGGTAATGACCGTCAGATCGGCTGGCCAGCGACGGACCTCATACACTGCCGGTATGACCTGTATTCATCGTCAGTATATATGGTCACGATAAGGTGGCTGAAGCAGAGAATACTGGTGTTTGACGGCGAGTTGTGAGTTGCAATCGTGCTGATGAGCGTCGGTGTTCAGGTCGGCATTTGTGGTGTTCACCTCAGCAGAGTTGTCGAACTTAGAGCGAAAAAACTTGAACACAGTAATGGGGGCATTGAACTACCCTTCAAAACTCAGGGGCAGACGGCTCGGGCGGTGTGACTATTAGCGTGCAGAGTTTTCACCGCAATTTCCTTTGCTCATTTCCGGTGGGTGCAGCCCCTGCAATGGGGTCAAAGCAGCGCCAAGAACGCCGCCGAGTCATGTTTTGTGTCACGGAAGTCGCCGCGCAGGAGTGGTTTGCTGCGTAGATTGCAGCTAAACCAGTGTATTTGTGAGAACATGTCAGTTTCCGCAAACTTTACAATGTTTGTCTTTGCAGTTTTGAACTTTGGTCGAAATACAGCTGCCAACCACACAACACCACCCGAACATTGTGTCCAAACTTTTCGAAGGTGAGTTCAACACCCTCAGATTACTGTTTAATTATTGATCTTTGCAGTTCTAGACCTGTATACAATCAAACAACGCGAATTCGAACCTTTACAATGACGCTCCCCAGCACGATCGCGACCGACATCTGGCTGCAAATATCGGTATTCTCTACTGCAGCTCCCTTATCATGACCATATATACTGACTATGAATACAGCTCATACTGCTGGAATCAAGCACATTCACGATGAATCCCGCGACCAAGCAGCAATCCACAAAAATGGGTCGAATCCTTAAAGATTCGACGATCCGTCGACAAAGCAGCGAATCGATAATAAAAGGCCGAATCCTTAGATTATCGGCCAATCCTCTGTCAAAGCAGCGAATCCATCATAAAAGGCCGAATCCTTAGATTATCGGCCAATCCTCTGTCAAAGCAGCGAATCCATCATAAAAGGCCGAATCCTATAAGATCCGGTGATCCGTCGACAAAGCAGCGTTCCATAATAAAGCGTCGAATCCTTAAAGATTCGACGATCCGTCGACAAAGCAGCGAATCCATAATAAAAGGCCGAATCCTTAGATTATCGGCCAATCCTCTGTCACAGCAGCGTTCCATAAAAAAGTGTCGAATCCTTAAAGATTCGACGATCTGTCGACAAAGCAGCGGTCCATAAAAAAGTGTCGAATCCTTCAAGATTCGACGATCTGTCGACAAAGCAGCGAATCCATAATAAAAGGCCGAATACTATAAGATCCGTCGAATCCTTAGATTATCGGCCAATCCTCTGTCACAGCAGCGTTCCATAAAAAAGTGTCGAATCCTTGAAGATTCGACGATCTGTCGACAAAGCAGCGTTCCATAAAACCGTCGAATCCTTCAAGATTCGACGATCTGTCGACAAAGCAGCGAATCCATCATAAAAGGCCGAATCCTTAGATTATCGGCCAATCCTCTGTCAAAGCAGCGAATCCATGATAAAAGGCCGAATCCTCAGATTATCGGCCAATCCTCTGTCAAAGCAGCGAATCCATCATAAAAGGCCGAATCCTATAAGATCCGGCGATCCGTCGACAAAGCAGCAATCCATAAGACAGCGTCGAATCCTTAAAGATTCGACTGTCAGATCCGTCGCTGGCCAGCCGATCTGACGGTCATTAGCACCGTGAATACCGTGAATATCGCGTATATAGTCATAGCATACATAGTCATACATAGCATAATAAAACCCTCGATTAAAGAAACTCTCTCCATATGTGCGATGAATGAAAAAACCGGCGATGAATGAATAAACCGGCGATGAATGAATAAACCGGCGATGAATGAATATAAACCGGCGATGAATGAATAAACCGGCGATTTCAACCATAAAACCGGTGAATATGACCGTAAATACGGCCTGACATAGGATCGCCACTTCACAGGCGTACCATGCACTGCTGCCGTATCGAGGGCGACCTGTCATGTGTGGCAACCTTACGCTGCGACACGGGGAGTGTAGGAGCCCTTCGCTAAAGCGTCGCAACCGTT